>CM027471.1:16031364-17231364 GCA_015776775.1 Magallana hongkongensis
AAGCCTGGCCGCTTTCATTCAACGTGTCGCTTTTGCTAATATGATTGAAATTATTTGTCAGGACACAATTGATGGTTGATATAGGCTGATTATAAAATAAAGCAAAACTAATTCGATCGAACAAAGGATTGAATGAGTTATGGAAATACAAAAATGTATTTAACGACGAAAGAGAGAATGATGTTAACAACTGTCAATGTTCTTATATAATTTTTTTTTATTAAATTCACATTGTTTTACAAAAACTACTTGTCTTTGTTTTGAGAATAAATCCTGGCATTCCGTAAAAAAAGTTACAAAACGAAAAAAACGCACGATCACGCACGATAAAAAACGCAAACCAATTTTCCTGATACACGCACGATCCCGCACGTTACACGAACGATCACCCACGTTACACGAACTATTTAACACGATTGGCTTGTCAACAATAACGTTGTTACCACTGTACATGTACATCCTTAAATAATGTAGATTCAAAAAATTGTAACTCCCGGACAATTGATGGGCACCAAGAGGGGTTCAAAATTTAAACATTTTAAAAAACATAAAGGAAAAGTTTAAAAATTTTCTTCTCAAGAACTACAATGTTTTAGTTTGTGGAATTTCTATGCCTTCGCTCATGTAGATTCCTAATTGGTAAAATCGTGACCCCCTGACCAATACTGGGGCCCCAAGATGGGATCAAAGTTTATTATAGAAATATAAAGGTAACGTTAAAATATCTTCTTCTCGAGAACTACAATGCCTCAATTTGTGAGATTACTATCATGCATACAACCTTGGATAATGAAGGTTCGACAGTTTTAAAATAGTGACCCCTGGACTAATACTAGGGACCCAAGATGGGTTTAAAGTTAAATGTAGAAGTATCGGTATATATGGAAAATGTTTAAAAATCTTTTCGAGAACTACAATGCATCAATTTGTCAGATAACTACGTAAGCACCCTCAAATAGTGTAGATTCGAAATTATAAAAGCTGTGACCTCAATCTAATACTGGGGCCCCAAGAGGTGTTCAAAGTTTAGCATAGAAATAAAGAGGGAAAATGTTGAAAAATCTTTTTCTAGGGAACTATAATGCTTCAGCTTGTGAGATAACTATGCAAGCATCCTTAAATAATGTAGATTCCAAATAATTAAAACTTTAGTCCTGGACTAATACTGTGGCCCCAAGAGGGGTTCAAAGTTTAACATAGAAAGATATATTGAAAATGTTTTTAAAAAGTTTTTCTCGAGAACTATAATGCTACAGTTTGTGAGATTATTATGCAAGGATCCTCAAATTGTGTAAACTCTAATGTAGTGGAACCAAGAGTTATCTTTCTTGATGTTCTGTACAGTCTGAGAGATATTTCTCTTGAAGTGGAACTCTGCTACGTTCAGTTTTTCAGGTTGTGTACGTGCGGTCCTACCGCAGTGCTACACATTTTCATTCCTATTTTACTGTTTATGTTGTTCAAGCCAACCATAAACCTCGGACCATAACTGGGTCCCCAGAAAGGGGTTCAATGTTTAAAATAGAAAAAGCATATGCTACGAAATGTAATGTTACAAGGAACTGCTGTTCAGGTGAGCGATGTGGCCCATGGGCCTCTTGTGTTGCTATAGCAACAAGAGTCTAGTTAAGGTCTTCCGTTTCCAACGGAAGACCTTATAGTGATTGTTAGGTTTTTTCTTTCTTTCTTATTATTATTATTTTTTTCCCCTTTTTCTCTCGTGAATTTCTCAGAGATGTCTTGATGGATTTTTATAAAATTTTCAGGAATGACAGAAAATAAAAAGATCTAGAGAATTTTAATTAAAAATGTTCTGAATTCATTTCCGGTCGTCCGTTTCCTGTCCCGCGACAAAAAGCTTGTCACTTCGAGATCTAAAAAACGGTAAAGACTTAAACATTCAAACTTTGTGGGATGATAGACCTATAGCTGTAGATGTGTTTAAACACTCTTGTTGTGTTCGTCATAACTTCCGGTCGTCACCGGAAGCACTTCAAAAATAATTATTTTTACGCATCAAATTTTTTTTCAATAGAATAAATATATAAGAATAAATCTATACATAGAAAATCTCTGCGATGTAATATCAAAAAAAAAATTTTACTTCCGGTGAGATATCTCAATTATCTCAGGTAGCTTTTTTAAAACACATTTTGTACCCGCGAGATCTCAGAAACTATAAGCGATCAAGACACGAAAACTTTCATGGATGATAGACATTTGATTGAAGATGTGTTTAACCGGTTTCATTTTGTCTTCCGTCACTTCCGGTCCATACCGGAAGAGTTCAAACAAATCGAGCTGTTTATCAGTTTAACTGTTTTCCTTTTATATATTTTAGTTAGATAAATGAAAAATAATGTACAAAAGGCAAGTTTACAAGAAATATTGAATACAATTTACATTGAACACTTCCGTTTGCCCGTTTCCTGTCCAGAGACTAAAAACCTTATTTCGACGAGATCTCAAAAACAGTAACGACTTGAACAACCAAACTTTGTGGGATGAAAGACCTATGTATGTACATGTGTTAACACTATTTTGTTTTATCCGGCGTAACTTCCGGTCGTCACAGGAAGTACACCCAATTTTGATATTTTTAAAAATATTTTGGTTATTTAGCATTGAAGTAACATTTTAGCTATAGAAATACAAAAAGTCATCTACACATGGTAAAAAATAGATCTACTTCCGGTGAGACATCTCAAATATCTCAGGTAGCCTTCTTTTTTAAAAACAAAGTACCCACAAGAAACTGTGATAGATCAAGACTTATATAGATATTGGACATTGATTGAACATGTGTTTAACGGGTTTCATTGGGTCCTACGTCACTTCCGGTTAATACTTGAAATGTTCAAAAGCAATAGAACTTTTTTTAAAACTTTTTACTTTTTTAAAAACATTTTACTCAATGTGATGAACAGTAACGTACGTAGGTAAATGAACTAACATATCTACTTTCCGTTTTTTAAATCACTTCCGTTTGTTCGTTTCCGGACCCTAGATTTTTCCAACGATATATTATAACTAACGAAAACTTGAACATCCAAACTTTGAGGAAAGACAAAATGTACATATATCCATTTTCTGTTTACAAGATAACTGGATTTTTTGTGCAGATTAATACATGAGGAACGGAAGACCTTTTTGTTGCTATAGCAACAAGAGTCTAGTTATTATTATTATTTTTTCCCCAGTTTTTGTCCACAAGATATCTCAGAGATGGCTGGATAGATTTACTTGAAATTTTCAGGATTGATAGAAAATGATCATATCTTTAGGCGATTTTTTCATTTTTTGAAAATTCATTTCTGTCGTCCGTTTCCTGTCCCGCGACAAAAAGCTTGTCACATCAAGATCTCAGTAACGATTAAGATTTGAACATACAAACTTTGAGGGATGATAGACCTATAGTTGTAGATGTGTTTAAACATTTTTGTTTTGTTCGGCGTAACTTCCGGTCGTCACCGGAAGCTCTTCAAATTTTTTTATTTTTACGTATTAAATTTATTTTCCATAGAATAAAGATATTAGTATAGATCCTTACATATGTCATCTATACAATGTTGAATAAACAAAAAAATTCTACTTCCGGTGAGATATCTGGATTATCTCAGGAAGCTTTTTTAAAACATATTTTGTACCCGCAAGATCTCAGAAACTGTAAGTTATCAAGACACGAAACTTTCCCTGATTATAGACATTTGATTGAAGATAAAAAGCTTGTCACCTCGAGATCTCAAATACAGTAAAGACTTGAACATCCAAACTTTGTGGGGTGATAGACCTATAGCTGTAGATGTGTTTAAACACTTTTGTTTTGTTCGTCGTAACTTCCGGTCGTCACCGGAAGCACTTCAAAAATAATTATTTTAAGGCATGAATTTTTTTGTCCGTAGAATAGCTATATAAGTATAAATATATACATAGGATATCTCTGCGATGTAATATCAACGAAAATATTCTACTTCCAGTGAGATATCTCAATTATCTCAGGTAGCTTTTATAAAACACATTTTGTACCCGCGATATCTCAGAAACTAAAAGTGATCAAGGCACGAAACATTCACGTATGATAGACATTTGATTGAAGATGTGTTTAAACGCTTTTATTTTGTCTTCCGTCACTTCCGGTCCACACCGGAAGAGTTCAAACAAATCGAGCTGTTTGTCAGTTTAACTTTTTTCCTTTGATAGTTTTAGTTATTTTGATAAATAATAATGTAAGATAGGCAAGTAAACAAGAAATTATAAATTTAATTTTTATTGAGCACTTCCGTTTGTCCGTTTCCTGTCCCGAGACAAAAATTCTTATTTTGAAGACATCTAAAAAACGATAACAACTTGAACAACCAAACTTTGTGGAATGATAGACCAATGTACGTACATGTGTTACCACTATTTTGTTTAATCTGGCGTAACTTCCGGTCGTCAAAGGAAGTACACCAAATTTTGATTTTTTTAAAATTATTTTGTTTACTTAGCCTGGAAGTAACATTTAAGCTAAAGAAATATAAAAGGTCATATTCAAATGGTAAAAAAAAAATCTACTTCCGGTGAGATATCTCAAATATCTCAAATAGCCTTATTTTATAAAAACATAAAGTACTCGCAAGATCTCAGAAACTGTGAAAGATCAAGACAACAAACTTATATGGATGATGAACATTTGTTTGTACATGTGTTTTACGGGTTTCATTTTGTCGTACGTCACTTCCAGTTCTTACTTGAAGCATTAAAGCAGAAGACTTTTTTTTACTTTAGATTTTTTTAACATTTTACTCAATGTGAAGAACAGTAACGTTCCGTAGGTAAATGTACTAAAAATATCTACTTTTAATTTCCTTAATCACTTCCGTTTGTCCGTTTCCGGTCCCGAGATATAACTCTTTTCTTAACGAGATACTATAGATAACAAAAACTTGAACATCCAACCTTTGAGGAAAAACAAAATGTATATATTATATCCATTTTCTGTTAACAAGATAACTGGATTTTTTTGTGCAGATTAATACATGAGGAACGGAAGACCTTTTTGTTGCTATAGCAACAAGAGTCTAGTTATTATTATTATTATTTTTTCCCCCTTTTTGTCTTGTGAATATCTCAAAGATGTCTCAATGGATTTTCATATAATATTCAGGGATGATTGAAAATAAAAACATCTAGATGTTTTTTGATAAAAGTTTTTCAAAATTTACTTCCGTTCGTCCGTTTCCTGTCCCGCGACGAAAAGCTTGTCACCTCGAGATCTCAAAAACGGTAGAGACTTGAACATCCAAACTTTGTAGGATTATAGACCTATAGCTGTAGATGTGTTTAAATTATTTTGTATTGTTCGTCTTAACTTCCGGTCGTCACCGGAATCACTTCAAAAATAATTATTTTTTTTGCATTAAATTCTTTTTCCATAGAATATATATATAAGTATAGATTTATACATAGGTTATTCATACGATGTTATAGCAACAACATTTTTTTACTTCCGGTGAGATAACTCAATTATCTCAGGTAGCTTTTTTAAAACACATTTTGTACCCGTGAGATCTCAAAAACTATAAATGATCAAAGCACGAAACTTTCATGGATGATAGACAATTGATTGAAGAGGTGTTAAACCGGTTTCATTTTGTCAGCCGTCACTTCCGGTCCACACAGGAAGAGTTTTAAAAAATCGAGCTGTTTATCAGTTTAGCTGTTTTTCTTTGACATTTTGAGTAAGTTAAATGAACAATAATGAACAAAAGGTAAGTATACAACAAATATTTAATATAATTTACATTGAGCACTTCCGTTTGTCCGTTTCCTGTCCCGAGATAAAAAAAAACTTATTTGGACGAAATCTCTAAAACGTTTACCACTTGAACAACCAAACTTCGTGGGATGATAGACCTATGTATGTACATGTGTAAAAACTATTTTGTTTAATCCTGCGTAACTTCCGGTCGTCATAGGAAGTACGACCAAATTTGATTTTATAAAAATGTTTTCTTATGTAGCATGGAAGTATCAATTTAGCAATAGAAATAAAAAAAATGTCATCTACTCATGGTAAAAAAAAAATGCAAAAAAATAATCTACTTCCGGTCGGAAAACACAAATATCAATGGTAATTTCTTTTTTAAATTGTCCAGAGACAAAAACCTTTTCTCAAAGAAATATTATAATAAACAAAAACCTGATCATCCGAACTTTGAGGAAAGACAAAACAATGCATGAAGTTATGTTTACTATGCTGAGTATGTTCAATACAGCTTAACTTCCGGTCGTCAAAGAAAGAACTCAAAAATTGACATTTTGTCTTTTTGTTTTGTTTAACTTAGAAATAATTTCTTGGGAATTCCTTTTTAGTATATATTATACTCCTTTTCTTTTCACAAGAGAAATGGATTTTTATGTGCAGATATTTGCATGAGGAACGGAAGACCTTTTTGTTGCTATGGCAACAAGTGTCTAGTTATTAAGGTCTTCCGTTTTCAACGGAAGACCTTATAGTGATTGTAATGTTTTTTCTTTGTTTCTTTTTTTTCCCCCTTTTTTGTCGACAGAATTTCTCAGAGATGGCTTGATAGATTTCCCTAAAATTTTCAGGGATGATAGAAAATAATAATATCTCGAGCCGTTTTTTTCATTTTTTAAAAAATTCATTTCCGGTCGTCCGTTTCCTGTCCCGCATCAAAAAACCTTGTTCCCTCGAGATCTAAGAATCGGCAAGCACTTGGACATCCAAACTTTGTGGGATGATAGACCTATAGCTGTAGATGTGTTTAAACTATTTTGTTTTGTTCGGCGTAACTTCCGGTTGTCACCGGAAGCACTTTAAAAATAATTATTTATAGGCGTTAAATTCCTTTTCCATATAATAAATATATAAATACAAATCTTTACATAGGTTATCTATGCGATGTTATATCAACAAAAAAATTCTACTTCCGGTGAGATATCTCAATTATCTCAGGTAGCTTTTTTAAAACCACATTTTGTACCAACGAGATCTCAGAAACTAAAAGTGATCAAAACAAGAAACTTTCACGGATGATAGACATTTGATTGAAGATGTGTTGAACCAGTTTCGTTTGGTCGACTGTCACTTCCGGTCCACACGGGAAGAGTTCAAACAAATTAAGTTGTTTCTCCGTTTAACTGTTTTCGTTTGATAATTTCAGTTACTTTGATAAATAATAATGTGAAATAGGCAAGTATACAAGAAATGTTTCATACAATTTTACATTGAGCACTTCCGTTTGTCCGTTTCCTGTCCCGAGTTTAAAATCCTTATTTCGACGATATCTCTAAAACAGTGACGACTTGAACAACCAAACTTTGTGGGATGATAGACTTATGTTTGTACATGTGTTAATGTTATTTTGTTTTATCCTGCGTAACTTCCGGTCGTCACAGGAAGTGCACCAAATTTTGATTTTTTAGAAATATTTGGTTATTTAGCATTGAAGTAACATTTTAGCCATAGAAATACAAAAGGTCATCTACACATGGTAAAAAAAAAAGTTCTACTTCCGTTGAGACATCTCAAATATCTCAGGTAGCCTTTTTTTTAAAGAACAAAGTACCCACAAGATCTCAGAAACTGTGATAGATCAAGACACAAAACTTATATAGATAATGGACATAGATTGAACATGTGTTAAACAGGTTTTATTTGGTCGTACGTCACTTCCGGTTATTACTCGAAGCGTTCAAGCAATAGTTTTTTTTAAACTTTTACAACATTTTACTCAATGTGATGAACAGTAATGTACCGTAGGTAAATGTACTAAAATGTCTTCTTTCCGTTTCTTAAATCACTTCCGTTTGTTCGTTTCCGGTCCCGAGACAAAACCTTTTTTCAACGAGATATTGTAACTAACAAAAATTTGAACATCCAAACTTTGAGGAAAAACAAAATATATATACTATATTCATTTTTCTGTTTTCAAGATAACTGGATTTTTTGTGCAGATTAATCCACGAGGAATGGAAGACCTTTTTGTTGCTATAGCAACAAGAGTCTAGTTATTATTATTCTTATTTTTTTCCACGTTTTTCTCAGAGATGACTGGATAGATTTTCTTGAAATTTACAGGAATTATAGGAAATAATAAAGTCTAGGAAGGATTTTTTTATTTTTTCAAAATTCATTTCTGGTCGTCCGTTTCCTGTCCCGCGACGAAAAAGCTTGTCACCTCAAGATCTCAAAAACGGTAAAGACTTGAACAACCAAACTTTGTGGGATGATAGACCTGAGTATGTAGATGTGTTTAAACTATTTTGTTTTGTTCGTCGTAACTTCCGGTCGTCACCGGAAGCACTTCAAAAATAGTAATTTTACGCATTTAATTCATTTTTCATAAATTAAATATATAAGTATAAATCTGTACATAGGTTATCTATGCGATGTTAAATCAACAAAAAAATCTACTTCCGGTGAGATATCTTAATCATCTCAGGTAGCTTTTTTAACACAGATTTTGTACCCGCGAGATCTCAGAAACTATAAGTGATCAAGACACGAAACTTTCATAGATGATAAATATTTGATTGAAGATGTGTTAAATTGGTTTCATTTTGCCTTCCGTCACTTCCGGTCCACACCGGAAATGTACAAGCAAATCGAGCTCTTTATCAGTTTAACTGTTTTCCTTTGATATTTTTTAGTCAGATAAATAAAAAATAATGTTCAAAAGGCAAGAATACAAGAAATATTGAATACAATTTACATTGAGCACTTCCGCTTGTCCGTTTCCTGTCTCGAGACCAAAAACCTTATTTCGACGAGATTTCAAAAACGCTAACGACTTGAACAACCAAACTTTGTGGGATGACAGACCTATGTATGTACATGTGTTAACACTATGTTGTTTTATCCGGTGTAACTTCCGGTCGTCACAGGAAGTACAGCCAATTTTGATTTTAAAAAAATGCTTCTGGTTATTTAGCATTGAAGTAATATTTTAGCTATAGAAATACAAAAGGTCATCTACACATGTTACCAAAAAGTTCTTCTTCCGGTGAGACATCTCAAATATCTCAGGTAGCCTTCTTTTTTTAAAAAACAAGGTACCCACAAGATCTTAGAAACTGTGATAGATCAAAACACAAAATTTTTACGGATAAGGAACATTTGATTGAACATGTGTTTAACGGGTTTCATTTGGTCATACGTCACTTCCGGTTCTTACTCGAAGTGTTCAAGCAATAGAAGTTGTTTTTTTTAAATTTAGATTTGTTTTAACTTTTTACTCAATGTGATGAACAGTAGCGTATCGTAGGTAAATATACTAAGATATGTCGTTTCAATTTCTTAAATCACTTCCCTTTGTTCGTTTCTGGTCCCGAGACAAAAAAACATTTGTCAACGAGTTATTATAACTAACAAAAACTTAAACATCCTAACTTTGAGGAAAGACAAAGCAATATATGAAGATATGTTAACTTTATTCTGTATGATCCGGCGTAACTTCCGATCGTCACAGAAAGTGCTTAAAAATTGACATATTGTCTTTCTGTATTTGTATTTTTGGGGAATTCTTTTACAGTATATATTATATCAATTTTCTGTTTACAAGAGAAATGGATTTTTTCTACAGATAAATACATGATTAACGGAAGACCTTTTTGTTGCTATAGCAACAAGAGTCTAGTTAAAACAAATTGATTGGATGACTGGTTATCATAATTGTCAACCGCAAATCTTAAATCCCATCAATTAATCAGTAATTAGATTTAAAGGATTTAAGATATACTGAATGTCTGCATGAAGATCAAATTAAGCTCAAAGCTTGAAAAGTTCAGCTAGAATATTATATTTTGTATGAAAAACTTGTACACTACTATTATAATGAAATAACAGGCTGCATCTGCAATATGTGTACTCGCATGATTAAACATTAGACAAGTTTTAGATAAAAATAACTCTATAATTTTTTTCTCAGTGACACGAGATACCTGTTGCTTCTGACGGAGAATTACGGAGCCCTGACAGTGTTACAGCAGAAGATCTTGACAATGAAGAATGCCATCACCATATTTGGAAGCAGTTTCCCTAGCGACCAGGAATACACACAGGTGATGGCTTGTCCTCTGAAATTTATCGATCGGAAGAATAACTTTTTACTTTAATATGGCATATAAAATAAATAAAGATTCATGTAAAAAACTATTATTTATCAAGGGTGAATCAAGTTTCAGTCTAAAAATTGAAAAATCCCACCTATTAAAGTTTATGTGAATGTAGTAGTCTGAATTTAAAAGACTTGATGATAATTTCATTAATTCAAAAAAGATTTAAATAAGGTTCATTGTACATGTTGAAACTGACTGGGAAAAATTTTGCCACAGGTGTGTAGAAACATCAACCGTATCAAGGTGTGTATGGAGACTGGGAACACGGTGGTCCTACTGAACTTGGAGAATCTGTATGAGAGTCTGTATGATGCACTCAATCAGGTAAATACCTGCTAACAATTTACATGCAACCGATTTTGATGATATTTCAATCCCATTGTGGCTGTAAATTAAGTTTTACAGATAAGGAATAAACATCCCAGTTGAATTGATTTATTTTTAGAAGAAGTAATTTATTGTGTTACTGTCATATGCAGCCAATTAGGACTGTTTCAGTACTAATAATTAATGCTTGATATCTTCACGTATGTCTAATTAATATTTCTACTTCTACAATGATGTGTCTTCTTGCTTCTTGCTTCCTATTCTTGCACTGTGCATTGATAATCAAAATTTGAAATTCCCAGACATAATACTGGATGGAAATTTATATGATACAATATCATGGAAAATAACAAATATCGCTCAATGTTATGGATAACAACTAAATACTCCTTTTTCAGTATTATGTGTACTTTGGATGTGAGAGATATGTTGACCTGGGATTGGGAACTCACCGAGTCAAATGTAGAGTTCACAAGGAATTCAGGTATACAATAGTTTTTCTTGTGTTTGAAGTTTCTACTGGATAGGAATAACCAATTGAACTGATTTTTGTTCTCCCCCACTAGGCTGATAGTTGTTGCTGAGAAGGAGATAGTCTACAGCAAGTTCCCCATCCCTCTGATCAACAGACTGGAGAAACACTTCCTCAATATTTCCACTATGTTGTCTGAGGTCCAGGTCAATCTAGCTCAGAAGCTAAAGAAATGGGCTGAACAGTTCATCAAGTCATCAATTCCCACATACAGAAGGTTTTTTAATCTTTCTATCATGCTCAGATATTGCTTTAAAAACTGAATAATATATTTGTGGTAACTCTATATATGAAACTTTTAATAAGACCATTTGTGAATTTCAGCCCATCTGTCTGAAGATATGTCTGTCAGACACTTTCCTTATTTTGGAATCCCTAGAACTAAACATCAAATTTCAACTAAACTTGACTCAATTCATCCTTTGTTGAAAGCAAATTTTAATTGTTCCAAAAAAGATTCACTTTCTTTTCAAATGGAGATAATATAAAGAACCCTCCTGAAAATATTGCGTCTTGAAAAGAGCATTCTTTTAAACAACCAATGCAACAGAAATGCTAATAAATTAATTAAAAATGTAGTTTCTATGTATGTGTAGATTCTAACTTGTTCAAACCATGACATCCCCACAAATATTAGGGTCTCAGGAAGGATGTTAATTTCAACATAGAAATATAAATTAAGTGAAAACTCTGAGAAAAGTTGTTTTTCTGAAATTTATTTAGGATACAAAGTGACTTGTACTGTTTATCAGGTGAGCAATGTTGTCCAGGGGCCCCATATTTCATTTGCTTCAAAGATTTTCTTTAAACAGGATAAAGACTTCAGAGGACAAGTTGGGAGATGTGTTCATGGGGTACCATGCTGACACCTGTGCTTCAATCATACTGCTGGTCAGCCAGAAATTTACAGATGTTGATCTAGAGGACATGGAGACTGAGGTAAAGGAAAAGGTCAAAGACGGGAATGTTGTCAGAAAGTTTCTTGATTGGACATGCAATTAAGTGTGTTTTTATGTTATCTTTTATCCAGGTACTGAAGGCAGCTAAGGAGATCCTGCTGTGGTGTGCAACACCAGATGGTGTACTCAGAGCAAGAAATAAACTCTTACCCGATGACTTTGCATTTGTTGAAAATACTTACTACCAACAACAAAAGCATGACAACCTACTGTATTATCTTGACCAGAAAATCAGGACTGAAGACAGTGAAAGGCTTTATGCACAGGTAATTGATATCTTTGTTTAAGACAGACATTCATAATCACAGGTATTTGGTAATATTAGGATGGGTACATGTATGTCATCCATAATGTACACATTTTGCAATCATTGATTATTCTGATATTAATATAAACACTATGATTACTGCATAGTAATTTATGTTTGTTCTCCATAAGTTGAGAAATAGCAATATATAAAGTAGAGTGAAAAATATAGCTAAATTTGTAAACTGACATGCTTTCGAATTGGCTTGTAATCAGTTGTGTCAACATCTTCAAATTACCATATTTGGAGTGGATTTTAAACAGATTAAAAAGGTGATATTTGGTAAAGACATTTTCCCAATTTAATAGGTGACCACCAACTCCAAGCTGATCACCACGGTGGACGTGTCGGACCTGTCTCAGTACCTACACATTCCCAGACCACAGATCACACTCCTGACTCTGCAGTGCTTTGACACGGAGCAGCAGTTCTGTAGACAAGTCAAGTAAGTTGTCAGTTCTGTAGACAAGTCAAATAAATTAGCAGAGCAGCAGTTCTGTAGACAAGTCAAGTAAGTTGTCAGTTCTGTAGACAAGTCAAGTAAGTTGGCAGAGCAGCAGTTCTGTAGACAACTCAAGTAAGTTGTCAGTTCTAAAGGCAAGCCAAGTTAGTTGTTGGAGCTGCAGTTCTGTAGACAACTCAAGTAAGCTGTCAGTTCTGTAGACAAGTTAAGTAAGTTGTCAAAGCAGAAGATCTATAGACAAGTCATGTAAGTTGTTGGAGCAGCAGATCTGCAGACAAGTCAAGTAAGTTGTAAGATCTACAGTTCTGTAGACAAGTCAAGTAAGTTGTCAGTTCTGAAGGCAAGTCAAGTTAGTTGTTGGAGCTGCAGTTCTGTAGACAAGTCAAGTAAGCTGTCAGTTCTGTAGACAAGTCAAGTAAGTTGTCAAAGCAGCAAATCTGTAGACAAGTAAAATGTTGTAGCAGCAGTTCTGTAGACAAGCCAAGTAAGTTGGCAGAGCAGCAGATCTGTAGACAAGTTAAGTAAGTTTTCAAAGCAGCAGATCTTTAGACAAGTCAAGTAAGTTGTTGGAGCAGCAGATCTGCAGACAAGTCAAGTAAGTTGTTGGAGCTGCAGTTCTGTACACAAGTCAAGTAAGTTGTCTCCAATATATCAGCTGCTTTTCATATCCTATTTGTCTAACTTGTATCAGAGGGAATTTTGTGTGTGTAGAATTTTTTTTCAGTTTGTGTGTTAGATTGTTTATGTGTTGGTATTCAAAGGCTGGTGCGCGAGAATTAAAAAAAAACATTTGCATTTTAAACAATTAAGCTTTGCATGGTTTTGTTATTGTTGCATTGTAATAAGTCAAATAACATTCAATAATCATTACTTATTTGATAAGTAAATTAAAGAGCTCTTCTTCTGCAGGCAGAGCTTTGAGAGAGAGCTGGAGGAGGAGTCTCTGTTGATTGTCCAGTGTGACAGTGGGAACGAGAACGTCAGCCTGGTGGCCTGTGCTCAGTATTGTGTGTTAGATCAACTCCAACAGGTGGCAGACAAAAATATTGGGAAAACACACATCGTCTTCATCATCCATCTTCCTCGAGTAGCAGGGGGAGGATTCACAGGGTTCCAGGTAAAGTTTTCTCATGATTTCAGAAAAAGTTTGTTGCGACTCAAATTATCAAGCCCTGGAGATAGAAGTCAAAAGAATGGTAATTTGCAGATGGTCAGGTGTGCTTTCAAGAAAAAGTAAAGAGAATTGTGATTGACAGTTTGTAGATAATGATTTTCTGATATCTAATCCCTTTAGTGTGGTCTATGGCATTCTGTTCACATTGATGATCTCCGACCAGAAAGTGACAAAATGCCCAGCGTCATGGAGATGAGGAACAAGAGTGTCGGGACATTACTGGAGAACGCGACAAGTCGGGCCGGTGGAGGGGACATAAAGGACATGGACTGGGAGAGTAGAGACGACAGTCAACCAATCCAGGAATCTGGAGAGGTGGAAATGATAGAGGGTCAAGATGTGTATCCACATTACTTTGGTGATATGGTGGAACACACAGGACAGGTCCATGTGGAGAGAAAGGTGGATATTGCCCATTTCATTAAGTTGACGGCCCGTCCAGCTCTAGCAATGGTGAAAGACCCCGAGGATTCAGAGAGGACAACCGAGAGAGTGAAAATCTTGCTTGAGTTGCTTAATCAAGATATAAAGGGTAAAAATTCTTTGTATTGTAAACCCAACTTAAACTCATTGTGAATTTCATGTAAACAAACAAATGGAGTTAGTAAGTCATATTTTAACCATTATTTCTGTTGTGTCATGAATATAGTGTGTTTGAAACTTATGCATCACATTAATTAATACAAAAACTCTCAGCTCTGTAGATTTGTGTACTAAGTTTATTTTCCATGTCTATAGAAACTGCTTACCTAGAGAGCTCAATGACAGAAACATTGAAGTGTGAATTACATGTATATCTGTAAGGAATCATTATAAAAATTATATTAAATTTTCCATGTTGTTTCAGGAAAAAAATTGACTTTCATAGAAGGAATAGGACGACATCTTGCAGCCTTGATGAAGGAGAAAGAGGAAACCATGGGGCAATCAGCAGTGAGCTGGCTGTATGCTGAGGCCACCAAGAGGGACTGTATAAACAGTGCAGGCACTTTCAGGTATTAAAATTAATTTTATAGAAAATAATAAAGGGTGAACAGAATAATGATTATATTGATTATATTTTCAAATTGCCTGCACCATTCTGTTTAATATGTTAATCAAAGTACTGAAGAACTGACGGGAGTTGATTGTCGATTTTGTTTAAAATCAATGATATGTTTTTTTGCATGACAATTACACGTATACATACGTAGTTTCTAATTTGAATTACGCATATTTTTATAATATGAATTTTTAAACTTTTTAGACTAGAATGTCGAGAAACCTCCATATGAATCATGTTAAATAATATTTGAAGATAAAATTAATTCAATCAAAGTATGTATCAGTGGTCGAAATATTTCTCGAAAATTGTATGGATCCAAGCAATTATGCAATATTGAACTATAGTCTCGTTCAACAAAACGCTCGGCTGACACCGTAAATCTCCGACAAGGGTTTACGGAGAGGGCCGAGCGTCGAGTTGAACGAGACTATATTGAACTCTGGCATAGGAATACATACGACTACAACAAATATTTAAATTGTTCGTACCATTTAAAATCTGACTATTTTTAAGGTATTTGTAAATAAGTTTCCTTGAAAAACAATGCTTTAGCATACATTACATCGGATTCATCAATTATTTTCAAGAACTAAGTCTTGTCAGGACAATGATTTGTGCTGAGGTCCAAACACTGTTTCACTTTCGGTTTGTCCGAGTGACTGCATAGGAGAGTTGATTAAAAATCAACTCCCAAAAATCATGAAAGCATTGATTTTCAGTGAGCATTTTGATTTTTGCAGAAAAGCTAGAAATCAGTGCATCATAGAGAAACTTTCCCCCGTTTTGGCTGGCATTATTGCTCAACTGGACACCAACAGTAACCTTGACCTCCTGATTCAAAAAGAGCCAAGTTCTTGGGAGCACAAGCTATGGCTGGAAATAATCAACAATCCATCAGCCACTCAGATTGAATATTCTATGGTGGTGTCCCCCAAAGACCGTGAAGAACTTCCTGATGTTATTGTCAAAGGAACAGGTTTTGATGGCCTCAAATTTAAGGCAATAATGCCGTTTTCTTGGCTAATATACAGACTTATAGACCAAATTCTAAGGACATCACAGAATATTGAAAAACATGGTAATTATTTGGTAACACATAAGTTATTTTAATACTAGACTAATTAAATCACATCTTAAAAATTGTTTTTCTCATATTACTCAGAATTTAATTTTTTTTTTACAATTTTGCTTGTATGAGTTTGGATTTTGGGACTGTACATTCATAAATTTTGGATTTTGTTCCTTTTTTAGATTTTCCTGTTTAACATTGTGCAGTGTTATATCCAGTTGATACCAACCGTATTTAAATTTGATGTTTTTTATGGGTTCTGATGCTTTATTTTGCAGTAAATGTTCAAGAGTCAGTCATGAGTGTGTTATACATCATAGAGAAAACAACCTTAGGGAAAGTTCTTCAGAAGTGTCTGTCAGAGGTCAAGGTCATGGATTGTCTCAATGCCTACCTGAGTGACTTTGTTCACATGGTGTACCATGTGACCAGCCAAGAAGAACATGGGGTACAATAATTTTGTATCATTAAAGATGAAGGTTTTGTGAATATTAATTTATACAAATTGATTATTGCTTAGGAACATAATATATTCATCGTACAACTAAACGATAGACAATTACAGCAAAACTCTTGTAAAGCAAATTCAAGAGACATATGCATAGAAAAACTTCTTCATATAGCTCTAATTCATTGCAGATTAATAATAGCGAATAGAAACTTAATATATGTAAGCATCTAAAAATTGTACAGTATGTATCTTCAATAAAGGACTATATGTAGTATAATGCACCCCCAAAATAGAAGTTCAATAAAGAGCTTTAAAATTAAGGTTGGAAATACAATGTAGTTGAAATCATATTGAAAGTAAGTGTGTAAATGTTTTCATTTGTTGGCAAAATTGCAGGAATTGGCCCATTTAGGTGACATAGTATATAAACAGGTATTATATTGTAATAGAAATATTGTGTAGGGAAATTATTTAACTTCCATCAAAATGTGTAAAATGTGCAATCATCTTTTACCCAGTAACATTTTTCTTAACCTTGGCATGATTGTATGAGAAGTATGAATAATCTGAACATTAATTTTCAGTTGGTGTGTGAAAATTTGCTCAACGGAATAAACATGGAATTAAGAGAAGGACTACCTAGTATTGTCATGAACTTTGTGGCCATCCACGCTGTGTACAGTAAATCTGAGCCCCGTCTCAGGAACTTTGCCAGCATCACACGAGTGTGGCCAGACTGCAGTGAGCGAAACATTGAGTTCCAGCAGAAGAGTGCTCAGTTCTATCTGGTCACTGACCAAGAAATGGTAAGTTTATGCATGACTGTGGAAATTATTATTTATTATATAATGTTTTATTGTTTGAACAGTAGTTCTGCCTGGATGTCTGATAAACATCCAGACTAAATTACTTTGATAAGGTTATAGGTCAAGTTATTAAAGGACAAAGGTCAATAGATGTCAAAGGTAGTGATGGGTCAGCTGTTAACAGATGGTTCACTGACCAGAAAATGTATTAAGCAAGATATTTGACATTATTTGTATGAATGAGCTTTTTCTGTCTCAGAGAGCCTGAAAACACCTTCAGTTTAGTGATATGTCACTGGTACAATTTTGCAAACAATTAAATTAAAATAAATTAAATTGTACTTACTTTTGAAAAAATTCCAGCTGATTACATTTTTGAGGTACAAATTGAGCCTTTTAAACTTATTGTTGGCTAGGTGTTGGAAACATTTCATCATGATAATAGATTGTTTGAAAAAAAAATGCACATTGGATCCAGGTGATGATTTTTAAATCTAATCGATATTTTAGGGGGATATATTATGAGTTGACTAATAGACGAAAATTATCTTTGTTTATTAAATAAATTTCATAGCCATAATTTGGTTCCTCACTATCTATAACATATTGGAAATTTCATTCAACTATTAAAGATGCATTTTTAAACACAAACAGACCGACATAATATAATATGTACATTCTACTTGTATAGTAGAAGTATATTTGGCGGTGCTTTTGTTCTCCATCAGACTCTGGATGTCCTTGGGCTGTTCCTTCTTTTGAAATCCTTGGAGCCAAACAAAGACTCCATCAGTGATCTCTGGCAGAAACAAGTGCACAAGTACCGACCTGTTGTAGAGAGAATTCTGGGACAGTTTGTGACTGAGGGGCACCAGACAGGGGTGGAGGAGTTTGGTAGGAGATGTATGGAGGGAATCAAAGAGGCCAGGTAACTTAAAATTAAATGATACTAAATTTCATTGTGAATTCCAATAACAAAATATTTCGAAATTTGTATTATTTCTTAAAAATGTTTTTGATTTTCTTTTCACAATATATTTATGTTAATTATTATTTTGTAGTTAGATTTATAATTGTTTTATTAAGATATGTGTGGACTAAAGTGGTAGTGATGAAATTGTTCCTTCAACACGTCTGTTCTGATGAGGTGATGACGCTAGAGCGTCCGATGACTCTTTGGGTGGTAAGTTAGTTAAAAGAGTTTTTCTTCCAACAAAGCTTCATAATTTACTGAGTTTCAAAAAGATCTGAAATGATTTGCAGTTTCTTGCTAAGTAATTTTATTTAATTGAAAAGGGAAAAGTCAATACTGTACATAATGTGTGTGCAATAACCTTGAACCGATTTTAGATCAAAGGTCAAGGTCAATAATTATTTCGATATAAAATTTCTGTCCAAAGCATATTTTTTCTTTGGCCCTATCTGACTCATAGAGTGCTTATTGTTATGAATGTTCAGCGACCTTGAACTAAGTTTTAAGGTTAGAAATAAGATGGTTTACTTTGTCCTGGGCTTAATTCTCTTACGTGGTCCCATCTGGCATATTTTTTAATCCAAAAAGTGTTAAGTTAAAGTCAAACAGATTGTTGTAAAATCCTTTTTTATAAGTATTGCTCCATTTAATTATGCCCGTTAATGAAACTGAGCCTCCATAAGGATGGCCATAAAAGTATCAACTATAATTAGTTGTATTTGCTATATATTGATAGTCTTCATTGCACAGTTTAAATAAGACTGGAATTAAATTAGACTTGTTTAAAGATAATCAATGACATTCAGATTCTATTTTCATTTCCACAGATACTCAAGGACAATGTTGATTTCAAGAACTTAGAATCTTTGGAGAAGGTGGAAAAATTCCTCAAGATATGCATGAAAAATGCTGTGACCAAAACATTTGGGTAATACTAGTGTCAAAGTATTATAATTGATTGTGCATTTACTTCAGTGGTTTTGGGAATATCAAAAATGTAGCTTAAGGGGATCGGGGTGGTCAACAAATTGACCATCAAATCTGTCTTATCCTTTAATATTGGATATATTTAACCATAGAAAAACATGTAGTAAATAAAGAATCCAAGACAGTATTTATTCAATATGTAAATCATGCAAAATATTCAATTCGTATTTAAATTTAAAATAACTTGATCTTCTTTTTATATTCTCATCCTTGCAAGTTAAAATTCAATTAGATTATATATTTTTTCCCTTGAAATTTTTCATTTTTCTGGCAAATATGAAGCAGTTACCTAAATTTTCTGAATTATGTGCACTTATTGTTTAAATGAATTACAGACGACAGGAGGATTGTAAAGCTTGTGAGAGCGAGATCACTGAGAGACCCGTACAACTTCCCTGCAAGGATATTATCTGTGTGAAATGTTACAATGAATTGGCAATTCTTGAGACCAGGGAGTGTCCTGTCTGTCAGAACAAGATCCCTGCCCATTTCAACCCTCGACAAGACAACACAGAAGAGTGAGATGAATATGCAAAACCTATTTTGAATCAATTTGAAATAATTATTGTAAAGTGAAGAGAAAAACGTAGACAGTCTTAAGCTTATTAACAGAAGTTGTATTTTAAAACAGATCTAGAAGTGATATTTATAAACAGCAGTTCTAAGATACATCATTTAGTTGTTCAGTAGCTTAGATACTAAATGCTCAGTTAAAGGTTACTGTAATAATTTATCTTATAATAATTTCTTTCAGCCTTAAAATTAGGAAGTTAAATCTTTTCAAAAGTCGGTGCAACAGTTTCTTTATGGACCTTGTATCTCAGCTCTGTTTCTCGGATGATGAGCCCCCATCCAATGAAGTTGTCCAGAAATTGATGTCCTACATCACAGCCACTGCTCGGAGAGGACATGGAGGAAGGATGGCCAGTAAGGAGATGTCTGTGTTTGAGGAAGGCATTGATCCTACACCAGTCCTACGGTCCTTCCTCCTACAGCACTTGCTCAGGACTAGGTCAGTGTTTGGCTCAGTTCTCAGCTTATATTTTGTTTACATCAACACTGCTGAGTTTGATTTATTAAATTATGATGAGTTATCAACTTTTTCAATTCTATCATTATACAAGCTAAAATGATTTTTGTTTATTCACATTTACTTTGACAATTATTATTAAATATTGCCACCCCTTAAACCACAGCTCTGAACAAGTGCAGCAGTACTTAGCAATGTATTTGCAACAAGCAGAGGATTTGATGTCACTGAAAGAAAATGAGGAGAAAATGGTTGAGCTGTGTCTATTGATCATTCAGTGTGTAGAGGTAAAAGTTTGGATTTTTTAAAATTAATGATTCATTCTTCTCTTTCTTTTTCTCATGCAGACATGTATAAAAATATGATCTAGGAGTTGAAAGCAAGATCATGTACATCATGTACATAGCCTTGTTTTTATCAGTCAGAGAAAAAGTCATTGATAAATTATTACCTTGATAAGTACACTTTATAATTGTTGTCTTACTTCAAGGACTCCTTCAATCATGAGGTTGCCAAGAGCACAGACCCAATGAAGTACAAAATCAGAATGGCGACCCAGATGTTGCAGCATGACGTGGGTTCTTTGGTGAGAGAGGGGCTGGATGTGGAGAAGCTGTACTGTATGGCACAGACCCGGTTTGGACTGACTGTTGTAGCAGAGGTTCTCCACAAGTTACTGGTGGAGAAATCAATCAAACACAGCCAGCAGACAAGGAAGCTTCTAGAGGCAGCAGGGAAACTCTGTGATGAGTGTGGCTCAAGGCAGCCAAAGTAAGACATTGCAAAGTAATGTTGATATAAACTTAATTGAAGAATATTATTTTGCAACCCAGCAAACTTTAATATTAGTTTCAATCAATTACGAGAGGCATTATATGTCTTTCGAGTAAGAAAAGTCCAAGATGAAGAGTCCCTCATGATTGTTGCAAAATTTTCGATGGTGACTTCTGATTCTAGATTGTTTCTGATCAAACTCTTGTGTCGCTGCTTTGGTGTGGAGACTTACCAGAAGATCTGTAAGACAACTGATGCCACCATTGTACGCTGGCTGAGTGTACCCGAGCTCCAGAAAAACGAGGTAATTATCAAGAACTCTCTGTTAATTAATGATCAATGTGCCATGAATTATTACCAAGAGGTCTGTGTTAATTTTAAGATTATCAAGGTGCAGTAAATTCAATAAATGAGAAAGTAAATACAAGGAAAGTTCCATATGAATGTATTGTGTTTTGTCAGATTGTTGAGTGCAGTGACCGATTCATTGTATGTGGGGACCAATACAAGAAGCTGAGAGAAAAGCTGACACAGGCAGCTCTAGGACAGAACATGCACATCTTTAATGAAGCTATCCAGGTCTCTAGATTGTATTATAATAAATGCCTTTTGTTATAATCTCGGCAATATTAGGCATCCACATTATGAATTTTCCCATGATTACAACAGCTACTAATTCCTTTATCAGGCTGTTAAGCTACCAGATTATCAGAAGAGAACCCTGGTCCTTCTAGCTGTGATGAGAGAAATAACTATGTCTTATTTGTATCCTGAAAACAAAAGAAGAGTCACTCCAGCTGTTAGTACAAAATTTTTTTTTTAATTACAATCATTTTTTGACGAAAGTATAGAAAAAACCGATTTTCGATTATAACCAATGTTTATCTTATATATAAATATCACTGCATAATTATTTGTCAAAATGTCCTCATTGAGAAAGAAGTGAACATGACATGCCGTCAAAAGTATATGTTTTCCTGCTTGGAAAAGATTTGGTTTTCACATTGAATGTGTTTCAAAGAGGCTTTATTTTACAGGCGGTTGAACAATTGCATCAGCTCTTGATTCTGCATCCACTGTTTTCCAATCAGGTATGAAATTGCATTGTAAAATTGCACCCCCCCCCTTTTTTTTTGCTTCAAGTATTGATAAAAGATATAATTAATTGAGTGCATATAATTAGATTGTGTTTAATTTTTACATATTGATTTGTATTTGAATTCTCTCAGTATGGTCTTCCGGCTGCACTGTGTAGAAATGCTGTATGGAGGAGGAACCCGCAGCTGACTGTACAGGAGGGGATGGACCTGGGCCACCAGAGTACTGTGTGTCTACTGAACCATTTCTTCATCACCCTGCTGGAGATCCCAGAGGAGAGGACACTGGTGGAACCACTCAACAGACTTGTCCAGCAGCCAGGGGACATGCAGGTGGGTGGACATGAAAACTGTGTTCAGTCAGTGATATATGTATTTATCAAATTAAGGGTTTTGAACTATTGTAGAAAATTAGTACACTAAAAAGTGTGGAAATGCAGGTTATATCAAAAGTCCATTTTGAAATACAAATTAGGAATAATACTGAAAGTTCTATGATACATCACCATGATTCAACTAATTAGCAATGTATACATCTCTTTTAACCATAGAACTCCTTTTTACCAACTATGCCACAAGATGATGTTGCTGAAATAAAGGAAGCTTTGTTGGCAGCCAGAAAGGGAGGTGATGAAAATCCAGTTTTTTATCGTAAGTTAAGTTTTCATATTATTAGGGCCCCGCAAGGATTTGTGGGTGCCCTATAGTAATCACTCTGTCCGTCCGTCCGTCTGTCACTTCCGTCCACAAATTTCCTGTTTTTTTCTAATAACTTTTTAGCTCACCTGAGCCAAAGGCTCAAGTGAGCTTTTCTGATCACAATTTGTCCGTTGTCTGTCGTTGTCGTCGTTGTCGTTGTCGTCGTTGTCGTTGTTAACTTTTCACATTTTCATCTTCTTCTCAAGAACCACGGGACAGATTTCAACCAAATTTGGCACAAAGCACCACTAGGTGAAGGGGATTCAAGTTTGTTCAAATGAAGTGCCACGCCCTTTTTAAAGGGGAGATAATTGAGAATTATCAAAAATTTGTCGGTATTTTTCAAAAATCTTCTTCTCAAAAACTATTCAGCCGGAAAAGCTTAAGTTTGTGTGGAGGCATCCTCAGGTAGTGAGGATTCACGTTTGTTCAAATCATGGTCCCCGGGGGTAGGGAGGGGCCACAAGAGGGGGATCAAGTTGTACATAGGAATATATAGAGAAAATCTTAAAAAATCTTCTTCTCAAAAACTATTAGGCCAGAAAAGCTCAAATTTAAATGGAAGCATCCTCAGGAAGTGTAGATTCAAAATTGTTCAAATCATGGTCCCCTGGGGTAGGGTGGGGCCACAATTGGGGGATCAAGTTTTACATAGGAATATATAGAGAAAATCTTGAAGAATCTTCTTCTCAAAAACTATTAGGCCAGAAAAGCTCAAATTAAATTGGAAGCATGCTCAGGAAATGTAGATTCAAGTTTGTTCAAATCATGGTCCCCGGGGGTAGGATGGGGCCACAATTGGGGGATCAAGTTTTATATAGGAATATATAGAGAAAATCTTAAAAAATCTTCTTCTCAAAAAACCACTAGGCCAGGAAAGCTCAACTTTGAGTGGAAGCATCCGCAGGTAGTGTAGATTCAAGTTTGTTTAAATCATGGTCCCCGGGGGTAGGGTGGGGCCACAATAGGGGGATCATGTTTTAAATAGGAATATATATATCCCCTGTGGCAGCAACCATATGTGCATGTATTTCATTATATGAACGTCTTTTTTTTATTCAAGGACGAAAATCATCCATCATATTACATTTGTTTAAATGAGATAGTCTTTTCGTTATATACGTATATTTTTACATTTTCTATAATATGTATTTCAAATATACTTAAAATGTCAAACATACATTATATATTTTTCTTTCTGTTCTATTGTTACTATTATAAATACTTAAATGTGTCATCCTGCGAGATGATTTAGAAAAACTACTATTTCTGTGTATTATTAATATTTTTCTTTATATGCTTGTATTAATGACATAACTCAAACTGAATATATACATATATAATATTGATATTAATTATAACTTATCGGATCCAGGGGGCCCCTGGCACCCCAGGTGACGATATACCTGAGGGTCTCTGCGGAGATGTTGCCTCGCTTGTAATGTAATTTATTGAATAAAATATATATATATATAAAAAAAAAAAGAAAAAAAAAAATAGGAATATATAGAGAAAATCTTTAAAAATCCTCTTCTCAAAAACTATTAGGCCAGAAAAGCTCATATTAAAATGGAAGCATCCTCAGGTAGTGTAGATTTAAGTCTGTTGAAATCATGATCCCCGGGGGTAGGGTGGGGCCACAATTGGGGGATCAGGTTTTACATAGGAATATATATAGAGAAAATCTTTTAAAATCTTATTCTCAAAAGTATTAGGCCAGGAAAGCCTAAATTTGAGTGGAGGCATCCCCAGATCATATAGATTCAAGTTTGTTTAAATAATAGTCCAGGGGTAGGGTGAGGCCACTATGGGGGATGAAATTTTACTTAGGAATATATAGAGAAAATCTTTCAAAATCTTCTTTTTAAAGACTATTTGGCCAGAAAAGCTTAAACCTGTGTAGAGGCATCCTCGGGTAGTGTAAATTCAAGTTTTCAAAATCACTAGTGGTAGGGCGGGACCGTGATGGCGGTTAGAATTTTTACATAGGAATATATAGAGAAAATCTTTAAAAATATTCTTGGAAAGTTTTTGGTCCAAAACTCAGTACTTAGTGTGAAAGCACAGGTTATGAGATTAAAGGTAGATTTAAGGTTGATGAAACCATGATTCCCTAGAGAATAGTGGGGCCACGAAATGGGGGGGGTATATAGGAATAGAGAGAAAAATCTTAGAGGTACAACAACAAAAGGGGCATTAAACCAAAAAATAAGAGGTGGATAAAAATTGGCAGATTTTCAATTTTTTTTTAGCAAGATCAACTGTACTAAGTTGTCAAGATATTTTGATACTGTAATGCTAATTTGATCAGAATTAAGGCAATTGTTGCTCAGGTGAGCGATGTGGCCCCTGGGCCTCTTGTTTATGGTTGTCCAATCAAGTTCAAATTTGCTATGGTAGTTCAGTAGGCAGAAATACATATTTTGATGCTAAGTTTGGTTCTCTATGTCTTCTGGTTTGGAGCTGGGGTGGTGGGGTAGATTCCTAACTATGCATAAGAATGAATGGGCAAAGAGAGATAACTGCTGAGAATGAATGGGCAAAGAGACATAACTGCTGAGAATGTTACCATTGTATACATGGAAGGCTGTGCAATATTTGTCCTTTGGGATTAATTAACCTTCCACAGGAAGAAAATCCTAAGCTTTATTTTTATCTGTCACATTGAGATTAATTAATGCACTGCCTGTGTCTGCAAATGAACTTTGTTTTGAAGTTAAGGTCAATTTTGAATGATGTGTAGTATTGTGTACATTCTTTGAAATATGGATTTAAAATATAATATTAATATTTTATTTTGGTTAAAATACCGTACACAATGATTTATGATAATTTTATTCAATTCTAAAATCAAGATTTATGTTAAGATATCCTTTTTCACTATTTTATTTTTTAATTATTTATTTTATTTTTTTCTGCCTTAATGCTGTTAATTTTAACAGATAATCAGATAATAACCCCATTCTGTCTTTTTTGAAAAAAAAAATCTTATTTTAAATTTAGAAGAAAAGGATGAGAGAGCAGAACAATTAATCCCCTGGGATTAATTATCTTGCCTTTTGCAGAAATTTTAGAGGCTTATCTCTATCTGTCATATGAAGATTAATGAACATCTTTGTCTGCACTGATGTTTGTTTTGAAGCAAATTAAACTCTCATTCCATGAGCTGCACCCTAATATTTTTACCCCTCAGTTTAAAGGATGGTATTTGATAAAGAATATATTTCATTCTAGTCCAAATAGTTATATTCTGTAAAATAAAAAAATAAATATATGAATTACAATTGATTAAAAAAATGTTTTTTATTAGATATAAGTTTTTTTATTTTTTTATTTTTTTTAATGGATGTTTTGGTGTTGTTGTTGTTTTTGGTTGCTATGTTTATATTAAAGGAAACTTAAGAATAGTACCTGAAAATGTTCCTTCTGTAAGCCCTGATTAAATTCAATAAATGGATGAGAGCAGGATAATTAATACCCTGAGACTAATTATCTTGCCTGTTTCAGAAAATCTAAGGTCTGTCTTTATCTGTTATATGTATTACCGTACACATGTGTCTGCAAGTGATGTTTGTTTGAAGTTGAGGCAGAGCCTAGGTATCATTGCATTGGTATCAATTCTTTGCTTTTTTTAACAAATTTTATTTCATCCCATGTTAACCCCCTTTATCTAGTGGATATGACTCATTGGATATTTTTTTGATAACCCACAGTTATGACTTTACAATGGGATTTGCGTACGCATAATGAAGTAAAATAATGTGGAGTTTTATAAACAGTGTAAACATTGATTGTGGTGTATAAAACATGGGATAAAATAAATAGAATCTCATATAATTTGTAGTACAATATGATTTTTATCCAACTTGTGTGTTTTATCCCCTCACTAAGGCTCAAGAAAAAAAAACTTTAATTGTTGGATGAAAATCATATCCAACTACAAATCACGAGATCCTATATATTCCAGTTCTTTACATCTTCTGCCGGGCATTTATTTTTCATCATTGTTAATATAAAGAGGATGGAATTCAAAGTTTTTTTTCACTTCTCTATATTAATTGTCATAGCGGGGCCCTTCCTGACTGGTCAGTTTTCTAGTTTATTATGTTTTTTGCCCAAGCCTAGAATTTTTGCTAATTGAGGCTTAGAATGAAAATACATTCTTATGATACCTTTAATAATCGGATTGTAAATTGAAGAATATATGTTTAAAATAAATTTATTTAAACTATTATGTTAAATGGTAATGCAAACTTTTTAAACCATAAATTTATGGATGTAGCGAACTGATTTTGAGTCCCGTAGAGGTGAATAATAAAGAAATTTAACACTTTTATAACAAATTTCTTTACAGTTAAATGAAAATATGTATTTAGTGAATAGGTATTATTAAGAATTTGTTTTATGGTTATAACGAATTACAGATGTAATGAAGTAAATTCATTAGTCCCTAGGAATTCGCTATAGCCAAGTTTTACTGTATTGTGAACATTGTAGACAATTGTCATCAGATACATATTGATAAGAAAAACTCAGTTCAAGTGAGCTTAAAAAAGATGAGCCCATGCAATTAAGTCTGAAATATTTCTGTTTCTCCATAGGTTGTCCCAATGGTCATCCATATGTGATTGGAAATGTAAGTAAAAGAACAACAAATTTAATCTTTTTGGGCCTTAAATCTTTAATTTAAGGCCCAGCAACTCGTATGATTGTCATTGATTGTGAATTGTAGTGTGGTCGTCCATATTATCGCGGGCGTTGTAAAGATTGTGGTGCAGAAATTGGGGGTGAACGTCACCAACCTTTAGCCAACATTCAGTTGCGAGATGGGTAAGTTTGTGTAATATTATTGTATGGATAGTAGGGAGTAATTATAAAAAGCTTTTTAAAAAATTCTTCTTTTAATCTTAACCATTATGTCGGGGTTTCAGGCTAGACCAGACTGCTACTGGACATGTTTTGGGTCGGGTGGAGGGGAGACAACCAGATGCCAGCCCGGAGAGAGGACTCTCTCCCATTGAGTGTGCCATTGTACGACTCTTCACTCACATGGCCATGTATCTAGGTGCCAATATCAATCAACAGGTCAGATTCCTGAAGATTACAAACAATAAAACATTCAAATTTAAAAGTCATAGATGTAAATGGTATACATCAGATTCTGTAATTTTTTACATAAACAACCATATGTGCCAAGTTTTTCAATGAGTCTTTTAATTTTATAATTCCTCTTTTAAAATTATTTTAGCATACAATAAAATAAATTCCACATGAATAATTTTGTTTGTTTTGATTGCTTCAGGCCATTCAAATGACTTAGAGTATAGTATTCAATCATACATGCATTATTTTGTTTTTAGGCTATCCAAAGTCTGATAAAACCAGACCTTGATGCTGACAATGTGCTGCCCTTTTTGTGGGCTCACATAGAGAAAGACCTGCTGACCATTCAGAGAGCCACAGGGAGGAGTGTGGACGATGTTTATATCCTTATACACAGTATCTGCAGAGATATGATGAGAAAACACAGAGGTAAAATCTGGGGGCCATGTTTGTATGGAATGGATCAAATATTAAATTTAGAATAAAAAAATATACAGTGTCTTGTAAAAAGCTTGCTTGCTTGCTTGCTTGCTCTCTCTCTCTCTCTCTCTCTCTCTCTCTCTCTCTCTCTCTCTCTCTCTCTCTCTCTCTCTCTCTCTCTTTCTCTCTCTCTCTCTCTCTCTCTCTCTCATAATAATTTTCACATTTCAGGTGATCAGCTGAACCAAGAAATGTGTCTTTTGGCCAACAAGGCTGCTAGACAAAAATGGGAAGAAGACTTTGCAAAAACCATTTTGTCACCTGTTCTTAATGTATAAGTTATAGTTCAATATCTCTTACATAGCTCTGTGAAGATTTACTCACATACCTCAATTACTGCTTTATTTCCAATCATTTTTTATGAAGTTTCTTTCAGTTTTTCATGGTTCTTTATTTTATGTATTTCAAAGAAAATGACAAAAGATCTGAAGTCTCTAAATGAAAAGCTTGCCAATGATCAGAGATTAGGTATGTCATTTTGACATTTTCAAACTTCATAAATATTATGAAAAATGTATACATGTACTTGGTAGTATTTCTAAAAGGGTTGACACATCAATGTAGAACATAATGAGATAAAACTGCTGAATTTGACAGGGTCGGACCCACTGCTGTGCCTGTTGTTTGAGATAAACATTCCATCAGAGCATTCCTCTCCCAGCAGCCTCCACAATGTGGCGGCTGTGTGGCGCTACAGGTCCCAGATCACCATGGACCACCTCCTCCACACCGTGCAGGTCCAGGCTCCCACCCACAAAGAGTTGCTCATGTTTCTTCAAGAGGTCAGAATTGTTAGAAGTTTCTCCATTCAATGCATTTAGACAAGTCTTCATCTTGCTCCTTGTTGACACAGGAATCTGACAATTTTAAAATAATTATTTCTTAAAAATAGGAGAAGCAGCTACGAGCTGTTCGCCTTGTACCCAGCATCATGAAACTCCAGAAATTGCTGATTCAGAGATTCCAGAGAAAGTTAGACAGAGGGGAGGCTTTAACAATGACCATAGGGGATATGATAGAGGAGTATGAAAATGGTAATTATGTTTCTTCTGCTCTCATTGAGTCATAATAATGAAGACTGACACAACTATCCATACAAACAAAGTTTTCTAAGGAACCCTTTTAATTAGGCAGAATCATTTACAACTGTGATTAGAAAAAAGGAACATGGAAAAACTGAGATACAGTACTTTTATGAGAGTGGTCATGTCTGTACTTTGAACATGTGTTCTGTTCATAAGAGTTTACAGAAGAAACATCAGACTGAAGCTTATATTTTAAAAGTATGTTGTTCGTGAACTGAGATTGTGTCATGGAGCTTTGCAAAAGTCATTTGACAAAGATCAAGGTCACATCATCATCAGAATGACTATTTTCTTTACATTATGTTAAATAAAGCACCAAATGTTTTTAATTATTTTGCACAGAGGTCAGTATCATGTATAAAAACAGGACTTGAACCAGGCACATATGTTGCACTTTATATGCTGCTCACCACCAATAAGATGTTCAAGGTCAAAGTCTAAGAAGGTGTGGCAGGGTTTAACTCTAGTTTCATGCCAATATGAAAGGGATGTACTCATTCACAAGGGAACTTTTACTTTTAAATTAAACATGCTCTTGTTCATTGCAGAGGGCCGATCAGAGGAGGTGAGGAATTTGGTGAATGACTTCATTTTGGCCTGGCAGTGTGTGAAAAACAAGCTCCTTACATATCGTAAGTCTCTAGATATTCTCAAGTCTTATCGTTCGGGAATTATAGCAAACAGTCAATTTAACTATACTACACTTGGGTAGATTGACATTGTAATGTCTGTATGTACCTCAATCTGCAAGAAAAAGTAAAACTGAGATACTGAGCCAATTAAGTAAGTGAGCATATTAATATTCATAGTAAGTTAATACACGTCAGGATTAATACAAGATATATGTAATGTTATCTTCCTTCCTATGCCACCAGTTATGGAAGACAGTCTGATTAGCAGTGGTCAGCAATATAAAATATCAGTTCATGTACTAAATTTTTGTGAAATGCTCTGAGACAACAAATATTGACCCATCATTTTAAGCATATGGCAATTTATTGAAAACCTTTTTCAACCTCTCAAACAAAATTTCCAATTACAAAAAATTTCATCTCCATATTTTGTTTGCTTTACAACTAAAGCCTTTCCAACCTTGGAGGGATTAACAAAGATCCCCAAGGAGTTCTGCCAGAAGCCCATTACTGATGCCCACCCAGTGTCTGTGCTGCTGCCCACTTTCAGGGACAGTGGGCTCTGTGCCTATGGTCTACTGTACTATCTTCTGAAGAAACAAAACAACTTCCTGCAGTGGTACTGCAAGGTGAAGAAACTCAAGTAAGTACAATGTATCCAATTTTGATTTCAGTGATAAGTTTGGTGCTAAAATTTAAGTATTAAGTGACCGACCGCAATTTTATGTTATTGTTATTTGGGAGTGTTTTATACAGATTTCTTTGGATTAATATAGTATACTTTATTGTAAATATAGTTACAGACAACATTAATAGGTTATATACATAATTGACCTTGATTGACAGGTACACAGATCTCCCCAAGGTCCAGTTGAGGGACGTGACCCCCGCTCACCTGATCAGCTACCACCCTGACAGGGACATCCTCCCCATGGTGATGGCCAACTGTCACTACACATTCCAGGTGGGCAAGGGCACTAAGATAGACTACAACTTTGGGGACTTGGAGCGCCAGCTCATGGACCGATTCCTGTTCTCCAAGTCTGTTATTGAGATCCCAGTGTATGAGGTATGTGTCATTCATAAAAAGTTAGAGTCACATTGATTTATAAATGTATTACACATTAAACTCCTTCACAAAATATACCTGTCCATAATAATGTTTAAACAATTGAAATATTTTTGTCTTTGCAGTTTGAGATGATGACATACAGATCAGAGACAACTAATGCTGTGGTGTTTAGAGATCTCCGACAGAACATCAAACAGGTGAATATTTCATTCAAATTGACTTTATTAAAATAAATAGAGTAGAGAGAGAAGGAATTTTTTTAGTGGTACATTTGCAAGTGCTTTAATCTTATCGTTTTTGTTGTATTGTAGGAACCTTTGACCCCTGTGGTAGCCAATCAGATCTGTGAGGAGACCAGAGCTTACCCTGACCTTTGTGAGACCTTGGACAAGCTAGAAATTACCATCAGCTTCCTGAAGTCTGTAAAAGGAGACTCCAATATGTTCTTAGAAAAATTCATGACCCAGACCCTCAAAATGGAAAATCCCTTCCCCAGTCAAAAGGTTCCATATTCTGTTGTTCATTACACACATTGCTATGCACAATGTATACTTATATGTAGTAACTGCATCAGATAATTGTTCTCTACTTCATACATTGTTTTATTATCATCTTAACTTAAGCATGTACCATTTTAGGCAGAGTATCAAATTTTAACTTTACTCAGTGCATCCGATGATTCTACTGTTACAGTAACTGACGAAGAGTATTAATAACTTAACTCAATTGAGTGCATTCTGTTCTAGGCAAGATCCTCATGTCAATGCAAGCATGCCCAGTCTCTGTGGATCACTCTGGCCATGGAGAAAACCCGAAGACAAGCCTTATACAAAGAAGTCAGTTGATTTAATTTGTCTATCAGTATGATTAAAATGAAGGGCCACGCTCACTTTGAAATTAAGGGAGATAATTAAGATTTATTGAAATTTTGTTGATATTTTTCAAAAATCTTCTACTCGGAAACCATTCGGCCAGAAAAACTGAAACGTGTGTGGAAGCATCCTCAGATATACGTGTAGGTTCAAATTTGTTCAAATCATTGTCCCCAGGGATAAGGTGGGTCCACAATGCGGGGTAGAAGTTTTACATAGAATATATTGAGTAAATTTTTAAAAATCTTCTCAGAAATAATCAGCTAGGAAAGTTTTGGACTTTCTCCTATTTACACGGCAGAATCAGTCTCCTTTCAAAGTTAGAAATATTCAAAGTACATGTATATAAAAATAATTTCTTTTTGGGCAAACGAAAAAACAAACCAAAGTGCATCACGGGAATTTTTAGAAAAGGAAACCGTTTGGTTTCGTCCCCCGAATGATTGGGGTTACTAGTATTCAACCCGCATGCTATGCATCGATTGTAAAGAAAGCAAACTTCAGAAATATTAGCGGACAAAACATACACATGTTTTACTTGTAATTTGTCTGATTATTTCGACCTTTATTTAATACGATGTCAAAGTCGTAATACAACCATGATACCCGTCTCGTCGTCAGGGATGAACTTGAACATGAGGCGAAATAACGCGGTACCATTTTATGTCGTTTGTTTGTTAGCAAATTTTGTCTATCAGAATGTGTCAGGAATCGTATTTTTCTTCATTGAAATTTGGCATAATTGACTAGAAAAAACTACTGAAATGTCAATTATTATACATATACTAAGCATAACCATCGTTTAAAAGCGTGCATAAAATTTGATATAAAATCGGACCAAGCAGCTTTAAAATTTTCTTCTCAGAAACCAGAAAATCTTATGTGAAAGCATTCCTCAGAGGGTGTAGATTTAAGTTTGTTCAAATCATGGTCCCCTGGGGTAAGGTAGGGCCACAATGGGAGAAATTTCTTTAAATGTTTGTATTTTCCTTATTTGTTGCATTTTCTCTCAAAGGATGCATTTGAAGGTGTTGTGACAGAACTGAGGAAAGAGCTTAATGCTGCACAGCGAGATATGATCACGTCCCTGTGTGAGGAAATCTCCCTGGAGAGACTGGACCTACTGCTGGAGATCCTGTTTGAGTGCATTATGCTGACAATAACCGTTCCTAAAGGAACCGATGACGATGATGTCGACATGGCCAAACTTCCGTAAGCTAAGACTGTAGATTGAACATTTTGAGATATTTTTGTAATCGGTGTTGCTTAAGTAAAGGTTTGTCTTCAAAACTGCCTGACACATATCTTATAAAAACTATTTAATAGATTTGTGTCAAGTAACAGAAGTCAGTGTTTCAATCTATTCTGTTCTCTTTACTTTAAGATTACAGCCTAATTTGATGATCATGATGCAAATTTTTTACAATGCAAAATAAGTGCAGTTAGTCATACACATTTATGTAGGTTTGCCTTTTGGCATTGAAACCTTATGAATATGAAACACTCAAACACAATTTTTTCAATTAATTGCAGATTGCAAGACACACTCCTTGGATATATTTCTGCCCCACAGTATGACCTTGACCTCAATTACCCAGGATGGACGAATGAAATTATAGAGAGAATTCCAAAGGAAGGCGCTGGTTTTACCGCCATTCTTAACAACCAAGCAGTGGATACCTGGCTGTTTTTGTATGTTCTTTTCACAGTCAAACAAAGTGAAAGAAGATAATAGACAATATTACATAAAGGAGTGAATACAGACAAATGAAAGTGAAAGGAAGAAAGCAAAAGGAAAAGCTGATAATATTTAAACTGTGTTAATTGATGATATTTGTATAATTTTTGTTGATTTCTTGTGGCAGAAGATAGAAATGACTGACTGATATGCATATAAAAGAAATTATTTAACTTAAAGGGAACCATATATTTCGAAGACATGGTCATTTATTGGGACCAAACTTTAAATGTGATAATGAATTAAACTGTGCCAATGTTTGTAGGTTATAGATTGCTACTTTGTTTTGTTTTGAAGTACATTATGTATTGTAGTTGATAATTTGTCTTTCATCTTTCATAATATTTTTTAAAAATTTAATGTTTTGATACTGATATGATTTCACAAAAAAATCTATACAATTCAAGTATTCAAGTAAATACCAAAAGAATGTGAATTACTGGTATTTTGTTCCACTGCATAATAAATACTTGTGATGAAACTTTACTTTAATCTGCATATTAATGAACAAAGAATTCTTCTCAATTTTAAGCTTTGACTGTAGAATCATTGTGAGTTGTTTATTTATAGCGATCATGGTATATTCTGCTTTTATTTAGAACTACTTTAATGTGCAGCGTGAAATTGTAACAAAGGGTATTTTCTCTCAACTTGTTTGTTGTAAATATGGCACCTGAATCATGTTAATCAAATACACTGACATAAGATAGAAATTATCCTGAATAATGTGCTTGAATATGTATAGAGGATTTCTAAAGTTTGCTGCATGAAGCTATTATAATACATGGTCTATCTTTTAAGGCTGACAGTTCTTTGTGTATATTATTTTGTATACATTAAGTGATTCCATGGACTATAACAGTTACTACAACTTTAAAATGTATAGTGTGTAAAATCTGGGGATGTTCTATTGGTGAATCATTGTCGCATGGTTTACCAAATATAAAAATTACTAGTATATAATTATGTTTTGGATAACCAAAATGTTTTGCTTAATTTTGGGGATTGTTATATGAAGTGGAGGGGGGGGGGGGATAACTAAACGTCTAAAGCACCATTTTTCTAAAGATAAAATAGATTTGCTGCATGTTTCTAGGGAAATGATTTTTTGTTTGTTTGTTTTTTTGCCATCAAATATAAGCATTATAATATCATTTTATGTTGGATACTTTCAGACTTCTATAAATATCTTGTTATGGACGTGTGCAGTAAAACTTTTCATTACAAGTTTTATATATATTTTTTTTAAATAATAAATATCATTATCAACATTGTTATAGCTGGTGCCTTGGTGGATCTCCAAACACCAGTGACAATAAGCAGATGAAGTTCTTTGTTTAAATCAAGATGGACTTTGATATTTTAATGTCACAGCTTTATGGACATTTACGCTAAAGGTCACATAACAGCAATTATGCTCATGAAATAATTAATTGACCTAATGAATATTATATATTGTCATTCAAAAATTCAATTTTATTAGTCAAAAAATATCATGTAACAGTAACCTTTACACTAAGTTTTGTTGATCCTTTGTTTGTTCCTAATTTTCAGAAAAATTGTAAGTTGTTCTTTTTTAGCTCACCGAGCTGAAAGCTCAAGTGAGCTATTCTGATCACATTTTGTCTGTCTTCCGTCTGTCCGTTTGTCTGTCCGTCTGTCCGTCTGTCTGTAAACTTTTTACATTTTCAACATCTTCTCAAGAACCACTGGGCCAATTTTAACCAAACTTGGCACAATGCATCCTTAGCCTAAGGGGATTCAAAGTCGTGAAAATTAAGGACCACAATAATTAGGAATTTATGAAAATTTTCGAGAAATTTTCAAAAATCTTCTTCTCATGAACCATAAGACCAGGAAAGCTGAATCTTATGTGAAAGCATCCTCAGGTAGTGTAGATTCAAATTTGTGAAAATCATGACCCCCAGGGGTAGGGTGGGGCCACAATGGGGGGGGGGGTCGAAGTTTAACATAGAAATATATAGAGTAAATCTTTAAAAATCTTCTTCTCAGAAACTAATCAGCCAGATGATTCTTTATAATTATTAAGACTTTGGCCCCAGGACAATTCTTTGGCTTTACAAGAAGGTTCAGAGTTTGATGTAGGTTTATATCCCATATATAAACTATTGTTAAGGACCTTTTTGAGAACTGCAATACTCAACATATGATATGACTATAAAATCATCCTGTTAGAAAAGGGACTAATGATTATAAACATAAGAATATCCAGGAGGAAAATGGATTTTATTTATACAGGATCTACATGTATTTTTGTACATTGTCCAGATAGTTTGTATTTATTATGACTCCATTAAGCTGATTTTATTATACCTATTGTTCCTCAGGTGAGCGATGTGGCCCATGGGCCTCTTGTTTTTAAATCTTCTTAAAAACTATTTGGCCAGAATATTTGTTCAGACCATATTCCCCAGGAATAGGATTGGGTCACAAACGGAATTTGTTACCTTGAAATAATGTAACATAGCACAAAGGAAACAGAGTACTAAGTTCAAATAAGTTTAATAAGGTTACGAAGCAAAAGATAAAGTAAATACAAATCAGGTAAGAAAGTTATCTCGGTTACAAAGTCCAATACTAGTGTAAAAGTATAGTTATCGTTCCAAGCAACAAGTACACCAAACAACACAGTCTCTGACGGGAGAAGTTGTTCTACAGTCTGTGATCGTATAGCTTTAAGGTTTCAGGATGGCTGGAGATTATGCTCTTCCTCACTGATGGTGATTTGAGGACTGATCTCTCCTGACCAAGTCCGAGTATATTATTGTCCAAGGAAACAACGAAGCGTTGATGCTGCGTGTCGTGTTTGACAGGTGAAAGTACTAAGATGAAAGGACATTCACCCATTACTCTGATGGTTCTGTCATAGGACTCCATGAAGTCGGTGACCACGGCAACTTAGATGGTGTATTCGGTACTTAATGTCCATTCATGATCCCTGCAACATGGTCAAAATGTCCTTGGTTGTCGTCAAGTGTTGGTACACCCATCCATCACTCCCGCGTAGAAGGAGAGTCGGCGACCATATCCCTCGAGGCGTCGTATACTGATGTACAGGTAACGGTCCGTGTCCGCATAAACAAGTACGGCTCTGGTCGAGTGCCTGGGGCTAGTGCGCTTCTCTGTACAGGTGTTAATTAATGTCCATGCAGACAAGTATACAATAGATAAGTGAAAAATAAACACGGATAATAATAATAACACAATTTGTGGTAGCTAATTGTATTACAATAAAATGAAAAAATCTTCACAATTTTTTTTTCAAAAACCAATTGTCAAAAAAAAATCGTGAATAATATGCGATCGTGTTGGTGACAAATGTAAAGTCTACAAGTTTGTCGAATTTTGACATGACATTATATCATGGCATTTGCTTGTTACGGGAAAAAGTATGCTGTAATTGCTGGAATGGACTTAAATAAACAAAATGAAACGAAAAAGAAGTTATATAAACAAGTTCTTTATTTGCTTAATTTAAGATTTAAAACAGTGATATATAAAATGTGTAAGTTTATGAATTTGCATAAAATATCATTTATATCAACATTTACATCAAAAGGTTTTACTTTTTAAATCATTTACAAACTTAAAGTTTACGACATACTTCCGCCGATTTCCGGTAATTTCCCAAATCTCGAAGTAAACAACAAGTCGGAATGACAAAAACTGATGGATATTATTAGTGTATGACAAATATTGTGAACACAAATTGATGTCGGGTGTCATAAAAAGGGAATGGAAAAAAAGGACGAGACCATACACCAGTTCCCTGTGATCTAAACCTGTCATTTGCAAGCAGTAAGCATGGTAGGTGTCTTATCATGACATGTGCTATTGTATTATGTTCGCATTACAGATTATTATGCTCGTATATTATCCACGTGAAAACAATATCGCCTAGCCTATATGCAGAATAGCTACACAATAATCCTAATTTGTTCAAACATAAAAAGTATTCATTGTTAATTCAGTCAGTGTTTGTAATTAAAATAATCACAATTTTAGTTCAATTTTTTTTAAATGAAATTAACCATCTGATGATAAATGGTAAGGTTAACCGCATAGAGGGCCCTGAGTTTACTCTAGCATATGACAAGCTTATTTACCAACATTTACTCACAAAATATTTTTAGTGTAACACTTTCATGCACATTAGCTTGAACAGTATATTTGTAAGGAATAGGTTAACGTTATTTGTTTGTATTGATGATTTTTTTTAGCACATATAGTTCATAACATGAAGAATTAATCTTTTATTCACTATCAATAACTGATAATGTTGATTCTCTGTACTGTGAAAACATTTGAACAGCTGACTGATATTCACCTTTATTGAACTGTAAAAATCAAAGTACAGTTGAAAGAAAAATTAGTATATCATGGTTTATCGGTTGATAGAATTGCTCACATCATATTTAGATTTCATGTGGTGGGTTCATTATTGTTACAAATTCTTATTTTTCCCCCATTATTTTCAAATCATTAAAACGCAAGATTTCTAAATACACACAGTTATATAAGATATGAAATTGTCAAGTTAAGTAACATTAATTTAAATTTTCAAGATTACAATAAAATGTTGTCAAGTTTCACCTGATATCAAATTTTTATATAGAATAATCCATTTATATATCTATTTATATATATCCATTCTGTCTGTCTATGTTGCATACACTTTCATAATATGCCTATATGAATTTTATTTTTCTACATGTAGCTTCTTAAAATCATCCTTTCATATAAGTCCTTCTTATATGTTATAAGTAATAGTGCCAGTAATATCAGTTGTTTTTTTTAATACAGACTTTTCAAACCTCCAAGAGATGAGAACATCACTGGTATGTGTTAACGAGGTCATTCCTAATACAAGACACAATGCGGAAAAATATAAGACTAATGTAAAGAACTGAAACCATGAGTGATGAAGAGAAGAGCTGATCATCAGATTATTGTCTCTGTTATGATCATCCTGATAAAGCCTTAAGGATGACAATATTTATTTCAACATTTATGATATAATATTAAGACAATTAATAAGCAGCACAACATATCCTGAAATATGAAACTGGACCAAACCAGTGATAATCTACCATTTATGATTTATTACATTTACTTGGATTTGAAAACCATTTCTGAAACTCCAAAAGTCATGAATAATATGGACATATAATGCATACAATTAAGAATTAGTATTGTAAAAGAATATATATTATGATAATGCATATGCTATAAGAAATACAATTGATAGATATCAAAAGGTGTTTATACTGACCAAGTGCAGTAATGAAGTTTGTAATGGCTATATACTGTTCATGTGGAGAAACTGGTTTTTAAAATATATGTCTTATGTTTATAATTATGTTTAATTTGATAATTGCATAGTATCTCAAATCATCATTTCTGTCTATAAGTGTCTGTCTGTCCATCCATTTATCTGTCTGAAGTCTGTTTTATTTTATAACCCTGATGAGGTTACTGATGTAGATCAAGTTGAGATCATGACACTTATATACAACAAACCTCACAGAAAATATCAGTCCTCTTAAATTACAGAGTTTTTGAATGAGTTATGAATGTATGGTTGAGTAAAATTTTTATTTTAAATATTTTTTGAAATGATTTTTGTGAATAAGAATATTTTTGTTATAACTTATCCTTATCTATATTTTTATCATTTTTGCATGAAAAAAAAATGTACATATCCTAGTTAGGCCACACCAATATACTTTCTTGCTTGTCGGACATTAAGTGGAAAAGGGTACAAGCGGGCTAGCGATAAAATAATAAGATTATTATTTTTGGTAGCCGAAATTTTTAGGCGGTCCATAATGATATGATTTGTAAAGTTTTATTTAAACACGAGCATGCAGGATCCGATGAAAAAGAAATTTAATTGGCGTGGTCTTCCACATTTTCTATATTTTAGTTCAAATTAAGGCTGAACCATTGTAATATATTACCCTGCATAATCATTCTGATAAAGTCTAAATCATACATTATACATTATACACCATACATTATAAATAGCATCAAGACCAATATGGGGACCAAGGAAGGGTTCAAAGTTCAAAGGAATTATAGGATTGCATACAATCATGTATATACATAAGGGCAAATCATAAATTATTTCAGAATCTGCAGTGTTGTTTAGTCCAATCAGATAATATGATTTAAAGAATTATCATGATTAAGTATCAAATTTCATTTTATACCTGTAATCATTTGAAAGATTCTCCTATTTTCCGACACCCATTTTAATGCAATACATGTACCTTGCAAATCAGACAAAACTTTTAAAGATTGATAGAGGAAATTCAAATTAATTACAATCAGTATATGATTTTTATGAAACCTGTGATTTATTTGGTTTGATTGTATTTTAAATCTGTCAACAAAGGCTTAATAAAGATTGTGTGTATTCAAGTTTTCATGTATGTTTTTCTTTTTTGTGTACAGAGACTAGAGTTTCTTAATTATATCAGATGCACAACTATGACACTCTGTTAATTACCATTAAAATACACTCTTTAGGAAGTGAAAAAATTGTTAAATTAAAGAATCATTTTTCTCTTTATATGATTGGTTTTTAGAAATACAACCATTTATGGCAGTGTTGACTTTCATGAAGCGCGCAGAGTGATTTTTTTGTAAAAGTCAGATCAGAGGAAATTCGGATTTTCAGCCTTTTTAATTCAATTAGTTGTAGTATTTACAACACAACTCCATTAATTTTGTTCTACAAGAACTTATGCAGGTTCACAGTATAACTAGTTGAAAGAAATTGCCATTTAAAACTGAATTATACATCTTTTTTTAACAGCATGTAGGGTTTGTAGCATCTATTTCAATAGAGGTCAGAGGAAATTCAGACGTTATTATCTTTTTTTCTAATTCACCAACATGCCAATTATTGATTACTAATATTTTTCTATTTATCATTTCTTCAAAATTACATTTAAAAAATAATAGTGTAATTATAGTATTTTTTGCAATTTTTCTAGCTCTGGTCACGTCAAAAAATGTCACTTTTTTAGTGGTCAGAGGAAATTCAAACTAAAATAGCGGAATAAATAAAAGGAATTCTTATAATCCATTTTCAGATAAATAGAGTATTTTATTAACCTTTTTAATATTTTGGTGAGAAAATTTTTCTTGTTAATTGTAAATATGTCTTTTATGACATTTTTAATTTGCATTTAAGTTTTTTTTTCTCGTTCTAATTTTTTGAACATGGGTAAGTTTGAAGGTCGTTGCCATGGAAACGAACTCACGAACATATGCTTAAAATGTCTTTTTTGACAGAAAAAAATCGATTAGAGTCTGTTTAAACAATTTTTTCAATTATTCAATTAGTTTCGTGTCAGGTTCACATATTAAAAATTGAAAGCATTTGAATAAATAATTAGTGTGTTAATGTTTTTATAATTATGCCTTTTCTTCGAAATTAAAGCATATCACATGACTGCAATGATGCTTTGATATGCTAACTCTATTAAGCCAACTAATAGTAATTTCAACACTTAAAGTAATAAACATCGGTTGCGCAGAATGTGGTTGCATCACCGGTATTTATAACCCCTAAAGATAAGACAATCTTGAGTTATTAATTACAACAGGGGTTAACTGATGCTGTGAAAACGTCTTCAGAGTTAGTTATCATTTGATTGCCTTTAGGTACGTTCATTTAAACGATTGAAAACTCATAATACAGGGCGACTTTAACTTCTCTTACAGAGGAAATTCCAACGAAGTTGCCGATCAAAAAGTGACTATTTCGTTTAAGTTGGTCCTTGATTGCCTAAAAAAATTATTCTCGCCGTGTGGGCAACTAAATCTTTAAGAAATAGTCGCCCACAGTAAAATTACTCGCATTTGCGAGTGGGCGAGTAGTTATTTGCAACCCTGTTACATGTATTATGACATCATAATTGATTTGATTGTATAGTGCTATGATGTCATTTATTCATTATGACATCATACAGGATTTGATACATCTTTTTTCCTGTACCAAACGGCTCTAAAGTAGTCATTGTCAAAACAGGAGCTGTTGGAAATTTAACATTTTTAAAGGTCATATGAAACGATTTTTAACACTATGATTTTCTTTCATATTAAATATAAAGCTTGGTATAAACAAATGATAAAATACGTGACGTAAGATTTTTTTGCCTTTGCATTACTGAGAAATAACCGTGAAAACTGAGCACCTGAAAAAATTCTTCCCCGCTTATCGTTCTTGATTTTTTGGATTTATGACGTCACACCGACCCACCGATGTAAACAATGCATCAAAACTAGTGTACTTTTACAGTAGTTTATCGATTAAATTTTAGTAATTTTTGCATATATGAACGTGTCTTCCTTTTCAAATGAGATCATTTGATTTCGTAGTAGCCTACAGATGACTTTGTTTTAATTGCTCGTTAATGAATAAATCTAATATCAGCTTCTAACCAGAGTAAAATCTATTTACTACGAGAGCCAGAGGGGAATAGGTTTTTTGAAGGTGGACTGCAGTGGAAATTCAACGAAAGAAATGATCCAACATTAACAGCTGATTAATGAATTATCCTTATCCTTTTGAAATAGAAACATCATTTTCTTCTTCGGTACGTATAATGATTGAGCTACATTTAAAGGGAATTAAAGCATTTTAATTGATTTGATATATATTGTCACATCAAAAAGTATAAGGCAGGCCAATGAAAATGTTTTAGGCATTGTGTACATAGTATGTATTTAAGAGCTGCTGTAAAATGCTGCAAAATTATTCTTAAATTTTATTTTGAAATAATATAAATTTCTGACTTATTGATATATACATGTAGCAATATCTTCAGAAAATACTTTGTGTACACGTGTATTAACGTTTTATTAAATTAGATCGCGGAAATATGTCATTTAAGGATTTATAAATGTATCGGTAAAATAAATCGGTTGTTTGATAAAAATAGTTGTGAACGAATGTGAAGATAATCAACATATTTTATTAAGAACAAGCATCATGAAATAATGATAAAAAACGAAAGAAAAAATTGCGGAAGAAAGTGAGATCACATACACGTTGTAAAATCAAAACACCGCACATAAATTAGTACTGAAACGTTTCAAAAACAAAACATTTGAAGAAATTTCTCTTAGACTAAAAATGATTAAATGGTAACATATATTTGTGAATTTGAAAACGAAACAGACAATATAATCGTGAAGCGAATGAGGCACCACCCCAGATAGCAAGCTTACGTTGGCCGAACGTTGGCTTATGGTTGTAAGGTTGGCTACATATCGCTGTTGGTAGAACAACGTTGGACCAACATTGGACCAACATTGTATTAATCACTGTTGGTGCATTGGCATCGTTCCAATATTGGACCAACGTAGTTCATCCAACGTTGGTACATTAACATTGTACCAACGTTGGTCCAATATCTAATTGATCTCGGTGGGCGCGAATACACTGCACCGATGTTGGGCCGACGGACAAAAATTTATTTTGAATTTTTATATAAATGATTATTTTACAGATGAACAAAGTATATAATTGTAAAATTTGCGTGTCTTTAGAAAACTATTGACTAAAAGTATTTTATAATTTAAAATCTTTAGATTAATTTAGATTTATATTATATTGAATACTACGTATATTATAAATATATAATGGTTACTATAAATATAAATGCATTCAAATTAATTTCAGATTTAGAATATTAGTTGTTTATTTTTTTTTAAATGTACATGACTATATTATGTGTGTCCATCATAAAGCATTTTACTTGTCTACACTTTGAATGAAATGCAGTATCAATGCATAGTAACTTTTCTGCACTCGTGAATGAAACATTACCGCCAAAAGAACTGTGATGTCATTTTTGACAAATCCAGGGGCGTTTTGACTGAGAAATCTTGGAAATTTTTCATACTTTTGAATGAACATCGTTTGAATCCTGGGGTATTTATAAATATCAAACAATTAAGCCAAACGTGAATCCAAAATATCTTGGGACAGAGTATAGGAGACAGCTATGTCACCGAGTTTGAACATCAGCAGGAGGATGTCTGTACAAGAAAATTGCATTTCATTTGCTTTCAAATTTTCACTTAAAAGTTTTGAGAACATTACTGTATAATAATCACCCATATATAATGAAAATTTGTAAAAGAACATCTGCGTGCTTACATTATTCCTGCAGACAGCCATGATGATAGCATCAGATCGATTTACTTTGATGGATTTCAGTGGCGTAGCGTACTATAAGGCAAAAAGGCAATTGCCTACACATAATTTTGTAAAGCGAAATTTAAAATTTGTGTACAATTTTAAATTTAAAAGAAAGTTGACATTAACTTTGATTAGTTAAAAAATCATAAAACAAATCGAAAGCAATAATCGTCATACTTGCACAGGGGAAATGTAAATGTGCAATATCATAAGCGGTTAATATCATGAGATATATTCTGATAATGATCTGTTCATGTTAATTGATATATCTAAATAATGCATTACTTTTTGATGATTACAAACAGGATTTGTCAAAAAAGGTCATAATTCCAGAATAAGGGGTAGGGGTGATTCCTATTGTAGTATCTCTTTTAAATGCCAAAAAAGTTGCCATGAAAATTTTCTTCAAATTTCATTGACAATTTTCTATGTTTTGCAAATAAATTCCATCAAATAAAATAATTGCAGAAAATTGGAATTATTAAAAAAGAATTCATAATGCCAGAAAAGGGGGATGATTTCTATCAAAATATCCCCCTTGTTGGTCGAAGAAAGTGTCAACGGAGCGTAAACTGACAGAAAATGCGTAAAACTTCTAAAATTGTTGTCGATGTTAAAATTTTGCAGGTATTCCTAAAAACTGTGTTTCTTTTCCGATCTACTGATACCTAAAGTGCAAGGTTTAACGCCCGAGAAAAATTAAAACGAGGCGACCAAACAGGCACTATTTATTTTGTTATACTGAATGTCTTAATTTTAAAGAAAAACATCACTGCTTTTAGATAGGAATAACGTGAATTCTAAGGCGAATGGTACGCGCATGATTTTCGCGCATGTAACAATTCGTAATGTTACCTGCATAGGCGTCGGAAGTTATACCTAACCATTAGAAACATAGCATGATAGAGGGTTCAGCCCCCCCCCCCCTCCCCACTTTTTCTCGCAGGAAAGATTATTGTTCCTAAATTTACCTTAAAAAATTGAGAAGTTGGATTCAGAAGCATACTAGCCTCCCCCCCCCCCCCAGATTAGGAATTTGATGATTTTGGAGGAAAAAAATTTGGGTAAGTAATTTTTTTTGGTATTTTGGAAGTAAAGGTATACTCCCCCCCCCCCCCCCCCCACGGATTAGGATTTCCATGATTTTGGGAATTACTTTTTTCTCAATATTTCTGAGGATTATTCTAGCCCCCCCCCCCCCCACACTTTCAATTTGCTTCCGACGCCAGTGACCCGTTGCTAAGTGCGTTGCTAACGCTGAGGGTAATATAACAGATTGTGAACTGCGTCTAAACCAATCAGATTTCAGTTTTTAACATGAAAGTATAACAATACAAATTGTTACATGCGCGAAAATTATGCGCGTACGGTTCGCTGTAGAATTCACGTTATTCTTATATAAAAGCAGTAAAATTTTCTTAAAAATTCAGACATTCAGTATAACAAAATAAATAGTGCCTGTTTGGGAGGAACAGTTGAAATTGACACCCCTCGAAAACCATTGTCAACTTCCGCTTCGCGTCGGTTGATAATGGTTTTCTCGGGGTGTCAATTTCAACTGTTACCCTCCCAAACAGGCACTATTTATATTGTGGCATACTCTGTTTACCTGTAAATACGGCGACTTATGATGTACATGTAAATTAATACGACCGAAATTTAGCTTACTAGATCTCCTATTTTTCAAGGTTGGTTAGCGTGTTCAAGAGAAAGTTCTGATGCAAGTAAAGTGACATCTTCGCTAGCCAAAGGTTGACACCATTGGCAAGCAAAGATGGTAGAACTGTATCTTTCAGATCGCTGATTGGTATTTTTCAGACCTGGAGCTACATACCTGCAGTTAGTTTCAACCATATCATGCTTTTAAATTTAAAATCAGTATTATTTACCTGGAGTTTAACACATAGGCAGGAACATAATTTTCACAGTATATTTAAAAACAATGTCAAATAAAATGTTAAACGTATATGCATAACTCACTTAACCATGATTGCATATTTGTATTAGTATATTTGGGAATAAATGTATCACAATTTATAGAAATGTTTTAACAAGAGCATGGAATTTAGCTAAAAAAATTTTTTTTAAAGTACCACTGGTATTTAAATTGCTAAGCTAAACAAGCTGCCAATTATTGACCTTTTTCTTCTTATTGCCAAGAGAAAATCGGAATGACCAAGATCTGCTCTGTTGTGTGAAATTGATGCTGTTCAAGAAAATATACATCCCTGAATGAAGTTGGAAAAGTAGAATTGCGTACCCTGTGTGCATTACAGTGTTATAACTGCCGTAGCTTTCAACACACTTTACAAGCAACAAAAAATATGTCGAATATAAATATTATCGCTTTGTTTTCAAAGAACTACATGTACATGTAGGTCATATTTGGCCCCCTCTGCAAATCCATTAATTTTTCTTCCATAAGATTAGAAGTATTGACCCTAGAATTAAATATATCAATAGATTTTCCTTGGTAACCCTTCAGTATAGTTGCCTAGCAACACATCAAACCTGACAATGGCCTCAATCTAAAATTGGTACAAAAGCCCTAATAATCTTCATTTTAAGCCTATAAGCTCCTTTTACTTATACATAAATTATCAAGATTCCATTTAATGATATAAGAAGGCCAAATATATTCTTCAAAATGATATTCTATATTTCATTAAGTGTTTCCATGGCAACAATGAAATTCCTTCGCAACAGACAAAATACTTAGTATATCAAGATCAATTTAACTGCTATTGAATGATAACACAAATATTACAAAGCTATTATAATAAACAATGTAATATAACCATAAAATTATTTGTCTACATTAACATGAATCGTTGTGTCTCTGCTATATTTATTAATATATTTAATAGCAACCATGCCAGTGTTAATCTCTTATTCAACATTTTTAAAATATATCATCTATCTATTATCAACAATATTTCAAAATGTTAGACACCAAAACAACTGTTTTTATTACTAAAAATGCACATATAATTACATTGTACCCAATATGTATTATAAAACACCATTACTTTTATGAAGCAAATCGATTTTCCAAATAAAAAAAACCTTGAATGTTATCAAATAATCAGAATGCAAGCATACAAGATTTCAACTGCAAATAATTTTAATGTTCGTACATGTGCATGAAATACATGTGTGGCTAATACAGACTTTTATCTCGATAATTTATAAATAAATCCTTAGCAACAGCATAACGATCATGTTTTATATTTTCAACAATATCTTTGAAGTCAGATAAGAATCATGATAAACAAACGTACTGTTATCTTTAATATATACATATATACGCACATCAAATAAAACCATTTGATTATAACAGGAACACTGTAATGGTCATCCAATATATGCATGTATCTATGTTTCCATAATAACATGCAATCCCTAAACATTTTTATAATACAAAATATCTTAGAATGACAAATACAAATACAATCGAGAATGTAGAGCAGCAAGGAAGAACTTTCATTTGGCTGAACGTATTCATAAAAAGTGTCAGTCATCTGAAAACAAAAACAACCTTAAAGAAATGAGTAAAAAATACAAGCACACAATAGATAAATGCATCAAATGTTATAAAACGGATTTAACTAGGAAACTTAAGAACTTGCGCTCTACAAACTCCAAGGAATATTGGAAAATCTTAAATACATCAAAATCATCGAATAAGTGTGCTGTTGATATTAATAATATGTTTCACTACTTAAGAGGTATTAATGATTGTGAAAATGACGATGAACCCAATAAAGAATATAGTGATTTTTTTTTTATCGAATGCTGAAATCGAAATGTCTGATGCTATTCTTAACAGTAAAACAGCGGAGAATTTTTGTTATTCAAAATATCCAAAGTCAGATTTCTCTGTTTATCGAGGGGAAACAAGTCAAGAAATCAGACCGAGTTGTACCGGGCAATGCTAAGGGAAAACGTCAAAAAGCGACAGAGATTTTACCAGAGCTAGGGGAAAGCATACGTTGCTTGACTCATCTTGCATACCCTACGGCACCAAGGGATGTAACTGAAATGATTGCCAAAGATCAGTTTATTGATGCGCTGTTGGATTTTGACATGCGACTGCGTATTCAACAGTCTCTTCCAAAATCTCTGAATGATGCTGTAAGATTAGCAGTCGAAATAGAAGCGTTCTGTAGAGCCGGGCGTCAACGTGGGCATGACGTCGGATTTGCTCAAGGTGCTACAAAGGACGCGGTAGATACAAATACGGCTTCTGCACAGAATAGCATTGGTGTGAATGAAGAAATTTTGAAGCTTCGTCAAGAAATTCAACAGTCCATGAGAGATCTGGAAAATAAGATATCAAAATTGTCTGCAAGCAAGGGGTCAGAAAAATCAAATGATACCGATGCAGAGCATGTCGATCGCTTCCCTTTTAAATGCCATCACTGCGGAAGGCGTGGACATAAAATCAAAGATTGCTTTATTAAGTTAAACCAAGAACAGACTCAAAAGAAACCTGCTGAATCTAAAGCAGGTGAACATTGTGAGATCCAGAACAAGAACAAAAGCCATGATACAAAGTCGAATACAGCCACTATAAAGAGTGCGAAAGTCGGTACAGAATCTTGTTTGTTTATCAACGTGCTTGTAGACTTGGTTCCATGCAATTTGCTAGATGATACCGGCGCAACATAATTCTTGGTGATAGAATATTTGAAAAGATAGAGGTCAAATTCAAACTATTTATAAGAACACGGTAGTAGGCGTAACATCGCCGGTGACAGATATCTCTGAATGAGAACAGATGAAAGCAGTAAACAGTAAAACTGTCAAAGATGCATTTCCCCTGCCAAGACTCGATGATTCACTTGATCGTTTGAGAGGGGCTAACTGGTTCTGTACTTTGGATCTTCATTCAGGTTTTTGGCAGGTGGAAATGGACGAAGCAGACAAACAGAAGACTGCGTTTGTTACGAGAAATGGTCTGTTTCAATTCTCAGTTATGCTTTTGGACTTTGTAACAGCCCAGCAACTTTTGAGAGGCTAATGGAGACTGTCCTTGCTGGTTTGCATTTTAAAATATGCTTAGTATATATAGATGACATAATTGTCTTTGGCAAAACATTCGAAGAGACTTTGCAAAATCTCGAACACGTGTTTCAAAGACTTCAACAAGCAGGACTGAAGTTGAAACCGTCAAAGGGCACGTTGTTTAAAAAGGAAGTATTATTTCTGGGTTACCGAGTGTCTAGCCTTGGAGTACAAACCGACCCGCAGAAAAAAGCAGTGATTAAAAATTGGCCAGTACCAATTGATCCTACTGAAGTTCGATCTTTCTTAAGGTTATGCAGTTATTATAGGAGATTTATAGCTGGCTTCTCCTCTATAGCTAAGCCACTGTTTCGGTTGACAGAAAAAGGTAGAGTATTTAAATGGACCACATAGTGTAATGGAGCTTTTGAAAAACTAAAATGTCACTTAGATAGTACACCTATTCTAGCTCATCCTGACTTCTCGTTACCTTTTGTTCTTGATACCGACTCTAGTCAGTTAGGGATTGGAGCAGTCTTATCTCAAGAAATTGATGGTCATATGAGAGTTATCTCCTACGCTAGCAGAACTCTATCAAAGAGCGAACGTAAATATTGTGTTACTTGAAAAGAGCTTTTAGCGGCGGTCTATGCATGTCAACACTTTGGCCACTATCTTTATGGACATAAAGCTATCGTAAGAACGGATCACAGTGTGCTAAAGTGGCTTATGAGTTTTAAAGATCCACAAGGCCAGTTAGCTAGATGGATCGAGTTTCTTGGTACATATGATCTAGATATAAGGTATAGGTCAGGTGCAAAGCACTGTAACGCAGACAGTCTGAGTAGGTATCCGTGTCGTCAGTGTTGATTCACTGAAGAGAGCGAAATAAATAAGGAAGAACCCGAAGTTAACATTATACATGCAGTAGATACAGTCAAAGATGAGCATGATTTATCAATAAGAGAACTTCAGAAGGAAGAATCTGACCTTCAAAAGGTAAAATCATGGGTGGCTGTCAAAAAGCGGCCGGTGTAACGTAGAATACTAGTAATGACCCCCGTAGAATAATGATCGGGGGACATTTTTCGACGTAGAATAATGACTCCCCGGTCATTATTCTACGCAGAAAAATGACTCCCCGGTCATTATTCTACGTCGAAAAATGACCCTTTTGCCTGAAGAATAAGTGTCATTTTCATAAAATGAGCACACTCTACGTGAAGAAAAGTGACCCCTGTAGAATAATGACCCCCTTATAGATTTAAAGTTTTTCAGTATATTTGCTTTACTATTTGTGAAAAAGTCTTTATAATATTGTAATTTTTACTGTAGTTTACAGAAAATAACAGAAATTATCATTCATATTCACATAAACTTAAAGTGAAAGAAGGGGTATATTATAGAATATAAAATTCCTTTTGTTATAACGAGATGTTGACGTATTGAATCGGGGTATGGTTGCCATCTTAACGATAACATTTACATGTATCTATGTTGTTCCGATAGAGCCACTTCGACCTTTGCACTTTCGCCTTTAGGGGGAAGATGCAAGAGTGCGAAATAGCGAAGGTGAAAGTGCGAAGATGCGATGGCGAAGCGCAAAGATGCGATGGCGAAAGTGCGAAGGTGCGAAGGCGAAGGAGGGACACACATGTACTATCGCTCCTTTGCACTTTCGCCTTCGCTATTTCGCGCTTCGCCGTCGCATCTTCGCACTTTCGCCGTCGCACTTTCGCCATCGCAACTTCGCACTCTCGCATCATCGCCCTATAGGCGAAGTTCGTAGTGGCCCCATCGGAACATCATATGTATTTCATTATTAAGAGTGACAACACATTAAAATTATTTTGAGAAACAAGACACTATAAAACAAAATTCTGTTTATTGGCGTCGATATTGTTCATGAATTATACTTGTATTGACGATGTTCCCTACTACAAACTGCTTGGTATGTAAGTTCATTTCGTGGAATTCATGATAAAATCAATTGAAAATTTTACTACACTGTTAGGCATTGTAACCAAGCTGAAGTTAGCAGGCACTGACAGCAGCCATTACGCCAGTAGAACATAAAAGGCATAAGGAAAATCTTCCAAGTACTGAGAGTACTCGAACAGAAAATATATTTTACTTTATAATCGGCATGCTTTAGTTAATATCAAGATGTTTAATGCATCAATAGTTTGTCTGAGCATTGATAACTTGGATACATAAAGATCGTGTGATCAAAATCAGAGGGATATAAACCCATAACATGGGCCCGAGCCCCTTATCAACGCTTTTAGAAACAATCTCTTCTTAATATAATCGAACAGTGTTCAATTTAAGATGTACTATAGTCAGGTACTCTTCACACATTTGCTGTAAAAGAATAAAGTCTATTCATGATCACAAATATAACATTACAACAAATGTTTAGAATATCGATGTTGATGTATTACGTAGAAAGAAAGAAAACTAACGTAAAATGATTTTTTAAAATCACTTTCCCCCAGAAATGTAAATAAGAAGTATCCTTATTTCAACGTTACCTGCCTCCGATTGACAATTCATTCACCAATGAATATTTCCCACCATATGTCGACGAGAGAAGTGACGTAACTGTTAACAATCAATTTAAATTTGTGGCAATGCAAGAGTGTTTTGTGTGCGCTTGCTACGGATATGAAAAACTATATACAGCGATTTATTTACAAGTTCGGTATTTATAACTTCAAAATCATTTGAACAGAGTAAGTTATTTCAAAGTAGTATCTCGGATAAGGCGTAACCAAGTTCTACTCTAGTTTACAGAGGGGGTCATTTTTTACGGGGGTCATTTTTCTTCATGTGTAACATGAAGAAAAATAACCCCTGGGTCTTTTTTCTTCAGAAAAATCCAATTATTCCCCCGGTCATTATTCTATGGCGGTCATTATTCTTCATTACACCGGCATTTACTGAAATAAAAGGTGAGAGCAACGCCGTTAAGTCATTGTGGTCTCAGTGGAATTCTCTGGATATTGTAAATAATTTACGTTGTAGGAAATGGATAGGAATAAGAAAGGATTTTGGTCCCATTATCGGAAAGAAAAGAAATTCTTAAACAATGTCATGACGCACGAACTTCTGGTCATTTAGGTGTAACCAAAACATTGGCAAGGGTTCGAGAAAAATTCTACTGGACGGGTTTACAGGGTGATGTAAGGAACTATGTAACAGGGTGTCCACAATGCCGTAAGAGAAAAATACGGTCTAAAGGAAAGAATTACATGCAGGTAGACCAGTGTCATGTTGTAAATTTTGAATTTACTGGGTAGGTGTAAATACAAAATTTACACCCACCCAGTAAATTCAAAATTTACAACATGACACCAGACTGGGAACCCTTCAGAAAGGGTGGCCACAAGTAAGTGAGTGAGTGAGTGACATTATGGGACCGTTGCCCGGAACAGATAATGGTAATAAGTATATATTGGTAATATCAGATTACTTCACCAAGTGGACGGATGCTTACCCACTAAGAAACGTTGAAGCACTTACCGTAGCCGAAGTAATAGCAGAGCAGTTCATAGCTAAATGGGGTGTGCCAGAAATTATCCATAGTGATCAGGGCAGGCAGTACGAGAGTAGGTTGTTTAAGGAACTGTGTGACCTGCTTGGTATAAGAAAAACTCGAACCAATGCTTTTCACCCTAAGTCTGATGGAATGGTTGAGAGATTCAACAAAACATTAGCAACGATGTTGACTGCCTATGTGTCTGATCACTAGCATGACTGGGATAAACATTTGCCATATGTCCTCATGGCATACCGCTCTGCTGTTCATGAAACCACAGGTTTTACACCAAATATGCTTATGTTGGGACGTGAAGTATCCACTCCACTAGATCTAATGTATAAATTACCAAGCGAAATGAAACCAAGTAAAGTGCATGATTATGTATGGAAACTTCTTGAAAGATTAGAAGAAGCGTATAGGTATACACGCAAGATAATTAAGCAATCAATTCTGAGACAAAAGAAATACCATGATCAAAATGTGGTTGGTAAACATTTTACTGTGGGTAAAGAGGTATGGGTTTTCTTCCCACGGAGGAAAATTGGAAAATCTCCAAAGTTGATGAACTTTTGGTATGGTCCTTTCATTATTGAAGAAAAGCACACAAATACTACATATAAAATACGAAAGAAAGATTCCGAAAAGACACTCATAGTACATGTTGATAGATTAAGTCCTTATGGGACTCATGTCCTAAGTAATGATATTGAACAGCTTACTAAGAGTAAAAACTTTACGAAAGTTGAGAGTCTTAGTGATGACCTGGAAGGTGACGAACTTAAGACGGATTTGCTGGGAAATTCTGAACTAAGTGAATTAGAAATGACATATTCTAATCGTAGACAGCACAGAAAGCCTAAATGGCATAGTGATTATGAATTACAATCCTTAACTGAGTATTGTTAATTTTTTTTGTATAAATATAGAAATATGAAAAAAAAATTAAGAAAAGTTAATATTTGTAATTTGTTTATTTGTAGGATAGGATAGCAGTAAAATGCCATTCACAAAATTGCACTCATATCTCACACCCAGAAAACCAGGGTTTCTGTGTTCATTATGCTTGATTCGACTTCCGTCTAAAGATGAGTGGAGTAATCATTTGTTAGCTTGTGGTTTGAAAGACATGTCCAATCGGTAGTTTGAATGTGAGTTCTGTGATCAAGCCTTTGGGAAAAAAGGCAATTTTAATCAGGCACATCAAAAGAGTCCACGGTGACGACCGAGTGAAAACAAAACCAGGTTCAGTCTACACCAAAGAGTGTTGGAGAAGATGAAGATTAGGATAAAGACCCTGGAGAATTGATATTTGACGAAGTGGAGGTCGGAAGAACATACCGAAAAAGAACCACCCCAAGATTGCCAGGTGTCAAACGTAAAACTGTAGAAGAAGAGCCAGTTTTGTCAGAGGGACAGGGTAAAGAACCTGAAGAAGAAACAGAGATATGTGAAACGACGTCCCAAGGAGAACCACTGAAAGAGAGGCATAGCTCTTGTTGTAAGGCTGTTGGGAGAGAAAAAGTAAACGTTGGAACGCAGACCAACTTTAAGGTCGATGATCAAAAGAAAAGAGGCCACCAGCAGATTATCAGAGTGTTTAGAAAATATCAAGAGAATGGTGAAAATATTGAGAAAAAAGACATGTGGTTTAATTAATTCAAAGGAACAAACTCTCGAAAAACAGTAATTGATTTATGGCGAGACTAGTTCTTATTTCAGCCAACATCAAAAAGTTATGTTGGTTTTGTCATTTATATTTGAAAAATAAATATTTTAAATACCTTTGAAAAAAAAATATGTTAAAAATAAAAATCAGTAGACATGCATGGTAAAAGAGGCGTGGGTAATGTAATGATTATGCCTTATTACAATAAACGTTGTGATGAATTAGATTTGGGTGGGGAAATGGAATAACCTGACTACCCTTGGAGTGGAATACTCCAAGGTTATACTAGTATAAACAGCTGTGCTGTAGAGTCTGGGAGAGTCGTCTGGAAACAGCAGAGAAGAAACTTGTAATAGAAAGAAAGAAAATAGAAAGAAGAAAGATAGAAGAGTTTAGAGGTAGGGTTAAATAGAAACTTATTAATAGTGATCCAAACGTTACCCAATTAGAGAAAAATCATTGTACCAATCATTATTTTTTTTTCAACCTTTTATTGTCCCATCACTTAATATAAAGCAATATAATTGGTGCCAGGGTTGGGGCCCTGGGATCACCAAGTACTAAGTTACATACAGTTATATATAAGGAATAAGGAATCATTCTTTGAGTATTATGAGGTGATGATTTCGGTCGGGGCGTGGTCAAATCAAATAAAGCCCGAAGGGCTTTATGAGAGATTTGACCACGCTTCGACCGAAATTATCACCTCATAATATTCAAAGAATGATTCCTTATTACTTATATTTATATTATTTCTAATGTGCACGATTAAAGATCTAATAATTATAACATTTTTACCGTTGTTTTAATTCGTATAATTATGCAAACCCCACTGGCGCCCCAGGAATACGTCATTTGACACTTGCATCACACTTGTGTTGTACATGAAAACTCACAGACATGTATTGAAGAGTCAAATTTGCAAATTTATTAAGTCGATACAACAAAATATCAAATCAAATATCATTTGATTTTTTAAAAAAATGTGTGTAGTTGCAAAATAGTAAATAACTAGAGTGTTTATTTCGTGATAGCGGAAGGTACTTCCCTCCTGCGCGGTAAGGCGGTCGATCTACACCTCAGTCGAGATTGTACTTGATGGTAATGGAACAGTTCTCAAAGCGGGAGTTATTCAAAACTCCAGATTTAATGCTCGAGTCGGACATGGTGGAACAATTAAGTTCATTTTTGACAGGTAAGTTGGAATTTTCAGAATTATAGGGAACGATTTGAAGATTCTGTGATTGTTGGCCGGAAATTACACATGAATCTTCAGATGGATCATTTATTTTGACACTTGCGGTGGTAATTGTAGATAAAGTTGCACTCGCACTTTTTTTTGGGTAGAAGACAGTTCACGATTAAAGCTACGTATTGAAGCTTCGTTGCGATGCCCGGAGAAGTACATGATGTGTCTTGCTTCAAATCCAGCGTCGTTCATGGCCTGAATTGCTGTCGCTCTTAGACAGTGAGCTGTGTAACGTTTGCACCCGGCGGCCTTGCAAATATCCGGAAGGAAATTAACATATATTCGCTTTTTCATGGGATCGGCTGTGTACCATATGTTGCAATCTTTCGGGTAAGAAATGGCATCTTTAACGCATTTATTGAAAAGATGAGACGCATTTGGGTCCGTTTTAGACAAGAAGAACTTCAACATCTTCACAGGACAAGTTTCGTGTCCAGTTTCATACATTCTTTTGTCGTTCAGTGCTTCAAGTTTGTGAATGCCACCTTGATAGTTTTTTGTTTTGTTTCATGCTTCAAACAAGCATATATGGAGCCTTCTTCGTCAACTTTGAAATCGAAGGAATCTACCCGAAGCTGATGATGGAATTGAAGACCACGAGACACAAAATGTATCGCGATGATGTACCACATTGCCAGTCGCAGATGGACTGGAGAAGAATATGCACTCTCCAGGTAAGCAGAAATTTTCTGTAAATCTGATTTGTGAATGATCTCCTTATGAGTTGTAGGGCGAGAAGTTCCAGTGACCATTCTATGCTTCATGAGACCGGTCAAACTTTTATTTGCAGTTTTGAATGCTTTATCGTTTACAATGTCTATATTTCGATCGATGTCGGATAAATGCCTGTTTATAGCGGCTCTTATTGCTTTCATGGTATTTTTATGATATTCGGAGGTATGCTCCTTTTTCGGGTTTTGGGGTTTTGCTTCACAGTAAAAGCGACTGAGTTTTTTCGCCAGATCCTCCTCGCAAATCTCAGCCAGATCTAGAGGGACTCCAAACGTTTCAATATGCCAATCTGTAATAGAAAACGCACAATGATATCCATGTTTTGACAGTTATTTGAGAAAAAACTGTAACTGCATAATATGCTTACTAATATTCACTTTTTAAAAAAAGAAGAAGCGTACCTGTAAGAATCTTTAAACCCCATTTGATGCTTTGTTTTGTAGCCTTTGATTGTGTGAGTTCCTGCATGAAATCCTTTAACTTCGTCGTCGGAAAGCTTGGCAAAACGAGTACTTGTTGGCGTTTCTGGGGTTGGCAACCCGGGATCATCGGATTTTTTCAAATCGGCAAATGCCTGTTGGGTTAATGTTATATCGAAGTCCGAAACGACCATTTCGGATGGAAAATTGTCAAAATCAGAATCAAAACTTTCTAATTTTAATTCTGGCAGGAGGGCTTCATAATTATCCCCACTAAATACTTCAAAATCGCCATATTTTACCGCATCTGATATATCGTCGTTCATGGTGGCTGCATTCGATCGAAATAAAAAATGAAGTGATCAGCAGACGATCATTATAAGAAATCTATACATCAGCAGACGAGCCGTTTATATAAAATATTTAAATTGCATATTAAGATATTTTTCTATAAATTTTATTTTAAATGGTAACCTTTACATGCTCATTTTAATTTTCATTCATTTTGCGTGCGAAAAGAAAACATTTCAGAACCACTACTTTTTTTATTTAGCACATGCAATGTATTACTACGCGCGCCGTGCACCCAATACCGTTTTTCGGTTTTGCTATAAGACACGCCCATTTTGTGTCACTCATATTTTTTGATGTTATTCGGTTTTAGGGTTCAAAATTGATTTGTAATGTTATCACAGACAAAGACAGTTGAAAATGTAAATATATAAATATATAAACTTGTACACTTTCGTGAGAGGTTTTTCTCTTTAACATTTATACATCATTCATCCAAACACATGCATATAAAAATATGTAGACAACTATAATTTTACGTTAATCTTGCTTTTGCAATAGATAATTATATTACATCATCTGTAACTGCATAAAAAATAATTATCCTTTTTCTTAAAACATTATCAGGTTCCATCGCTTATTAAAACTTTCCATGTCACCATTTTTTTTATAAATATGTTTCTCACAGTGAAAGTAATAAACAATTTCCTCTTTAACCCTTTCAAATGTGGGTTTACAATTCTTGCTCCTACTTCTATATATATGTTTTTAATTATGCATATTATTAAATTAAATATATTGTAATACTTATAGTATTTTCCTAACAAAACATCAACCTTGTTTAGAGATATATCTATCCCAAACTGTTCTTTGAACCAAATCAATGCATTTTCCCAAATATTTTCAACAAATTCACATTCCCAGAACAGATGACACAGTGTTTCTGGATATAACTTACAAAAACTACATAAATTTGTATTGGTAATGCCAATTTTACATAAGAATGTATTCGTTGCTAAGATTCTATGTATAATTCTATAATTGAACCACCTTAATTGTATATCATTGGTTATTTTAAAAAACAAAATATTTTGTTTTTTCCACCAGGAGTTGTCAACATTTAAGTTTAAAATATTTTCCCATTTGATTTCACTTTTTGGCTTTCTGTACTTCTGATTAATAAAAACATCATAAAAATCTCTACCACCTTGTTTGCTTTTTGTAATCAATTGTAAGAATTATGGGAAAAAAGGTTGACTTCTTTGAATATTATCATAGTCATAATTCAAATGTAATTTTCTAATACAATCAATTACTCCAAAAAATAATGTAAATGGTGTTTTTAAATCAAATTTTGTACAAAATTCATGATATCCTAGCAAAGTTCCGTCCGTATTGTAAAAATCAAAAACAAACTGAATACCCTTTTTTAACCATGATCTATAACAAACACTTTTGTTGTTTATACATATATCTTGATTATACCATACTGGACTTAAAACAGATGTCAGATTATCAATGCATAGCCTCAAGTCTGATAAAGCTGAAAAAACATCAATCCAAAAAGCATTCTTGACATCTTTCTTAAACTTTCTATAAAAATCTACACCATATATAGCTAGATAACTTATATCTGGAATTAAATCCTTTATTAAATGCTTCCATTGTGAACTACAGGAATTATCAAAATATCTGCGAATCCATGTGATTTTTAAACTTTTACAAAAAGAGTCAAGACATGTCATTCTCATGCCACTGTATTCATAACTTTGGCATATAATATTTTTAGCTACCCTTGCTGTTTTGTTATTCCATATATAATTAAACAATAAGTTCTCAATTTCTTTGAGTTTTTCTTTAGATGGGCTTGGTAGCGTCATCAATGAATGACTGAATTTGGGTATAAGCAAAGTCTTTACTACTGTTATGCGGCCTGCAGTAGTTAAAATCCTTCTTGACCATGATGATATTAATTTCTTAACTGATTCAATTTTTGGCAAAAAATTTAAATCAAACATAGTATTTGTATCTAAGTCTCTGCAATATGTAACACCTAAGACTGTAAATGGCTCCTGTGACCACATAAGGTTTTTGTATTTTTCATATATATTATTGCCAGTATAAGCAGTAGATCCAATCTTTATACATTGTGTTTTATCATAGTTTGGTTTCAATCCAAAAAATTTGGAATACTGGTTGACTAAAGATAAAGTTGACCTGATGGAGTCCTCTGACCCATCCATGAATAAGACTGTATCATCAGCATATTGTAATAATTTGTATTCCTTATCTTCAATAACAATTCCCTTAATTAGATTATTATTTCTAATCATTATACCCATTATTTCTGCGCAAAGTAAGAACAAGTATGGTGAAATTGGGTCCCCTTGTCTACAACCTCGTTCCATATGAAAAAAATCAGAAAAAATACCATTTTGAATAACACATAGTTTAGGCTCTTTAAACAAAATCTTTATCCACTTTATAAAATTCTCACCAAAATTAAAAAAATGCAATACTTTGTAAATAAATTTCCAAGAGATAGAATCAAATGCTTTTTCAAAATCGACCAGAAGAATAAGACCAGGATTATTATATTCCTTACAATAGTGCATAATGTCATACAATAATCTAGAGTTTTCACCTATGTATCTACCAGCGAGAAAGCCCTTTTGATTTTCGTGAATTATTTTCGTTAAAGTTGGTTTCATTCGATTCGCCAAGACACTAGTAAGCAGTTTATATTTAATATTCAATAAGGTGATTGGTCGCCAATTTTTTAGAGATTCCCTTGGCTTATTGCCTTTTGGGAGAATAGATATAATTCCTAGCTTTTGATTATAAGATAACTGTCCCATTTCATAACTATAATTAAAAGATTTGAGAATATAAGAATCAATATCCATCTAAAAGAATTTAAAAAATTCTGCAGTAAAGCCATCTGTTCCAGGTGTTTTGTCATTCTTAAAAATTTTTGAGGGCTTGAAGCACCTCTTGTTTTGTAATTTCTGCATCTAAAATTTCTTTTATTTCATTTTTTATTTGGGGAACCTATACTCTTTGTAGTAAATCTTTTAGGTTTACATCATCAAGATCTTGATCTTTATTTGCATACAGTTGTTTATAAAACTTTTTTACTTCTTGTAATATTTCTTCTTGTTTATTTATATGTTTACCCTCGATATCCAATTTGCTAATATTTTTGTTCACATAATTTCGTTTTTCTAAAGCACAAAAGTATTTTGTAGGTTTTTCTCCATCTTCTATCCACTTACAATGACTTCTTAGCAAAAGCCCCTTTAGTTCATATTCTAATTTCTTCCAGATCTCTCTCAAGGTCGTTTATCATATCTAAATATAGTGGCAAATGGTTATCATAATACATATCATGTAAAATTTTTAAATTATTACTAATCTTTACTTTATGTTCTCTCCTTTCTCGTCTTAATTTTGACGACATTTGTATTGCCATATCCCTTATTTCATTGTACCAACCATTATTAACTCAGGTCGAGTTAGAGGAAAATTAATTTCGTATATTATCCAGGGGAACCCAGGACAAAACACGGTACAATCCAAAGCAGGAAGAGACCGACTCAATCTAGAGCCAGTACACGCACGGGGAGACTTTTCACTCAGTCAATGCCTGCATTTGAGGATATTGCTGTCGGCCAACGCCTGCATTTTTTGCATTGAGAGAATTTGTAATCGATTAAAAGCTGTACTCATATCTCACAGTCAGAATTCCCTGTATTTAGGAATGATAGAAATATATTTACATTCGCTTTATATATTTTTAAGTTACGAAATTACGAAAATCGCATTGTAAATCATACCTAAACTGCCAAGACTGGAATCTACGCAATCAAGAAAAGTCTATGCTGTCGGCGTAGGAAGATATCAATTCCTTAACTTTTCAAAATTGCTTTTAGATGCATAGTTATGCTAATTAAATGTTAACTTTAATTTGAGTATAGCTATAATAAATATAATTCTCCTTTTTTTGTATATTTGGTGTTGACTTAACATGGATTATTTCTTAATCGATTAAGACTAAAGCTAATTTCATTAAATTTTTTATTTTCGGTGTTTTTATTTTCTAAGTGCGTTGTCACAATGGATAAAACTGTCTGTTTATATGAAATATCTCACTCGTTCTTTATATTACTGTATTTTTTATACCGAATGTTGACATAACATACATGTATAATTCAATATGTTGATGTTATAAAAGTATAGATCATATTATTAGTGTTAATAATATACAGACACAGCTTACTTAAATGTAATATTGGATTTTTTTTAATATTTCCAATGTAACCATCGGCCACAAAGAGATTGTCCCTGGTGTCAACACACAATCCGTTTGGATGGTCTAAATGACATTTGTCAAGTCAATGTAGCGAAGGAACTGCCCGTCTTGATCCACGACGTGTATACAGTTGTTGTTATAGTCTGATGTCAGGATTCGACTCTGGCTGTCTGAAGTGATGCCGATTAGTTCAAATGGTTCCTTGGTAGTTAACGGAAACCGGTGTTATTAAACCGGAATTCCCCGGCCTGATTGACCATTACTACTGCACGCGATTGGGTGTAACTGTCACCTACACATATATCAAAGTTCTTGTTCTCACATATGTGTTTCGTGTGATTTTCCGAGGAATAGAGAGGTTGTCAATTCTTATTGAATTGTATTTTTTGTTTCTCTGTGGAGCCTGTGTAAGGTACAGCTTTTGCTTGTTTTTGATCACTACTGACAATAACAACCAGAAGGTCACCAGATAAGGTACTACAGACATACCGAGGTTTCCACCCCCGTAGTCTGATCACTGTCTGTATCTGTGTATTTTTCACTATGTTCACAGTTTTATCAAGGTAATCAGTATAAACTAGTTCACCATTCTGTGTCACTATTATGTCGGTTGGCTTATTCCCTGACTTTGTTTGGATTGACTTTACTAGACTAAGTTTTCTCTTCAGATTATATAGTCTCATCATGTTGTCTAAACCACACGCCCATGCTTCTACATCATAACGACAGGACACAGAGCATAATTCATTACATATCCCATACTCTGTTTTTGTGATCGGCTTCGGCCGATCACTGTTGTGTCCATATGAGGCATCCGACAAATGCTTCCACGTGCGCACACATTCTGCTTGCATAAGTAGTTCTTATAAAAACTTGAAGTTTGGTTTAGTATTTATATAACATTTTACTCAGTTTTATTTCAATTCATATACCTTAAGAGATGCAAACATACATAAAATACAGTTCGACCTGTTAATTCAAGAATGCACATTTTGTCTCACGCGTAAGAATTTCGATCGAGAGATTCATTCAATAATGCAGTTGACCTCGAAGAACTGATCTCGATCATAAGAAGATGCTCCATGAACTGACCTCGATCTATTGATGTTGCATAATACTAGCTAGGAAGACGGCTTGATTTATAGTTACGTTATAATGCGACCTCAATAGCAAGTTATGATGGCATTCAATGTTTTTCAGTCGCATTAAATTTGTATACGTGTTAATGCTCTTTGAAGAGCCCTACTCAGTATTCTGAAGATGAAGAAGAAGATACAATAACATTTAATACTTACGTTAAAATATAAAAATTACAACTAGACAAAGAGTTTACGAAATAAAATTTGTTGACGGTTTATAATGATGAAATTATGGTGTAGAGATTAAAAAATACAGCACTTTTTTAATTATTTTACATCAAACTGTTCATGTTGATTGCTTCTAGCTATCAATATATCATTATTGCCGATCATTCCTTTAAAAGGAATACTTGTTATATCTGTAATGATACGTGGTACATCAATGAGTGGTCTGATCGGGGAAAAAGACTCAGCACCGGGAGAATCCATTGTGGAGACATGTTTTTTTTGTTTTGATAGATAACGCTGACAGAGAAACAATCTGTTGATAAACCTATCCTTTATATATCTTCTGAGGAGTGAATCTTGGAAAGGAAACGTTTAGGGTTGGAGGCAATTTTCCAAATTCAGCATTCCTGGAGTTGTAGGCAGTAACGAGGTTGACGTCATTAGAGTTCAGTAATTTATTCGGATTAGCAATGCTCTGTTCAATTTCAGACGTACTGCGTTTGATTTCATTTCCTGCTCATTCAGGACAGCCAATTGTTTGGATTCGATTTCATCCACGTTAGATTTCAATTGCTCGATAACATGTTTATTTCTCTATGCAAGTCTTCTCCATGTTTGCTTAGAGCTGTTGTCAGTTTGTGTGAGTTTTTATTAGGAACAGCTTTCTGGGCTGGGATGTAAGATGCCATCTTTTGGTGGTATATTCCAATTCTTTTAAATCTGTAAGTAAAGCGTCCTTCTTCTTTTCTACAATTTTCAAAATTCCAACCTTTCTTTGGCCTCGATGTTTACCAGAATAGACACATTCCACGCAAATAGGAATGTCACATTGTTCGCAATAAAGGTCACATAATTGTATGGAACGCTTTGAACATTTAGGATTAAGTCCATGCTTTTTAAATGGCACCACTGTGTGTTCTGTAGATTCATCAGAAAGATGTTCCCCCACACATGCTTTGCACAAATGTATGTGACAAATGTTGCAGTACATAGGAAGTCCCGGAACCTTACAGAGTTGACACCGTAACACATCCTGGACCCAACTGCGGAGGTACATGGTCATACACCGTGATATACTTTAAGAGGACTCTAAAATTAAAAAGAAATATTGGTTAGTTTATCCCCACATTGCTTATTTAAGGTGAGACGACTCGTTCCTCGAGAAATGTTAATTAGTTTTCAAATTTTCAATGGCCTGATAGTGTACCAAATAAAATTATTATTATTTATTATCATTTTAAAATGATTAAAATTTATATATGCCAAAATATTTTATATAAACATTGCAGGAGTATTTTTAATAAGATAATATAGGAATTAAATTGCAAAATTTAGTATCTTGCACAAATACCTGGTAAGGTACCCTAATTTTTTGCAAGAAAACTTGTCAAAGTCGTATTAAACAATAAAAAAAATCCTGGAAAAAGTTATATAAAAAACGTGTCGTCTGTTCTTAACTAATTGATTTTTAACTTACAATAGAATTAGAACTGTCAAAGTTTGAGATCACCTAAAACTTTACTGCTATAAGATCAGTTATCGGCAAAAATTAAAGTTTTTCATCATGATATATAATTTATATCTTAATTTTTGTGCATAATATGTGACATTGTAAATTGCTGAAATTTAATCGTTTTCTCTGTTAAGTTATCAAAATGTATTAAATTATCATAGCTCACTAATTTCAAGTGCTCCTTAGACCATTTTCGCTGATGAACATGTATTACGAATGACCAGTTATCGACTTCGTGATTACAACGTGAAATAATTCAAATATTTAATGAATTTATTAATTCATTCATAAATAGATAAATAAGTACATTTTTTATGATAAAACAATATGTTAGTTATGTTATAGAGTACTGTTTATGTTTACTATTGCCACTGTATTTAACAAATCGCTCGGGTAGCATGCTATTTACATTTCCCACACAGAACAGTGCAAACTACGTGTTTCAACTGCCTCACAAATCATATCCCTGTAGAATTATTTGCAATCTAGTAGACAAATTGTTCTTTATCAATTAGAGGTCTTTCCATCTTATTTCTATGTTTACGGCGAGGTACAGAATACCTAATAACTTGCTAGATTGCTCAATAGTGTACAAAATTTGGGAAGTCAGGTATGACATTTAGTTCTGAATTTAGGTTATATTCTTCCTTACTCTGTTCGTCCATGTTGTTTTTCTAGTTATGATAATACATACGTTAAGAGTATATTTATTTTATATTCGAAGATGCGTATGTTTGTTATGTACTTCAGAGATAGAAGATGAATATCCAATTTATATTGAATTGTCCCTTTTACTGTAAGTTAAGGAGGTCGGCATTTGAAATACTAGTAATGTCAAACATCCAAAAACCACTTTGATATAAAGATGGGGACCTAAAATGTTCATTTGTTTTATTTGTGACCCATAGAAGATGCCATTTTTTGGAAATATGGGGCCCCAAACAGAAATGATAATTTTCCTAAAATTTTTGCTAAAATTTGGCATGGAAATTGAATATTTGAAGAAATCAAACAATTATTTATAGTTGAACACATGTAGTGAATATAAAAGTAAAATCTAAGTCAAACTGAGAAGTTTAAAATATCTTGCTTTACCAAGCTTCAAATGCCAGTACATAATGAACACAACAGCAAATGTTAAGATTGTTACAAACTTTTGAAGTAATCATTTGAACGCCCCCCCAAAAAAGTCTCTTTAATAATATCTTTCCAAAACTTTGCAAATTAAACTAATAGATATACATTTTAATGTCTCATTTAAGAGTAAAAAAAGGTAGGGGTCACATCTTAAAAATTTGAGATGTAGCATGAAATAAGCTAATTTTAAGACAAAATTGGAGTTAATTTTTTCTTAACTTCTATGAAATATAAACTATATATATGCCAAAATATATCGATAGAAATATCAAAACATTGTTCAAATATGTTTTTAGAACATCGTTAATATATCATAACACACAAACTTTTAATCTAGAAGTTTGATCTTAGGTCGCTGTAGGTTTCCACTTGATTTTATTGTTTATTCGGAGGTGTCCCATACCACCTTAATATTTGCATAAATGCACGTACATAAATATTTCCTAACGATAACTACCTGATAAGATCATTACAGTGAATATAGACCGGGTACGAAATCCAAAGTCAATATACATGTAGTTTACGGTTGCTTTTAGATATAGCCACTGGATATGTTTTTAACGTTTACAAAAAATTAACAGCGTCGAAGATCCAAAAATTAAAATTAAACAAAGATTTAACAGCCCATTGTACCAAATATTTGAGATGTTTCAAAGGATGAATTTAGCAAGAACATGAAGAAATTCGAGATATTTGGTCAAACATAAATTTACCATGAAAAATTTACCATGACAAATCAATATTTGGTTTTATTACCTAATTAAATGGATTTGTTGTTTTATTACTATTTTGTATGTATGTTCAAGTTTGAAGGTGATCTATTGGACCGCAGGTCAATAGACTGTGATCTATTGGACCGCCGGTAAATATACTGCGTTCTATTGGACAGGCAACGTATTTTAGAAAAAGTTTAATTGCTTCAAGATTAAACGATAACTTTATCATGTTTATTTTACTAAAGTGTACTTAGTTATGGTGCTGAGATTTGGGGATTCCATAAAGGTCAAGATGTAGAAAAAGTGCATATAAATTTTTGTAAGAAGGTTTTGGGTGTCAGAAAAAATACTTGTACAGTTTATTATGAAGTAGGTAGATTTCCACTAGAGATTTTCAGGAAACGAAATTTTTTTTTAATACTGGTTTAAATTAAGAAACAGTAAAATCTGTATTTTAAAAGCATGCTACGAAGACATGGTGAAAAATAATGACAGTCATATGGATTTCAAATATTAGGAAAGAATTGTCCACCTTAGGCTTAGCCGATTTTTATCGAAGTACTATGAAAGAATCTGTTATTGTAGATATTATATTTAATAGAATGTGTGATGTCTTTAAACAAAAAGTTGTTAACGATATAAGCAATGCATCAAAATGTATCTATACTACTATATTGAAATAATAGACTCGAATTTTTGGTCTTTAATACCGAGAAATCGGAAGAATACTGTCTTTTGTTTTATATATTTTAAACATCATTGGTACTTGAAGATTACCAATTTGTTTTTATTTTTTCTCAGTTAAGGTCAGACGACACGTTCCTCAATTTTAGATAACTTTTTCCAGGAATTTGTTAATGATTTACTACTACTTTGACAAGCTTTCTTGCAAAGAATTAGGGTACCTTACCAGGCATTTCTGCAAAATATTAGAGTATGCAATCCTATATAATCTTCTTGAAAATACACTTGAATTGCTGATATAACAAAAATACATCTACAGCACAGCAAAATTCACTGTATTATAACTATATCTCCGCCGCGGCGGGACTTTGAACTCACGACTTCTAGAATCTATACGCTTTTGACAGTGAGCGGCCACGGTTCTAACCACTCGACCATCTAGACGTTTAACCAAACCCAAGTAAATTTTGATCATTTTTTAAAGTAATTATAAAATTAATATTTTTTATTGGAACTCTTTATTACGTGGAGATACAAAAAAGATTCTCGAGGAACGTGTCGTCTGACCTTATTATTAATCAACGAAAATTCCTTTAAAAATCCCGGAAATCACCTGGATTTTTTGGATGTAACAATTTTGCGCTTGCGCAATACATTCACGCTAACGGGATCTTTTGTTTATGTTTCCACAATATCACATCTGCATGAATAAACTCAGAAATTATAATACAAATAGGGGTACATTTTTATTGGACTTTTGCTATATATTCTGTTCATATATATTAATGATTTCTTATGTGAGAAAGTAATATGTTTTACGGTGCTACCGTTCTGGCGAGCGCAGCAAGAATTTCACATACCTTGCATCATTGTAAACTTAGTTTTATTTAGGTATCAACGAACGTCAAAGAATTTTTGAGAGAGTATTGCTCTACAATAAGTATGCCTAAGGTACTAATTTTAATGGTTATGATACATACAGCGCAACCCCCTTCCCAGAGAGAGAGAGAGAGAGAGAGAGAGAGAGAGAGAGAGAGAGAGAGAGAGAGAGAGAGAGAGAGAGAGAGAGAGAGAGAGAGAGAGAGAGAGAGAGAGAGAGAGAGAGAGCCCGGTACCTGTTTGTAAGTGTGTAATTTCCCACTTTTAAATTTAGCTGATTTCACGCAATTATTGTTGCATAAAATGAACAAGGTGTAATTTTGTTATGTTTGCACACATTCTTAAATCTAACCGTTGTAAATTGTTGACATTTGATTGAAGTTTTTTGACATTCAAAAAATGACGTCATAACCGAATTTGATTTTAAACGGCGAGGAGTTTCCCGAAAGTGACGGAGTTGGGGTAGTGACGGAGTTAGGGGGCTATGCGATAATGTTCTGACTATATGCAATATCTACATAATTTTTTTAACTGTTTATTTTTTCATTTTATTCCTTTTTATTTAGTTCAAAATGTCCTATTGTTTATTTCCTCCCTACTCATGCATACACAATTAGCTTAAAAATGGATCGATGTGACAGTAAAGTATGGCTCTTGCTAATATATATGCATAAAATCTCTATATTAAAAAAAAATTAAAAACAAATCATATGTCGATGAGGCAGTCTGAAATAGCTATATAGTACACGCATTACAGGATGTTTGATCCACCTCTAAATTTATCGCGGGAAATATAGCGCGAGTGCACTGTGACGTCATCCATGACTTTGTTCGTCTTTGCTTACGTTTCTCGACTCAATACGGAGGTATGGAAGCATGTAACAAATCTTTTGAGTCTCGCCAAAGCATATGCGGTATTCAAAACGTGTCGTCAACCTTTAAGTCAAGAGTTAAAAGTCGGCCATGTTTGGCATAGCACCACGGGTGAAAACATTAGAGAGCATTATGGGACGTAGAAAAAAAATTTTGTTTGATGAACTGTAGGTTTAGCTCGTTCTTTTTCCTTCGCACACTGGTTCTTAGAGCTCGCTTCGCTCGCTATAAAATAACAAATATACATTTCAACTAAGTACTTAATTTTGTCTTCATTATGACAAACAAGAGGCCCATGGGGCCACATCGCTCACCTGAGCAACAATGGGTTGGTTTCTGGAAGAACAGACTATGAAAATTTTCTTAATAAATATTGACAAACTTTTTACTTTTTTAATCTTCAGTTTTTAAGATCTGTGTACAAACATAGAGCAAATCTCTGTATCTTGCTTATAATTTGAAGCTTAACACTCAAATATGGTTAGTAAATAGAAATTGTAAACAATTAAACACACGAAACATGCACTATAACAAATAAGGAACACAATTTATTTTTTTCGAAGTGAATCATATACATACATCTATATACCTACATATTTCCGTCAGCGATATCAAACTCTATTTAAACTGAATAAACTCGAGAAAATGCCGAGCATCTCAACAAAACCTATTGCATTAATCTACCATTACGCAAAAGATACTGCCGAATTACCGATAGAATGAATTGTATTTCAGTACTTTTTTTATACATCAGATTAATTTGCTTAATTTGCGCAGGTAAACAGTTAACTGTTTGATTTACCGAAGTCTCTGTTTGATTTGATACGTAAAAGTCACGATATACAGACGATAGTTCCCAGGTTACAAAGCATAAATAATGAAAACGAAACGAAAATCAGAACAAGCTAACACCAACGTCATGTGTGAAAACTGTCAACGCATTGAAATATTTAGCCTCAATTTACTTCACGAAATCGGCACCAATATATTTTGCATATTTCAAAAATTTCCCTTCATACGCAAACTGTTGCACAACAAGCAAATTCATCATAGTCAGATCGACCCTTTTTCGTATAATGTCATGGCCTGCTTTAAACAAAGAACCTCGTTTTAGAAGTATGGAATACGAGTCTTGGTAAAATGGGTATGCAAACCCGGGCCGTGGCAAAATAAAAGCCGGGGCAGATCGACAATCGTCAATTCCAAATACGCATTATTTTGCACAATATTTACAGCGAATACAAATATACTGGTCCATCAAATATCCTGAAATTTTAATGAGATTGGCAGATTAATAACTGCCAATCTTTTGCTTTGCCCAGACCAAGTATTGCCTACCCATTTTACCGGATGCCGAACGCGAAGCTGAAACACACCTTTCCTTTATATTATTTTCGTAAAAACTCAGAATTGAAACAGAATAAGCACTTAATTTTTGCAATTTATATTTTCCTTCCCATAAGGATAATTTATGCTAAACTACGTTGAATTTGCCTCGGTAGTTCTTGAGAAGAAGATTTTTAAAAATGCACCCCCTTTTTCTACAGTTTCAAGGTTTTCTCCGCTTTGAATACAGATCGGACTTTTATTTCTGCAATTTATATTCGCCCTCCCATAAGGATGCTTTGTGCCAAATTTGGTTGAAATTGGATTAGCGGTTTTAGAGAAGAAGTTCAAAATGTAAAAAGTTTACAGACGGACAGACAGACGGACAGACGGACGACGGACTAAATGTGATCAGAATAGCTCACTTGAGCTTTCAGCTCAGGTGAGCTAAAAATATTTGATTACATGCAAAAAAAAGTTACATTATATTTGTTAGGAGAGTGAAGATAGAATATGTTTTGTCGTAAAAATGAATAATGTCCTACGGACCCAGTTTTACAAAGAAAATACGTGTACGTTTGTGAAAAGGTGTTGACTTCTTCCATTCTATGGATTAAAATTTTTAGTTGAAAGGTATTTGCAGTCTCAAAAAGGTTTGTTGTGATGAATTTGACTGTTATTTTCAAGGCAACTTCATGAACTTTCTCCAAAATCGTTCCGGGGCGATTCTGCAATTTTCTGCTACATTACAGGTATAAGGGAGGCATTCTAATTGTGGTGAGGAACTTTCCCGACACACAGATTATTCAAACTAAGGAAAGTGTGGTGAAATTAATAGCGTTATTGTAGGCTTAAATTATAGTTTTGTTATGTAAATGTCAATAATAAGGTGTGCACCTATTCCGTAAATGTCCGATATGCAATTTCAACCCGTGCACTCATGGGTCAAAGTCTAGTATTATATAAACATGTTGTTGATCATTTTTGTTTACAAGTTTACCTAAAGAAACCAATTCATGTAAAATATCGTAAATTAATTACACGATTACGGTTGTCCTCACATGACTTAAAGATTGAAACAGGGAGGTTTGATAATTTAACACGTGATTGTCGAAAATGTGAATCCTGCAACTTAAATGTAATTGAAGATGGCATCGGGCAATGGTTGGCCTCGGGAAATAGATCATACTGAGCTGTTCCCTGCACCTCGGGAAAAATATTCGGGTCTATTGACTGCTCTAGCATTAAATAATTGTATATTGTTTGATATTAGGTGTTGATGTTCAAATGCATTTTAAACATATTTTTGCATTTTAACAGATGTAAGGTGGTTAAAAAAGTAGTCTAAAACAAATATCATTATTTGTTTTTATTACATACTTAGTAATAAATACAAGTTTCTTGCATACATGTATGTGATACGGATGACATCACAAAACTCATATCGACCTCCGGGGCTGATACGGTTATCAGCCCAAGGGCTGATACGGATTCGTATCACACTCCGTGCGGAACTCCTCTACCTTTTTTCTGCTTTCGGCATTTGTGCATGTTTACAGACAACAAATAAAACATTTCTTAGTCGACATTTTTAAATGCAGTTGAAAACTTAAGTTTTTGAGCATTTAAATTTTAAGGAGGCTGGAGGGTCCAAAAAAAATTTCTCCAAAATTCACCAAAGAACTATATATGATAAGAGTTAAATTTGGCCCCCATAATTCGCCATTTTTTAAGTGTTTCGGGTACAGTAAAATATTAACTAATTTTTAAGAAGAGTTTTTATATAATATATTTTTCATCTATTTATTTGCACTCACTGGCAGTATATATGACGTCAGAAGTGACGCCATTTCTATAATTCAATCAAAATCAGCCAAAAATTGACATTTTTCTTATCTATTTTCGAATGGGAAATATAGAGCGCATGCTTGAACAAGGAAATTTTTTTTGTCACTTATTAGTCTTGCCTAGATATATCTCTGATTAAAATATTTTATTTGTTCAAGAATGCACTCTATGTTTTCGGAAGGAAGCACTGCTTGAAAAAAAACCTGTTTTACGCTAAAAATGCAAAAATGGCGGGAAAAGGTTGTCTTTACAATGTCATATTTCTAAATTGTGGGAACTTGAACCAAAATGAATATAACGTAAACACATCACATACATATCTGTACTAAGAAAACAAAGACTGATAGTAAAATGATGATGTTCATTTTAGGGGGCCATTTTAGGCCCTTATCATATATAGTCCTTTGCAGAAATGTTTCATATAATCTTAATTCACATTTTCATATGGAAGACCACATCACAATCATCGTTAATTTTATCATTTATTGCATCTGAAGAAATTGCACGTTATGTAAAAAAAAAAAAAAATATGAAAAATATATGAAATATTAATACAGGCAAAAAACATACCAATAACATCACAAAAAATTAACACTATAAGAAAAACTGAACATTATTTGTTATAAAGAAAAATATCACAATTTTACAAAAAATATGTATGTCATACGAATGCAAATATGTAAAACAAAAAAAAAAGTAGCCACAAGATTATTTCCAAATTTTAACATAATAATAATCAATACATCTGTAATAAAGATTGAGCATTTAAAAAAAAATTCGATGGTGAAATTAAAAAAATAAAAAATAAAATGAAAATATTAGAACAAAATATTTGAAGTTTTACAAGTTACCTCCCTTTGAAAAGTTAGAAAATGCTGAAAAACAGCTGAAATATTTTTTTTGCATCTTGTAAACCTTTGTTTACCATCAATTGACCCTTTAAATAATGCTTCAATACCATCATATCACTTTCTTACAAAAGACAAGTTCAGTACATTGTTTGAGTTATAGAACATTAAAGTGAAAATCTTTTTTGCATAGAGATAAAAACGCTTTAAAATGGCAGCCACCCCCCAGCCTCGATCGATCTTTAAAACACGATGAAATTCCGGTTCTGTATACAATGTAGCTACATGCTTGGTTAAACAATAAGATCTCATATTTTTATTTAAAACATGTACAGACTACTTTCAAGTAATATTTAAAATCAATTTGTCCAAGATGATGATTTTTTAAAATTTAATTACTAGTATGTAATAAATAGAATGATAAATACCCCTTTTCCATATCACAGCCTGTATCAGCCCTCGACTAATTCCATCCCTCGGGTCTTTCTAATGCATTGGTTTTTCAGCGTATTTTTTTTTAAAACAACAGCCTTTTAGTATCTCTTTTTGAAAAATTGGTTCGTCCTTCAGATTTACAATGAAGATTCTTCTCCCCTACTCTGCGCCAATTTTTATGCGAAATTTATTCGGCAGATTAAGATCAATTCTATGTAAGAATCAAAATTCGGTGGCCACGCATAGTCACGGATTTTCTTCATACCTGACAATTTGATAGACTTTGGTGATTAAAAAAGCCTGACACCATTTGTTTGTTGCTATGTGGTCCCGTTGCCATGGTAACCAAGGGTAAAGATGTAGAAATGGCATTTTAATGCTTATTTGAGATCATATTGTGAGTAATGTGCAGAACTTGGGGTTTCCAGGATAGAATATATAATTAAAAATAGTTGTCATTTTTCAAAAGAAAGAAAAAAATTCATGGAGAAACGCATATTTTTAGAGCGTTTCCATGGTTACTAAACAGAAATTTTAAAATCAGTTTTCTTCATATAATTTTAATTAAAAGTGCAAATCTTGGATCTTTTGGTAAACACTATTATGATTGTGCAATTAAAAATTTAAATATGAAAATTGAGTACCGTTGCTATGGTAACAATATTAAAAATAAGGAAAATTATAATATTTTTAGGTATATTTAAAGGGATATTATTCACTTATAATGAATAAATATATAAAATCAAATGGTAGGAAAAAATAAAGTATGTCCTTAACTTTAACGACACTTGAAAAAAACCTAAAATTTTATAAAAATAACTGCCGTTGCTATGGACTTTTCAAAAAGTAAGAATTTCTGTGTGATTTTTTACGGAACTTAATTTTCCATAGCAACAACACTTCTCTGTTGTATAACAAAGGTTTTTGTGATGTATAATGAAAATTTAGACATATTTTTACAAGTTCCAACTAAAACAATTGCAAATAAATTATAAAATCAGGAATGAAAGCATACTAAAATTATCTTCAATTTCTCAGTTTTTCTTAATTTTTGGCCTTGTTGCCATAGCAACGGATGTCAATTTTCATGATAAGATATATATTGCATGGTCATTGATATGGATGAAAAAGAAACAGTATCCCATTTGGGCTTATTAAAAAACCGCAGAAAACTGATTTCAAAAATTTGTAACGGTTTCCATGGTAACAATTTAAAAGTATTGGTTTCTCCATCAATTTTCTTATATAATTAAATAATTGAAAATAGGACAAAGGCTGTTTTATGTCTTTGAAAGTTTACATTAGTGGGCAAAACCTTCTAATATGGCTTCAAAGTAGAAAAGTTTTGCTATTTTCCCATCTTTAGCCTCGATTACCATGGTAACGGTTACCCCCAGCAACCAACTTTTAGTGGTTTTTTGCGTTTTACACCTAGGTGTGTCCATGTATGAAATATAAGGAAAATTGGTGGCTATGCGTGGCCAGACCCTTTTATAAATCATTGATTCTTACATAGAATTGATCTTAAGAATTTGAAGTAAAGATAACAAAATTAACCAATGGACGGACAGACAGACAGGCGTCTATAGACAGTACTGATTGAGAAACAGAGGAACGAAAAAAGAGGTGTTCAGAAAAGAAAATTTCGATATAAATGTAAAATGTGGGGGTTTTTGGTTTGCCTGCGAGTAAAGTTTCTCATATTTCAATCTGGGTAATCTGAATTTTGGGTTTTTTCAGATAACAATGTAAAAGTCAAATCCTTTAAACACGGATTGTTGCAACAGTGCGTCCACAAATAAGGCGCATGTCTTGTCGCTCCCGTGATGTTTAAACAGACGATCAACAGAGTTTTTCTTGGCGCAATAGCTGGATGGTAAGAATCACAATTAACTTTTTCTTGATATATGAAAATCTGCATATGGCATTTTCGTTCACTACAACATCTAATTATACATAAAAAGCAAGAGAAGCTCGGTTGCGCAAAGCGTGGATAATTCGCCGGGATATGAACGAACAAAAGCTATATGCATTTTTAACAGCACCCAAAAATGTATATGCTCTCAGTTGTCTCACAGGAAATATAGGGCCGCCTACAATTTGTTAAACAATCAACAAACATATTAATTTCCTTCGAACATGCATGGATTGTATTTTAAGATGTATTCCCTTTTCAGCCCACTCAAAAAAAACGCAGATGCGACTTCAATTAAACGTCAGATTGAACACTAACTTGAGTTCATAATCAAAGAAATAACAAAGATAATCAACTGGAGTATTTTAATGAAAAATGTTTTATTGCACACATGCATGACACTAGCGTACATGTACATAACATTAACATGTACTTGTATCCAAAACAGTTATATTAAAGCTATTTAGGTATATAAACAAAAGTTCAATTCTAATACCAGACAATTTGTGCGTATCCATTACTCCTAATGCAAAAAGTCATTTATAATTCATTCGGTCCGTACTTTAATACACCATGACAGTGTATCAAACAGTTATATGTAGTACATCACAGGATTTAAACTGACTACATACAATACAATGCAACTATAATCCATAGAACCACTTAACTCTACACAGCATGCAAAATGCCAACTTATATTATAAAACATCCTGGCATGATACAGAGATAAAGAGGGTATGTGAAAAATCAGTTTTTACAATTATATAACTGTTACCTATTTACATACATGAGGTATCAAGACCTCCATTTAGCATGTTTTATTTCTGCCTTATACCATAATTTCTTTGTTTGATCTTTTTGACTTTGATAGCATGTAGTTCAGTTTTTCTACAAATAAATGTAAAATATACCATACTGTTAATTTCACATGGCGCATAAACTTGTAGCAAGAAAAAGGTTTGTCACATCTACATTAAACAACTGTGTGAATCTAAGTCCATATGAAGCTTGTGCAAAATAAGTTTTAATATAATAACAAAATGTACATTGTTCTTTGATATACCAAACCTTATAAATCAAAAAGCTACATGTACATAACTCAGTTACATTCTGTGTCTTAAATATCACAACAATTGTGCAATAAAGCAAATACATGTAAGCATATTCGTAAATATATGTATATATTGTGTAGTTTTGTTTTCAAAATCAGAGGCAACAAAATATCAACAAAAACTTTAAAAAAAAAACAAAAACATTACAGCTAACAAAACAATCAAGTACATGTATCTACTACAATGCAAAATGAACAGCACTTCAAAACATAATAAAGCTGATCACTCTTTGAATAAACTACATAAAGTTGGCACTGTTGTTTACTTCAATATCACATTCAAAATTTGGTCCCAAACAATGAACATATTTCCTTGATATGTTGCTCCTTAAGTAAAATGATCAATATTAAAAAATACACAGCAATTATAATTGGGTTTGACAATCTTCAACATGTTGATCCAACCTCAAGCTTTTCAGTTAAAAAAAAAAGTTTAATTAAAAAAAAAAATTCAAAACAGTTTATATCTGATTTTACTTTAGTCTAACCTTCACACTCAGTTTTTAATTGCCTAGTTAATCACCTCACATATCAATATCTTCTTTCACTTTGTTTGACTGTGAAAAGAGCATACAGAAACAGCCAGGTATCAACTGCTTGGTTGTTAAGAATGGGGGTGAAACCCGCTCCTTCATTTGGAATTCTCTCTATAACATCATTCGTCCATCCTGGGTAATTGAGGTCAAGGTCATACTGAGGAGCAGATATGTATCCAAGAAGTGTGTCTCGCAAACTGTAATGAATAGTTATAGAAGTTAGGTGATTCTTGATGTACCGATATTCATATAATGAATATGTAATCTGCTTTCAAATTTAAATAACAAAAATAAAAAGTATTAAAATTTTTATTCTGGAAATTTGAATAATCTAAAGATTTTATGCACAGCTATGGAAGATAATGATAAATCTGCACCTGTGTAAAATTTAAAAAAAAAAAAACATACGTTGTTGGATCTAATGAAAAACTTGTATCAAAACAAAAGAGAGCTAGACATCATTAGGATGGTGACTAACTCGAAGGGTTCCACTTACGGAAGTTTGGCCATGTCCAAATCATCATCGTCAGTTCCTTTAGGAACTGTTATTGTCAGCATAATGCACTCAAACAGGATCTCCAGCAGTAGGTCCAGTCTCTCGAGGGAGATTTCATCACACAGGGACGTGATCATATCTCGCTGTGCAGCATTAAGCTCTTCCCTCAGTTCTGTCACAACACCTTCAAATGCATCCTGGAAAGAAAAATGCAAAATTATTTTTTTTTGAACATCTAATATAAATGTAAATCATTGACGAATTGCTGATAACCTCCATATACAATGTGATGTTAATGTGTCAAGATATAATAAAACCCAGCCGATGCAGTAATTATATGTAAATAGAAATTCAATTCGCTTGCTTTGGTAACCATTGACAAACAATGGCACCATGTACTACTAAGTTATATAGTATTTGCAGTATATCTTGTGCTTAACACAGACACCATACATGTACATGTACCACTTAATTAATGCTCGAGTTGTTTACCCATTTAAAAAAGAGATTGGAGAAATTAAATAGCAACATTCATTGGGAGAAATAACACCTGATTTCCATCTTCTCTCTTGTATCCATTGATCTTCATATCAATTTCATCATTACACAAACTTAAGTATTTCTTATAAAAATGACAGAAAAATACAGTTGCCTGTCTCCTATTTGGTTATATTGTCCTTTTGACTATAGATTAACATATTAAAGATAGACAAACCAACTGACCTGTTTGTGTGAGGCTTGTCTTCGGGTTTTCTCCATGGCCAAAGTTATCCACAGAGACTGGGCATGCTTGCATTGACATGATGACCTTGCCTTAAACAAAATGCACTCAAGTTTAGTTAATAATACTCTGTATCAATTACAGTAGAATTATCTGAAGCAATGAACAAGAATACATAAGGTCTATACCATTAAAGAATATAAAAATAAAACCTTTTGACTGGGGAAGGGGTTTTCCATCTTAAGGGTCTGGGTCATGAATTTCTCCAAGGACATATTCGGGTCTCCTTTTACAGACTTCAGGAAGCTGATGGTGATTTCTAGCTTGTCCAAGGTCTCACAAAGGTCAGGGTAAGCTCTGGTCTCCTCACAGATCTGATTGGCTACTACAGGGGTCAAAGGTTCCTACAAGACAACCAAACCAATCAGAGTGAAGCACTTGTTAGTGTAAATCTGAAACAATATTTTGTGTCTTTGCTCTATTTCAATACAGTTAATCTAGAAAAAGAATTTCACCTGTTTGATTTTCTGGCGGAGATCTCTAAACACCACAGCATTAGTTGTCTCTGATCTGTATGTCATCATCTCAAACTGCAAAGACAATAATATTACACTTGTTTAAACATTATTATGGACAGGTATATTTTGTGAAGGAGTTTAATGTGTAATACATTTATAAATCAATGTGACTTTAACTTTTTATGAATTACACATACCTCATACACTGGCATCTCAATGACAGACTTGGAGAACAGGAATCGGTCCATGAGCTGGCGCTCCAAGTCCCCAAAGTTGTAGTCTATCTTGGTGCCCTTGCCCACCTGGAATGTGTAGTGACAGTTGGCCATCACCATGGGAAGGATGTCCCTGTCAGGGTGGTAGCTGATCAGGTGAGCCGGGGTCACGTCCCTCAACTGGACCTTTGGGAGCTCTGTGTACCTGCCAATCAAAGTCAATTACATGTACATGTGCTTTTTACACCTTTTTACTAAAAAATGAATCTACATATGTATAATCCATTATATAATCAGGTATTTACCCATAGGAATGATTTTCAATTTTATTTTAACATATTACAATGATGCACACCCATCAATGTTGAATGTTTTGATCTCTTTACGATTGAAAGAAAACTGCAAGGAGACTTACTTGAACTTCTTCACCTTGCAGTACTCCTGCAGGAAGTTGTTTTGTTTCTTCAGTAGATAGTACAGTAGACCATAGGCACAGAGCCCATTGTCCCTGAAAGTGGGCATCAGCACAGACACTGGGTGGGCATCAGTGATGGGCTTCTGGCAGAACTCCTTGGGGATCTTGGTTAATCCCTCCAAGGTCGGAAAGGCTACAAATATCAAATATAATATGACAATCTCAATTAAGAGAAAGTAAATTTGAACAATTATACTGTTGTCTATCTGTTCATTGTTTATCTTTTTTATTAATTGAACCATTATTGACAATTTTCTAGATGCTAACCAAAGCTTTAAGTGACTGTCCAATTTCAACCCTTTCTTTCTTTCAACCCTGTCTTTTTTTCTATTTCTCTTATATTATCAGTCATTAGGTCTTCCATTATCAATAAGTAATACAATTTTCACATAAATATCCATGACCATAAAAGTGTTGCATAAATTATCCAGAATTAAAATAAAAGGACGATAACATTGAATGCAACTCTTCACTTCTTGCTTGTGAAATGTCATCATATCACAATGAACATCAAGTTTCTTTTTAAGTAAAATATAACCTCCATGGATTAGTTTTCAAGCATGTAGCCATTAGAAAATATGTAGCACGGAAATGTGTTATAAGAAAGTTACTGCATTAATTCCATGGGGAAAACAAGTAAGACTTCAGATAATCTGCAACACATACTGTAAGTAAGGAGCTTGTCTCTAACACACTGCCAGGCCAGAATAAAGTCATTCACCAAACTCCTCATCTCATCCAACCGACCCTCTACAATTTAATGGCCATAAAGTACAGAAAATTTGTAAACAAAAAATTCAAAGCAAAAGGGTTATTTGACAATGTAAAACTACAACAAAAATTTATAATTAAGTCTTTAAAATCACAATCTACGGATATTTTTTTTTTTTACCATTTTCATACTCCTTTATCATATCCTCGATGGTCAGCGTTAAAGCCTCCCCTCTGTCCAACTTTCTCTGGAATCTCTGAATCAGCAATTTCTGGAGTTTCATGATGCTAGGTACAAGACGGATAGCTCTGAGCTGTTTCTCCTTTTAATGAAATAGATGATTACATTTATTTTACTGAAATAGATGATTAAAAAGCACAGCAACAATCTGAGTAGGTTTAGGATACTTGATGAATACTGTAGATTCCTTATTTTAGGCTAGTAAATAATTTCACAATTCAACCGTTTTGCATCAAATCGCGAGATATAAAATCGCAAATGCCAAACTGTAAGCATAGTTTCATTTAGACTACATACATGTATGTCTGAAAAATAAAAGCAAGATTTTAAAATCTGCATGATGTGCTTCTTGTGGTTTTACGCGGAAATTAATTCCTCACATTTAATTAAGAATCTACAGTAACTTAAATCAGCTACATCTGCTATAACTAAAAGAATAACAATTCTGACCTCCTGTAGAAACATGAGCAACACTTTGTGGGTGGGAGCCTGGACCTGCACGGTGTGTAGGAGGTGGTCCATGGTGATCTGGGACCTGTAGCGCCACACAGCCGCCACATTGTGGAGGCTGTTGGGAGAGGAATGCTCTGATGGAACGTCTATCTCAAACAACAGGCACAGCAGTGGGTCCGACCCTGTCAAAATCAGCAGTCAAATCAGCATTTTCATTTAGTATAATCAAAAGAACAATATCTTAAGAATATCTCTAATTTACATGAAAGAATTACCATTTCGGAAGTATTTGTCTAGGTATATTTGTATGATATTAGACGAGGTTCAGTCTTTAAAATTCAAAGAGACAATGTCATACCCAATCTCTGATCATTGGCAAGCTTTTTATTCATGGTCTTCAGATCTTTTGTCATTTCCTAAAAGGAAAAAAACCCACTTCAGATTAAAATTGAAATATGATTTTCATGACTTAAGAAAGCACTGAACATTTTAAATGTGGCAATGATACAGCAAAACTCTTCTAAATCAAAATATTATGAACTTGAGGATATAGCAAATTCATAATACAGTGTATACATGTACATGCATTTATTACTTTTATTCATGACAACTACAAAGGTTAAGCATTTACTCAAAATCTAAACTAAAGTGCCTTTGCAGTAGTTTTTGGATTGCAGAAGATTCTAAACAATTTTGCTTTATCCATCAACATGTTATATCCATGCTTATTAATAAAAAAAACTTTACTGTTAGTACAATATATCTTGGACTGATACCTGGAGAACCGGTGACAAATAGGTTTTTGCAAAATCTTCTTCCCATTTCTTTCTAGCTGCCTTGTTGGCCAAAACACATATATCTTGATTCAGTTGACCACCTGAAATGTGGAAAGTATTAAGATGAGAGAGAGAGAGAGAGAGAGAGAGAGAGAGAGAGAGAGAGAGAGAGGTTCTTTACAATCTTTACAAAGAGACAAAACAACACTTCCTATTTTCAATATTTGATCCACCCCATACCAACATAGTTCCTTTCCCCAGACTTTACCTCTATGTTTGCTCATCATGTCTCTGCAGATACTGTGTATAAGGATATAAACATCGTCCACACTCCTCCCTACGGCTCTCTGAATGGTCAGCAGGTCTTTTTCTATGTGTGCCAACAAAAAGGGCAGCACATCATTATCATTCAGGTCTGGCTTTATCAGACTTTGGATGGCCTGAAGATTTCAAAAACAATATTATTTATACGTAGAGTTTATTCAATAAATAAATATGCATGCTAAAATTCTAGGTTAGTCAAAAAATTAATTGATTCATAAATGTTTTTTATCTACTATTTGTACTCTTTGCATGTGACTTCTGAGGAATCTGACCTGTTGATTGATACTGGCCCCTAGATACATGGCCATGTGAGTGAAGAGTCGTACAATGGCACACTCAATGGGCGAGAGTCCTCTCTCAGGGCTGGCAACTGGTTGTCTCCCCTCCGCCCGACCCAACACATGTCCTGTAGCAGTCTGGTCTAGCCTAAGAAATAAACAACAAATTCTGATGATGATATACGTTTATTTTAATATAGATATGAACATTTTGTCAATTTTTTATTTAGAAACAATCCTATTGGTAAAATTGATTGAAAGAGATATCCCTTAAAGTATTGCAATTTATGCAAGATTATCTTTACAATTTCAGTCAAAAACATTCTACAAATCATGTGGACAGATGGACAAACCCTTGGTCCACTATGTTGCCAGCACGTAGTTGGTACGACTGTCCCCCGATTTCCTGGCCGCAGTCCTTACACCTACCAACAGTGGCTGGCCGACCACACTGCAATAAACAAGATTCACAAACTTACCCATCATGCAACTGATTGTTGGCTATTAGTCGATGACCTTCACCTCCAATTTCTGCACCGCAATCCTTACAACGCCCGCGATAATATGGACGACCACACTACAATTCACAATCGATGACAATCATGTGAGCTATGGGGCCCTTATGTTTATAGCATTCAGTGTTTGAAAAGTGAACTTCCAACTTTGATCTTTTATGCAAGAGGTCTAGCTAACCCATGGGCAAAAAAATTCTATTATAAGCCTGACAACAAGCTGATAATTCATAAAAGATATTTCTATATAGTCATCATAAAAAATGATACAAAATATTTTATATTATTATAATAAGCTAAAGGAATATGCATTATGGAGAAAAGACGTTTTTATAATATTGCATACATAAAAAGGGTGCATAATAAATCAAACACAAAGCTACAGTAACTCTATCAGTATAAACCTATTATATAACCCCTTATAATTAAAGATTTATCTAAATTAATTCAACCTGTTCAGTAATTTTGACATTGATTAATTGACTTTGATGTAATTCTTAAGTTGAACTCAATCTTCAGAATGTTTTAGTGCAAACTGTATAGAAAACCCACTAGAGCCTATACTATGAATATATGTACCACAGTTTAGTAATTAATTTTTTTTGGGGGGGGGATTAATGGTTTACAATGATGTGACTGCATATGTGGTCTCCAATTTTTTTAACTGACAAAACTGGACACAAAAGTGGTATGAACAAACAGAAAGTCATGATCCCTCCCCTATCAGTCCCCTTCCTAAAACAAATGGAGAATACTAGTAAATATTTTTTGTCTAATTTCTTATATAAGAAAAATTTGCATTCATTAATGGAACGAATTAACACAAACTATATTAAGAGACACATTTTCGCATCAAATGCAAGGTCATTCTAAATTGGTGTTTGGGGGGGGGGGGGGGGGCAAGCTTCTTTTGCTCTGTTAACAAGACAAGAAATTAAGACATGAATCTTCCTGATAATTAAGACACCAGAAATAGAATCTCCCTTCGTGTATACAAAGCCCAAACAAAACAGAAGACAAAAAAGATACTACAAGCAGAAATAATTATGTTAGAATCTCCTGGAAATGTTAGGGATTTAAAAATGTGGAGAATATATAAATACGGTACTAGAGAGACTGGAGTGTGGTCATCACATATCATATATTAATTGAATACATGAATATGCTGAACTATTATTAAATAAATTTAGAAATGCATTTCAAAGTTACCACAGAAAAACAAAATACATTTTGAAAATAAGTTTATGCTGTCTGCAAGAAATTTGTTGAAAGAAAAACAAAACACCAAGGCACACACAGGTAAAGAGTTAAATGTCTCAATGCATTTACTACATGTACTCACATTTCCAATCACATATGGATGGCCATTAGGACAACCTATGGAAAAGATAAGAAATTTGTGGACATGGGTTATGTTTCCTTCTAAGCTTACTTGGACTGAATGATAAACTGAATCTTTCTGATCAAAAGTTAAAAACCAAAGGCTTTGATGTCATTTTTGCTGAATTAATGAACAGATCTACGGTAAATCAAACTTTGAACATAATAAACACTAAACAGTTACTGTATTTACAATCAAGAATATTATAAAACATTATTTTACTTACGATAAAAAACTGGATTTTCATCACCTCCCCGTCTGGCTGCCAACAGAGCTTCCTTTATTTCAGCAACATCATCTTGTGGCATAGTTGGTAGAAAGGAGTTCTGTAGGTCAAGATAATAATTGCATTTTCAGTTGGTCAATGTGGATTGAGATGTGGGTTACACCATTTCTTACAGACCTGATTGTTTAGCCATTAATATCTAAAAGGATTCTACAGAATTTAGATTTTAAACCTCCCTCACTCTAGCTTAACATAAATGAAATTTTGCAGAGTCTGCAAGCAGAGCTGAGAAGAGAAATACTAGCCTAAGAGCATTTTTCTTTTATCCCATCTTTGTGAAGAAATGAAACATGATATCAGAACTCAGTTATTGCAGAATACAGAGCCTCCCTCTAAAATAAGGTCTTTGTACTTGAAAGATACATGTGCAATATACATGTATCACTGACTGAACACAGTTTCCCTGTCCACCCACCTGCATGTCCCCTGGCTGTTGGACCAGTCTGTTGAGTGGTTCCACCAGTGTTCTCTCCTCTGGGATCTCCAGCAGGGTGATGAAGAAATGGTTCAGTAGACACACGGTACTCTGGTGGCCCAGGTCCATCCCCTCCTGTACAGTAAGCTGGGGGTTCCTCCTCCATACAGCATTTCTACACAGTGCAGCCGGAAGATCAGTCTAAAGGAATATAAATATAAACTTTATTTGTCTTATAGAAAAACATTATATAGTAATCATTTAGCAAAACTATTAAACCTAACTTCCTTAAACAAATAATTCAACAATTATCATGATCATACCTGATTGGTAAACAATGGGTGCTGAGACAAGAACTGCTGCAATTGTTCCACTGCCTAATAATTTAGAAATAAAATTTAAATAGCAAATCTCTGTTGGATGCAATAGGCACATACAAATGTTGACATTGGGGGAACATTTGCATACAATATTCTGATTCATTAAATCCTTACAGCTGGAGTGACTCTTCTTTTGTTTTCAGGATACAAATAACACATAGTTATTTCTCTCATCACAGCTAGAAGGACTAGGGTTCTCTTCTGATAATCTGGTAGCTGGACAGCCTGACAAAAAGATTTTTATGATCAAAATCATACTACATGTAGTATTATTTTTTGTGTTTATTTCTATTTACTCTTATATCAACACAATTAATACAACGTGTATGTAATCTATAAAAAATTAGGATTTAGAGACCTGGATAGCTGCACTAAAGATGTCCATGTTCTGTCCTAGAGCTGCCTGTGTCAGCTTTTCTCTCAGCTCCTTGTACTGGTCCCCACATACGATGAATCGGTCACTGCACTCAACAATCTGACAAAACACAATATTTACATTCTACTGTGTTTTTCCATTAAACTCTGTGATCTTCAAATGCCTCTAAATGCAACAAGTAGTCAAAGGTCAAACTGACGAGTTTTATTATGACGTCACAAACGTTGAACGCTGTAAACTGCAAAGTCACAAGCGAAAATCAAAGTTCACGCTTGTGGCTCTTCCATTAACATTAACTTACCCATAGGATAAGATAGGAATTTTAAGGTATGAATCACATTTGCAGACAAGGCAAGAAGTTAAAAAAAATGTAAATATAAGCATTAAATCATGATTTTTTGAAGTATATACTCTCATAACTGCAGCGGTGTGTGCATACAAATTTTCATAACACGCTAATGCGCGTTACTCAATTTGTATGCACACACCGCTGCAGTTATGAGAGTGTACACTTCAAAAAATCATGATTCAATGCTATAATATATCCATAAGCCCTCTTTGCATTTACTATCTTATTCAATGAATTCATAGCAACCAAGATTTTTAACAAAGACTTCTAGGTAGGTACATATGTACCTCATTTTTCTGGAGCTCGGGTACACTCAGCCAGCGTACAGTGGTGACATCAGTTGTCTTACAGATCTTCTGGTAAGTCTCCACACCAAAGCAGCGACACAGGTGTTTGATCAGAAACAATCTAATCAAGATAATAAAAAAATACTATTTTATATACCTTCGTAGGAATGGTCTGCAATGCATTTAAACACACTTACTCTCTTTGAAGAAAAAAAATGAATACATCTAAATTTATATTAGTACATACAAATATAATTTATTAAATATATGGACCTAATTTAACTCCTCAATATTTCATTTCACTATTTAAATACTGAACATACTACTGATTTCATAGAAACTCATTAAACAAACTCTTAAAAACAGGTTAGTTCATTAAAACATCATACTTGGGCTGCCTTGATCCACATTCATCACAGAGTCTCCCTGCAGCCTCTAGAAGCTTTCTTATCTGCTGGCTGTGTTTGATTGATTTCTCCACCAGTAACTTGTGGAGAACCTCTGCTACAACAGTCAGTCCAAACCGGGTCTGTGCCATACAATATAACTTCTCCACATCTAGCCCCTCTCTCACCACAGAACCCACATCAAGCTGCAACATCTGGGTAGCCATTTTGATTTTGGACTTCATTGGGTCTGTGCTCTTGGCAATGTCATGATGGAAGGAGTCCTTAAAAAAAGGATAACAGTTTTAAAGCCTACTGGTCAGAGTGGTATTCGTTTTATCATATTGACAATTTTCCCAAAGTAACTTTTAATCTCACTTTTAATCTCATCCAAATATAATTTGAGAAAAAGAGAGAAGAAATTTTCATCTCAGGGAAAGAATGAATTACTGTGAAATCACCATTGTTCATGGGAGACCAATGTTCATGGTTTTCATGCGTAATCCTTGCCCACCAATTTACACCCCTACGAACTTATATGCATTCAATCATTTGTTTAATTTTTATTAAAATTCTCCTGAACTTGCTAACAATGAAATTACTTCCCCACAAACCAGGCAAATTTTGGCTACCCACGAACATTGACCTCCATGAATAAAAATGATTCCACAGTACCAATTAATTTTTTTTTTACCTCTAAGCACTGAATGATCAAAAGACAAAGGTCAACCATTTTCTCCTCATTTTCTTTCAGTGACATCAAATCCTCTGCTTGTTGCAAATACATCCCTAAGTACTGCTGTACTTGTATGGAGCTGTGGGTTTAAGTTAAACATTGTTCTAAGAGCTGTTTCATTTTAAATGAATGAAATGGAGAAATGAGAATGCAGCTTAATTAATTGAAAAAGTCAACAAGATCACAAGTGAATTAAGAATCTAACCAAGGTCTATTTGAAAATTTCAACATGGTCTATTTGAAAAACATTTGAACATGCATAATAAACATCCTTACACTGAGGAGAACACAAAATCATAGAAAATCAACTTTGATCATGCAAAACTGAGCCAAACACTGACCTAGTCCTGAGCAAGTGCTGTAGGAGGAAGGACCGTAGGACTGGTGTAGGATCAATTCCTTCCTCAAACACAGACATCTCCTTACTGGCCATCCTGCCTATCTGTCCTCTCCGGGCGGTGGCTGTGATGTAGGACATCAATTTCTGGACAACTTCACTGGATGGAGGCTCATCATCCGAGAAACAGAGCTGGGATACAAGGTCCATAAAGAAACTGTTGCACCGACGTTTGAAAATATTAAGCTTCCGAAATTTTAGCCTGAAATAAAACAATCATAGTATTCGCATCACATATATCCCAATAGTTATTCTGAATGAAGTTTAAGGACAATCTTATATAAAGACCTTCCATTAATATTTTAAAAACTGTATGGTATTTGTCAGTATACAGTTATACATAATTGCAAACCAACTTTTATCAGCCATATAATATTTAAAAAAATTTCAATGAAAGACCAAGATTTTGAAATAACTTGAAACAAATCCAAAACAATTAAAAAGGACATGTTTATGGCAGAAATATACAGTTCCTGAAAACATTGTAAAAGTTTCCAGCTTCCAGCTTATGATTTAAAATTGGTTTACATAATTATAAGTAGAAGACAAGTCAGAGTAAAAAATTCAAGCACTGACTCTTCTGTGTTGTCTTGTCGCGGGTTGAAATGGGCGGGGATCTCGGTGTGACAGACAGGACACATCCCAGTTCCCAGGATTGTCATGTCGTTGTAACATTTCACACAGATCAGGTCCTTGCAGGGAAGGTGTACAGGTCTCTCTGTGATCTCACTCTCACAAGCTCTACAGCTCTCTTGTCTCCTGTAAGTCATTTAAAAGGCAGCATTAGCTAAGAGTGCAGAAAACAAAGCTTTCCAAGGATAACTTTTTAAGAATAGGGATATTGGAGGAGGAAGGCCACTTTCAATCATAAAGAACTTGTAATGAATAACATTTTTCATGATTATGAGATGAAAAAATGTGCTAGCTCTAAAGTTCATCTTGTACGATAAACAGCTGGTAATTACTTATGATCAAGAGACTCATTGTGAAGTTTTTAACATATCAATAAGTATATTGATTTGGAGAGTGTGATGAAGAGGGGAAAAATAATATGTTCAACTTCATTGATGTACATACCCAAATACTTTGGTGACAGAATTTTTCATGCATAATTTTAGGAATTTTTCCACCTTTTCCAAAGATTCTATGTTTTTGAAATCAACATTGTCCTTGAGCATCTAAAAATAAACAAAAACAAAATCTGCATGAATGTCTTCTAAAATTTTCAGATTTCAATATAAAATGCCTTTTAAAGATTACTGAATCAGGTTACAGGTGTCTAGCTGCAAATTAGGGGTACATTTGTAAATATTATGAGAATTCTTTTGTAATCTGTTCCCCTTTTTGCAATTTTATACATATACCTGTAGTTAATTATCAATAATTCAGTAAACTAATTAGCGAAATACTTATCCTTACCACCCATAAAGTCATCAGACGTTCCACAGGCATCACCTCATCAGAACAGACGTGTTGTAGGAACAACTTCATCACTACCACCTTAGTCCATACACACCTTGATACAAGCAATAATTATTATAATCTTGTATATTGAGGTAACAAAGACATCTAAATCCACAAATTTAAAATATTTTGAAAAGACAGATAAATATTTTTTCAAAAAAAATGCAAGTGAATATATACTGTGTGCAGAGTTATTTTCAAACTGTCCAATTTTTTGCCCTTCTACACTTGCAATTTCGCCCTGTCCTGAATTCGCCCAGACACAGTTGTGTTTATAAAGAAAATAATTTGAGACATCGAAATTTAAATCACTCTTTATATTTGGATTGAAATTCAAACAGTTTGTTGTATTTCAGTTGCAAAAAAAAAATTAAACCGGAGGGAATAATTTTGGAAATAGGAGTTAGCTTGTTTTCTCAAATCAACAACTTCTAAAATGAGTGTGGGTGAAATTTCATTGAAATGTTGATAAGATTATATTATTGTTTTATTCTAAATAATGCATCAGAGAGGGAAATGTTGCCAACAAATAACTATATAAAAATTATCAAAACTACTGAAAAACTTGAGAATATTGGGTTCAAATTACCTGCCCTCTTTGATTCCCTCCATACATCTCCTACCAAACTCCTCAACCCCTGTCTGGTGCCCCTCAGTCACAAACTGTCCCAGAATTCTCTCTACAACAGGTCGGTACTTGTGCACTTGTTTCTGCCAGAATTGTCTGCCTTTCTGGTCAGTGAGGGAGTCTTTGTTTGGCTCAAGGGATTTCAACAGTAGGAACAACCCAAGAACATCCAGAGTCTGAAATTGTGAAAACACTCATAATCACATTTGCAGATGTTTCTGAATCAATGACGTATTAATATAAAAATGTAAGAGGTATCACTAAAATGATATGCTTCAAACGACAAAGCATTTTAAAAATAAAACTTGACCTTATGAATGACATTTATCTTATGCTAAATATAAGACCTTAAGTTTTAATTTCACCTAATAGAAATTGTTATCAAATGACATCATAAAGGTTAAAGTGGCATGCAGATGAAGAGCATTTTCTCCTATTACTAAATGCTTCTAACAATATATTTCCAAAGATACAATCTATCAGACTGACCAGTTCTTGGTCAGTGACCAGATAGAACTGAGCACTCTTCTGCTGGAACTCAATGATTCGCTCGCTGCAGCCGGGCCACACTCGCGTGATGCTGGCAAAGTTCCTGAGACGGGGCTCAGATTTACTGTACACAGCATGGATGGCCACAAAGTTCAAGACAACACTAGATAGTCCTTCTCTAAATTCCATGTTTACTCCATTCAGTAAATTTTCACACACCAACTGAAAATCAAAGCCCGCATGTCTCGTTATAAATATCACTTACCAATATGGTAAAACTTTTTTTGTCATTTATAAAGCTGAAGTTTCAAATCAATAAAATATAATTAGAACACACCAATTTTCAGAATTTTTTTTTTTTAAATATATAAAAATATGACATACCTTTAGTAACTTAGGTTTATTTACATTAAATACTAATTAATGTCAATTTCCAATTAATAAATAATTATTTTACCTCATGCTCCTTTACACTGGTCACATGATACACCATATGAACAAAGTCACTGAGATAGGCCTTGACACAATCCATGATGTTGACCTCATGCTTTTGAAGAACTTTTCCTATTGGGGTGTTCTCCATAATGCCAGACACCCTCATAACACATTCTAGAACTGTCTCTGCGAAATTAAAGTTTTCATGATTTGAAATATATATTAAGTAGAAATATCATATAACAGAAAAATACTCAGAAAATTCTTGAAAATACAAAAGGGCAGACACAATGAATATGCAACATAGAATTTCATGCACTATGAGTTACATTTGAATAAAATTACTGGTACTCAAAGTGATGGCTTGTTTTGAACTATGATTTTTTGTAATACAGGCCCCACAAAAGTAAATGTACCTGTTCTCAGGCACCGGCCACCACATTAGGTCAAATGCTGCTGCTTTGATTAATTTTATTGCAATTTAATACTGCTATTTTAAAAAAGGGCAATAACTCAATTTAGATTTTAAGTAAAATATGAAAATTGAGTTATTTCCCCTTGCAAATTTAAACCTTGCAATAAAAGTAAAAAATTAAAAACCTGTTTGCTTCATTAAATTTTTAACTTTTTGGCCCCGAGAACAAATAATGGCCTCATAAGGTGAGCAAAGTGTATTAAATGTCGTGGAGAATGTCAACATTTTTCTCTGTGACTAGCGTATTATCATTTACTCATCGTCAAATATCATTCTGGCAAAATGACTAACTGATCTGTGTCCCGTCCACTAAGATGATCAGAGCCAAGCACATACACCATCTGTAATATGGTTATAATCTCAGTTTCCAAAACTTACCATGTTTTTCAACATTTTGTGATGTCCTTAGGATTCGGTCAATCAGTCTGTAAATCAGCCAAGAAAATGGCATCAAAGCATTAAATTTGAGGCCGTCACAACCTGTTCCTTTCACAATGACCTCAGGAAGTTCCTCTTGCTTTTTGGGGGACACCACCATAGAATACTCAATCTGAGTTGCTGATGGTTTGTTGATTATTTCCAGCCATAGTATGTGCTCCCAAGAACCTGGCTCTTTTTGAATCAGGAGGTCAAGGTTACTGTTGGTGTCCAGTTGAGCAATGATGCCAGCCAAAATGGGGGACAGTTTCTCTATAATGCACTGATTTCTAGCTTTTCTGCAAAATCAAAATTTAAAGACTAAATTCAGTGCATTTCATGATAGTTACACAGATTAAACATTGTGTGGGCAAAGTAAAAATATCAATATCATTAATCTTTTAAACCATCTACATTCTATATAATTAATCTGAGTACCTAAATGTGCCAGCCCTGTTTATACAGTCCCTCTTGGTGGCCTCAGCATACAGCCAGCTCTCTGCTGATTGCCCCATGGTTTCCTCTTTCTCCTTCATCAAGGCTGCAAGATGTCGTCCTATTCCACGCATGAAGGTCAATTTTTCTCCTGAAAAAATAATTAACTGATGAGAAATTTCATTCAAACTGGGATTTATACTTTCATTCTTATGAAATTTCATGAAAATATAACATCATGGAAGGCAATCTATGGCAAATACAGGACCCCTGTACATACCCTTTGTATCTTGATTGAGCAACTCCAGCAAGATTTTCACTCTCTCAGTTGTCCTCTCTGAATCCTCGGGGTCTTTCACCATTGCTAGAGCTGGACGGGCCGTCAACTTGATGAAGAGGGCAATATCCACCTTCCTCTCCACATGGACCTGTCCTGTGTGTTCCACCATGTCACCAAAGTCATGTGGATACACATCTTGACTCTCCATCATTTCCACCTCTCCAGACTCCTGGATTGGTTGATTGTCACCTCTACCCTCCCAGTCCATGTCCTCTGTGTCCCCTCCACCGGCCCGACCGGTCGCGTTCTCCAGTAATGTCCCGACACTCTTGTTCCTCATCTCCATGACGCTGGGCATTTTGTCACTGTCTGGACGGAGATCATCAATGTGAACAGAATGCCATAGACCACACTAAAGGGATTAGATATCAGAAAATCATTATCTATAAACTGTCAATCACAATTCTCTTTACTTTTTCTTGAAAGCACACCTGACCATCTGCAAATTACATTTCTTTTGACTTCTATCTCCAGGGCTTGATAATTTGAGAAAACTTTACCTGGAACCCCGTGAATCCTCCCCCTGCTACTCGGGGTAGATGGATGATGAAGACGATGTGTGTTTTCCCGATCTTTTTGTCTGCCACCTGTTGGAGTTGATCTAACACACAATACTGAGCACAGGCCACCAGGCTGGCGTTCTCGTTCCCACTGTCACACTGGACAATCAACAGGGACTCCTCCTCCAGCTCTCTCTCAAAGCTTTGCCTGCAGAAGAGGTGCTCTTTAATTTACTTATCAAATAAGTAGTGAATATTGAATGTTGTTTGACTTATTACAATGCTTTAAAACCAATATAAAACCAAACCTTAATTGTTTAAAATGCAGATGTTTTTTATTTAATCTCGCCCACCAGCCTTTGAATACCAACACATAAACAATCTAACACACTAACTTAAAACATTCTACACACACAAAATTCCCTCTGATACAAGTTGGACAAATAGGATATGAAAAACAGCTGATATATTCAAACAACTTACTTGACTTGTCTACAGAACTGCAGCTCCAACAACTTACTTGACTTGTTTGCAGATCTGCTGCTCTAACAACTTACTTGACTTGTCTAAAGATCTGCTGCTTTGAAAACTTACTTAACTTGTCTACAGATCTGCTGCTCTGCCAACGTACTTGGCTTGTCTACAGAACTGCTGCTCCAACAATTTACTTGTCTACAGATTTGCTGCTTTGACAACTTACTTGACTTGTCTACAGAACTGACTACTTACTTGACTTGATTACAGAACTGCAGCTCCAACAACTAACTTGACTTGTCTGCAGATCTGCTGCTCCAACAACTTACTTGACTTGTCTGCAGATCTGCTGCTGGAACAACTTACTTGACTTGTCTACAGATCTGCTGCTTTGACAACTTACTTAACTTGTCCAAGATCTGCTGCTTTGACATCTTACTTGACTTGTCTACAGAACTCACAACTTGCTTGACTTGTCTACAGAACTGCAGCTCTGCCAATTTACTTGACTTGTCTACAGAACTGACTACTTGACTTGTCTACAGAACTGACAACTTACTTGACTTGTCTACAGAACTGCTGCTCTGTGTCAAATGACTGCAGAGTCAGGAGTGTGATCTGTGGTCTGGGAATGTGTAGGTACTGAGACAGGTCCGACACGTCCACTGTGGTGATCAGCTTGGAGTTGGTGGTCACCTATTAAATTGGGAAAATGTCTTTACCAAATATAGAGGAACCAAAATTGTCACCTTTGTAATCTGTTTAAAATCCACTCCAAATATGGTAATTTGAAGATGTTGACACAACTGATTACATGCCAATTCGAAAGCATGTCAGTTTACAAAACTAGCTAGATTTTTCACTCTACTTTATATATTGCTATTTCTCAACTTATGGAGAACAAACATAAAATACTATGCAGTAATCATAGTGTTTATAGTATATTAATATCAGAATAATCAATAATTGCAAAATGTGTGCATTATGGATGACATACATGTGCCCATCCTAATATTGCCAAATACCTGTAATTATGAATGTCTGCCTTAAACAAAGAGATCAATTACCTGTTCATAAAGCCCTTCACTGTCTTCAGTCCTGATTTTCTGGTCAAGATAATACAGTAGGTTGTCATGCTTTTGTTGTTGGTAGTAAGTATTTTCAACAAATGCAAAGTCATCGGGTAAGAGTTTATTTCTTGCTCTGAGTACACCATCTGGTGTTGCACACCACAGCAGGATCTCCTTAGCTGCCCTCAGTACCTGTATAAAAGATAACATAAAAACACACTTAAAGGGACATGTTCACGATTTTGGTCAAATTTTATTTTCTGTTTTTATTATTTGCAATGCTTTAAGAATGCATTTCTAATGATCAAATGAAATTTGGGTGCCAGTCGTTGAGTTTTATGCAAGATACAGGGCTTACAATTCTTAGTCATGTAAACAAGGCTTGTGCCCTGTTTTTGGTTCAATATACCAGAAAAAATCTTTTTAAAGCTGGTTTGTCTATCTTATTATTCATTTTAAGCATAAATAAACAGTTCCTAACGATGAACACATTCATTTTTTAAAAGTCTAAAACTGGAATTTTCACTTCAACATTCAAAATGTAAACAAACGCTTTGTTTACATTGCAAAGAATCGTAAGCTCTATAACTCGCTTATGACTCAACAAATGACACTCAAATTTTGGTTGCCTATTAAAAATGCCTTACTGAAGCATTGTAAACATTAAAATCGAAAAAATAATTTTTGACCAAAATCGTGACCATGCCCCTTTAAATGCATGTCCAATCAAGAAACTTTCTGACAACATTGCCCGTCTTTGACCTTTTCCTTTACCTCTGTCTCCATGTCCTCTAGATCAACATCTGTGAATTTCTGACTGACCAACAGGATGATAGAAGCACAGGTGTCAGCATGGTACCCCATGAACACATCTCCCAACTTGTCATCTGAAGTCTTTATCCTGTTTAAAGAAAATCTTTGTACCAAACGAAATATGAGGCCCATGGGTAACATTGCTCACCTGATTAACAGTACAAGTCACTTTGCATCCTAAATAAATTTCAGAAGAAACTTTTCTAAGAGTTTTCTATTTATATTTCTATGTTGAAATTAACATCCTTCCTGAGAACCTAATATTCGTGGGATGTCATGGTTTTGAACAAGTTAGAATCTACACATACATAGAAGCTACATTTTTAAATAATTATTGGCATTTCTGTTGCATTGGTTCTTTAAAAGAATGTTCTTTTAAAGACACAATATTTTCAGGAAGGTTCTTTATATTATCTCTGTTTTAATAGAAAGTGAATCTTTTTTGGAACAATTAAAATTTGCTTTCAACAAAGGATGAATTGTGTCAAGTTTAGTTGAAATTTGATGTTGAGTTCTAGGGATTCAAAAGTAAGTAATTAAGTGTCTGACCGACATATCTTCAGACAAATGGGCAGAAATTTACAAAGGGTCTTATTAAAAGTTCCATATATAGAGTACAACCACAAATATATCATTCAGTTTTTTAAAGCAATATTTGAGCATGATAGAAAGATTTTTTAAAAAAACCTTTTGTATGTGGGAATTGATGTCTTGATGAACTGTTCAGCCCATTTCTCTAGCTTCTGAGCTAGACGGACCTGGACCTTAGACAACATGGTGGAAATATTGAGGAAGTGTTTTTCCAGTCTGTTGATCAGAGGGATGGGGAACTTGCTATACACTATCTCCTTCTCTGCAACAACTATCAACCTAAAGTTGGAAAACAAAAATCAGTTAAATTGGTCTTTACTATCCAGTAGAAACTTCAAGCACAAAGAAAAACTGTTGTGTACCTGAATTTCTTGTGAACTCTGCATTTGACTCGGTGAGTTCCCAATCCCAGGTCAACATATCTCTCACCTCCAAAGTACACATAATACTGAAAAAGGAGTATATAGTTGTTATCCATGACATTGTGCGATATTTGTTATTCTCTATGATATTTTATCACATACATTAAATTTCCATCTCGTATTATGTCTGGAAATTTGATGATTTAGATTATCAATGCACAGTGCAAGAAAAGGAAGCAAGAATGATGTAATAACCTACATTACACACATCATTGTAAAGGTAGAAATATTAATTAGACATAACTGAAGATATCAAGCATTAATTATTAGTACTGAAACAGTCCTAATTGGCTGCATATGACAGTAACACAATAAATTACTTTTACTAACTATAAATCTTTTCAACTGGCATGTTTATTCCTTATCTGTAAAACGTAATTTACTGCCACAATGGGATTGAAATATCATCAAAATTGGTTGCATTTAAATCGTTAGCAACACTCCTTCTAAGCAAGGTTATAAACAGTAGCCTGTATTTACCTGATTGAGTGCGTCGTACAGACTCTCGTACAGATTCTCCAAGTTCAGTAGGACCACCGTGTTCCCCGTTTCCATACACACCTTGATTCGGTTGATGTTTCTACACACCTGTGGCAAAATATTTCCCAGTCAGTTTCAACATGTACACAGAACTTATTTTTGAATTAATGAAATTATCATCAAGACTTTAAATTCAGACTACTGCATTCACATATCTTAAACTTTAGTAGGTTGGATTTTTCAAATTTTAGACCGAAACTTGATTCACCCTGGATAAATAATACTATTTTACTGTAACATAAAATCTTTATTTATTTTATATGCCATATTAAAGTAAAAACGATAAATTTCAGAGGATAAGCCATCACCTGTGTGTATTCCTGGTCGCTAGGGAAACTGCTTCCAAATATGGTGATGGCATTCTTCATTGTCAAGATCTTCTGCTGTAACACTGTCAGGGCTCCGTAATTCTCCGTCAGAAGCAACAGGTACCTCGTGTCACTGAGAAAAAGATTACAGAGTTATTTTTATCTTGTCTAATGTTTAATCATGCGAGTACACATATTGCAGATGCAGCCTGTTATTTCATTATAATAGTAGTGTACACATTTTTCATACAAAATCAAATATTCTAGCTGAACTTTTCAAGCTTTGATCTTATTGAATAATTTGATCTTCAGTCATTCAGTATATCTTAAATCCTTTAAATCTATTCTTACTGATTAATTTATGGGATTTTTAAAAGACTTTGCGGTTGACAATCATATGATAACCAGTCGTCCCTTCGATTTGTTTAATGTCATAACCCATTCTTACATTGTTACCATTGTCGTGTATAACATGAAAAATGTATCAAACTCTGTTTTTTCTTGTTTTAAACAAACTAATTTTGGTGTTTTAAGAACTGAATAGGAAGCTTAAAAGCACTGAGTGATGATAAATATCAAACAGTTCTGAATCATCATCTACCTGCCTGAATTAGTTTTGACTAGAAGTACGTAATACAGTACTACTGTAACAATAATGTTAGTATTTTAACTGTAATCACCTGTCCACTCCATCTCCCTTCAGACATGCTTCAATCAGACCAGCTGGACTACAGTCAGGATCATCAGTGTTTGCCTGAAATTTCAGATGTACAATTGTGAACAAGTGCGACCTTCTATGTATCAAATTGGAGCTATACAATTATTTAAAGTCAAGCCTTCTCCTAGTAATGAGATTTGTGCTCTTCTCTTCAATGTGATGTAGAACTCGGATATCAGATAGAACCTTACTCAGTAGAGCTGGTAATCTTTATAAAAACATGGGGTTTTTTGCAAGGTACACTTTTTGATTATTTGATCAGTTTCATTTGATATAGAAAAAAGAACACATTGTAATCACTTTTGATATTTTTTCAACAGTTTTTAGATTCTTAGAGAACACATTCAAAGGGTCTTCTCCTCCAGAGTGCTCAAATCCTCCAAAGTTTCTTTTGATGCAGTGCTGGAGCATCAGCCATGTTGGTTTCTTTCTGTTTCTCTTAGCAAAGCTGTACACCATCTTAATAAGACTGTAAAGAAACAGTTTCTTAGAAGTATGCATCTCATTGAACAGTGAAAACCTTTCTCACAGAGTACAGTTTGTTTTTCATTGAACTTCCCTAACTATAAAGGGAATGCTTCTAGCAATTAATTTAACACATTAAACTTTTACTGTGAAGTTGGTTTAATGTATTTTCAAATTGTTGATTTTCTATGTTATGCAAATGTTTACTTCTCGAAGAGATGTATAAGGAACTTGAATAATTAGTTCTAAATATCACACATTCCATCTTCAAAAAGTAATACGTAATATGATCTAAATTTTACCTGTAGAAATCTCTTAATCCATAGAACTCCCTACGTGTGATGACCATTTTGAAAACTGCAAGGTAGGAGTCGGCCAGTGGTTTAATCAGGGGCTTAATCATCTTCTTTATGTGACCGTCTCCAGAGCAGATACCCCTGCAACGTCCAGTCACATTAAAATTGTTTGCTGATGAATTACTTCACAGAAATTGAGTGTCTCAATGGTCAGAATTAAAGCAAGAGATCAAAACTTTTGTTTAAAACATTGTAACATCATGATAATAATCTTTGGTAATGCATGAAATGTCTGTATCTACTATATCTATGCATATGTAAAAAAAAAATAATTTATTTTTCGTTTATTTCAGAAAGGTATATTACTCTGCACTTTCGATCAATTCATCCAAGTCGGGCACTTCTCTCTGAACCAGAATTCCTCGGTTCATTTTGGCTGGATCCAAAGCCCAGTTAGAAATCCCAATAAATGCCACCTATACACCAAAATAAATACAAGGAAATAATCACACAAAGTTCATAGTGATATATAATTATATTAAATATAATTATGTTAGCTCTGTTCATGATGTAACAATTAACAGTACCTACAAATACACGTAGACCATACACAGGATAAACCTCTGCCATTCAGTGAACTGAATGTTAACTGAATGATCTGGAAAGGTGACTGAATGGCATAACTATGCCATTCAGTCACCTTTCAGTTACCGATCAGTCACATTTCAGTTAACTGAATGACAGAAATTCATCCTGTGATACCTTTTTATGCTCTTCTGGTGTTTCATCTCCTTGGCAACCATCTTCTAACAGCGGATGCAAGGTCTAAGCAAATAAAGAATTGATCAATGAATAGATCATAAGATACCCAAGTACAAAATAATGACAAAATAACATATTACTAAATAAATTTAAACTGAGTTTTTATCACATTTTAAACCCCTCTACTTTTAGAAGATTTGCAGGTTACCATGACCTTGTTTACATTATATTGGGTACATCTGGAGAGATGTCAAGGTCATGATATCTCACGTCTTATCAACAAAATGCATATCTGATATTCACGTACTACATACATGTAACTACTAGTATATCTCAAAAGGAACAACAAATCAAACTGATCTCATTTTTTTATGAATGACCTTGAATAAAGTAGAATTGTTTTTCAATTATGTGCTTTGCATTTATAGACCCAATTTAAAAATAAGCTGTTCAGATAAAAGGCTCCTGCTTGTCTCTGACCTTGAGGGGCATTCTGGGAGAATCCTCAGCCAGCCCCACTTCATCCAGCACCACCACAGACACGAATCTGTTGAGGTCCTTGTCCTTCTGGTACATGGCACACTGGCGGAAAGTTCCCACAATTCCCTCTGGTACCGACAGGGGACTGCACTGAAAGGACACCATTTGTACCTGCAAAGGAACACAACAGAATCTGATTAAAATAGAGTCAACTGTGCAAAAAGATTTATTATTTCCTGTCAATGCAAAACTGTTGTTGTATACATGTAATTGTGTATGTGCCTGCACCTGTTTATAGTTCCTGTAGACCTCTGTATGAGCAGCATTTCCCTGCATGGCATCAGCCACAATGGTCTTGGCCAGGGACTTGGAACTTCCGGGTTTTCCAACCAGGAAGAGGGGGATCCTGAGTTCTATACAGACCACCATCATGAAAACGTTCTCTCTCAGGGCCTGGTTCTTAGCTATGTTTGCTCCCAAGTTGTCGATCTCCAAGAAAATATTCTGGCATCTGCAAAAGGACATCAAATTTATTGGTACTGTAAAATCACTAGATTATCTTTACAAAGCAATTTTGTTTTCATCAGGATATCATCAAATATATAAGTGTAAACCAACTTTTGAAATGTGATTGATAGATGGTCCTGATTTAACACTCATTAATAATTATATGTGCACTGAAAAATGGACAGAAAAGATGTAAAATGTAATGAAGGAAATGTGATGGTAAAAACCTTGTTATGATATCTGCCATCTGATCAGGACCTTTGGGAAGCACACAAGGGGGTCGGAATTCTCTTACAATTTTCTCCCGGAACTCCTCCCTGTTTTTCAAACAAGCCTGATAGCAGACACCCAGAGCAAGGACAAGGGATTTAGTCACGTCATTTACTGGCTGAAAACAACAAGGTCAACATAGAGATATACTGTGTAATAGATGTAGTTTTGCAAAAGCTCAAATATGAATTGTTAGAATTTAACCACTTAATGTTAAAGACAAGTCAATATTGAAAATAATCATAAAACACAAGTACCAGGTAATACTGGCTATTAACAAGATCATATATTAAGGTAAAGATATAGTAAATAAGTTAAGACTACATTTTTGGTGCTAATAACACCACCCTAACTCTCATAGAGTGGAAGTTTGTCACTGACCTGGTGAATCTGAGCTTCCATTTCCATCTCCTCTTCTTCCTCTTCATCAGACTCCGTCTCATCCTTCTTTTCCATCAAGTTAAACAGAGTGGTGTCGCCTTGAGTCTGTCTGTAGAACCAGCTCATCACCTCTAGAACTCGCTCCACATCTCTCAGACTCACAAAACTACACTCATCCTGTAAACAGAACCAAGTGCTCATAACTAGCTCAAAACTGTAACATCGCAATGCCATTTAATGATGCTGTAAATTAAATATTGAATTTCAAGATGCACTTTAGAAAGCTATCATAGTACTTCGATTCTTCCTTTTCCTGTTTCAGTTAATTTGTCCTTACTTCTTGATTTCTCATGAATTCCTGGGCAGACGTCAGAATATGGCTAACAGATGTGTCTAAATTAGCCTCATTGGGTAGCTTTCCTCCTCTGATCTGAAATCAGAAGCAGCACGACCATCATTCAATGAAAAACATAAACTAATGATCAGAACCAGCTGAATAGCAGACAGACGGTCTAAACCAAAATTTAGTCTTTTAAAATTTAACATGCCATAAGTGTTTATAGGACATAGAGTATGAAAGCAAGAAAATTAATGAAGATCCTATAAATGCAATCCAAAAAATTCCTTTCTGAGGAAGGAGTGTAAGATTTGAAAAAATCATAAAGCTGCAAAGTTCTTGAAAAGAATGGTATCAAGTACCTTAAAATAGTATTATTAACTAAAACACCCTTACATATCTGAGGACCATCTGTTTGATGTACATCTCCTCCACTTTGGTGTCCAGCTGACCAAAGTCCCAGACCAGGGGTAGCATGCTCTGGGGGAGAGGCTGCACTCTGTACACCAGTCTCCTCATGGGAACCCGACCTGTCACACAGATAGAAACAGTTAATTTACACACCACTGACATGCAGTAAACAATATGAAAGTACTTAACTATGTTTACTTGTTTGTTTGATAACACTTACCCATTCTGTCTGTTGTTTTTTCTGCATCCACATGGTAACCCAATCCTGCCTGTTCCAAACGCTTGATTAAATCTTCTGAGTGTCTGTAATTAGAACACAGTTTTTTGTCTTTACAATTGCATGTTCATATATATTATGACCATGTATTACTCATACATAGATATCATGCAAAAAAATAAGACAGACAGAAAGATTATTAAGAAATAGGTTATGTTGAAGAGATATTTTCCAAGTTAGAGCATAAAAAGTAAGAGATCTACTAAAATTTGTATCAAAGCTAATTCATAACAAAGATTTGTAAACATACTTTCTGTAAGGGTTACAGGCGGCCACGATTTTGAGGGACTGACACAGTTTCAGTGGTTCCCCCTCCATAGCGTGGTCACACATAATCTCCTTAATCAGACCGATGGCCTCTGTGGTGTTGGCCTCATCAAAGAACAACACTGTGTACAGTTTCTGTCCATAATTAGCCGTGTTCTCCTGGGCTATCCTCTCCGCTTCCACCACTTTTCTGATGATGTCACTTCTACGAGTGCCTCCATGGACCTATATTTTAAAAATATTACATGCAAGAGTTCTTGATAAGATAAAAGAAATAGCTCATTTTTTTTAACCAACAAATTAAATCATTTTCTACATGGAAAAATGTAAAAGAGTATCACAATTATGATTCATTAATGTTTCAATAAAAAAAGAACAAAATTTTTTTTTAAATATCTTAAATGTTTTATATGACAGTGCTATCCCATGATTTAAAAAAAAAAAAATTCAGCAAATGTTGCAGCTGAATAAAAATTAAATAAACAAAACTGTAGCAAATGTTTTAACACAGCAGATAGTATACAGAGTTCTGAATCAAATACATGTGTCTACCTTCATCAGAACCATGTTCTGAACTTCCACACCAATAGGACACTGTAGCTGACACATAAACTTGACAAGCCGGGTCTTTCCACACCCTGTCTCTCCCATGATGATCACTGGGATGTCACATCTAAAACAGGGTTAAAACTTAATATTTGCATTTCCATTGTTCTTTCCCACTGTAAGCCCATACGGAGGAGCTGCAATTATTTCTCTATAATCGCAATTGCTCTGTCAGTATACTATGACGTCATAAAGGTGTAACGTTATATATACTTTTCCATGACGTTATAGATTTAAACCACTATACGATACATCATGTGTTTTTTCTCCAACTGCCTAAAATTGATGTATTTAAAACATGTCTTATATTAACATTTTAAAGGAATTACTGTTATAACATATCATTGATTTTGTTAACAAATCTATGTGAAGAAAAAAAAAATACATTTACAGTCTGAACGTTTATTTTTCATGCAATAGCTAAATGTCAAGGTTTAGGCTAATGCAGGGTATTTGCGAGTGGTAAAATGCAAATATAAGTAATAAACAACGATTATTTAGTGAACATGGCGTTATGAATAGCAACTGCTCTGCTGGCATATTTTCCATGATGCGCTAGCGCGCATCATGGAATATGCCAGCAGAGCAATTGCTATTCATAACGCCATGTTCACTCAATAACGTTGTTTATTTCTTAAATATACAAGTGCTGAGTAGATTTTTAAGGTAGTGAAAATAAGAATTTTTGTTAAATTTTTTTGTTTTTTCTTCTTCGTCTTGTCATCAGAAACCTCTTTTATTTCAAAGAAGAATTAAATTTTTCAAAATAATAAGCATACTAGAAAAAAAATATTCAAAATATGTAAACTGTATTCTTTAAACTAAACAGCAATATGTTCGGGTACCTAAAGCGCATGTAGATAGCCAAAATTTTCTTCACATTATCTGTTGTAAGTTCATAGGTCGGGTCAGGGTCATAAGGAACATCTACCCCCATCACACTGCACAGCTTGCTCAATTTTTCTTCTCTGAAACAAAACAGAAGCCATTTATCACCAGCTCTATATAAATGTAACTATGTATATGCATATTACAACAGAAATAATTATGAACTGATGCTGGCAAGATCAAAACTATTTTAGACCCCATAGTTATGTGTTACCTTGGTAGACTGTCAAAGTTTTCATTGATGGGGACTCTGTTCCTCTTGAGTGCGTCCTGTAAATTCCTCTGCATGATCCCTGCTTCCAGCACAGTCCCAGTCTGGGCATCCACAAGGTTACCGGTCTGTCGCTCAATGTTGAAGCCAAGGAATGTCATGGTAATGCGGTCCATGTTGAAGAATAGGTAGGGATGGGGGCTGTAAAGAAATTTCTACATGCTGGTCAAAAGCGGAGACATTTTTTAAAAATAGATTGCATACCCGGTAGTCTAGGAATCTTTGCTGAAAATATCAGCTTTCCAATCAAATAATGCATGTACCAATTGAAAAGCTCATTGATCTCTGAATCAATTTTTTGATACCTGCTTTCCCAAGTCCTCCTGAGCTGAAACTGTCGTAGATCTGCCTCATCTTTCTCCTCCTCTTCATCCGCAGAGTCGATCCTCTTCAACATCTGTATTGGTGACTCCTCACTCATATTCAGGGATCGAGTGGCAAAGTCCTACAAAATCAAAAGTTGTTAATAAAAACAATTCCAAACAAAGTTCTGTAATTGAGGTGCAATTGTTTTGTCCAAATACATGTATTAGCCAATTTAATTTGAAAATGTTGCAACCTTCCTAAAACTTTCTTCATTTTCCACACTTTATAATTACTTAAAATGTTTAATCTAAACTTTAAGATTTTTTTTCAATGATTTTTTACAGGAAAAATTAGGATTAAATATTTGTTTAAATTGTCAAAATGACCTACTGTTAAAACCATGCATTTCACATTAAATGAAAATTACTTCTACTTAATTTAAAGAAATAATATTTTACTTCTACACATTTTAAACCATAAAAGTCAATTTAAACATAAGACTTATTCAAATCTTATCACAAAACAATTAAGGTTAAATACTCGAGACATCTGGATGAGGAATCTCAGGACAAACTGAGCAAAGCCTGGAAGATCTTCTGCTGCTGCGTGGGAGAGATAATCCGAACTCTCAAAGTCCACCAGCTGAGTGTTTAAGAACCAGACAAAATGGCGAAGTTCTGCCCAGGATGGGTCAGGAATTCCACAATGCCTGAAAATTAAAAGAAAATGGGTCAGGAATTCCTCAGTGGCCGAAAGGAAAACTTTTGTCATATTATCAATCAATTTAAGACTTTTCCACCATTTCACCTTGTACAGTGGGGCCTCAGATATCCGGACGCCAGATAACCGGACGCTTCAGTTTACGGACGATTTTATTTGGGAACAGATTTTTTATACGTTATTTTGTCTCATTTATCCGGAATTTCGTGTTCCGGATCTGGACGGTCTGTTTTTACCACAAAACACTGATTTACTACTAATCTTGCTTCATTTAACCGGACGGTAAAATATGATGATACCCTACTCAGTACAAAAGATTACCCCTGTCAATTAAGTTTCACACCTTTTTTACGTGCTAGACCCTCATGAGTAGCTTGTATAAATACACTGACTTCCCAAATCACTTTCAAAAATTGGAAAATTGCGAACAACAGTGTATCACACACATATCACATGTGGACACAAAGAATTTAGCTAGATTCGGTTATTATTGTCCGGTTAATATTTCATGACAAAAAAATAAAATAAAGCAGGGTTCTTTATCTCTTAAAAACGTTCATATCAACAGAAAACTCTAGCATGTGTTGCTACATGGTATGAAAGGCAAAAAAACCTAGTATCAACACTGGGAGCCATTGTATACAAATACATTATCATTCATGACAACAATATACACATTTCAGATATCGGGACGCTTCACCTATCCGGACGATTGAACTTGGGAACGAAAGCGTCCGGATAACTGAGGCTCCACTGTATATAGTTTTGCTCAGTTACACCTTTTAGATAGATGGCATTCATAAGCCTAAGACTCTTCATTAATACAATTCAAATCCTAATGACCATTTCAAAAGTGTCTGTAGATATTCATGATTATTTTAATATCAGTATTTGTAGATGGTTATGCATTACTAGTAAGGGCAGTGTCTGTAGATGTGTAAAATTGAGCAGTTTGAGTATATAATTGACAAATTTTAAAATCACTTGAGCAATGTTTTTGAACATGTACATGCATGCATAATTACTTGAGCAGTGTCTGTAGACATGTATAAATACTTGTCGATGAACAGTTTGTCTAAACATTTATAGTTTGTGTATATATCTAATATTACTTGAGCAGTGTCTGAAGACATTTTATTGATTGTAACATTGGAAATGTCAATTGACATTCACTATTAAATTATTACTTGTAAATGTTTTAAGTCGTAATTACTTATCTGTCGACATATAAATTACTTGAGCAATGCCTGTTGACATTTAAAATTACTTATCTGTTCAGGATCTGTAGACAAAAATGATTACTTAATAAGCAGTGTCTGTGTTTTGTTTGATTACTTAAGCTTTGTCTGTAGACATATTAATTACTTAAGCAGTGTCTGAAGACACATATATTTACTTCAGCCTGTCTAGAGATATTTATGATTACTTGTCAATGAGCAATGTCTGTAAATACATGTATGTATAATTTATCCAGCAGTGTCTATAGACATTTATAATTATCTGAGCAGTGTCTATAGACATTTATGATTATCTGAGCAGTGTCTGTAGACAGGTATAATTACATGAGCAGTGTCTGAAGACATTTACGATTACTTGAATAGGGTCTTTATTTTCAATAACTTAAGCAGAGTCTTAAGATAGATAATAACAACTTGTCTAGTTTCTAACTGACATTGATACTTATATGTAGTTGAGCAGTGTCTGTATATAATCATGATTACTTAAACAGTGTCTGAATGAATTTATGATTTTTTGACTAGGTTCTGAATATAATTATCATTACTTGAGCAGTGTCTGTAGACATTTATGATTACTTGACTAGTGACTGTATGTGTTTATCATTAATTGACTAGTGTCTGTAGACAAATAATTACTTGAGCAGTGTCTGAATGGATTTATTATTACATGAATAGCGTCTATAGACATTAATAATTACTTGAGCAGTGTCAGTATGTATTTATCATTACTTGACTAGTGTCTGTAGACATTTATCATTACTTGACTAGTGTCTGTAGACATTTATCATTACTTGACTAGTGTCTGTATGTATTTATCATTACTTGACTAGTGTCTGTATGTATTTATCATTACTTGAACAGTGTCTGTATGTATTTATCATTACTTGAGCAGTGTCTGTATGTATTTATGATTATCAGACTATAGAGTCTGTAGCATTTATCATTACTTGAGCAGTGTCTGTAGACATTTATCATTACTTGACTTGTGTCTGTAGACATTTATCATTACTTGACTTGTGTCTGTAGACTTTTATCATTACTTGACTTGTGTCTGTAGACATTTATCATTACTTGAGCAGTGTCTGTAGACAGGTGGTGGGGTTTCCCTCTGTCCTCCCCATGTTTACGTCCCCCAGGCCACGATTCATGTCCATTCTGTACAGGTATTGGAACGGCCGCTGGAACATGGAGCTCCTAAACTCCGCAACATCAAACAACAGGTCACTCTCACCAATGTCTGCCACAGAGAAACAAGCACCGTTTCTTACCAGTCAAAATAGAGGTTCATACATATTTACCATGGTTTACTACGATGACTACCTTACAATAATCTATTCCTAGATACCTATGCAGCACATTTGGACAATTGTTAACATAGCAAGTTTTAAATTGCAAAATACCACTTGTTTTTCTGTTCCAAGTGTCATTGAAGTTAACCATTAAGATACAAATTTCAAACTTGGTGAATATTTTTTCTTTTAATTCTGATCAAGAATGTGGGACCCTTGATGGAAGTCTAAGGTTTATTGGCAAGAACGCATATCAGATACGAAGTTTAATGAGCTTCGGTAATTTGTATGATTTCTTTGTGACTTGCCAGAAACAACATCTGTCTGCGACCTTGACCCTTGATAAATGATATTAACATTCAGAGGAATACGAATATGAACATTCTGAATGTAATAGTTTTCATTTTAGTTTTTATAGTGAGCATATAAGCTTTTTCACATTTTTTTTTCAAGGAAACCTATACCTGGAGCGTTCCCCTGATATTTTTTGACACTTTCTAATGGAGAGCGACAGGTCACGTCTGGTAGAAGGTCCAGGCATCTGTGCATGCACTTTATATAGCCTCTCTATAAGTTTGAAATTTGAAAATAAAATAGCAAAACTGTATAATCCTTGGTGCTTTTAACTATGCTTAGGTTAAGATTCATTTTTTGTTGTCTTCATTTGCATGTATATAACTATCAAATCATAATGGATTGACTGAAGTATCTGCCTCCATGCTTTTTATCTACAGTGTTCAGATTTAATTCACTTAATTTTCATTTACCACAGTCAATTTAATAAATATTGAAATATCCATATTTTCATTAAAATTGATAAGCTTATAGTTCTAAGGTATTCATTTCATTTTGTACATAATTTAACACAGTCTACTCTGTGCAGATATGTTGTATTTTTCTTTGGGCTGACAATTTGTTTCAATATAAGCTAATCATATTCAAAATAAGCAAATTAACCATGAAAGAACTACAATTTAGTACAGCAAACATGGAATAATTTAATTTGTACAAATTATACATAAAATATACATACTTTCAACTACCACCTACATGTATATGTCCAAAATGGAAACCCATTGCAAATTCATGGGAAATACAATTTTTCCTGAATTTTGAAATGATGCCATGAAGATTTTTTTCCCAAATTTTGTGCTCCTTTAACAAGATGTAATTGTGTTTGACACACTCATTATCTATTCTGCTTTGGTCATGTGTTTGTATAGTAAAGAGTTTGAAAAAACATAACAGACCAAGATTCAAATCTAGGCCTGCTTACGGGTAACCTTAAGTCTAAGCTAACCTTAAGAGCTATCAAACCTAATTTAATTTGAATTTCACACACAGTTAAAACAAACAATCTCTCTCAGACCTGATCCTGGAAGTCCCTGGCCAGGAGGGGCATGGTCTCCACTATGTAGAGGTCATAGGGCAGCTTTCTCCACACATGACCGGTGCTGTTGGTGAGACAGCCCAGAATCAGTAACTGGAACAGCAGGTAATCCACACCCTCCTGGACCTATACAGTATTAGATATAGCATGTATAGAACAAAAATCTTAATCACAAGTACTGTGGTTTCATCAATATTCGTTGAATACCAATTTTCGTGGATTTTGTTAAGTTGATCCACGAAATTAAATGTTCATGGAAGTTTAATTTCAACTAACATTTTGTATTGATAGGATCATTGGCCACGAAATTACGTATCCTTGAAACTGTGGTTTTCAGACAATCCACGAAAATTGATACCCACGTAAATTAATGAAACCACAGTATTAAGCAAAATAAAGTAAGGACCTGCAAGGCCCCAATCTTCACTGAGTAGACAAGCAAATGTATTTTTTGTTTGATCTCATTATGATAAAATAATATACCAGTATCAGCTCTCTATATAATGTCAGAAAACAAGTACCAGGTATGAAAATGCATTAGGAATCAAAGAGTACAACGGCTGTCTTTAACCTATATCATATGCTATCTATTTAAAATATGTCAAGTTTTTAAAGTGAAAACCAATTTAAGTTAGGTGTTCAAACCATAGGCTGGTATTTCTTTTGCAGAAGAGAAGTTCTTTCTCTAGACCCTTTATTTAGGGTTAGAATATGAGTTCATCTTCAAAATCAGGATGGGGTCATGAGCAATATATGTACAAGAGTGTTCCTTGTTGTTTTTTTTAACAAAAAAAACTTACCTCATGAGACAAATCAATGTGGAACAATCTGGGTTCTACTTTCCCTGGATGCAGTGTGTTTTGTAGAAGGACTGTCATAATGCTGTCAATGTTGATCTCCCTCTCATGGAGTGGAATGGACACCACTGCTTTATTAGTTCTGACAACACCAGAGTGAAGACTATGGAGTTTTTCAGCCAACCTTTTCTTGTGAAGGGTTTTACCAACTCCAGCTCGCCAGGACTTTACCACTCGAACTGTGCAACTAGAGTGTACAAAGTTTTGTACTATAATCTTGTTTATGATGCTGAAACTGTCAAACGACTTTCAGAATCTTATCATTTAATTCATGATAAAATTTGGTAACAGAAACTACAGAAAGAAAGAAATCAAACTAAAGATATCTCCATGTATAAGCTGTTTAACTTTTTTTCACTTAAATATCTAACTTAAGTTTAAAAAAAACATCAGTTCAAAGCTTTAAACCACACACTGATCAAACTATTGTAAGTTATACACTTTTTCACTACAGTATCAGTAACTGTTAATAGGACTCACTTCTCGTTGTCGGCCTCAGCTGATGGCTTTACACGAGGTTTCTTGAGGTTAAAGGTCAGCTTCTCTTTGATGTATTCCGCTGTTTTTTCATGAGAGAGAAGTGGTACGGGTGGGCGTCTGTATTTGTCAAGGGCTGCCACGATTCTAGAGTGGTTCTCCCTCTCTGTGCTACAAACCACCACTAGCTTGTAGGGGATATCTACAGAATTAATCAAGAGAATACCAATATACGTGGTAAATTTGACTAAAATGTACTTTAGTACAAGAAATTTGAACCATTCTGAAAATTGTTTAAAACTCTGTTGAATTTTCCTAAGGCTTGTTTATTCTTATATGGCATGAAGGTTATCTAGCAAACCTTTCTCTGTTGCTCTCTGCATATGGTAGTCCAGTCTCCTCTCGCCCCTGTCACTGACATCATAGTCCAACAAATCCCCGCTGACAAGACAGTGGATTCTGTCAGTGGTGTCAAACACTGCCCTCCTCCAGAATATCTCCACCTACAGTGACAAAGCAGCAGCTTACCACATTGTGGACGGATATTTAAGTAAAACACCCAATGGCATTTTTTAAATATACAGTTATGAGCATTGTGCAATAAAAATATTTGAATAAAATTTTCCACTACAATTTCTTGTAGAAAGAGCAGGATTCTTTGACATTCTCGCCTAACCTTGACCTAATGTTTTACCAAGACAAAAGTTTGGGGCCTAATCGAGTGCAAGGACTTTTAAGCACTTGGAATACATTAACACAGGTATGCATATCAAGGATTTTTTCAAAAATCTTGATAAAAAATGTCTTAGTTTTTGGGGTGCTTATATACATGGGAGCAGCTGGGGTTTTTTTCAGTATTTTACACCCAACTTTGGGGGTGTGTATCATAAATAGTACTACTGTAGATTCCTAATTAAGCGCGGGGAATAATATCCACGTAAAATCACGAGGAGCACCCTTCGCGAAATTTAAAATCTCGCACTTATTTTTTTGAGTTGAGAATTATGAGAAATAAAGGATAAAAGTTCCACGTTCACGATTTTATATTCTCATGATTTGATACAAAACAGCGGGATCGCGAAATTAAGTACTTGCGTAATAGAAGGAATTTAGAGTATACACAAGACTTTGGAGTACTTGACAACTATTTCTATTATTTTTTTCCCCACAAAATAAAATCTTTGCTTGTCTCTTTGTTTGAAGTTTGTCTAAGTCATAGCATAGGTATTTGGTTGAAAAATGTCTTTCCATTTCATATATCTAGTGACTGAGTAAGAAATTACTAAATATCATAATATTAACAAATATTTGCTAAACCTCATCCAGGGTGGTATGTGGAGTGCACATCAGGATCTCATCCGACTGAGGAAGCGGCTGATCCGGATCATAGCTGTATATTGTGAGTACAGTGTTCAGAATCTCATCTGTAAAACCAAATTATTCAATAAGACAAGTACAGTATAAAAGTAAAATTTAAAGAATTCTCGTGAGTAAAGTAAAATGTGTAATATAATGGTGAATAGATATCAAAATATTTTTATTTATACCTTGAGGACAGAGCAGTAGATTTGGAGTACCTCTCTCAAACCCAGGTATTAATGGTCTGTTCACTGTAAATGTTTCTGAAGAAAAAAAAATAAACATACCAAATTGAATGATCTCTTGCATTTTTAAGAGAACTCTTAGACCTCAGGTTTTGCAAGGGTAACATGTCTAATATTAAAATTTAAGCTCATTTGACCACTTGAATTTTAAAAAAATTTGCAAATCAATTGAAGCTTCCTCGTTTAATCTTACTGACCAGTCTCAGCGAGTCTCCTCAGAATGATCCCGAGATGTTCCACACTGAGATAATCTGACACACTGGAGGAGATGGAGGACAAAAACTCCTCCCACAGCTGTTCCAAATCTGGAATCAGAGTGTCCTCTTCAGCAGTTCTGCAATTATATTGTATCAAAATCATATTCCTTAAAAAAACCTTCTTTAATAAAACCTTAGTGCTTTCATATCAAATCAAGAGCAGGTAATCTGAGAAATTCAAGTTCAACAGAAAAACAATTGAACAATGCATGTTCATGAGTAAACTATGACTCTTAAAAGACTCATTCATTTGATAAGTTTTTGATCTGTCTATCACTCTATACAACTTACTCTTTGTCATAGTGTAGTCCAGACAGGATGTTCTGTGTGATGGTGGAGATGGACATTCCAGGTTTTGTCCAGCCCTCAAAATCCTCAACCTTGACCTCCACCTGGTCCTCGCTGACCTCTGTCTCCATATCAACCACTCGCATGTCCTCATGCTCCATGCACCACACGACTCCTGTCAATCAAAATCAATCCACTAGTTAAGGTAGTTTTTCACACAAAGATTATCGAATTTTCATGATTTTAACCAAGCTAGGAAATGCCGTTTCAAACTTTAAATTTTCTGAACATTGGAGAACCAAGTTAATACATGAACAGAACAGAAAAGCACTTAGTACAAGACACAAATAGCTAATCTACCTTCATCAATTTCTGCTGGATCAATGCCTGTCTTCAAAGCCTGTTTAGCTAATATTTCTGTATATCCAGAATTCACTATTTCTGCAATGAACTTTGCAATAGCTTTGGCCTTGACATTGCCTTCTTCACTAGGGTCGACATCCTCTTCTTCCTCTTCATTGTCTTCCATCTCAATTTCCTGTTCAGCCTCTTTTTGAGTTACATCACTTTTGGCCTTTTTCAAAGCACCAATCAAATCCATTTTGGTGCAGTCATGTTTTACAATGGATAACAATGGATAAATGTAATCTGAAGGTTCAACTTCTCCTCCCATCAAAACAAGTTCTTTTTGTAGAATGACCATTTGGTCTATAGTAAAGAAGTTCAGATGTTGATACTCATCCCTTTTGTGGTCAATGTATTTCAGCCATTCTTCAAGACACACTTCCATAAACTTTGCCAGTCTAGGAATAATGGTAGTAATATCTTCTTCCTCATTTCTGCGACCTTTCAATTGGGTGCATCCCTCCCCACTGCCAAATCTGACAACTGCACAAGCTTTCCTTGCAGGATCACACAGAAATTTAGCTTGCCAGTTTGTGAACAACACACACCCAGATGACACAAGTTTTATATAGACATTGCACAGTCTTATTACTGCATCCAATACCTAAAATGATAAAGTTCTAAGATATATCATACAGATCATCTTCACCTTGCTAAATTTACTTAAAAATTCATAATGGAAAATTGGCACAATAAAAATCATTTGAATATTATCTGATTAATCATTTATATACCTTTAAATATATATATTTAGGCCTAACAGGCAAGCAAAGCATGATATTCAAAAGACAAATGGAATTTTCATGAATCACTTTTATTTCAAATTTTACATTTCAACATGTTTTCATGATGATCATGTTTTTTTAATCTTCCAACAACAAAATTAAAACTCTACTCCAGCTGTAGTTGGGTTTTTAAGGCTAAAATTTAATGCAATTACACACCAAAAGTTGTATTTTCATAAGGACACAGATATATATGTCATTCTTCAACCTTTTGATCCATTCTTTAGTTTACATAGAAACAAACTCTTAAATAAAATGAAAGTGTACATTAGGTTAAGACCATTTTCTTACAATGGTGAATCGTTCTACATCATCCTTGCCCATCTCTGCCTTGCCGGCCACCAGCATGAGCTTGCTCTGTAGTTCCTGCAGCTCTTTGTATTGGTATCTTTTTGGGAGTCGTGATCCTTTCTCATCCTTCTGAACGTGCAACTGCAGGACGTCGTCTATTGTCTACGAACAAAATATTCAAGACACGTCAAAATACTAAATATATGTAACAAGTTTGTCTGCTAGATGCCCAGGAGTATTGAAAAAGATTTTAAAACTGAAGATTGTTTCAAACTTTACAATGATATCTTTCAACAAAACTGGGAGGTGGATCACTGAATTTTTCAAGTCAATCTCCCATACAGGATTTCGTAAAAAAAAAAAAATAATAACATAGTTGTGTCAAAGTTCAAAAGTAGGTCATTGGTCATTTACCTGACTAAGACAACAAAATAAAAGAGAATAGACTAGTATAAAATTTCATGACAATTATTTGACGTTCTTAAATCATGGATCAGTTTTGCAGTCCTATAACAAGTTGAAGGGAGTGCAGTGACAGTACCGGTTTCTCGTTCTGAACATTTGCATCTATCTTCCCCACTACATATATTCCTATGGAATTGATAGCTTCTGCTTGTCTCATGGATGTCACTTCTACAGAACCCTGGGCAGATTTCACACTGTTCAGCCATTCCAACTGTCTCTTGGTGTCTTTCTATAATAGATTAAGAATATATATTTTTATATATACATGTAGTACTATTAATGAAGACATCTGAAGTTTTCCACTGCAAATTGGCATACAGATTAGAGTAATTAAACTAAAGATTACCAGTTTTAATGGTAACTGCGGGTCAGTTTTCAGCTCCTTCCAAACAAGTTTGCACTTGTCCAAAAATCTGATGTAATCGCACTGATCATCAAGGTTGAAAATCAGTGGGGCATATCCAGTGGTTGCTGCGTGAAGGAGTTTCACTCTCGCGACCTCCAAGTCACCTTCTCCCGCCGAAATACTGGCCAGGTCAACAAACACCTTCAACTCCTTCAAACCTTTTTAATTTAAAAAAAGAAAACTTAAAAAAAAAATCAATTTATCTCATATTCTAAAAAAATTACACACAAAAATTGGAGCTCTGCCTATTCTTTTCTTACTTAGGGTTTAAAAGAAAACAGCAGAACCACGAAATTAAATTCATGTACTAGCTAGGCTAGCATATAATAAGAAATCTATAATTACATGTACTTCAAGCACAAAGGTTTTTTTTCAGTGTCGATTCATGTATTTTCATCCATCAACAGCTATGAATGTACTTGTTATTTGTTTATGATGACTCAACTTTATTTCTAAGCTGAATAGTGCATGTTAATTAAAACTTTAATAACCAATTAATATTTTTTCAAATAATCTCGGTACATCCAGCATTTTAACAAATTACAACAAAAACTCTAACTTACTTTCCATGGATTTTTTTAACCAATCAATGAGTGTTTTACAGTTGATAAACTCCTTAAGGCATTCTGTTTCACTTGGACCTATTTCTCTCAGGATATCACAGGCGTCCATTAATGATTTGTTGAAGTCGCTCATTTTAGAATCGGAGTCTGTACCATGCACCTAAAAGAGAGATTGAAATGTTTCATTGTAAAGCCCATGTAATTCTCCACAAGCAGATAAAAAGGTTCTTCCTAGAAATCAAAATATTTTTCCAAATGTCTACTGAACAAAGCCAAAAAGGAAAGGAATAGAAAAAAAATCTAAAATAATTACCATTTTCACAATCATTCTAATAGGTTCAAAATTTCCCTTCAAATCGTACTCTTTGACGACCTCCAGGATTATGCTGGCCCCGGTGACACACTGTTGAAGTTCCCGGTGCTCCTTAACCTGCTGAAGCCGTTCGGTTACCCAGTCTCTTTTGCCTCCAGGTAAATAAGACAGCTGTTGTTTTAAATTATCTGTGGCCACATTTTTAAAGTGTTCTTGAAATTCCTTGAATGTTATGTTTCCCTCGGCAATACGCTTGCTGAGCTTCATCCATGTAGGGTAGGTGACATGCCAGACATTTTCCATCACCTCATCAACCGTCAGAGGACTTCCTTTACTTTTGACTTCCTGTGTTCCTTGTTTGGTCCACATATTCAAAAACAGAGATCCTTGGGAAAGTCTGCAAAATATCAAAATCTCTAGTTTTCTCATTTACAATCACGGATAAGAAATAGTGTATCTAAGACCACACCTCCAATGGATTTTAAAACTCATCTTTATTTGTTTACTGTTAATTATCACACTTCTAATCCAAAACATCTTACTGCAATATCTCTATATTTAATAGCATCTAGAGTATTCAGGGTTTGCCAAATTGGGTTTGATTTATAATTTGTTTCATTATTTTCATTTTTTTTAAATTTATTCTACTGTATACAGAAAAATATTCGCTCCTCTTTTATTTTCGCTCTTTTTACCCTCCTAGTAAGATGGCGAATTTGAGACTGGGCAAATTCAAATTTCTCAAATTATCTCCCCTTCAACAAAACTAGGTCTGTGTGAATTCAAGATTGGGCAAAACTGTTTGCTAGTGTGAGAGGGCGAAAATTACATGGGGCAAAATTTAACAATTGTACAACAAAATTGAGAACTTACATGTCCATAATTTTTCAACTTCCTTTACTCTTGTATCAAAACATCTATTTAAATCTTACATGCAGAAATACTATTTGTTATTTTTTGTTAAACTCTTTAAAATAATTCTAAGAATTTTTGTTTGTCTGTAGTTGAAATTTAAGCATTGAATTTCTGATCTTCTTTAAACCACCATTTAATTGGTACATACCTATAATGAATGAACTATACAAAACCAAATCTGACAATTACAGCTTTGGGAACAGAATATAACACTTCAATGACATCAAAATGTATGATACGTGTAATTACAGCCCAACTCTCAAAGGTAAGAATCATCTCAATACAAGCTCCAAAAGCATTTACTGCAATGTACTCTAGCTAGCTGCTTACTTAATCAAGACTAAACCCATAAAATCTAACTCAACCAGTAAGTACATTCAGTACTTTGATTTGTAATCTTCTTACCTCTTGAGATCGGCCAATATACACTGCATGTCAGGTGGAATATTAAAAGCTATCACAACAGGATCATAGTTCTCAATGTCAGAAATTCTCTCTCTTATACCAGGCTTGCAAATGTCACACAGTTTTCTGTTGTCTACATTTGATAACTCTTCAATCTTTTGATCAATATCACTAAGATCAACTGCAAATGAAGAATTTACAATACTTAGTCTTTGGATACTACAAAGAATCTTTTAAAATTTTAAGACTGCATGCTGCTAGAATGAAAAAAAACCTAATACAATAGATAACATTGTCCACTGGCCCCAAAAAATTAACTTGTTCTCAGATCAGTCTGCATTTCAATACATAAAGTGCCTTACGACTTTTTATTCTTATTGAATCTAATAAACTGTCTTTATGCACTACTATGTTGATGAAAGAGTTTATATCATAAGGTAAAACACATATTCCTAAATCTAGTTTTGAATTACCAATTTCTAATTTTTTTAGCTTTATGAAAACTGTACCTGTTAACATTAATTAAAATGAAATTCACTAATTACCTCTGAAGTGCTGGCACATTTGAGTAAAGACTTGGACATTTGTTTTGACCTCTTCAAACTTCCTGACTTCTCTGCATCTCAGAATCAAGGTTTCCCTAACCAGTGCTTCATTGAATCCTTCATTTCCTCTTTCACGCTTGGATATAGATTTGTTCAGATGTATGAATGTGTCCACGGCGTTGGTAATGATCTCTAGGTCCCCTACCAGCACAGTTCCCTCCATCAAAGTGTCCATCGCTACCTTCAACAATGTGGCTGCCTGTATGAAGTGTACCTGGCAGTCTTCCGACAACACACCAGATTTCTCTTTTTGGTCTATAATTTGCAAGCATTAGTACTTCTTTAATGTACAATTTTTTCAGTAGTTTCAATTGAAAGTAACATAAGATATAACTCTTGTTAAGGAACTATTTCATATTTATCTTTCTTTAGTGGCTATAGTAGAGGGTCTGTGTGGTTTGTTCCATACTATATATCTATAATGCTATAACAATTGGTTCCTTACACTACCAAATTTATCAATCAATAAAAAACTCTGATGCAGTACATGTATAAATCATACAGGCTATAAAACATGTACAGTACTTACAATTAGTAACGAATAATTTGAAAATGTTTTATCTCAGTAACATGTTCTGTAACATGAACCAGATTGTCACTGGAAAGCATATCATGTGCTCACAAAGCGTTTGGAGCTTAAACAATTCCCAAACAAGTGAAAAGCTGTCAATGTGACAGCAAACCAGGTTTTCTTTTATGTGAACTGATCCATAATCCATGTCAACCCATATCCAGTGAAATTGAGTACTCTATATGCAATATTTTGCAAAAAAATGACCAAGTTCAAAAGTTGGTATTTTTTTCATAAATAATCAGAAATCTAAATCCTAGCAATATGCACACCTCTGATATATGTACAATTAATATGCAAAAGAACAATTTCCTATCTTGAAAACTGTAGGAGGAGTTATCCGAACAATGAGGGTACCCTATGTGCAACATTTTGCCAAAAAATGACTAAGTTCAAAAGCTGGTATTTTTTTCATAAATTATCAGAAATCAAAATCTTAGCAATATGCACACCTCTGATATATGTACAATTGATCTGCAAAAGAACAACTTCCTATCTTGAAAACTGTAGGAGGAGTTATCCGTACAATGAGGGTACCCTTTTGGCAGCCGCCCACCCGACATTTTCACCATTTTCAAATTAATAACCGGATTTTTCCGTTGGAAAACCCGATTATAAATGTTGAAATTTGTATGAGTTATCATAAGGCATGCATATGAAATAGAGTTATTGTAAAACTAAAGAAAGTATTTAAAAGAGTCACAAATCATTTGATGCTGACTACCATTATATCTCTGAAAGAAGATTTATTTATATAATAATATTATGGTTAAGTATTGTAAAACAGTTTCTATAGAAAGAATTAAAAAGAGTCACAAATCATACGATCAGATGCTGACTCTCATCATATCTCTGAAAAGGATTATAATTTATTTTGTTTATTAAGAAGTATATGCATCAAAGATTACTCACAAAACATTTTCAAGAAATGAATGAATGGTTTCCAGGACAACGTGAACCTCAGAACATCTCTTGGCTTGGTGTCCGACAATTTGTTATTGTTCCAGGATCTTTCAAATAATCTTGACAACATGTTTCCATATCTATAAGCTCCTTGTCCTAACATAATCGTGTCTTCACAGATGCAGCCATCCTCTAGAGCCTAAAACAGATGTCTTAGTATTCAAAATATCCGTAAATATGCAAGAAAATGTCAAGAAGAATTCATTACATGTATTTGGAACCTAGCTAATGTGCGCAAATTTTTAAGGTGGATCAATTCACCGAGGAATATTTTCTCAAATCAGCAGAAAATTACTTAATTAAGGTAGATATCATAATGGATAAGAAGTGTTTAAGTAAAATAGGCAAAAAAATGTGTGATTTTGGATGAAAAATTATATTTTCAAAAAATTTAATTCACTAAACATGAACAAAAGCTACAGGCGGATTCGAACTCATGATCTGCGGTTTAGAAGTTCAATACTTTAACCACTGAGCTACGTCGATATACAAACCATTAGAACAATATAAACAGTAAAATGCTTCCTTTGGTGATTCATGTTGGAAATGAAGGTAGCGACATTGCAGAAAAAGAAAAATTCTGCGATGATTGCTACCTTCATAACCCACATGAATAATCAAAGTTTATATTTACATCTTTCATCTAACTAATTAATACATTGATTATAATCAAAGGCCGTAACGGCCACAAAGGCGTCGAGCTGACATTTTTTTCTTTTATATAGAATAACAATAATTTGAATTTCTGTAACGTTACTAATAGTAATATCAAATAATGTTAGACTAAGAATAGAAAAGTATATGAATTCTGTTTTCTGCTGCTTTAAAAACAAAAATCAGTATATTTTCTTTTAAAATAGGTAGTGGTGCTTTTATAATACAATAACTTATCATGGGACCGACTCATCATTGTTGCAAAAATCAAAGAAATTTCAAAGTTCAAAAATAATTTTTATCTTTCTGCTTCGAACAGTCTTTGAACAACTTTCACAGGTTCGTTTGAATGCATTAACAGTGTGTACCTAATTATAATAATAAAACATACATTTATTTATTTCACTAATGAACAAGATTCCCTATGGTATGGTTGTTTACAAACAAATCCACCACACGTGCTATCTAAAATGCTCGACTAAACCAATTGCATTATCGTTTTTATTTTTGCAACAAAGTTACTAGATACGTTTATCGCTTACATTTATTTTGGAGACTGTGCCCGATAACAAATAAATTTACATCTAAAATGTTATTTCTATCGGGCATGGTCTCCAATTAAAATGTAAGCGATAAACTTAAATAATATTTAGTGAATCTTTACACCTAGGCCTGATTGTATTCATCAGCCATTTCTTGATTAAGCAAATTTATTCTTATGCAATGAGTTGTCAGTAACCAGGGAGGCAAAGTTGGGTTGTTTGTACACAATTTAGTTGAATAAATGGAAGAAAAAAAATCTTGTGCAGAGCATGAATTTTTGGACGATTGCCAATCCAGACGATCGCTAGAAGGCTGCCGAGCATTGGCTCGAAGCCTTAAAAAAGTAAGTCAAATTCACTAAACAAGATATCTGTGAGCCAATGCTCACTAGTGATACACCCGCTCTGTATGAATTTGCAATTTAAGCAAAGTTGACATTAAACAGGAAGTTGGCATCCCATTGGTACAAAAATATATCTTACGATATGGCATGCCTAAACAAATAGTCTGTTAAAGCCCCTTTCATAATTGGCGCTCGAGCACTTTACAACACTTTGTTATCGGAATTTTTTAGATTCGCTTGAGCTCTCTCATACGTTGAACGAGCTCTCGCATTTGTTGCATGCGTTTTAGTGCTCGCATCAAGCCTCCTCAAAAAAGTGGACATGCACACTATTCAGACGCGACCGAACGCAATCCAAATCATCGCAGTGCAACGCACGAACATTAGTACAGACGTTTTACAACATTTTGTGTACTCACAAGAGTGATGCACGATTTTTAAAGGTCGTATGATGAATCGCTGCTGTATATGCGTGTGTTTTGCGACCATGAGACTGTTGCCTAACATGTCTCATGTAATCTTGCGACGTTTTAATAATCAGAAGCAAAATTTGTTTAAAATTTAAGGCTAAAAATAAACAAAGTCGTCATTTAACATAAAGTTGACGTCCCATTGGTACAAAAATATATCCTACGATACGGCATGTCTAAACAATTAGTGTGTTAAAATTTCAAGCATCTGCGATAAACAGTTGCTGAGAAAAATGTGACATAAATTTTTGATAGGGACAGACAGACAGACAAGGGTAAAACAGTATAACCCTTCTCCTTTTGAGGCGGGGTATAATTACGTTAATGAACATCAGTATATTAGCTAAAAGAAAAAGCCTGTAAGAATTTGAGTCTGCATGATATCATCATTTCAGTCCTATCAGATTCCTGTTATCATGTGAATAGTCCACACACAATCGAACTTGTCTGCGAACTTTTTTAACTAACGACCCTCATAGATGTCCAATACTAGACCCTCACTCTCTCCATAACAGAATAAAACCCCTGTCACATCGGAGCTGCGTCCTCACGGCAATCCTGCTGCGTCCTTTAATATTGTAAAACGCTAAGGTAAACGCAGTAGAGTCTCCTACAGCGGTGTAACAACGCAATGGCATCTTTGTCCGTCGCGGTGGGATCACCTTGAACATTGAAGGACGCCATGCCACGGCCCGCACTTTATACATGCACAAAATACGCGCCGTGGCTCTGCGTTCTGATAAACACGCCGTAGAAACGTAGCGAGGTCGCCGTGACAGCGCTGTTAGATCTCCAACAGCGCCACGAGAGCTCCGTCAGCGTGCTCAAGGAACGCAGCTAATCGCAGTGTAGACACAGTGATAAGTCAATTGCGCTTGCACAGCGACCTCACTGAGTCCTTTGGGATCTCACTGCGTTTCTATCGCGCTCTCACTGTGCAGCCACAGCGTTTGAACAAGTTGTTTTCCATTTGGCTGAGTTCACACAGCGACCCCAAAGAGCTGTTGCTGCATTCATCGCACTCTCGTGACGTTTCTTCTGCGTTTATACCGCGCTCCTACGGCGTTTCTAGTGCGTTGTCATCAAGACCATGAAAACTCGAAAAATGGCTGTTGTACAATAGCAAGTGATGTAATAATTATCAAACTCGATGTAGATGACTATGTTAAAAGTAGAATTTGCTAATATTCCAAGACCTATCAATGGACGTAGATGGAATTCATGCCATTTGGTTCTAATGTTGTTTTCTAACAACTAATAACGGATCTTTTTTGTAGACCTGACTACTAAGAGTTTAATCCTTCACAAATTGTTTGGAAGTAACTATGTTTCAATTACAATGTACCTTTTCAGAAAATCAAAAAAAAAATTTAATCATTAAGGTCTTCCGTTTCCAACGGAAGACCTTACTATTATTCTGAAAAATTTTCAATTTCTTATTATCTTTTTTTTTCTTCTAGACGCCAACTTTGATCCTTAATATCTCGCTCGTTTGTTCACCGATTGTTTTGAAATTTTCAGGACTGATAATATGCCGCGTGATGTTGTCGTTGCATATTTTAGTTGAGGAAAATCCCCATTCGGTTTTGAGTTATTCCCCTTTTAGTAAAATTTAACGACTTCTTTTGTCCAGGGGGTTTAGCTATAACGATGACTGGCAGAGTCTCAAAGATGGGCTGGTTTGGAAGCTAATACATTGAATTTGTGCGAGATATATTTTATTTATTATTTAAATGCAAATAAAAGGGGTGGTATAGATGTTGAAACAAAGGCAAGAAAAAAATTCAAAAAAATTCGCGTATTTTCCGTGTTAGTTTCCTACCTGATAAAAATTTGTTATAACATGTATTTTAAAAGATCTTGGTCTTACCAAGACCTTTCATTCGGTATACAGAAAAAGGGGCTGGCCCCTATAATTAAGGAGTTAGATGCGTCAAAAGTTTCTTGTCAATAACTTGTAAAGGAATAAAAATTTCTAATGCATTATTGAAGCAAAGTTGTAAAGAAATTAATTTTGAATCCTTCCGTGGTATTCAATTTAATGTTTTCGTAATTTATAGCCAGTATTTGCAGAAACAATTGTTGTCAGTTCGGTCCATTTTTGTGGGGGTGCGCACGTTTAGGAGGTTATGAAAGGGCTTTTTGTAATGCACTGACTGATACATGCAGCGTGCAAAAATAATTCTACATAAAATTCCCAAATGTTTTTATTCATATGTACATATTCATTTCATAAAGATGAACGTCTTTGACCTTATTTTTGTTGTTTGTTTCATAACTGTGCCCCTTTCTATATTTAGATGCATTACGAGACTCAGGTAATCGATCGATAGAAGAGTCGCTAGCTGTATTCAGGCCGTCGCCTTGACGACAGTGCATATGCTTGTAGAGCTGGACGAACACATGTTTAACGCCCCGCTGTGTTACTGTAACAGAGACATTTTGAATTGTTTCAGTACTGGGAGATGTGTTAATTAAATGGTTCGAATGCATGGTAATTAAACTCAACTTTTCTACAGTACGTATACACGGCCGTCATATAAAGCACAATGTGTATTACTGACATGACAAATGTACGCTGGCAATTTAAACGAACGCGGCATTGCTCCCGATAGAACATTTCTTTTAAAGCAAAACAAAATACTGATTTCCGATTGATATAATATTATCATCGTGGAGATGATTTTAAAAAGTGAACTTAATATTCGTATACGATAATATTTGAATCCAAAGCCGCTATTTTTAAGTAACGGTTATTAGGGATATTAATTATGACTTGCCCCGCGTTTCACGTTTTTTACTTGCAATGCATCTACAAACGAAAATACCAAACAACCTTCAGCAGCAATTTATAAATAATTTATTACATACTAGTACACAATATTAAAGAGATAATTAAATAAATTGTGCTTTATAATTGTACTCGCTATCTTCCGTGGAAATAATGGCATGGAAAAAATGTTGTTCAATGTTCATCAAAAACGATGTAGCCTTAGCAATCGAAATTAATTAACAAACTGTATATTGATAGATTGACACATTAACAAACATTCAGACCCGCAATGTATTTTTGGCAAATTCTATAAAATGTAGACTCAATAAGTGAATTTTTCCGTTTGGGGTATTTTGAATCACATGTGTACGCTATGTGTACATGTACATATAGATTAATAGCCATATAGATAAACACTTTCAGTGTTGAATTTTTAAAAGATATTTTGTACATGCAAAGCAATCCAATGCAAGGGCTATTAAATTCGAACAATGTACATACGGTAGGGATCGAACTGATACTGGTTCTGCTTGTTCTACAAATAGCGAATGAAATGCGAAGTATTAGGGTGTTATTTTTAAACAAATAAGTATTGCTCTCTTAAAACCTTGCATTACTAAACAAAGTATTTCATCGGAAGCATTATTAGTTACCTTAGCTGCATATATGTAGCTCTCCGTCTGGAAAAATTAAGTACCATCCGAAATTTTGCATACAAGTGCTATACAGACTTGCAGCTAACATTAACTTAGAATTGCCGCTGTTCATAATTTCATTAAAAGACGCGCAGATTCAAGTGGTTATATGTCGTTTGATATGGGATTTATGATGTCTATTTATATTATTTTAATTAAGGACAGACGAAACGTTCCTCAATTTTATATAATTTTCCTTGATATTTCATTCCTTATTTATTAACATTTAAACCTGTTAATTCCAAAAAATTTAGAGTACATTACCAGGCTCGATTTGGAGCTAGAATATTTCGAACTTCCCTTAAAATAGCACGCAAAATGCATTTGAATGCTTATAAGTAAAGTCATACTATATATTTTAATTTGAACACTTTATATTCAAACCAAAAAAATCATATTACATAAAAATTTAATTATGAAATAACAAAGTGGAAATCTTAATTCACATTGTGGAGATAAGAAAAAATGGAAGATACATGAAGGTCGCGTTTGACCTTAATATTATACAAGCAATAGCTTTCCAAAAAGCTTGCCTGACTACCCAAATTTATTCAATGGAAGCATGCATGTATCAATTAGGCTATCTTATAAGAAATGAAATTTAATTTTCGCTGCGGATCATAAATTATTAAACTGAACGCGCAGAGTTTAGAAGCAATTTCAATCTTTTTCTTCGATCGAGTGCATGTACCTGTATATCACTGGAAATTAAATCATTTCATTATTTTAAATCATTTTAGGAATGTACATGTATCGAATAATCTCAAACAGCCAAATTGAAAATTGAATTTGTTATATATTAGATGCAAAATCAAAGACATTTTGTTATTTCTAACCATATAGGAAAGGATATTCAAACACGTACATGTAGCATCGTTATTTGAAAGTGTGTGTGTGGGGGGGGGGGGGGGGGGGGTTAGGTGGGCAGCTTCATCAAAAAAAAATCTTGACAGGGAATTTAAAAAATGGGGAATTTTGAAAATCCTAATCCGTAGGTGGGAGGGGGTATTTACATTTTAACTTCAATTTAATTCAATTAGAATTACTTTATTTTTTGGTTCCATTTATTACATGCTCCGACAAAAGTGAAAGATCCATGATATCTCTATTTATTATATGACCAGTTAAGAAAATAGAGTGGGTAAGACCATCTACACATCATGTGCTCTGGCCTAACTTGGACTCGCCCACTAATCGGCGAGCCAAAATTATGAATGAGACGTATTATGGCGCGAAGTCTTTCTTTACCATTCACGCAACAGCTGAGATCTCAGATAGATCCATCGGCATAGATCCACTGGGAGGGTGTCAACTAATAACTACATATATTATACTTTGGATTGAATTTTTTAGAAGAAATCTATCGAATTAACATACACACTTAATTGACTAGCAATTGTTAGATGTACATTTACATTTGTACACGCGAGTGAAACCCTTTTCCAGATGAATGAAATTGCCCAATTGATCGAAAATCGGGTCACACGTACCCCACTTTGGCGGATTACTTGTACGTAGCCCCTCCAGTAAATATTCCAATTATATGAATTTATATTTTTTTTTTTTTTGACCTTTCAAATATGGCAATCTATTTTTAAATCAGGATTACACACGTGCAATGTGAAATGCCCTTTTAATTGAACACTCTTGCTCATTGTGCTTATTACATCCCATATAACGTTTTCATCAATTATGAATATAAATGTTGACACATTAAAGATGCATCCTCAGGCAATTATTAATTCAAGCTTGTGGGTGTCCCCCCCCCCCCCCCCCCCCCCGGATTAGGATTTTGAAGATTTTGGGAGTCTTTTTTTTTTTTTTTGCTTGTCAAGATTTTTTGGGTGAGTCTGCCCCCCCCCCCCCCCACTTTCAAAAAGGATGCTACGTGCCTGCATAAAGATAACAACATTCAAGGGCCTTCCGTCATTTTCAAGCCATGATAAACATGATAAAAAGGACTCTCAAAATAAGAAAATAGACGCAAAGTAAACTGCATTCATGGCATATGTTCACATTGTATGATGTGTCTCAAAATTCCTATTTTGGACTCGTCCACTATAACTACGAAAAAATTAATGAATGAGACATTCTGATTCTGGCGCGGAGTCTTGTAAATGAAATTTCCATTGATCTGAATGGATTTTTCCGTGAGGGTCGGGGTACTAGGTATAAAAACAAATTTAATCGTTCAAAGTTTTGAATTGTTAACAACGATATATCAGATCGAATGTTTTAGAACGATTTATAAATCCAAAATACAGTCATTTTTAATCTGTTGACGCGTGAGCATATGTATTAAGTAGGCGGGCATACCTACACCCTACTAATTGAAGACAAATGAAATCGCATCCAGCAGAACTCCCTGGCATTTTAGTGTTTGTTATTATAAATTTATGATTTTGTTTGTTAATAACAATTCAACATCAATTATTAATTAACAATGTACACTCTAGTACGCTTATACACAATTTTGTTGCGATGACCCCCCCCCCCTTCCCCGGACATTATACCTATTTTTAAATCAGGATTACACACGTGCTTGCATGTGCAGAAGACAATCTGGAACTTAACTGATAACTATATCATCTCTTTGGAAATTTATTTCTCCGTAAGCAAATACGTGTAGTAACTGATACATGCAATTGTGAAAACCATAGAGGAATGCATGATCTGCGCATAATAACTAACTCCTTGATGCAATATTTCTTTTTTCCAACATGTTTTAAGTCAATGATAATATGAAAATATATGCTTGACTTCATATCGGAAATTACTCATTTTCTTTATTCCCCTTTTCAATAAACAAAACAAACATACAGACCAAATTGATCCAGATAAATATAATTATCAAAAATAAACCTAAAAAACAAACTACACTTTCATCCTTCACCCACAATATTGCCTTTTCGATATTTGTCATCGTGGTAGATCCGTGTAACAATCTATTAAGTAGGTGCTTGCACGACATAGAACCGGCCCTTGCTGATCAACGTTTTCATTAACACATATAAAGGAAAAAAAAATATTTAGATTTTTTCTCGGATTTATTTTGATGTAAATAAAAAAGAGAAGAAATTAGTTCTATAATATATATGCGATGTAAATCTTTTTTCCACGCAATATTTCGTATAAAACAACGAAGAGTAGTATCTTGAAACTTCATTCAAAATTTGATTAGACCTTTAAATTGTAAAATGCTAACATTGAAAATTGTGCCCGATTTCTTTTTTTTAAAGATAAAACTTTATTAAAAAAACTGATTCTTTGAGACAAAATAAATTGACATAATCAGTTTGACATTCTCTAAGTGCAGTTCTGTAGCTCTTAGTCTGAAAAAGAATCGGATGGACGACCTAGGACCCAGATCGTCCATCCAAATTTCTTGAATATTGCCATTTCTTTCGTACGCGGACGCATGTTGGCCGAATACTCACCGATACTAAATGGTTCGTATTTTAAGTTTTAACTGCGTTTAAAGGTAATATTGGAATTCCGATAATTTTGAAAATGATTAATTAAATAAAAATGGTTAAAATTACCGTTAAATTACCGGCATCGGCCTTCCCCATGCGCGAATCTAGAAGAGTAGGGTGAGGGTTCCAGACCCCACCCCAACCCCCGCAAAATTTCTTTCCATTACATGTACAATATAAAATTACAAAAATATGCCTCGGACATCCCCAGGCAAACTCAAATAACCGTCAGACACTCAACCTCCACCCCAGGAAAATTTTTCTTATCCGCGCATGCCCCCTCCCCCCCTCAAAAAACAAAATTATTCTTCAGAACCCCCTGTAAAATTTCCAGGATCTCCGCATATATTCTAAAAGATTCATTGGCCCTTGCTTTCGATAAAAATGCGAGTAAAATGTTTGGTCTTTTTACGTTCATACCGGGCATACCCACTGTGTGATTATAATCGTCGTCCATATTCTGTGTATATTGAGTCAATTATGATGATTCGATAAGTTTCTCAAAATAAAATGCACATGCAAAAAAACAACATGCGGCGAATCAAACTTCAGACAACTTTTAAAGATCTGTATTTGCTTATATACATGTACTTTGTTTCTTTTACACAGTGTTTATACATCTAATATTGCACCATGGTCAGGTATCAATTTTTATATTACGTCACAAGTATGACGCAGCTACGAATGAAGACCTAATCGTTACTTGCAACGAGCTCGTCTCTAGTTTGTTTACTAATTGTAAATTCTTGTTTGTTTCCCATACAATTGTACAAATTAATATTAACCTACCAAGAAGTAAAGAACGTCTTGTGCACGCAGTCAGCGCGCAGAGCACGTCGTGGACGTGTGGTAAAATCTCCAAGCACGCCATGAGCGCACCGGAGACTCAGCAAGAGCGCAGTCAATCGCCAAGTAGAACTCTGTGGAAACGCAGTTACACGCCGTGGGAGCTCCGAAAGAACGCCTCGGTCGTCGTCAGGACGCCGTGACGACTCAACTTGTAAAATTTTCAAATAAAACTATACATTTTTTTCTTAATTTTCCTTGCGATCCTACGGCGATTCCATGAATTATACAATGCCATGAACACGCCATGGGGACGCAGCTTGGTGTGACAGGGCCTTAACAAAGTGACTGTCACAATGGATCTTAAGGAGGCCAATTTGGATTATTTTGCAGAAAAGCTACAATAGCAGAACTCTTTATTTTTTAACCAGATACATTACACCATTTCTAGTTTATTTGCATTTTCACGAAAATGGACCATATGGTTCTTTTTAGGGGCCATCTCAAAATAAGGGTACATTTACTTTTAATTAGAAATATATATAGGAATATATATTCAAAGCAGATTAAAAAAATACTACAATAGCTTTTTTTCTCAAATTGTTATATATAAAAAGTAATATCATTTTCTACCTTATATATAAAAAAATATTAAATTCTAAAATCTGATTTTTAGTGGGGGCCATCTCAAAATATGAAAAAGCACAAAATTTTGCTATATTTGGAGCATTACAAATGAAGATTGGTACAGTATTATGGATTCATTCAAAAAGTTAGGAAAATGCCCTCGAGTATAGCATAACTGTGTATAATATTTCAACAATTTTTACTTTTTTTAAAGTTTTTTTTTTATAAATAAATGTACTCCTGCAAAGATTCATTTTATCATAACGTCAGATAAGCACAATGACAACGCTCCCCTACCGTACAATGGAAAAATCCTTTTTAAAATAAAATTTTCCTTAAAAAATCTAAATATTTTTATGTTTTTTGCTTAGAGTGTTTAATTTTATAAGTGATATGAGAAGTATAAATACACTGTATTACACTTGAATGTTGAAAAAACATGCCTACTTAAAATGAGGGTCATGAAACACAAAACTTTGTGAAAAATCTATACATTCTGTTTTTCTTCAAATGTTTTAGACCAAACATAAAATGCAATTTTGAAGTTGTGACCCTGAGAGAAGAGGACTGCAGTTTTAGTTTTAGCAATTTGAGTTTTAATATCATATTAAAAATAACAGAAATGTTTCCCCCAAACATAAAAATTCAATTATTATACAGGAGAAAGAATAAAACAGGACTATAAAACTTAATATAGTACCTGGAAAGCAAATGATCCCAATATTTCCAGAACAATGGAACCAAATTGCTCAGCCTTATTACAGTATAACTCAACTAGTTTTTCCTGTGCTGTCCATTTCTGAAAAAGAAAAAAATACATGAAAATACATTATTTCTTTATTCTTTTAACTAATATATTTTTTAGCTCCAATACTGACATATCAATTTAAAAATCTTTTTCAAAAGTTAAAAAAAAAAAAAAATCAAGTATTCCAATTATTAATTTTTAGCCTATATAGTGTCAGTATTATAATAGTATAATTAATTAGTATAATAATATCATTTATTGTACTTCCATGTTAAATATTGGAATTTAATTGCAGGTTAAGATACAGCTGATAATCTGTTTTATTATGATAATCATAGGTATTAGCAACACACTTGGCAACGGGTAACATAATGATTTGTTACATGCATGTTTATTATGTGCATACAGTTTGCCTATTTGTATTTGACTAGTGACTATATGCATCTTTTTTCTTTACTTTATAATAAATGTTAGTAAACATTAAGATTACATTTTTCTTCAGGTCGCTTTGAAGTTTTTCTTTTAGTTCCATCATAAAGGCATCTTTGATAGCACTGGCTGGTATATCCATTGACAGCACAGCATCCCACACCTAAAACAAGATAAGGCAGTCAGTCAAAAATTAAGACAGCATTGATTTAAAATATACTTCAAAAAAGAAATTAAATTTTAATGATTAAATATGAATAAGACCATGCAGACAGTGAAAATTTTCTATATAGCAACAGGGTAGAAATAAAATTGAGATATCATTAATGCTCTTTAGTCAATATTTATGTAATAATTAATACTTTCTTATATTCAACAATATTATTTCAGATTTTGCATAAAGAACGGAAAAGAGAATGTTATTATTTTTCATCACTATATTTAATGCATTGTGGAAATTCTGAATATTATAGCGAACTACAGAATTCCGGTAAACTTTTCAAAAGCTTGCTTATTATTCAGACAACTTTATTTCGTGATTTATCTGTCAGTGAGATGAACTGGTTTGCGCGACTAATTTTCTTGACCATGCCTGTTTGGTAAAATTAATACTGGTCCTCGGCGAGAAATACTCGTGAAAATGAGGCTCTCACAAACCTTGCAAAAATTTCTCACACGCAAATATAAGTTGGTTTACAGTATTCAAATTATCTAAAGTATAATTGAAATTTCTCTATCTCCATAAACAATAAGTTAATCAATAATCTTAATATGTATTATTTTAAGGCCCTTTAATCATCCAGCAAAAATGACCAATGGTATGTTTGTTGCAGTAAAAAACATTACAACATTTATTAAGCTTAAAATTTCTATGAAGTAAATAAAGTAAGTGACTGTTAATGAGAGAGAGAGAGAGAGAGAGAGAGAGAGAGAGAGAGAGAGAGAGAGAGAGAGAGAGAGAGAGAAAAAATATGTTCACTCACTTTCAGGTCTTTCTCAACATTAATGAACAGGAATCCATTCAGCCAGTGAAGTATGTTTTTCTTTTTTTCCTCTAAATGAACTAGGTGATAAGTTTTCCTGGGAAATTTCTTGGTAGCCTCACAGTTCTTGTTTATCAAGTGGTCAAACACAGCAAGGGACATGACATAGGCCTTGATAACTTGGATCATCACTTCAGTTTCTCTGCTGTGTCTTGTATTTGCTGTAGAGAACAGATCACCACCAATCTTATAGGTCAAGTAACAACTTGCCAGCACATTGTTGGATCTGAAATTATGGTTTTTAGTTTGTATATTAGCAATTTTATCTATTATATATTGAACATTGCTTAATTGATTATAAAACCACTTGAATCCAATAAAACCAAACACAAGATATTACATCACATGTAACACATTTTGCATGCTGAAAAAACATTCTGAAATATATCTACAGACCCTGAAATGTGCTACTACACTAGTTACACGGTTCAGTATAAGCTTTTGGAATGGTATGGTTTTCTTTGGGAACAGTACGGATCGTTTTGTGAATGGTACAGGTCGTTTCTTGCATGAAATTGTACCATTCGTATTAGGGGTGTAGTAGCACATTTCAGGGTCAGTATTACAAGAATTTGTCATTTTTATTGGCTTTTAAATCAAGAATAGAATCCTTGCCGAAATGCTTTCTACAACCCTTGGGACAATTTGCAATAATTTGACTTATAAGTGTTCAATGTGGTTTATTCAGGATATTCATGTCTTATCTGCTTCAATTCTCAGCTTGATCATCCTAGTAATCATTGTTCAATTAATAATTTGGTTTAAATTACGAAAAAAATCGTATATATGGTATTTAGCAATTGTACAATCATATTGATAAAATGTATTGGGCTTATATATATACATTACAAAATTGATAAATATTTTCAATACAAAGATGCTGGAAGATGTAATTCCGTATTACAAATACATATGTAAGCACATTGTAGAAAAGGTTGTATTTTCTTATTATAATTGAATGACTCTTGTCCTAGCTGTATAATGAAACAAGTTTACTGTAGTTATACATTAAATTTCAGATGTGGCATTAAAAATAAAATAATTTTTTTTAAATATCTACTTACATCTCATCTTCATTTTTGCTGGCTACTTCAGCTAGCTGAGAATAAACTGTCTCCAAGCAATTACGTACAATCTAGGTTTAAAAAAGTATATCAATCAACATTTTAATATACAAATTTTCATAGTTAAAAAAAACCTAAATTGTAGAGGATAATTTGATAATCATGTAAGCTTTATGCACACTAACATGCTTGCTGTAATGTGCAGTAATGAAAGTACATGTAATCTCATTAAAGTTACTTCTTAAAATAAAAAGGTACATAATAAGGATGCTTGATATTATATCATTATTAAACTATAAACATAATGATATATTACATGATATAATGTATAAGTCACTTTATTGAGCCTTCAGCTCATTTAACGTAGCTCGCGGGTTTGCTGACGTCACAATAGGAATCGATGTAAAGAATTGACCGTCATAGTAAACTCATGCATGCTTTTTTTTAAATGACAAATGAGATATTTAGAAGCATAAAAGGGAATATTTCATAAAGCTAAAATGCAGTTTATTACTGTTTATACAAACATTCAATAATGTCAAGTGCTGAAAATTTAAAGATGTCACATACATTGTCACATTTTGTTCTATAAAGTATGTGTGTGAGTTGGAACTCTTCCATTTTGGCTTATACGATTACAAACTTATTATGTCAGTAGTTGCCTGGCATTTTTGTTTTGGCATTGATTGACTCAGAATTTCATAAAAATAATAGCAATTTTCTGTATCTTTACAGCCTTACATAAATTGCATTTGTGCATTTGATAACATTCACAATAATGTCTAATTAGTATTTACAAGTTCTAAAATGTGTTAATCAGCTAGTCTTGTCAATAAATGCATTTCAATTTTTGGGTTCTCAGACGTAAGGAAATGATGACGTCGGGCTAACGTCGTAATGAAAATAATAAGGTTTTGAGAAATCTTTTAAATCTTTAAAGTTGTTTTGCAAAAAATTGGCCGAGAACACATACTGATTATTTTTTATGAATCGATTCATAATTATCTCCTCTGTTATTGTGTTGAGCATAATTAATTTCGTCTGAATCGTTTAAAAGTTTGGAGTATGGTTTTGTAATGCGTTTCTCGAGTAAGATGTGCATTTTACTATATATTTCATTGAAATGGCGTTGCTTGATTTTATCAACGACACTGTATTTGAAACACGATAACATTATTACCGCACAGACGAATCTCAAATAAATTTTAGAAATAAAACTCTGAAACCTATGGATCACGTGGACAAATTTTCAAGGTAGGTTTTCTCACAAGCAGGTAAACCCGCGAGCTACCTTAAGCTATAAAATCTAAAACCTTTCTATTGGACTCAGCATCAAAGTAGGAAGTCTTGAAGTAATAGAACAGCCCAGCCAGAGTGACTTCTGGAGGAAATGCTTTTGTGGAGACTACATCCAATTTTTCAAACTTTAGAACAGCCATGAAACACCGTGGCAGATAGAAGTCCATCTCAAACATTGGTTCCAACATCTGTAACACAGAGGCTGGTTCCCTTCAAAGAGAATAAAAATAAGAATAAACAATTAACTACAAACTGTTTCACCAGAGGTTATGCTACTCGATCAAGCTCTGTTTGTCAACGCCAGAAAAATAGTCTCCCAGCTGTCCCAGCAAGCAGGTGGCATTGTTTCCTCTGTACAATAAGCTTGAAGGAAGGATCTAATAACTGGCAAAGACTTTGTGGACAAGTTGAAAAACAACAGAGAAAATGACAGTGCTGCTGATTCATATCAACAAAAAATAAACGATGAATAGGAAGCATGCAGAAAATGCCTTTTTGTAAAACTGGATCTTGTGATAAAACTTTAATTTTTACCTTCACAAAATAGTTCTCAGAGGATAACTTTGAAATTAAACTGAACAAGGGCAACCCGAATTGGAGCATCCCCTCTCGACATGACTTATTGTAGTAGGAAATGCATTATTTAGGAAAATGCAAGTAAATGTATCATATCTGAATAAATATGACACAAGTGTTCACATTCTTAAAACCACTTTGAGTTCATAATATCTATTTTATCCCAATCCCAAAGCTGCGTGGTGTATAAATTGGGGCAGGGGGGTTACATTTACAAGGTTGTACAGTTTTCCTATTCCTAGCAGACGCTCAACCCATTTGTTTTAATGTTTAGTAATTTAGATTCATTTAGTGATATTCAATATTATATAAACGATCAGTATACATTATGAAGCTGAAGATCTAGTGATCTGTAGTCTGCTCTGATGGACAGTTCTTGTTGCTTGTCGTATGTAAACCCATAGAAAGAATAACCTTACTGTGACCAGGCTGAGCTCAGGTCACCGGGTCCGCAGGACTTCTGTCATTTTAACGATAAAACATATTCTATCTAGTAAACCCATTGTAATAGATTTGCAGCTATTATTAATTTAAAACAATTTTCCGATGATAAATGTGCGATATCTGTCAAAGTCTTCTCTGAATTTTGGACTAGTTCTATTCTAAGTTATACAGGAAAAAATGTCCGAAATTGGACTGGTTGTTTCGATGTAAATTGAATGACTCTAATCTCTTACCCGCTTCAACTTTTAACTACAGGCAATCTTCTAACTCTCCGATAATACAAACGGTTTGTTTTTTTAACTTTACTACATTTAAAATATCAAGTTGTTGATTTGAACTGCATACCGTAGTGATTTACTTCAAGTTGTACAGAATATCAACAAAAATGTCTATTGTCAAGTTGTACATAAACTTCCTGCTTTAATTTTGGTTTCTTTACGATAATTTAAAAACTATTTAATTAATTGACTAGGAAATCAATAGGGGTTGTCCTTTTACCATGCAAAAGAAGTGTACAAGTTTGATGAATGTTCATGAGAGCGTTTTCTTACACACATACATATATCCCCACGCACAGCAGTGATGCTATATTCCCCTCGCAACAAATTGTGCGAGGGGATAATCAAAGTATTACAGATTTAAATTGGATTACTTAAAATCATATTTCTTAATATATACATATTCATACATTAAAAAAAGCATGACATTTAGCAATAGTGAATTCTTCCAAAAAAGCTAAAACTAGAATACACATCAGCTAAATGTTATACCGGTATGAAAGGACAGTCATGCAGATTTACTTAAGTTCTTACATTTTCCAATAAGATTTTCCCTTTAAGAAATCCATCTCTTCTTCAATGTCATCTTTTCCCCACCAGACAGGTATCTTTGCATTGTGATTATCATGTATGGAGGTGTCTTCATATGGTTCACATTTCTTACTCAGGAAGTGAAACAGTGGGAGACAGCACAGCCACGTTGGGTCATCAGTCGATTTTTCAGACCTTATGAGTCGTCTCAAAGAATCCAACACTTCCCTAAAAGCAATTCAAAATATCAGAATGATATGATGTTTAATATCTTAGTTATCTATAAATTATCATTCATGGGAGTCAACTTTTATCAACTGATTAAAATATAAAAGAGGAAATAAAAGTTGATGTGGTTTTACTCATTCAGACTCTTTTAGTGAAAATAATAGTACACACCAACAGGGAAAAAAAAACCAGTATATTTTTCTACCTTCAAGCCATTCCCTTATTACATGTTGTTTCTTACTAATTAAGGTCCTCCATTTTCAACGGAAGACCTTCTGGTTATTGCTTTGTTTCTTTTTCCCAATTATTATTATTATCAATTTTTTTTTCTATCACGTTTTCTCAAATATGCTTCAGCCGATTTTGATGAGACTTTGATGAGCTTATTCATGACAAAATTTGTAAGAAAATTACACAAAATTTTTTTGTTAGTCACTTCCGGTACTGAGATACTAAGAATTTTATGTTTTTGCTTGTTCATGATTTTTCTCCAAAAGTATTCTAGACTAGATAGGACTTTCAAATTTTCAGAGATAATAGTAAGTGAACGGCCGCAGTGCTTTTCGCATATCGGAACATCCGCCATCACTTCTGGTTGTCACCGAAAGGAAATTAAAAACCTTAATTTTTCAATTTTTGAGACTTGAATTTTTGTTATTTTTTCATTCGATAGAAACGCTCTCCAAATTTCTGAATATGAAGTTTGATTTAAGATCGATCCACGCATTCTTGAGATTTTGGGCTCCTAAGTCCTGAAGCGAGCGTCTGCGAAGCTCAGTCGTTAGAGTATTGGACTATTAGACCAGGTGACCCGGGTTCAGTCCCCAAGTGCCGAATGTTTTTTCTCTCTAAATTGTGTTTTGATTAATGATTTTATCTTTAAAATGATGTATTAGAATGTTTTTTGTTTTCGTTTTTTCATAAATAAAAATAATAGCGGCTTTTTTTTAGTACAAAAATAGAGCTCTTTTCTGTCAGCAGCTTGCTCAATTCAGTCGTTTGTCGCATTGCCAGCATCAAAGACATGCCGTCGAAGCACACCTGCAGTTTGACCACATTAGAGTTCGCTGGGTCATTTTGCCGGCATCAAAGAAATGCCGCCATCTCAATGATTGTATGCACACAAAATTTAGGCTAAGCATTGAATGACTCACGTTTTAAATATTGTACATGGCTATAAAAGGAGGACTGTTTAGTATATATTCACATATAAATATACATTAATGCATGTATACATGCGTTTATTGATATATGTTCCTTATATATTGATTTCCTGAACACTATAAAATCTCTCTCTCTCTCTCTCTCTCTCTCTCTCTCTCTTACGCAGGAATATTTCAGTTTTTGAATAACTACTACAAGTAACATGCAATAATGTGGCTATAGGCTTTATGTACATTTGGCGTCCAAAAGTTATACACGTATTTATTTCTTGTTACGGGAAAATGTCTATGGATTTAAATAATTTGAAATTAATTGTTTGAAGATTGTCTTCTAACTGATTAAAACTCAACGCTAAAAAGTCATTTTTATTATAGACGGTGTACCTTTTCTTTCTTTGTGTATGTCTATATACAAAATAAATCTGTTGTCAGTCTGGGATTGAGAAAAACCTCCAAAGTTTACGCTCGGAACTACCGTATACGAACGTGAAAGGTGTGTAAACTGACCACGCGTGTACTTGTATATGCAAACACCGATCGGGGAAATACACTGTTAATAAAAACAAACATTCGGATTTTCACTTTTGATAAAAACATCAATACGGTAGGGTGCAATGGGATTATAATCATTTAAAATCTGTTTTAAGTTTATTAATATTTACAAAGGTCTACATACATATAATGTTCGCCCAAAAGCGAAATTAATTATATTTATTGCTAAAGCATCCAGGTCAAAAATTCATAAATTTCCTATTTTATTAACCAATTGTTTAACACAGGTCACACATAGATATGTTCGCTCTACTTGCCTGTTCTTTCTTTTAAATAGCATCACCAGTCCAGTAAAGTGAAGTTGTGTAGTTTGTGTACTTTGTTTACATATTTATTGTGACTCTCGATCTGCACGGGAATTTAACATACTTCATTTTCCAAGGTCAGTGTGTTTACAAGAGAGTCATATTAGGCACGTATTAAGTGATAATATAAATAGTAACTAGATGATTTCATTGTTATAAATGTGTTTATAAATGCTGTTTATTTCAAAAAAGGAAAAGTATGCCAGATGGAATCAACCCAGGGCAAAATACATTATGTGTGACATAGCCAGTAACTTACTGAGCTATCCAGAACGTGCACTTTTCAATGTTAATATAGACCACTATGATAGAAACCAGTTCTCATAATTTTTGTTGTTTTTTTTAATTTTTTGGCAAAATTCGACCCCAGGGCCGGGGGTGCCCCTAAAAAAGTTCTGTTTTAATTTTTTCCTTTGAACAAAACCTATCAAAATATCTTCTTTTTTTTAAGAGCAGGCTGGTACTGAAGAATATTCAGGCCAAAAACCATGCAGAAATATACCATTTTACTGAAATTTGAAAATGCTGCATTAGCCATCTTTTAAGATAAATGCAAAAATTGAAAGAGCAATATGATAGGTTCTAAATGCAAATTCAAAAATATGAAAAATATGAATGATAGAAAATAACAAAACAAGAGCCCCAATGGGCCACATCGCGCACCTGAGCAACATATGGGCGTTCAAAGGATATTGTGCCATGTGGCCCCTCGGTCATCTTCACTAGCCAAGGGTTTTCGGTCCACTTTGCTACCCATAAACCCTTGGCAGATTTCATTATGAAAACTCGGTGACAAGCTCCGTTTTGCGATTGGCTGCAAGTGCGAATAGCTTATCCAATCGCAGAGCTTGTAAATATAAACTTTAAACGAAAACACATGTGTGATCTTTGGTAAAACATTCGATGCTTTTAACAAGTTGAGACACAAGTTCTCGAGTACAGTGCCTCCCCAACGATGGTCTAACCAGATCCCTTTAAAAAGCTATATATTTTACTGGGATTTAACATAGTTCTACAAAATTGTCAAGGCTCGCGTGATAGCATGGGCAGTAAACATGGGGAATGTAGGAGTTGCCTATCCTGTTAGTATACATGGTTATTGCTTATGGTTATTGCTTTTAAAGGTTCAATGAGCTGCGTTTATTTAATTTCTTTGTTCCACAATATTCACGACAACGATACCTGGTTTTATGGCATAAAAGCTTTCATATGAATCAGTGACTTTTTCACTCCCGGTACAGGTCCTTACAAAACACTATGAATAATGCATTCCGTGCTTTCCCTAGGTTATAACTTAATTCGTATTTAATAACATCGTTAATTATGTTCCGATATTCGGTAGTCAACATCTTTTCAAGTTGTATTAATGCCATGATGTGTATATAACCCATTATATAATTCGATTAAAATGTAAACGTGCAAGGGGCGCAACTCAAGTTCTCACTAGATAGCGCCACCACATCACCGAGTTTTCATAATGAAATCCGCCAAGGGTTTATGGGGAGCAAAGTGGACTGAAAACCCTTGGCTAGCAAAGATGGCCCTTCGGTAGATTAACCAAAAATGAATATCCTAATTCTACACTATTTTTGCACATACTTAATCTTTGACATATTTACCTTTATGGAATACCATTTTTACCGAAAATGAGATCATATACAATATAAACTAGAGGTACTGTGAGTAAGCTCACAATTGATACCCCCCGCTAAGAAAAAAATCATAACGCGTGTATTTTTGCTATTATAGAAAATATTGGATGAATCTATTTCACTGACCATTTTCTATAAATAATAATTTACTGCTCTATTTTTTAAAACTGTTAATGCTAATAGGAGTAAACAAACCAATTTCTATCCTTTAATTCCATTTTATTTTAAGTTAACTGTTAATGCATGAGGACATTTGCATCCTTCCTTTAACAACCATGACTCAAATCAAACACGAATCAAACGAAATGCACATGTCAAGCAGCCATTTAATATTTAAACATTTTGAATTATTTGTATACTGAGCCCGATTTTTTCCGAAATTTTTTTCCACACATTTTTTTTTCCAAATAAAAATTTCATCAGGGCAGGCCATTTTCAGAGAGACAGGGATAAAAATCTAAAAATAATTTTATGTGGACTGAGAAGAGCAAGCTATGTGTAAAATTTTAGCTTCTAATATTTCCATTAATACAAGAAATGACACAGACAAAATTTTGCATTTTCGAAACAATGACCTTGAACTTCCTCAATTGACCTTGAGTCAAGGTCATGACACACCCTTACGTCATAAGCAATATTTGTGTGAAGTAAGAACATTCAATGCTTCTCAATAAGGAAGATATGGACCGGACACAAAATTTGCATTTTTTCTGCCAGTGACCTTGACCTTGCACGAATGACCTTCAGTCAAGGTCATGACACACCCCTAGGTCATAAGCAATCTTTGTGTGAAGTAAGAACTTCCAATGTCAATGTTACTCTATAAGAAAAATATGGACCGGACACGAATTTTGCATTTTTTCTGCCAGTGACCTTGACCTTGCACGAATGACCTTAGGTCAAGGTCATGACACACCCTTTGGTCACAAGCAATCTTTGTGTGAAGTAAGAACCTCCAATGTTTCTCCATAAGAAAGATATGGACCGGACATGATTGCACAGACAGACGGACAGACAGAAGGACGGATGGACAAGGTGACTCCTATATACCCCCCCCCCAAACTTTGTTTTGGGGGGGTATAATAACTAAATTTTCAGTTGATTTTCGAGGGTAACTTCAAGTTCCTTTTTTTTTTAGCCCCCCCCCCCCCCCCTCAATTGCTTTATAAAGCGATTAATATTAACATGAGAGCACAAACTTTAAGGTATATTTTCTCCCTCCACTACTCACTAGTTATTTATTTTTTTTTTTTAAATCCTATATGTGAAAGAAGAAAAGTGTATCTCAATGCACCAGAATGAATGCGCTAAATTCCTCAAATTAAAAACATTGAAAAATTTAATTGGCCTTTTCCATTATAAACGATTGTCGTTTACCAGGCATTAATTCATTTCGTATGACGTTTCATATCCTTACTCACTTGATTGATGAATAAACTTAACTGAAAAATGTTGTCACATATGTTAAAGAGCTATAATTCAAATTTTATATTGGAAGGCATTTCGCTCTATTGTACCAAGGGCCACCCATTATTTTCATCTTTATTAAAAAACAACAAATGTCTACAAACAAAGATGATTTTCCATTGCAATAATTTTTCTAAGAACACCGATAATGCTTTTATCCTCATCATAATAATGTGTCAGGACTATGGAAACTGTTTAAAAGACGTCGTTTTTATTTACTTGTGTTCAAAAAACTATTAAAAATTGTGTAGATTTTATGCAATTCATCTTTCAAAAAGGGGCACCAGAAAGTAGTTACAGCATATCATCCTTTTAGCAAGACATTTCTATTGATCAACCAAAATCTCAGCGTCAATTGTAGAAAGATACATACAGTGGTGTAGCTTTCACTGAAGCATGGAAGTATATGAAATATCGATCCCTAAGTTAAACTGATTGACCCCCATTCTTTTTGTCTTATTATTATTTTCATAAATTACTCAAATTTGAAACAGAATTAGCCCTTAATTTTAGCAATTTATATTTTCCTTCGCATAAGGATGATTTATGCTAAATTACGTTGAATTTGACTCAGTAGTTCTCGAGAAGAAGATTCTTAAAAATGCACCTCCCTTTTTCTACATTTTCGAGGTTTTCTCCACTTTGAATAAAGATTATGGTCTTTCATTTATGCACTTTATATTCGCCTTCCCATATAAGGATGCTTTGTGCCAAATTTGGTTGAAATTGGCCAAGTGGTTTTAGCAAAGAAGTTCAAAATGTAAAAAGTTTACAGACAGACAGACAGATGGATGGACGGACAAATGGATGATGGACAAAATGTGATCCGAATAGCTCACTTGAGCTTTCAGCTCAGGTGAGCTAAAAATGACATGTGACATAAGTCACAAAAAAATAAATGAACATCTTAGGTTCTTATCTTTATATCCAAGATGTGTTTGGATGATTGACATTACTAGCTAGTATATCAGGTGCAAACCTCCTTAAGAAATACTTACGGTATCATATCCTTGTAACTCTCAACCAGGATGTTGTAAGTTTTGCAAGACTTGTTTGGACTGTCTCCTTTCAGTACCAAGCAATGGAAAAGAATGTTTTTCTTGGCTTGGTTTAATGAAATACGAAATTCATCTACAAGGCGTATCATTGCAACTGCTGAGATAATATCCTTGTTCTCAACTAAAGCTTCCAACATTGGCTGAACTACCTCAAAAATGGCCTGCAAGAACAGTAAATCTAATGTAAAATTAACAATGTAATCATTACTTTTTTTTCTGCAAGTGAATTGAAACACGTTTAGTGTCTTCTAGTACCAGTACATTATTTTGTTTAAAATTTGTTAAGGCATATCATCTAGCTGGTATGAGATACTGAAATTTACAATTAATTAGCATTAAATATTTTTCTTTTATTCTTATTCCATGTATATTCAATATCTGTTAATTGCTTTCAGGTTTTATTATATATTTTGACTACCGGTATAAAATATTAAATAGATTTGAATAGATAGACTTTTTTTACATATGTGCCTCCCCAATCTACCGTATTTTTACTGTAAATTAGGAAATTAGGTCAATACTTTTTTTTCCTGGTACACTGGTACGTATTCATCGCTTTGCCCTATTAAAGTTTTTTTTTAATTTGATATATTTTGCAAAATGTCATGCAAACCTCTAATAAAATCATGAGAGTTTACTATAATACTATAATACTGATTGAATTTCTGTGTAAAAATTGTATAAATTTTTATCATTATACTGTAGTAATTTATCATAACAAATTAAATGTGAATATAAATTCATTTCTTCTTACATTTCTTACTTAGATCGCCGACTGAATCATCTTTCGATCATTATTACATGCTGTCATGCATTTTGATCGTGTGCTTATACAATAAACAGGAAATCGATTTTGCGTGGTAAAAGTAAAATGAGAACTGTACAAATGATAATTATGGGGAAAAAATATCGTTGGGCAATAATAAAAAAAAACAATTTGCTTTTTATAATAGAACAATGTGCAAGTTTTTTTTTCTGTAGAAAATAAAACTCTCGATGAAATCTAAACCAGGTGTCTCTGAAATCAGTCTGGGTACTAGGGCCTACTTTGTCTATACACAGTTGAACTCTCGGCACGTGCTACTCATGCCTGCAGGCTTCAATAAGATCAGAGGTTGACCCATCTGTTATATAGCATACACAGTAAAAAGTCACACAGACGTGTGTCACTGAACGATTATCATGATTATGTACACATAGTTTAAGCCATATGCGTACCGTACAATAAAGACACAAGGTTGCATGTGCTACTGTATTCATGCCTCCAGGCTAGGTTACTAACCCCCGGTTAACACAAGTTTTTACACATGACAGGGAAGTGATAAACAAACGATCTAATATTAATCCAGCCAGTTTGAAAATTGTGATGCAAATTTAGAAATGGTAGAAAAAATGGCAGAAAAAGAGATTTAAAGATATTTCCCTATATATTTCTATGTAAAAATTTGTCCCCCCCCCCTTTTGACCCCATCCTACCCCCTGGGAATCATGATTTGAATAAACTTCAATTTTCACTACCTGATGATACTTCCAAACAAGTTTCAGCTTTCCTGCCCAAATGGTTCTTGAGAAGAAGATTTTTAAAGATTTACTCTATATATTCCTATGTAAAAATTTGACCCCCCAATTGTGGCCCCACTCTACCCCCGGGGGGTCAAGATTTCCCCAACTTTGAGTCTACACTACCTGAGGATGCTGCCACACAAGTCTCAGCTTTCCTGGCTGATTGCTTTCTGAGAAATAATTTTTAAAGATTTACTCTATATATTCTTATGTAAAAACTCGACCCCCAAATGTGGCCCCACTTTACCCCCGAGGGGTCATGATTTTCACAAATTTGAATCTTCACCTGCTGAGGATGCTTCCACAAAAGTCTCAGCTTTCCTGGCCTAATGGTTTGTGTGAAGAATATTTTGAAAATTTCTCCAAAATTTTTAATAATTCCTTATTATCTTCCTTTGAAAACTTTGGATCTCCTTAGCCTAAGGATGCTTTGTGCCCAGTTTGGTTGAAATTGGCCCAGTGGTTCTTGAGAAGATATTGAAAATGTGAAAAGTTTACAGAAAGACGGACGACAGACAAAATGTTATTAGAATAGCTCACTTGAGCTTTCAGCTCAGGAGAGCTATTAAAACAGGGGAAAAATTCCCATGCATTGAGTACATTTATACCTTTCCAACAGCTTGGATAAAATCAGTTTCAGTTTTCCACTGTTTGCATGCTTTGAAGTAATTTTTTTTCAATCCCTTATACAATGTTCTCAGTGAATTGAGAACATCAGCTGGGGAAACTTCCTCTCCATCAGTCTGAAAATGTTTCCATTTTGGGAAAAACACTTTAATGGTTAATTTAAGATCCTTCTCTAGCTTCTTCTCATAGTCATCTAATCCAATAAAGGATCTAACTTTTTGGACTAATCCTCCTTTTTCTGGAAATTTTTTCAGGACACCATCATACTGATTCCAGACATCTAAAATAAAATACAGTACATTATAACAAAAATGTACATGTTAGATAATTCTATAGTCATGTAAACAAAATATAGTCATGTAAAAAATTATTTAAAAGTTGTTATCCCAGGCGAGATTTTCAGAAATTTGAAAAAAAAATATAATTTTGATAATATCAAACTCAAAGCTCTATGATGTTTGCAACATATCAAGTTTTCATTCCTTCAGGATATAGGGTTCACTGTAATTATACCAACAACCTTGTTTAGCATGCTTAACACCTGCAAACAAATCCCTGAGTGTGTTTCATTTTAATGTAATTTAATGTAATTAAAAGTTGTTTATATAAAATCATGTAGAGCAGATCGTATTTCATCTGTGTTGGATCACGTGTTACGCTAAGCCAATCATATTATCGCAGCAGCCTGTTTGTAGCTTGCAGTTGAACAGTAAACACTCAAAGTATTTTATACCGATTCCTTTGGAATATACCCTAATTCATTTGGATTTATCGTCGATATTAACGCGGAACATAAACAACATTGTGAAAGGTGTTAAATATACAGTGAAAGTAACTAACGTTAATCCACGTGTGTTGTGTTTACAAGACACGGCTGAGTGCCTTCAGCCCTTGACTTTTAACCTCTTACATGTGATATTAATAGACTAGACATGACTGGAAGAAAGCGAAAACAGGCGAGCCAACCCGTTAGAAATGTACGTACACGCGGTGAAATTCCACGATGGGATGAAAACGAGCCTGAAAATTGGTCGGTGACCGAGTTATTTCGGAGACTTAAAGAGGCAAGTATCTTGGTGCCAGCTTCTTTAAAAAAGTCGCAGTTGATTCAGATATATCGAGACAATGTTTTGAATTCAAACCAATCGAGTGACAGAACAATACCAAGCGGGGAAGGAATTGACTCTAACGCGATTCAAAATGGCGACGTCTTACCCGTACTTCCGGCAACTTCATCTGATGTTATCGAAAGTGAGGCTGGGCGGATGTCCACTGAAGCGAAAGTAGACTCGCTCACCCACGCTGTAGAAAACATACAACAGTCATTGGTATCATTGACGAACGCATTCAGCAGCATTCAGGCTCACAACGGGAACAGAAACCAGTCATTGACGTACGGAACAACAACCGACCTAAACACACGGGTCTCTTTGGATTCTGTTCCGTTTATAGAGACGGTGTCCACAACTCTGCGCAACAACATTATACAAGGTAAAGATGTTAATTTGGCTACTTTACTTTTGCCCCGTGAAAATGAAGAACATAAAATCCAAGATAACGAGGGTCAAGTCATATTAATCAAACCAAATCACGATGTCAGACTGCAGAGAAATCTATCAATAAGCGAATTTATCCTGGCCTTCTCCAAGTTTAAAAACGTCATGTGTGAGGTTTATCCTGAGAGACGACAAGAGTTGGATGCATATGAGAGGGACATCGTAGAGATGGCATCCATGACGCGTGGGCCAGCTTTTTACGATTATCACAAGGCATTTTCCGCAAGAGCAAGTGCCCTGCTCCATCAAAGAAATATAAGAGTCGATTGGTCAGTTAGAGACACGAAACTGTTTACTTCCATATTCGCGGGTCAAACTGTGATTAGATGTGACAGCTGCAACAGTATGACGCACACAGCTCATTTTTGCCCAAAAGCTAAATTAAATCCTGTCCAAAATAACCCTGTGCATTCTAAATACAGAGGATCGTCCAATCAACTTGATGTTCAAGGCAGACCGCGATTAACACACAAAGGAAAAGAGATATGTAACAATTTCAATGGAGAAAATGGCTGTAACAGACAATCCTGTAATTTAGTTCATATCTGCTCAGCCTGCAAGCTAGGGAAACTGCTGTTAGACAAAAAGACGGAAATACAATGGAGAAACAGTGACTAGAGAATACATCTACAAAAACGGATTCTTGTGGGAAGAGAAATACATGTGTAACGCCAATTAACATCATGGCCTTTAAACTTGAATTACAACACCACCCAGATAGAGATTTTGTGAATACTTTTATCAATGGTTTGGAAAGAGGATTTGACACAGGAATTGCCCAATTACCAGCTACAACATTAGAATGCAAAAATCTAAGTTCTGCTAGAAAGAATCCTGATGTAGTGGACAATTTACTCAAATATGAGTTAGACAAGGGATACTTAGATGGTCTGTTTGAAAAGCCACCCTATGACATATATAGTATAAGTCCGATTGGTGTGGAGGAAGGAAAATATTCGAAAAAATATAGATTGATAGTCGATCTATCATCACCTCACGAACACATTTCTGAAGTCAGTATCAACAGTCTTATTGATAAGGAACCAGCTCCAGTATGTTCGAATTGATGATGCTATTAATATTTTGAAGATATTAGGTGATAATTCACTTATGTGCAAGACAGACATTGTGGATGCTTTCAAATTATTGCCTTTATCGGCATCTGTGGAACCCTACTATGGAATAAAGTGGAGAGATAAATATTATTTCTACAAAAGATTAGTCTTTGGATGCAGAAGTAGTCCAAATATTATTGCAGAAGTAGTCCAAAAATCTTTGACATGCTTTCTCAGGCTGTTTGCTGGATTTTGAACAATAATTACCATATTAAGCATATATTACATTTGTTAGATGATTTCTTGACTATTGACCCAACAGGCGACGAAGGATTCCGAAGCATGGCGATAATGACAATGGTGTTCAATAAATTAGGAATTCCAATATCAGAGAAGAAAACAAAAGGTCCATGTGAGGAGATGGAGTACTTAGGAATAATATTGGACTCATCTAAGATGGAAGCACGCATACCTTTAGAGAAAGTAGAGCGCCTATTCTTCCTCATTGGGAATTTAAGTCAAAACGTTCATGTACAAAACGAGAGCTTCTTAGTATCTTAGGCCATTTCAACTTTGCAGCACGCATAATACCAGCAGGAAGATCGTTTACTTCCTATTTATTAACATTGGCACATTCTGTAAAGAAATTACATCATCATGTGAATTTAACGAAAGAATGCAGAAATGATCTGGTTATGTGGGAGACATTCTTAAAGCAATGGAATGGAAAGTCTTTCTTTTTGGATGAAAATGTGACCAGCGCTTCTGATATTTGCTTATATACAGATGCTTCTTCTACCATGGGATTTGGAGAGCTACTACGATAGTAGATGGTTTCAAGGAAAATGGCCGTCAGAAATTCAAAATTTAGGAGATGACCCCTTATCTATGGCTTTGTTGGAACTTTATCCTATCGTGGTTGCAGCTGTATTATGGGGCCACAAGTGGTCGGGGATGAGGATAAAATTCTGGTGTGATAATCTTGCCACTGTTCAAATCATTAAAAAACGTAGATCAAAATCACCAATGATTATGAAATTACTTAGAAAACTAACTTGGATATCAGCCATTGACAATTTCATAATTTTATGTGACCATGTTCCAGGAAAGATAAACATTATAGCTGACTCTTTATCTCGATTCCAGGTGTCACGATTCCGCGAAGCAGCTCCGGCGGCAGCAGCAACTCCAACCCCAGTTCCACCCATACAAGAGTTAATCATGTATTAGAAAGAGAATCTAGGATGTTATGTGAGGCATCCATTAGTGATAATACCAGGAGTACCTATAGAACTGGATTTACTATGTTTTGTCAATTTCTATCGTCCATTGGAATTGAAGCAAGGGATTATCATCCTCCAGAAATTTCTGAGCAGATCTTGATATACTTCGTTACCCACTGCTGCAATATGCTCAATTTGAGTCACAGTACTATCAAATTGTATCTTGCAGCGGTGAGATTCCATTACATCAAGGCTGGAGTGCCAAATCCTTTGTGTTCGGCAACAGATACTTGTGTGAGGTTACAAACAGTGATGAGAGGAATTCAGAAGCAAAAGTGCACAAAGGAGAAAAGAAGACCCATAACATATAGTGTGTTAGTTCAAATCCATAATGCATTAAAAAGAGGAATGTTCGGAGTATTTCTTGATACTATGTTGCAAACGGCTTGTTCCACAGCATTCTTTGCCTATCTTCGATGTGGGGAATTTACCATAAACAACGCAAAACAAGACAATATACTGCGTACGGAAGACATGGTTATGGATACTGAAGAAACAGCTTTTACTCTCATTCTGAGAAGATCCAAAACCGACCCTTTTCGAAAAGGAATACAAATCCGTTTATTTCAATCCGGTCAAACCGTGTGTCCAGTGCAGTGTATGAAAAAGTACTTGATGTTCCGACGAAGCTGGTTCAACCGTAATGTGTCCTCAGCATTATTCGTAGATGAGAGTGGAAATCCTTTATCAAGACATTTATTCATATCAAAACTAAAACAGATTCTAAAATCGCTTGGTTTTGATGATGAGAAATTCCAGGGACATTCATTTAGGATTGGAGCAGCTACATCCGCGGCCGCAGGACAGGTAGAGGATCACCTGATCAAAACCTTGGGAAGATGGAGTTCCGATTGCTATACCAGATACATTCGCTCCGATGACCAAACTTTATCGCGTGCTCAACAAGCTATGTGTTGTCTTTAAATTCTAGAACTATGTGAGTCGGGTGTATGGACTTTCAATTGATTACTTACTTTGCATATGTATTGGCAATATCTCACGATTGTTGAAATGGACTGATGTTTGTTATTGTTATGTGTAGCTTAGATAATGACTTTGCATAGAGGTTATCCTTTAACTGCAGTTACTATGTACCGTACTTATTTGTTGCAGGATACAATGTTTAATTATTTTGCGAAATTTGTACTGTTTGTGTGTCGGAATGTTTCTTATATTAGTTGATGAAGGTGTATTAGTCATGAAGGTGTATTATCAAATCAAGAGTGGTGGTGATCAACCCAATTCCTTTTGGGGCTCTCAGCTATTACAATTAACATTTATAATAACTTCGTTTGGGCATTTCACACATGGTCAATTGGCCATGTGTTATTATACCCCAAAAGAATTGTACAATGTTCACTCATTTTGTTATTAGTACAAACACGCGCACACAGGCCATCGGCCTTCCACATCAGCCATCGGCTACTACATATCAGGCCATTGGCCTTCTACATCACATCTCAAGCCATCGGCTACTACATATCTTTTCTAGATATTGCAGGCCTTATTGCCTCATTCTGTTTCTAATATTTTGTTTGCGTGTGTATTTTTCTATTACTGTATGTTCTGTTGCTTAATAGCTGAGTAGTGCCCAGAAGGCAATTTGAATAAATTTGTAAATCTTTATTTTGGTTGGTTTTATATAAAATGTAATTTAATGTAATTAAAAGTTGTTTATATAAAATCATGTAGAGCAGATCGTATTTCATCTGTGTTGGATCACGTGTTACGCTAAGCCAATCATATTATCGCAGCAGCCTGTTTGTAGCTTGCAGTTGAACAGTAAACACTCAAAGTACCACCATCCTCCCCACCACCACCTTGATCTGATCTTGGGTAACTACTTGCATTTCACACATGGTCAATTAGCCATGTGTTGTGGCATTTCACACATGGTCAATTGGCCATGTGTTATTATACCCCAAAAGAATTGTACAATGTTCACTCATTTTGTTATTAGTACAAACACACGCACACAGGCCATCGGCCTTCCACATCAGCCATCGGCTACTACATATCAGGCCATCGGCCTTCTACATCACATCTCAAGCCATCAGCTACTACATATCTTTTCTAGATATTGCAGGCCTTATTGCCTCATTCTGTTTCTAATATTTTGTTTGCGTGTGTATTTTTCTATTACTGTATGTTCTGTTGCTTAATAGCTGAGTAGTGCCCAGAAGGCAATTTGAATAAATTTGTAAATCTTTATTTTGGTTGGTTTTATATAAATTGTTGTTTATTGGACAGACAGACGGACAAAATGTGATCAGAACTTAATCAGCTCAGGTGACCTAATAACCTCAACCTCAACCAGCATCTGCATGAAAATCTGTTAAGTCAATAAGTAGATGAATCATCCTTGCAAGTTTGGTGAATATAGGACAAGTAATAAATTTATATACAGGACCTGCTCAAAAAACTTTAACCAGGCCCGGATGCCAATGCAAACACCACGGGCATACGCTGATTAAGTTCCCCCCATCACAGTGAGATTAAAAGCTTCAATTCCTGCACGATGGGCAGTGAATTTCTGGCAAAATTACCGATCACCATCATGATCACAAAAAATATGTTAAGGTCGGAGGGTAAAAGATAGGGTCGGTCAGGCGACAGGAAACAGGAATACCAGTATATGACATTATTTTTTTTTGCCTAACACCAGAACCCCTGAACAAGAGGCCATAAACTTCACAATTTTGGAAGAGCCACTCTTCCTCATCATAACAACAGGTAAACATCTGTATCTCAAACTTTGAGGACTTCAACGATATCAGGGGGTTCAAGATATCTAAAGTGGCTTTCCGATTTTAAATTCATGATGTTCTTATATTCCATTAAGACATTTTAGCACCGGTATACACTGAACTCTTCTACTGCTCATAAACAAATAATCAACCATTTGTTTAAATTTTTTAGTTTGCGTATTTTTATTGGTGAAATACATATCAATATTTGTAAAACCAATCAAATTATAAAATCAATATTTCATTATTAATACGGCTTCACATCCTCTACACTCTCGACGGTTCAAAATTTTGAATAGGAAGAAGCACTTGACATATATGTAATTGCTGAAATTTATCACGTACAGTAAATCAATTACCTAAAATCAACAACCTTTTCAACTGATCATCATCTAAAAATAAGATTCTTATATCAGATGATACTCAAAGCATTATTATTCTGATATTCATTAATGTATAGAATGATAAAAAAATTGACAATAATGTGTAATAAAAATGAAACACAATTTTAGCATCATCGACACGGTAAATGGAGTAAATACCCCTCTCCCTGAGGATGCATGTACTGAAAGCTGACATCTAATTGGTATAAAAATTTATCCCGCGATAATGGCAAATCTTAACAAAGAATGTATTAAAATTTCAATAATATGCTAAAATAGTAGCTGACAAAAATGTGACAGAAATTTGTTACGGTCAAACACAAAGACAGAAACACATGCAAGGGTAAAACTTCCTATCTTGAAAACTGTACAAGGAGTTATTCATACCCTTTAGGCAGCCACCCACCATTTTCACCATTCCCAGATTTTTCCTTCAGAAAACCTAATCAAAAATGCTATATTTACCTGGCAAATCTTCCCTGTTTGACAAGACTCTTCTCTGTCCTTCTTCCCATTTCCATGCATCATAGAAATATTCATTCAGTGGATGGTATAAATCATTGTTGGTAATTACAGAATAAGAGTAAAACAATCCCTGTCCATAGATCAGCTGTCTAGGTATTACCAATTTGAAGGTCACAACTGTATAGTTATCAGTAGTGCTGAAAAAGTATTCAATCATATGTCTATCATAAATAGCAAAGAATACAATTATAATGATTTTATTAAATACAAATTTTCATGAATTTCTGTTCAGTGGTTAAAAAAGTTGCACTCAGTCTGATATACTTTTTTAAAAAAAGTACTATTTACAATCAATTATCTTCCACACTTCTAAGTTAAAGGGGCAAGATTTGGGGGGAAAAAATGGAATCAGAATTTTTCTTTAAATACAATGTATGCATAATCTGCACATCATACCCTTTTATAAGCTGCTTGGTCCGATTTTATATCAAATGTTGTGTACGCTTTTAAAGGATGGTTATGCTAAGTATGCGAAAGTCTATATTCTAAGATAATTGGTTTGTATAAAAAATTATTCAATACTGTAATATCTAAAAAAAATCGGACCTTTAACTACTGAGTGCATGAGATTCTATAATCATTAGTTCAAACAAAAGTTGTGCTAAGTGACCGTTTCAGTCAGTGTATTACAATATCATGGGTCAAGTATTTTTAATGCATTCCTCACTACCTTCATACCAGTAGAAAACGCCAAAAAATATTTTATTGTTTCAATAAACCAGGCTTAATTAAATATTCAAATGAGTATTTATTATAATAAATTATCGCAATTTTTACCATACTACTTTCATGGAGTAAAAACAATTCCATCCTTTCAGCTCAGCAGCACTAAATCTCATGCACACACAGCTATTCTGAGGATCCACTAGGAATTTGGGAGAAGCAATGGCAAAAAAATTCACTTCAATCATTCTTATTCCACTTCTTGTCATTCTTCTAGAAAAAAATTATGTTAACATACATGTATGTATTGTATTAACACTTTTTGAGAGTAACTTTTATCATATTGATGTGGCATTTAAAGGGTAAGAAAAATAAATACATTTGTAGTACCAGTACATTAATCAATCAATTAACTAACATCTTCTGTGATTGTATAATGTACTTTTTTTTCAATATAAACCCAGAACAATGAATAAATCAAGAAATATTGATTATTTACTTTGAATTTCCTGCCAGAATAAGAGTGGCAATTGAACTCTTTGACATTACACCATTCATTCCAGTTACCAAAAAAATGTCTCAGACGACATTGAATATGTATCTTTAATTCTTTTCATCAAGATTTCAACAAAATGTAATGGTTGTCCGAGACATATTTTTAGTAATTTTTAATGTAAAGAAATTTGCATTAGAGAGGGTCTGGACCCCCTGACCCCCCCCCCCCCCCCCCCTTTCAGATCCGCACATGAATGCATTAGGTATACTATAATATAGTCATAAGTGAACATTAAATTATATCAATTAAACCGAAGGTTCAAGTAAGCTTTTCTAATCACCAGTTGTCCATTGGTCTGTCCTTCTGTCTGTCTGTCCATCTGTAAACTTTTCACATTTTTGACTTCTTCTCAAAAACCACTGGGCCAATTTTAACTAAACTTTGTACAAAGTATCCTTATGACATCCTTATGAGAAGGGGATTCTAAATTGTTACTAGAGGTACTGTGAGCAAGCTCACATTTGATACCCCCCGCTAAGAAAAAAATCATAACCCATGTATTTTTGCTATTATAAAAAATATTGGATGAATCTATTTCACTGTACATTTTCTATAAATTACAACTGCTCTATTTTTGAAAACTGTTAATGCTAATATGAGTAAACAAACCAATTTCTATCCCTTAATTCATTTTTATTTTAAGTTATACTCTGTCCCAAGATATTTTGGATTCACGTTTGGACGATTTTTAATAAAAATACACTTACCTGTGAAAGAAGTGCAATTGAAATAGTTGAAAGGGATATTTTCCAAGATAATTTCATTGACACATTATCATCTTTCACTCGGAAAAATTCACAGGAACGAAAACAGATTCCTTACGGAGATTTATAATGGGGAATGTTTACATCTTTTCTCCATTCGGAATACACTCGGAATACATCGCGCAATATTTCAACGTTATCATCCGGGCTTGCTGCAATGCAAAATCTCCGTAGACATCACATTTTTAAGCATTGTATTGAAACCTGATAAGCTAACAGGGGCGTTTTGACTGAGAAATCTTGGAAATTTTTCATACTTTTGAATGAACATCGTTTGGATCCTGAGGTATTTATAAATATCAAACAATTATGCCAAACGTGAATCCAAAATATCTTGGGACAGAGTATAACTGTAAATGCATGAGGACATTTGCATCCTTACGTTAACAGCCATGACTCGAATCAAACGAAATATGCAAGTGAAACAGCCATTTAATATTTAATTATTTTCAATTATTGGTATACTGAGCCCGATTTTTTCTGAATCTTTTTTTCCACACATTTTTTTACAGAAAAAAATTTCATCGGGCCAGACCATTTTCAGAGAGACGGGGATGAGAATCTAAAAATAATTTTATGTGGCCTGAGAGAAGCAAGCTTTGTGTCAAATTTTAGCTTCTAATATTTCCATTAATACAAGACATGACACAGATAGGAATAAAGCATTTTTTAACCAATTACCTTAAACTTCCTCAATTGACCTTGGGTCAAGGTCATGACACACCCTCAAGTTATAAGCAATCTTTGTGTGAATTTAGAACTTCAATATTTGTCCATAAGAAAGATATGGACCGGACATGAATTTTGAACTTTCTGCCAGTGACCTTGACCTTACCCAAATGACCTTAGGTCAAGGTCATGAAATACCCTTAGGTCATAAGTAATCTTTGTGGGAAGTAAAAGCTTCCAATGTTTCTCCATAAGAAAGATTTGGACCGGACACAAATTTTGCATTTTTTCTGCCAGTGACCTTGACCTTGCCTGAATGACCTTGGGTCAAGATCATGACACACCCTTAGGTCATAAGCAATCTTCGTGTGAAGTAAGAACTTCCAATGTTTCATGCTCCATAAGAAAGATATGGACCGGACACGATATTTGCATTTTTTCTGCCAGTGACCTTGACCTTGTCCGAATGACTTTGGGATTGCACAGACGGACGGACAGACGGACATGGTGATACCTATATACCCCCCCAAACTTTGTTTGCGGGGGGTATAAAAATAAAGGGTGTTACCCTTTTAAAAAGGGAGGTAATTGCGAAACATTGAATATAGGGTGTGTGTCTTTAAAAATCTTCTTCTCCGAAGAACCACTGTATCAGAAATGCCAATACTAATACAAAAGCTTGTATATATAGTGAAGATTCTAAATTGTAAAAGCCATAAACCCCTGGACCCAAACTGAGGCCCCAGGCAAGGTTCAAAGTTTAACATATAAAGAAAAATGTTAAAAATTCTTCTTCTCAAGAACTTCTTGAACAATGCAACAGTTTGGGATATTACTGTGAATACACCCTTGGCTATTGTCGATTCAAAATTGTTAAAATATTTACCCCCCATTTTAAACTGAACACCAAGAGGGGCTCTAAGTTTTACATAGAAATATACAGGTGACATGTTTTAAAATCTTCTCTAGAACTCAATCATGATGTTACAGTTTGTGAGATTACTATGCAAGGATCATCAAATAGTGAAAATTCTAAATTGTAAAAGCTGTGACCCCGGACCAACACTGGGGCCAAAGAAGGGGTTTAAAGTTTAATATAGACTGAAGTATAGTAGGAAAATGTTTAAAATTCTTTTTATCGAGAACTACATTGCTAAAGTTTGTGAGATTACTCAAATACGTGGGTTGTTAGAAAAGTCTGCGGACAAGTTCGATTGTGAGCGGACTATTTGCATGATACCAGTGAAATTTTTCATATTTAATCTTGACGTATTTTCTAAGAAATATGTAAAGATTTGTTTATTTTAAATGGACCTTAAAAATTATACAGATTAATTATTTTGATAAGATATGCTTCACGGAGCATGTCAGTTTCTAATTGTTTTATATTTTGTATGCATTTTTTCCTTTTAAGAAAATGTACAGTTTATGTGCATAAAAATAAACGATATTTCATATGAGATCACAATAAAATATGAAGGTCATTTTGTGAAAGTTTCAATTAAAATGAAGATTTTCTGACCGTTTTATCGCCAAATATGGATGACCAACGCTAGAAAAATGAGTCAAAATTGTTAACGTAACTGGACTCCTTGGAGCACCGGGCCGTCATTAAATTTTGTGTGCACGCAGAAAAATCTCTGATGGAGACCAAAAGGTTCTTAGATACTGCTATTTTTATAGGACAAAGGTTTACAATTGGAACTACAATTGGAATTGAAGGTTTTAAAATGGAAATACTGATATCTTGAGCTCTTGCAGCACCCCAACCCCCCATACAGCTCGGATCTTGCACCTATTGATTTCGCTTTATTGCCTTATCTGAAGTCGAAACTGCAAGGACAGAGATTTTCAGACCTAAATGATCTACGATATGACACAAAAGACATTATTCAAAAATTTGACAAATAATGGTGTGAACATGCGTTTTATAAATGGGTTAATGGCATTAAAAGTGTCTGAACTAAAAAGTGTTTACTTTGAAAAAGAGTCACAAGTTAAATTGCCTTTCAGTAGTTTGACGTCACCTGCATCATGGAAATATGAAATGGTGCTCCGTAAATCCAATTCATGCAAAATAAAAATTGCTGTATCTTTTGATAACAACTTCAAAATCATATGATTTTTTGCATACTTATTTTCCATTGGTAGTCTTTTAATAAAACATACATCATCCTACGAAGTACACAGTAATTTTGCTGTAAATCACTTTGTCCGCAAACTTTTCTAACAACCCTTGTAGTGTAGATTTTAAATTGTTAGAGCCAACCCTAGGACCAACACTGGGGCCCCAGGAAGGGGTTCAAAGTTTAGAATATAAATAGCATAATATACAATGAAATAGAATTTACGTGTACAAGAAACTGTTGTTCAGATGAGTGATGTGGCCCATGGACCTCTTGTTTCTGAAGTATTTTTTAAAAATGTATACACTAGATTAACCAAAATTTAAAATAAAATTTTGGGGTCTATATGCTTCTTTCCGTGCTACGGTATTTATTAAATGACCTTTCTGCACTAAAAGTGCAAATTGCACATAAATCTCTTTTCCCTCTGTAATTTTTTATCGAAAAGATGCATGCCATCAAATACAATCTTATACTCATTAAAATAAAATTATAATCAAAATAATAATTAAAATGTGAAATTTTTTCACCTAATCAAGATTTTGACTTTTTTGCACTGATAAAACGCTATTTTTAGCCAGGCATTTACAATTCAACATGCAATGAAATTATTCAAAGTCTCAAACTTTTTCTCAAATTATATATTCCGGTATTATACTTGTCAGAAAAATCTTTTAAATTCAGAAAATAAAACCAAAAGTATGGGTCTATGATGTAAAATTTAAGATATGGCATGAAATAAGCTGATTTTTAAGAAAAAATTGGAGTTCATTTTTTCTTGACTTTTATAAAATATCAGTTTAATATGCCAATATATGTCAATAGAAATATTGAAAATTTGTTAAAATATGTATTTCAGAACAAGTTGAAGATACACCAATGCACAAACTATCTGGAAATTTGGTCTGCACTGAAAAATAGAATGCTTAAGTTAAGGTACTCTAAAACAACTAAGCTATTATGATAAATGTTCATTTTCTTCTTATAAACCTTCCGTCACAAAATATAGTCCTTTACTAAAGTCTATTAATATGTCATTTTCCTGTAACTATTTCATTCAAAATAGTTTATTTGGCATGGTAAAATATGAATTTACAAGAAGAATTAATATATGATGCAAAATTTCCAAACTAGAGGTGATCCAAAATGGTTACCTCAAAACAGAGGAACAAACCTCTTTAAAGGGGCATGGTTATCATTTTGGTCTAATTCTATTTTTCAGTTTTTATAATTTACAAAGCTTTAGGAACAAGGCTTAAATTTACACCACGATTATCTCAAAGATGCACAGAGACTAACTGACCAATGTGAAAACAACCTAGACCCAAATCTTAATTCAGGAATTTTTTTGCTTCAGTCATGTTTTGATGTGAACCTTTGGGGGAATACCAGTACTGTTATAGTAGTTTTTAACCAAAAAAAAAAGATATTTTAATTCTATTTTCAATTTACCCTTCAGGCAGGACAGCTGCAGTTGTCTGGTTCTTTGCATCCAATCTTGCTTCTTCTTTATTGGCCTGCATGTATGAAAATTAAAAACATTTTGCCTATAATATTTTTATTTGATAATATTTAATCATAATTTTAAACAAGAGGCCCATTGGCCACATCGCTCACCTGAGGAACAATAGGTATGATAAAATCAGTTTAATGAAGTCATAATACAAACTATCTGGACAATGTACAATAATACATGTAGATCCTGTATAAATAAAATCCATTTTCCCCCTGGATATTCTTATATTTACAATCATTAGTCCCTTTTCTAACAGGAAGATTTTATAGTCATATCATATGTTGAGTATTGCAGTTCTCAAAAAGATCCTTAACAATAGTTTATATATGGGATATAAACCTACATCAAACTCTGAACCTTCTTGTGAGGCCAAAGAATTGTCCTGGGGCCAAAGTCTTAACAATTATAAAGAATCCTCTGGCTGATTAGTTTCTGAGAAGAAGATTTTTAAAGATTTACTCTATATATTCCTATGTAAAACTTAATTCCCCCATTGTGGCCCCACCCTACCCGCGCGGGGGTCATGATTTTCACAACTTTGAATCTACACTACCTGAGGATACTTCCACACAAGTGTCAGCTTTCCTGGCTGATTAGTTTCTGAGAAGAGGATTTTTAATGATTTACTCTATATATTCCTATGTTAAACTTCGACTCCCCATTGTGGCCCCACCCTACCCCCGGGGGTCATGATTTTCACAACTTTGAATCTACACTGCCTGAGGATGCTTGCACACAAGTGTCAGCTTTCCTGGCTGATTAGTTTTTGAGAAGAAGATTTTTAAAGATTTACTCTATATATATATATATTCCTATGTAAAACTTCGACCCCCCCCCCCAATTGTGGCCCCACCCTACCCCCGGGGGTCATGATTTTCACAACTTTGTATCTACACTACCTGAGGATGCTTGCACACAAGTGTCAGCTTTCCTGGCTGATTAGTTTTTGAGAAGAAGATTTTTAAAGATTTACTCTATATATTCCTATGTAAAACTTAATTCCCCCATTGTGGCCCCACCCTACCCGCGGGGGTCATGATTTTCACAACTTTGAATCTTCACTACTTGATGATGCTTCCACACAAGTGTCAGCTTTCCTGGCTGATTAGTTTCTGAGAAGAAGATTTTTAAAGATTTACTCTATATATTCCTATGTAAAATTTCGACCCCCCATTGTGGCCCCACCCTACCCGCGGGGGTCATGATTTTCACAACTTTGAATCTACACTACCTTAGGATGCTTTCAAACAAGTTTCAGCTTTCCTGGCTGATTAGTTTCTGAGAAGAAGATTTTTAAAGATTTACTCTTTATATTTCTATGTAAAATTTCGACCCCCCATTGTGGCCCCATCCTACCCGCAGGGGTCATGATTTTCACAACTTTCTATCTACACTACCTGATGATGCTTTCACACAAGTTTCAGCTTTCCTGGCTGATTAGTTTCTGAGAAGAAGATTTTTAAAAGATTTACTCTATATATATCGACCCCCCATTGTGGCCTCACCCTACCCGCAGGGGTCATGATTTTCACAACTTTGAATCTACACTACCTGAGGATGCTTCCACACAAGTTTCAGCTTTCCTGGTCTTATGGTTCATGAGAAAAAGATTTTTGAATATTTCGCAAAAATTTTCCTAAATTCCTAATTATCTCCCTTTGCAAAAGGGCTTGATCCTTAATCTTCACAACGTTGAATCCCCTTAGGCTAAGGATGCTTTGTGCCAAGTTTGGTTGAAATTGGCCCAGTGGTTCTTGAGAAGATGTTGAAAATGCGAAAAGTTTACAGACAGACGGACAGACAGACGGACGACAGACAAAATGTGATCAGAATAGCTCACTTGAGCTTTCAGCTCAGGTGAGCTAAAAAGAGGAAAATAACTGTTTCCAAATACTTTAAAGTCTTTCTTAGATGATTGCCATCAGCCAATATTCTTCCATTAATGGAATTTCAACAAGTGAAAAACTGTCAATAATACAGCAAACCAGGTTTTCTTTTATGTAAACTGCTCCATAATCCATATCAACCCTGAATTGATAAACACTACATACTGTGTCCAGTGAAATGGAGTATCCTATTATGTGAACTGTATCCATAATCCATATCAACCCTGCATTGATAAACACTACATGTACCTACTATATCCAGTGAAATGAGTACCCTATATGCAATATTTTGCCAAAACATTACTAAGCTCATAAGCTGATATTTTTTTCATAGATTATCAGAAATAAAAATTCTAGCAATATGCACACCTCTGACATAATATATGTACAAATGATCTGCAAAAGAACAACTTCCTATCTTGAAAACTGAAGGAGGAGTTACCCATACAATGAGGGTACCCTATATGCAATATTTTGCCAACAAAAACTAAGTTCAAAAGCTGGTATTTTTTTCATAAATTACCAGAAATCAAAATCCTAGCAAAATGCACATCTCTGATATATGTACAATTGATCTGCAAAAGAACAACTTCCTATCTTGAAAACTGAAGGAGGAGTTATCCGTACAATGAGGGTACCCTATATGCAATATTTTGCCAAAAAATGACTAAGTTCAAAAGCTAGCATTTTTTTTATAAATTACCAGAAATCAAAATCCTAGCAATACTGTGGAATCATTTAATTTTTTGGGGGTCTATTTTCATGGATTATGGGATACTTGCTTTTTCATGGGGATGTAATTTCATGGATGCGTCGGTTTTCAGTTTCAGTAGGAAAACTAAATCTTTTATAATTAATTTTTGTGGAGGAAGTAAATTCGTAAGTGGGGGCTACCCACGAATACCACGAAAATTGAGCAACCTCGAATTCTAATGATTCCACAGTATGCACATCTCAAATATATGTAGTACAATTGATCTGCAAAAGAACAACTTCCTATCTTGAAAACTGTAGGAAGAGTTATCCGTACAAAAAGGGTACCCTTTTGGCGGCTGCCCACCCACCCTCCCGCCATTTTCACCATTTCAATAACCTGATTTTTCCGTTAAACCTGGTTAATAAATTGGAAACCCTGCACATCTAACTGGTGCCAAAGGTTATTGGAAAAAAAAAAGTTTCAAAAGCATTCATTTCAACACACAAACTACAGCCCAATTTTCATTTCAATTAGTTTTTTAAATACTATATAACTGTATTGACTTTATCTCATGACCCAAATTTGTTACTCTTTTAATCATAAGTGTTTAACCGGTCGGTATACCTCAGGTAAGTTCAGGTGGGGGTGGAGCCTATATTGAAAGAGGTGTGAAGCCCCGAGGGAAACACGCTTGCTTGTGTATACATGTCTATATACATGGGGTATTAAAGTGCTCTCAACAAAGATTTTCCAATGATCTAAAAAAAATATCGTATTTATATGTACAAATTGTCGACCATTGAAATGAATATAAATGCATGAATAACAGCGTGCGACATGGGCAAATCTTTCATTTGATTGAAAGTTTTTGACGGGATTTACTGAGAATATATCATGATGTTTTGTGCATTATACGATCATCCCACCATACTCAAATACTAATGCAATATTGCAACATACGCTTGTAAAACTTTTTTCATAAGCTGCTAAATTAAAGTGCACAATAATTCTTAACAGCTGCGCAGAGTTGTCTGTACTTGTTTCTCTTCTGGTTTCAGCTCATGAAATTTCTCAAAGAAATGTGATAACTAACGATATAATCGTGGATGCAATATTTGATTTAATATAACTATTCATTCTCAATTATTCACAAAAATCTTTATTAATAAACGACATTTTCTGGGATGCATCATTGGCGGCACTTTATTTTGACAGACTATAAGTGATCAGCATGTTTGGTGTGTTACATAGACCAAGTATGAGTAAATTTTTAATTCCTATCTTTCAATATTTCTTTTAATTAAATAGTGCTAATAGATGCAATTTATTGTCACGGTATGCATCAAAAGACAAAAGTTAATTGCACCATTGTCGCGAGTGCTAGACAATATGGTATACACAGGACGAGTAAACAAATGTCAATCATTTTCTAACATGCAATCTGGGGCCTCAATTTAGTTCATTGACAGGGGTACATTGACCAAGTAAATTTGAAGGCAGTGCTTATTTTCTTGGTCTTTAAGGAGGTAATTATTGTTATTAACTTACATTTTTTATTTTATCATCATGTTGAACTGGAATTTCAATTTTTCCTGGTTGGGTATTAGCTGAATTTTGATTGTTTATTTCCATGGAATGTGATGACAACGGTTGGACTGTTTCTTTGTTGCTTGCTTCATTATTTCCTTCAGGGTCTGTAGTCCCTATGCTTGCTGCATCATTTTCTTTGTATTTCTGGGATTGCAATTTCCTGCTTTGGTCACATTTTCTTTCCTTCTCTGAGTCTTTTTCATCTTCATTTATAGCTTCAGAAGCCTTCATGTTTTCATTTTCTGCACTCTGGGATAGAGCTGTTTTGTTGTCTGCTGGTTTAACTGGAAGTTGGTTTTTCCTCCTTAGATATTCTTGTTTCTTTTTCTTTCGTGTTTTCTTGTGTTTTTTTGGTTTAGCTCCATCTTTCTCTGCATTTTCAGTTTTCTCTTCTTCGTTACTCTCACTATCTTCTCCCAGTTCTTTTCCTTCTCCCCCTTCTTCGTCTTCTTGATCTTCCTCATCTTCTCCTTCATTATTTTCTACATTAAGAGAACTGTCCTCATCCATTTCCTCTGCTGGATCTTTGACATCATCTTGTATTTTTGTCTCATTGACTATTGAATGATCTTCTGACAAATGCTGCTTTTTACTCTTATCTAAATTCTCTTTTTCTGGAGATTTCCTCTTTCTTTCATCCAATTTTTTTGTGCCTTCATTTACTTGCTGCTCTTGTCCACCATTTACATTCCAAGAAGGCTTGTACACTGTGTTTTCTATGGAAGGTGTTCCACTATCTCGCACTTCATCTTCTGTCACTTCATTCTGATTTGATGCGTCTTGTATTTCTCTTTCTTTTTCTTTATTTTGACCTGGGGTGTCTGGTGGCTTCTCCACATCTTTAGGGGAAAGACTTTTGCTGTTCCTTGTTCCACTTGGGGCATCACCAGTTTCATGTATGATACCTTGTGATGCATCTACTTTTGAAGTAGATATAACATCACCTGTTCCAGTATAATCTTTAGGAATATCCAATGCTTTAATTTGAGATTTTTCCACTTCTTCATTTTTCCCACTTCCATTCTCTCTCTCTTCTGGTAGAAAAGGTTCCACTGATCTACCAGATGGATGTTCTACAATCTCCATGGAATCCATCATTTCCTGAATCCCTGGATTTTCTCCATGTTGTTGTAACTCTGAATTCAGACTAGAAGAATTCAGTTCTGTGGTAATTTTAGTTAACTGACCATTGCAGAAATCTGAACTATTCTCTAGATTTATTGCTTTTTCATAGCTGCGGCTCCTTTTCACAATTTCTCCCTCACTAGAGCTAAACGACCCAACTTCAAAGTCCATATCTTCACTTGTATGATCTTGTGTTTTGTCTTCTTGAGCACTTTGATTTTTATTTTCATTGTCCAAATCTTCTTTCCATTCATTTGATTTATTCAATACAGTCTTCTCCACAACAGCTGGGGCTGTGAAAAAATGAAGTAGTTTTTAATGGTACAGAATAAGTACCTTTGAAGAAGCTGTAGAGAAAAAAGGCAGAAAATTTTGTAATAATCCACCCTCTGAAAAAGGGTTGGCCCTTTATCCTATAATTTTCATTCCTCTCATCATCAGAGTGCTTTATACTAAGTTTGGTTAAATTTGGCTTAAGGTGGAATAACACATCATTACAAAAAGGCTGATCCCTGATCGAAATAACATTTCGTTTTATTTAAATGATTTTATTGATGGCAACAGTAAACTTACTCCATAGCCTAGTGAATATAGCTTGTGATCCGTGCATCCCCAATTCAAATACCGAAGGGGTTTTGCTGTTTAATACTTTCCGAATTGAATTTTTCAAATATTCCTTTTTTATCCCCAAATTGCATTTTTTTTTTCGCTAATTTGACTTATGTACAGTTGATTTATCATTATAATATTCATAATCAAATAATTTACGGTTAATTTGAGTGACTTTTTTCAGGTGTGTTATTCCACCTTAAGACAACTGGCATTAAAACATGTGAAAATTCACATATGAACAGACTATTGATTCAGAAAAGCTAATAGTTGGTTTACAAGAGAGTTCTTAAATATTCCTGCATCAATGAAAACATAGGTAATCACAGATTACAAAGCTCACCGAGATGAGACATCACCCTTATGAGACTTCACCTTTATGAGACCACCTTTATCGTATTAAATGAAAATCATACTTTATGATCTTGGATATTCATGGATTCTGTTTTGACACAATATCGTATATCATCTGTTAAAAAATTGTATGATAATCATACGTTCAAATGTTAATCAATACAATAATATAAAATTAAATATTGCATCCTATCATATTTACAACATATATCATATAATACAATAAAATACCATAATAAACAATGATGAGATATGATATTGTAACGTATGATTAACATTGTATTGTGTTATACGTTATTGTATTTGATCACATAATACAATATCATAATATATAAAACAATATAGTATTATATTACAATATCATATTACATAATACATCCTAACATTGAAACATATGATATTATATTGTATAATATAGTATGATATTGTATGATACTGTTTCATTTTTGATACATAATATGATATTGCATCATATGATACAATATAATTTGATACAACATTGTATCATATCAAATGATACAATATCATGTGATAAAGTACAATATTATATAATACAATAGTATTTTATACATATTGTATCATATGATACAATAATATATTTTACAATATCATACAATACAATTTCATGTGATGTGATAATATATCATATTATATAAAATATATTATATAAAATATTATATACATAAAATATCAAAAAAATTGATACAATATCATATCGTATCATATAACTTTTTATGATATTATATTGTATCATATTTAACAATATTGTTTCCTACCATACCATACTATATCATAGGAATCATGTTATATCATTTATCAACAAACACATCTATCTATTGAGCAGGTATGAGTGAGGTAGGAGATTTCTTTAGCATCCTTGATAATGGAGATCAGGCTCTGCATCGGAAGCAACCTCTGCGTTTCATTTATAATTTAGTTAAATCAATTATGCAAGCTATCATCTATAAAACATGTGACCTGTTCCAAAAAAACTAAACCTCATCCAGCATCCGAAACCTATGGCTCAGACTCAGCATTCAAGCCTGTCAGGTGCATCAGTATACATACGACGCATCTCCATGCAAGTTTGGTGAAGTTCAGACCAGTAATAACTAAGATATCATCATCAGAGGGCACTAGCAATTAAAACCTTAACCTGCTCCAGCATCCGCAACCTATGGCTCAGATTCAACATTCATGCATGTCAGGTGCATCTGTATCATAAGACACACCATCCATTCAAGTTTGGTGAAGTTAGGACCTGTATTAACTAGGATATATTTTTTAGCATCCTTGATAATGGAGGTCAAGCTCTGCATCTGAAGCTTCCTCTGTGATTCATTCATATTACAGTTTAATCAACTATGCAAGTTTGAAATAGTACTATTATCTATTAAACATGTGACCTGTTCCAAAAAACTTAACCATATCCAGCATCTGAAACCTATGGCTCAGACTCAGCATTCAAGCCTGTCAGGTGCATCAGTATCATAAGAAGCACCATCCATGGAAGTCTGGTGAAGTTAGGACAAGTAATAACAAAGATATAATCATCAGAGGGCACCTGTTTCAAAAACTTTAACCAGTTCTAAAAACCTTAACCTCCTCCAGCATCCGAAACCTATGGCTCAGACTCAGCATTCAAGCATGTCAGGTGCATCAGTATCATAAGACGCACCAACCATGGAAGTCTGGTGAAGTTAGGACAAGTAATAATTAAGATATAATCTACAGGGCACCTGTTTCAAAAACTTTAACCAACTCTAAAAACCTTAACCTCCTCCAGCATCCGAAACCTATGGCTCAGATTCAGCATTCAAGCCTGTCTGGTGCATCAGTATCATAAGACGCACCATCCATGGAAGTCTGGTGAAATTAGGACAAGTAGTTACTAAGATATAATCATCAGAGGGCACCTGCAACAAAAACTTTAACCAGCTCTAAAAACCTTAACCTCCTTCAGCATCTGTAACCTATAGCTCAGATTCAGCATTCAAGCCTGCCTGGTGCATCAGCATCATAAGACACACCATCAATGCAAGTTTGGTAAAGTACAGACCTGCAGTAACTTATATATTGCTATCAAAGGGCTCCTGCAACAAAAACTTTAACCTGGTCCAACAACCTTAACCTCCTCCAGCATCTGAAATTTAGGACTCCGATTCAGCATCCAAGTCTTTCAAGTCCATAAATAGGTCCAGATGCATCATCCATGCAAGTTTGGTGAAGATAGGACAAGCAATAGCTTAGATACAGGACCTGCAACAAAAACTTTAACCAGGTCCGGACGCCGATGCCGACGCCAACACCGAGGGTATAGCATAAGCTCCCCTTGACTTTGTCTCAGTGAGCTAAAAATGTTATTGTTTTAGTTTTTTTTTAGTTCTTTAAAACTTTCAATTTACCTGTTGACATGGTCTCCTGGGCTGGTCCAGTATTTGGAGGCTTTTCACACTCTGAACAGAATTTCATGTTTGGTGTTATTATGTTGTCACATGGTTCTCCATTGGATTTCTTTCCATCACACATTGCAGCCCCTGGTAGAAATGCTTGGAGAGATATTTGCCAGCCACACTCCATACAAAACTTGTTGGAGCTTTGGATCATTGTACCACATGCTGGAGTTCTTCTGCCATCCTGAACTGTGTTGGGACAAGGGGCAGTCTGGATGTCCTGTGCTGCTGGTGCCAACACCTTCCTCCCACATTCTGGACAGAATTTTGCACTGCCTTGCAGTGTGAATCCACACTCACAAAGCATTATGGATGATTCCTCCTACAAAACAAACACAATTCATGAGTTATTGTAGATACTAGTGTTACAGCTAGTAAGGGTAAAAGAAACCATAGGACTTAACTGTCCTGTCACTTTTTTGTGTATAACAGCCAAATGTTAGATCCAAAGAAATGCATTTCAACGTTCAAAATATTAATATCTTGTGAATTATCAAAATGGATATAGAAAATATATTTAACGTTAAGATGGCAAGTCTGAACATTATTTAGAATAATGAACAATCTGTCAAACATTTAAATGTGGGTTGTGGGAGGTGGGATCCGGAATTTTTTATTTTATTTTTTTTTTGGGGGGGGGGGGGGGGGGGGGAGGGGGAGAATGATAACCATTAAAGGCATTATTCAAGTCATAATTTTCTTTGGACTTTGGACATTATCCATAGAGAAAATTGTGTTGATATGCAGATAATCTACTGGTAAAAGAAATAGTCAATACCCTTAGCTTGCCACCTTGGAACAATGGATTTCACATTTCTGACCTTAGAATCTCAGGTGACCTTAACACAATAGAGTAATTCTAATATCAGCACCCAGGATAAAAGCCTTCCATTATTTTCTTTTCATGTTAACTTTTCAGCAGTTCATCGATCCTCACATTCATTTGCTTTCTGGTATAGTAAAATCATTTAGCACAAACACAGATAGAGCAAAATCTGAGGGAAGTTTTGTGGAGTCCCCAGAAAAATTCTTCACAAATCCTTGCAAAACTTTTGGATTATAACCAATTTATATAACAAAATTTAGAACTTTTATATTTACTTTATAATTTAAAAAATTAGCAATACCAATTGAAATATTTAATAGTTTGAATGAATTTACTTTCACATATAAATTCTTCAATTTATAATCCAATGATTATAGGTTTCAAAAGAGTGGATTTTCATTATTCGGCAATATTTGCATTTTTTTTGGCCATAATTAGCATAAATTGTAGTCTGGTGAAAGAAACCATGCATTATTTAAAAATTTGCTATACTTATCATTACCAATCATGTAAAACGGCTATAGCTGCTAGGACTTTGCTTTAACTCATGAGTTGAAAAGAATTTAAAAGATCAATGGCTTATGAATATGGCTCATGATCATTTCAATTTTTTCAGCAGCATAAATAACAATATTGATCCTTAAATCTAGAAATACATGTATCAGCTAGTTATTCTAAATCAACTTGCATTTTTATTAGTAATAAGTGAAGTTGAGTTGACCGACATGGGCATTTTGATGTACAGAGACATAGCCATATGATTTCTTTAGTTTGAGGTACAAATTAGACAGAAATCAATTTCTACTTTGTGTAATAATGAATTATTTGTCTAGAAATACATGTATAAGGTTTTCATTCAAATACCTGTTTTTGTCAAGTTGTTTTTTAGAACCAGCTTATTAGCTATACATGAATAAAGAAATGCATACCACGAAAAAAAAAAACAGCCTGAGTTTAGGACGACACTGTCTTAAATACCGCATTTAAGTTTTAGGAAATGTTTAATCAAATAAGAATCAATTTAATTCAAATTAACGGTGCGTATTACAATTAATATGTATTTGTACTATTTTAAAATATGCCAAAATATTAAATAGCTGCAGCATATTGTTGTTAATTCCACACAAGATATTGTTAAAAGATTTTGCCAAATCATCAAAATAAAGCACATTTTTTCTAATTGAAAGCAATTTACATAAAACTGGGATAGATCCGTTTGTTTCCCAAGCATGGTTCACATTGGTAAACTAATATCTTTTACCAATTTTAATTCATAAAATATTCCTAAATTGTATTGATCTTTCACCTGCGCCAAGCTGTTTTTACATGCATCAAAATTTCTTCATTCAGTTGTTGACGCATAGCATAGTAGAGTCTCCAAACCACTAGTTTAATAAATTGTCATTCGCTTTAAAAAAAAGCTTTAAAACTGTCAATCATTTGATTCTGATTACTATTAATATTAATTAAATCTAAAGTGTAGCATTAACGGCAGCATCTATGTAAAGGCAACAAGCCATTTTAAAACTGTTTCAATATAATTCACTTTTAACGTTACACTTCCTGAGAACTATCGAATGGAATGCAGATCGTGACGTCAAAGTTGATTATGACGACATATTTTATGAAGTACAGACAAGTGACTTTCTACACATTGCTGTGGGAAGCCTTAGACCAACCGACCAACAGACGGCAGCAAAGGGGCATAAAAAACCTGAGATTTAGGAATGTGCCATGAAGTCATGATTTTAAAAGACTGCATTATTAAAATATGTTGCCAGGAGACATTTAGGGTTTCTATGAATGTCCTTCTATTTCCTTCCTCTACATGATGGTTATCTATTATTATATGCTTTTTATATAGAGTAAAATATGATTTTTAATTCACTCTAAATAATCTAAATAAATGTTCTAGTTTATTTCCTCCATTCTTATGTTCCAAAGATCATTTAATTACTTCGAATTTTGCACATTTTCATCGATCCTTATAGTTACACTTTTTAAAATAAAGGGGTTTATATTCAATATTTACTTTTCCCCTCTATCATATTCAAATTAAGTCTCAAATGATAAATAGTCCAAAACATTTACACCATAGCAGCAATAATTTAAGTTGTCACTGGTCGCTGTATTTTAACAAATTACTTCCTCATCCTAAGCTTGCTTTCATATTCACTTCACAATTATGTAGTCTTTATTTTCTTTTTCAGAATTTCAGTTGTATATTTATCTCTGATGAAATATGAATGGAAATTATTACCCCTTTGAACAAACTTGAACGTTCTACATCATAAACAAGCTTGATGTAAAATTCTAAATAACTAAGATTTATTCTAAGATATGTACAAAAAATAACCAAAGGTTTTGTGTTTTTTATACCCATCCCAATTTACATATCATCCAAAAGATTACGTTACCTCAAGACTGTGATACCAATGTCATTGCTGGAAATTTAGTGACATCATGTACTGTACATGTAAGTTAATTTAATGTAATTACTTGTGTATATAATATCTCAGTACTGTCACACACCTACTAGCACTAGCTAGTGGGTTAATTTAACCCTTTAGCACAATTCAAAAGAGTCATACCTGTTTTGTCATTAATTTCAATGTAGCCATTTATTTTTACATTAAAATAAATGTAAAAAATGGGCTTCATCCCTGTGGCACAGTCTGTAGATTGTGTTGATTTTTAAACTGAAGGGTCTTCCCCCTATATTCTGTTACATTAAAATAACTGTTACTGATTCAAAGCAAGGAATCTGTTTCAAAAATAGAGGACATGCAAAATTAACATTTTGTCAGAAACGGGTTTTAAGAAGTTTTGAACTAGATCGGATTCTGTGAGCCACAACAAGATATATTATTAATAACTACAGTTTTGTTATTAAGTAAAAAAAAATCTGGTTGAGAAAAAACTTAATGGAATACAAAAAGCCTAGCTTTGTGACAAAGTGTTTAAATATCTAACACATGTTATATATTTGATATAGTCTGTAAAACAAATAAAAAACAAAGAAATAAAAAAATACAATATACCTGCATAACACTATGGTGTTATTATTAATTCTGCAACAAACATTTGAGGAATCCAGAACTGAAATACGACTTAAATATCCTTCTTTCGTTTTAGTAATAAAGGACCAACTTTCCTTTCCACCTTACTTTTTAAAAACGTGTAGATACCATATCTAATCACGCGGTAAGTATTGGAATTCCGATAATTTAAACAGAAACTAATATTATCAATGTACCTGCATACATGACAATGACGTACGACATATAAATTAGTATAAATATGAACTTCACAACTAATGAACATTAAAACTTAAAAGTCAATTATGTCAGCCTCAGGTTTAGTTTACGTTTTATCGTTTACAATCAGACATAGCTAAAGTCTATCGCATGAGATTCCTTAGTTTATATTACGCAAATTGGGGCAAAACAGCTACAGAATAAGAATTTGACCACTTTCTGCATAACAAAATAAACTAAAATACTTACCGTTTCAGTACATTTCTGTCTCAATACGTGACAAAGTAATTACAATACAATATTTTCAGCGAACTTTTCATTACTTTCGCTTTGATTTCGGCACATTCGCGGGTAGAGTCGGAAAGTCTCGGGCGTTTTCCACAAACTTTGGACGAAATGCCCGAAACGGCGGGATTTTCATGTGTAATGTCGAGACCGAGACGGTCAACCATTTTATTTCCGTGTGGATCGATAAAAAAAAAATAAAAAATGTCTAGAAAAAAACAAAATATGTGTAATAGTATGAATATTATGAATATCATATTATTTAAGTACATAGATTAAGTATATAGATTTTAAGATAAAACCAACCAAATCTGACACACATTTTAAATACACACCACACACACTTAGATCCACCCTGTACCTTTACACACCTGTATATATACCCCAGGGGCAGTGATTTGGTAAACATTTGTGTGCATGAGTTTTATTGGTCAGATATTTGTTAGGGTTGTTGTGGTTGGTTTGTTGATCTGAGTATGATATTTTGCCGCCAAGTTTTGTCAATCTTTGTTTGGTCAGCCAGAGGGTAGCAGTTATATAGAATCAGACCTACATCATAAAGTTTGACAACTGACTATTTCTCTTTCTGGTAAGTAACATATTAACTAATATTCCATGTATTAAAATATTATTAACATGTACTTTTCTATAAATTAGCAAATAAGTAATTTCTTATGAAGCACTTTAACTAATTAGAGTAAATGAGTGTCATGAAAGAGTATTATAGATTTATTTAGTAGATATTGATTATAAAGTCAATATTTGTTTCTTATTCAAAGGAGTAACTGATTTTCTAATCAGTTTAAAGAGTGTTTTTATGATGATCAAATATTTGGTCTTATTGTTCAAAATGAGCAATGTAAATGTTTTTAATTAAATAGTATTTTTAGTATTCTGTTAATTGAATTACAGATATATAAACCATTATACACTCATCATTACATGAATAGAGGAAGCTTATTCCCATAGAATGGTGAGACAATTTCTAATGAATAATGTGTCTATTATATTTTTTAATTGCAACCTATTTTTTATGATTATTATGGGAGAAATTACATTGAAATTGTAAGAGTTACCTCCCTTTAATTGCTTTATGTAAATATATGTTTATGAATTATGATATCACTATGATATTATGTGATAATTCAAATCTAGATGGAAATTAAGTTAATTTTCATAGCATGAGGATTATTGTTTTATATTTGCAGGGCTCTCTATCATTTAATTTCACTGTCACTGTGTCCACAATAAATTAATATTCGAACCCTCAACAGGCGTTATTTATTATAAGTAAAACCTGTAACATATGTTTTTCACGTTTTTTTTTAAATATATACATGTATTATTGTAAACAGAGACATAAATAACAATAAACCGAGTTGTATATATTCGATAACGTTAAGAAGATGGTGGAATAAGCAATAAGATGGCGCAAATGACTATTCGGTTTAGTCGTAAAATACAATTTTGAATATAACCAAATTAAATCTATTCAAATATATTATAATACAAGTTTGCAAAAGTACAATTTCTAACTATATTCATTTTTTAATATATCTAACAAAAGATAGAAAAAAAATACTGCATATAATTTTGGTGGTATCGAACCCATAACATATAAACCCTAGATTTATAAGGTTAGCTAAGTCAGGTACTCTAACCATGATCCATTTCAGACACAACAAAGTAGGCTGTTTAACTACTATGGGTGACTTTGGCCACGAATTTACGGACTTGTATTATTTTTTCAAAACGTTCAATGGTTGGGATACAAAATTATATTTTTAATGCATAGTGGGTCATCTCTCCACGTTTTTGTTGGTTGAAATCGGCTTGTTTTCCATTAGACCTTTAATTTAAATTTAATTTAACGAGGCCGGGTCTAATTAGTTCTGCCCTAGATTTTTTAATGAAATTTTTTACCTGAATTTCTACTGATGTAATTATTATTTTAAGATTAAAAAATAAGACATTTACCACACCGTTTGTTTAGGGGGTCATCTCAAAGTTTGTTAATCTTTAACATAGGACCCTATGGGATTTCGCTTGAAATGTATCAATTTTGCACATTTTTTTAAACTTCTGCCCTAGGGATTTCTTTTTCTGTTCTACATATTAAAGTTATTGCTAAAAGGCATCACATGGTCAAATAAAAAAAACCTTTTACCTCCTGGTTTGTTCCAGGGGTCTTATCAAAGTTGATTTTTGTATGCCCAATTTCCGAGTTTTGTCAGATAATGGCTATTTTTTATTTGATAAAGGCGGAAAAGGTGATCTTTATAGTATTATTAAAGCATTCAGACATATCTAAGTAATAAAAAAATATATAACATCACATATTAAGGGTCATTAATATAAAATACATGGTTACTGTCTTGAAATATATGAATTAAGCGATATTTAGGCGTGTTAAGAAAACGTGACAGAGGGTTAGGCCTGCTGAACCCTCTTCACTTTTTCGACCCGAGCCCAAATATAGCTTCTACTTCGAGACAGTTATGTTTATTCCACAATATAACATTAATTTTACGCATTAAACGAGCCATTTTCAACACATTTCGCTGAATGTCTGCAGTTGAAACTATCACGCCATGGCGTCAACCAAGCAAAAAGTTGACGTCACAATACAAATGAAACGCTGCGCGAAAGCGTGCGTACTCGTTCTGTACTCGGCCTCGTTAATTTAAAACATATTTATTGAGTAATCAAATGGATTAGGCAACAGGCAAAGCCATCATAAACCCTTTCCAAAACACAAAGTCAAGAAGTGGTGTTCATAGAATATAGTATATAGTATGTAGTATAATTTACCAGTTTACAGGGTGATATATTATTGATATATTTGTATACAAGACAAAGGATAATCGGATAATAAATAATAAGCTTGACTTTTGTCATATGATGATAAATTAACTTGTTGTTTAACATATACACAACTGTACATGAACACATTCATTCCTACATTTATAAACCCATCACCTCATTCGTTCATACCGACAGACCTTTATATTTAGAATATGAGAAAAATATGGAGCACAGACCCACTCTATAAAAGAAAATGCCTTGAAGTTTTAAAAAATGACAGTATTTGCAGGTTTTGAAACGTACACGCCTGTTTGAGTCAACATATTCCAAGTATTAAACATATATTTATAGGTTAAAAATCAATGATATGTTAAATATATATTGTTTTAAATGATTTGTTAAAAACAAAATCAGATTTTTTGATATTTTATTTTTTCAGTAGCTTGTCCAACCGTGTATGGGCATTTTACACGCCTTACCCACCCATCTTCTTTAAAAAAGATCGAAAAGTTCAAGATTACGTACAATGATAACTAATCATAATCATAACAATATAATTCAGTAAAACCAAATTAAGATTTTACGATTAAAAAACTGCGACTATATGAAATTTTAAAAATTTCGATATCAAGTCAGCAACATGAAAAAAATCATGCGTTTTCTAACTGCTATAATATGACAACATTGAAACTTTCATTGATACATTGTAACTCTAGTAAAAGCAATGATAAAGAAGATGGGAGAATAAGATCGTGCAAATGCCCATTCGGTTTAGTAGTGAAATACAATCTTGAATTTATTTTTTCCCAATTAAATCTATTCAAATGTATCATAATACAAGTTTGCGAAAGCACGATTTCTAACTATATTCAGTTTTAATATATTTAATGAAAGATAAGAAGAAAAAAAATATCGCCAGAAATTTTTGCGGTATCGAACCCATAACATAAAAACCTTATGCATGTACATGTATATATAAGGTTAGCTAATGTCAGGTACTCTAACCACTGAGCCATTTCAGACACAACAAAATTAGCTGTTTAAATTTTATGTGTGACTTTGACCACGAATTTACGGGCTTATCCTTTATTTTTTGTTGGGATACAGAATGAAAGTTTTAATGCAAATGGGTCATCTCTCCACGTTTTTGTTGACTGAAATCGGTTTATTTCCAATAGACCTTATTTAGACTATGAAAATATATGGAGCACAGACCCACTCTATAAAAGAAAATGCTTTGAAGTTCTAAAAAATGAGAATATTTGCAGGTTTTGATACGTATGCGCCTGTTTAAGTCAACATATTCCAAGTAATTGGCTTAAATGATTTTTTTTAAATATCAGGTTTATTGAAATTTTAATTTTTCAGTAGCTTAAATCTCCGACCGTGTATGGGCATTTTACACGCCTTATCCATCCATCTTCTTTACTTAAAACTTTTGAATTACGTTTTTCAGACCGAACACAACCAGTGAAATACTTCTATTAAACAAATATTGAAAAAATTGCCCTGCTAAACAAATATTGTACATCTATTTCTGATTGATATTTTTGATTACTGATAAGGTCTTTCTAAAATTGTATTTACATGAAATCTTAGATAGCATCTTTATTGAAGGGGGGGGGGGGGTCTTCCACTTCATGTCTAAACAAACATTTTTCTTAAAGACGATGGGGGAATAAGATGGCGCAAATGCCCATTCGGTTTAGTAGTGAAATACAATTTTGAATTTATTTTTCCCCAATTAAATCTATTCAAATGTATCATAATACAAGTTTGCGAAAGCACGATTTCTAACTATACATGTATTCAGTTTTTAATATATTTAATAAAAGATAAGAAAAAAAATATCGCCAGAAAAATAATTGCGGTATCGAACCCATAACATAAAATCCCTATGTATATAAGGTTAGTTTATGTCAGGTACTCTAACCACTGAGCCATTTCAGACACAACAAAATTAGCTGTTTAAATATTATGTGTGACTTTGGCCACGAATTTACGGACATATTATTTTTTCAAAACGTTGAATTGTTGCGAAATGTTGAATGTTGGGTATTACATATGTAATTAGATTCACTAGCTCTAGAATAATTGTAGATAATTCATCCTGAATAATTGCAGATAGATCTAAGTCAAAACTCGGGACAACTGTTCCTATTACATGTATGATCATGTCTGTTTCAGCAATGCGACAAATACCTAATTCTATGTCAACTTTGATATGAAAATCAGAAAGAATATATCCAAAGGTTTCATTGCCCTGGACAACAGCCATGAAGATCCCTCTATCGGACGACGCAGTTGATTGCTCTGTTTAGTTTGGTTCATCATGAAGATGCCACCATTGTAGGCCCACTATTTCATAATATGCTGTGGTTATTTAAATGCATTGGTCCCTTGTTTCATGCGAAGTTGGTGATTTTTTATGCATGTGAAATGGTGCATGTTTTACTTTTAGATGGGATTTATTTATGCGAAGATGCGTTTAAAAAATATGCCATACATGTAGTTATATTTATTGTGAAAGTGCTTTTTCATAATATGTTGTGGTTACTTTATGTGGTCTTTGGGGCAAGTTAGAAGCCTAAAATTTATCGCGCATACACTTAACGTATGTATGAGAGAATGGCAATGGGTTTCTGACGATGGATTTTTTTTTTTTTTTTAGGAAATTCGTTTGTATTATAACAAATGCCGAAATTCTTTATAAAACTTATTTAGAAGGATTTCTTTTAAAAATAGTTGATGTTAATTGTACTGGAATATACAAATATACCAAAAATATAAAAGGTATAAGTATACAATTATTTTCACGTACAGTATAAGGTCAACAAATATCTACCTAAATTTTTTAATAAACGATTTGTTTATCTTAAAATCCCCACACGTATTTAGTGAAAAAAACATACAGTATATCAATAAGTTCCTCCTTTTTTAACCTCCTTTAACGTTAAATTAGGATGTTTCTCTATATTTTTATATAAAGCTCTTTTTCTAAACATAGGCGTCGGAACCGGGGAGGGATGCCCCCCCCCCCCCCCCACGCACACACTTTTTCTCGCAGCAAACATAATTTTTCTTAAATAAATAAAAATTTCTTAAAAGTTTCTGTGTTATCGGTAAACCTTACTAATTTTGTAGAATAATTGGATATTATTACACTAGTCTCGTTCAACCAGACGCTCGGCTGTCTCCGTAAATCTCCGACGAATCTCTGCTCATCGGAGATTTACGGAGACGGCCGAGCGTCTGGTTGAACGAGACTAGATCATTCGGCAAACCTCGGCCGATTCCGTAACCTACATCAAACGTACAATTTCTAACTATATGATGAGATACGAATCGGCCGAGGTGTGCCGAGTGGAGACTAGATATTACACCCGAGGATTGCCGAAGGGTAACGATGTACCGTACCCGTCCGATGCATGCCGATTGCCTGCCGAATGTCGTCTGCTATTATACTGCTGCATATGCTGGTGCGTTTTCGTCGACGATAGACTAGACAATCAGGATTAAAATCAAAAAGTCGAAAACCATGAACATTTTTCAAGTCATAAGGTAAGTACATTGACTGATTGATGATTGTTGTTGTATACATCTTATTCATTATAGGCCTAATATGTTTTACGGTGCGACCGTTGGGGCGAGCACAGCATGTGATCAAACAATGAATTATAATAAATTAATAAAATAAAATTAACAACGTGAAATTTGAATGCCAAAAAATAAAAATATTTTTCAATAAATTTTCATTATTCATAGTTTATAAGATTTGTTATAATTTATTTATTTATATGTAGAACAATAGTTTAATCTCAGATACAATGTTGTTAAATAATAAAGATTTTAATATATAAATATTCATTGCACTGCATCTCCTCTTTTAAAGTGATTGTGATTATGATTGATTGATTGATTTCCCCCTTTTTTTTGCAGTAGACATTTTTTCTTAAACTTACATATAAAACTTGACTCATCATAGAGCTCCCCCCATGCTAAATTTTTTTTTCATTTTTGTCAATTTATACATAGAAAATCGACTTACCATGGATTTGCCCCTCCACTTAAAAAAATATAATTAATGTTTAATTTTATTTTTAGTTTACACTTAAAAATATTTGCTTATCATGTTAAAAGAACATGGTGTTGCCCCCCCCCCCCCCCCCCCCGCATGTAATAAATGGAAGTGAAAATAAAGAAACCATTGAACTGCTAAAGAGCTGAAGGATTAGAATTTTCATGATTTATTTTTCTTTTTGCTTGCAAAATTTTTTTGGATGAGGCTGCCATCCACCCACCCACCGCCTTTAAAAAAAGGCGCTGCTACGTATAACGTTACGTTTCAGGAAATTACCGTAATTATAGTGAATAAAATATTTGTGAGCATTCATCCAAATAAGTGCAATTTACAACTGTTTCCTGTATCTGAAGAAATGTCCTTATTCGTCAGCTGTTCTTTATCTTAGCCTTTGCAAGGTTTTGAGAGGATTTTGGTCATTTCAGCAGATTTACAATAACTTCAATTAGAGTAATTTCCCCTTATCAGTGCTTATTGTGACGTCAAAGCTGACGTTGGTTAAGTGTCGTCTTACTCTTTAAAATTCCCTTGAGAAATAAAAGTATGCGAAGTATACTGTTTTATTTACTTAAAAAGCATGATGTTCTTAAAATTACACATCTTATAAGCTTTTCAAAGGTTTTACTTTGATTCTCGGGAGAACGTGATGTTGGAACGTGAGGTTGGAAACCATTGGTACTATGAATTGTGGGTCAAAATTTACTGACTCCGAAAAAATATATCGGATCAATGTGTAAACGTTTGTGACGTCACACGATTATTTTTGATTGAAAGTGTACTGAGGTGAACTTTAGAGGTAACATTGACTGTATGTCGCTTACATCGTTATTGTTTTTACTGTCTAAATTTGTCTTGCTGATTCTCGTGAGAGTGTGAAGTGATAAAAATTGCCATGATTACAGGGAACTACTGGGACGATTAAAACGATGCATTACTGGTCCGATTTACTGACGCCAAAAAAATCCGTTGAATGAATGTGCAACTAGTCCGAATTTTCTATTCACACATGCCTTGCCGGTAGAGCTCGCTTCGCGCCGGCGCTGCGCGCCGGCGAGCTGCGCTCGCTATAAAAACGATGTCAAGTACATACATACACCGGGTGACCCTTATATAGTAACGTTTAGCTGGTATATTAAACGGTTAGGCTATGGTTGTCAGGTTTGGTTTGTACTATATATACTGTATACAGGATTTATAACTTTACTTAACAATAACTACAATTAATCCAATCCACACGTTTCTCTTTGCGGGTTCAACCCAAAGGTCAAAAATCAACTTTCCCCTTCTTTTTGGTTGTCCTGTGACGAAATTTCTCTGAATTAAATTTATTCCTTCGATATGTGGATTTCCCCATCTTGGAACAATCAAAATACACAAAGAAAACGGACTGTTAACTTCAAATGACAAACCTCTAAACTACAAAGTCTAATTACTGTGAGAAATCTATGGGTTCTCCCCAAAAATGGCGTCCAAGGGGCATAACTTTTGTAAAGTGTAGATTGAACTATAGTATTCAGAATCTAACGTATCATTGTGTACTCATATTTCAACACAAATGAAATGAGCATAGTCCTATTGCACTCTCCGACGTCACGTTGTGTCAAAGGTCAATCGGGGATAAATTTTACATCCGGGTTCTCCCGCTCTAGTAAACAGTGGAAAATACGCTAGGCTTATCAAGAAGTATAATAAGAAATACTCAATAAATCAATGTCAACGGTATACTTATGTTTGAATATATCGTATTGGTAAGTTTTAAGTGTGCGGATTACGATCATAACAAAATCTACTTGAGTTTCATTCAAGAATATTCTTAATTTAAATCTTTATCATGCTGCTGACAAAATACCGTATCCATCTGATTACATAATCCGAGATCAACAACCTATTTTTTAACAGCTCACACGAAACGCTTTTATACTGAATTAAATTACCAATGTATCTTCTAATATATATAATAATATATTAAAAAACTATCGCAATTTAAATTATGATTATAATCAGAAATGCCAGCCTGTCTTTTCTGTGAAAAGGAGGGGGCGTAATTAACAAAAAATATCAGAGATTACCCAAGTTCTTTAAAATACAGTATATTAATCAAGGTAAGAATTTAGACTGTTATTACTGATTCTCATTTGTTTGCAGAGTATTAGAGCTTATGGTGGTAAGAAACCCATTATAACAGTTTTCAGTTTTCTATTCTTTTTTTGTGTGGAAGTTTTCTTTGAACAGTTTGTTGTTTGTGAAAATTTGTTGACAAATATGCCGGGAAGACATTGTTGTGTCAATGGTTGCTACAATGGTGACAACAAGTTAAAAAAATGGAGATCACAATTATGTGTAATACATTCCTGTAATTTTGGAACTGGGAGATGTACATGTGATCCTCCCTTCAACAGGTCTAGGCAACCTCCGTTTTTGGAGGATAGATTTTATCCTCCGTTTTTGGAGGATAGATGTATGCGCCCCCTGGTGGATCTTTTCAGATGAAGGGCAATTAACTCTGTTTTTACAAAGGGAGTTAACTATGAATAAAATATAATTATTATACTATAAAAATATCACCTTATTTAGCTATTAATAATTATAATTATTGATAATATTTAATAAATATTTAAGTTTAAATAATTGCAGGGCTGATTTTAAAGAAAAATATCTTATGTGAAGACTCTCACATTTTTTTTCAATATTCTAGATAATTGATATCTATAAATGGTATCATTTTGATTAATAAAATTTAACAATGTCTTTTTGTGAGAAGGGATTAAATTTAAATGATATTTAATAACATGTGAATTAATTAGAATAAGAGCTACAAAGTTCCTAAGGTATATGCAAACATTTACTTTGTACATGTACAATATAGCAGATCAAGATATCTATTGTGTGTCTCTAAACGTGAATGAACTCATTAATGTTTAAATGAGTAATAAACATCACTATTTTGTGATTTTTATTAAATGAAACATGTAAATAGTCTGTCATTTGTAAAACTGAACACAGGAAGTACACACTTTCAAAGCATATTGTGAAAATACTATACATAGAATTTCAAATCGCCACATACAATCATTAGTTTATTCCCTTAACTTTAATTCCCATATGGTCTGGTGCTTGCATTTTCTCATTAAAGATATGCACGAAGCCTTTGAAATATACCCATGCTATCCTCCAAAAATGGAGGATAATTTCACCCACAATGCAAAGTGACTTTCCATATATGGTAAAAATCAGCAGCCATCTTGAAATTGAGCTATCCTCCAAAAACGGAGGTTGCCTAGACCTGTTCAAATTATTAACATTTCCCACAGAATCCCAAGACAAATATGCCAGAAATATCTGGATTAGAAACATAAACCGCCAAAGTCAAAGTGGAGAACTTTGGCTTCCAAATAACGATTCCAGAATATGTTCTAATCATTTTGTGGATCTTGGACCTACCCCAAAGAATCCTTACCCAACACTGCATATGGGACACATGGACAGAGTTGTTGTTGGGAGGCAGCCACCAAAGGACAGATGTTTAGAAATTCCTACTAAGAAAAGGAAATCTACATCCAATGACTGTCACAGTGATTCTGTTGTGACAAACAATGTTAAAAGTCATTTGATTGACCATGATTATTTGGAATACTGTGATACATGTTTGTACAAGGAAGAAGAGATAAGAAAGTTTAAAGATCAAATAAGAAGTCTCACTTTAGAGTTAAATGATCTTAAAAAGAAAACTTCAGTCAATGTTCAAAATCAGCTCAAATCGCGTGACATGTTGAGTTTGTTGGTCAATGATAGGAAAGTTAAATTCTATACAGGAATCCCTACCAAGTCTGCTTTTAATGCAGTCTACAATGCAATACAACCATCTCTTAAAAATGTTAGATATTGGAAGGGCCCATCCTATCATTGCACTACTCTTAAACATAAAAAATTTCAGAAAAATAGGGCTTGTAGAAAATTAAATCCAAAGGAGGAAATGCTTCTTACATTCATGAAAATCAGACTTGGTCTTTTAGATGAGGATCTTGCTGACAGATTTCAGATATCTCTATCATATGTGTCAAGAATTTTCACAACATGGGTGAAATTGTTGAAAAGGTATCTGAGCTGTTTAGTATTCAATGCTCAAAAAGATGTAGTCAGACATAACCTACCCCCTTCTTTCAGAACTACCAAATACTCACAAGTACGGCACATTATTGATTGTTCGGAGGTATTTATAGAAAAACCCCAAAATTTAGTGTACCAAAACCAGTGTTGGAGCGATTACAAACATCATCACACTGCAAAATTTTTATTAAGCATAAACCCATCAGGTATGATAAACTTTGTTTCAGAATGCTGGGGTGGGAGGACCAGTGATAAGCATATCACACTTCACTCAGGGTTTATGGATCTTATAGAGCCTTTTGATTGTATTATGGCCGACAAAGGTTTTAGTAATCTATTGCAAGATTTCACCCTTCTTCATGCTACTCTATTGACCCCCCCAGGCAAACATGGGGTCAGTCAAATGCCAGCTAATGATGTTAGGAAAACAAAAGAAATAGCTAATAGAAGGATTTTTGTAGAGCAGGCTATTAGAAGAATGAAGTACTTTCGCATATTGAAGTTTGAAATTCCCCTTACAATGTGCCAACACCTTGATGATATTGTAAGAATAGTTAGTGGGGTGTGTAACATGTATCCACCTCTTCCAAAGTACTGAGAAAACTTACAATAGCTTTTGCCCGAGTAGTCTATCCCTATATTGTCTGGTACTAATAACTCTTCAGTATATTTCGTTTTGGCATTTTGTTATAACATGTTATGAAATGCATTTAATATTCGAAGAGAATGTAAATTAAATTAATATATGAAATAAAATGAAAAGAAAATGTAAACAATTTATTATTTTCCAAGTCATGCAATGAAATATAGTACATACAATGAACATACTATGAATATCAATGGTAACAATTAGAATATATATGATGTACATAAAATGTACATGTACATATATAAGTACCGGGTTTATTTGCTTCAGATCATTTATTGAGAGAAGCTTAAGAAGAAGATTGAATGCATTTTTTACAATGCCATGATGTCAAACTTTTGACATACTTGTCAGTTATTCCAACACAATGAAAATGATACCAAAGTTTGCACACATCACAATATATGCTACGCTCTTTAAGCTTGGTCACTTCATTCATAACAACCATATTACATTCAGGACAAAAATATGTCTCCCCATCTACATGTACCTTGTTGTCAATTTCCATTGGCTCTGGTGTATGAACATTTAAACTTTCTTGGGTCAAAAGATGTTGCAAAGACCTAGAATGAATCTCTGGTAAAACAAATGAATGATAGAAAAATTCAAGGTTGGATGACATTTCTGAATAAAAATGCTGGTCAAACACAATATTTTCATAAAATGGTCCATTGCATGTATATATGTACAGTATACACCATTTTCGCTTTGTAAGTTCAATCTGGCCCTGAATTTGACCATAATATGCCCCGTGTTTCAATGTAAGTGATTCAGTGTTTTGTAAACAACTTGGCAAATTACATTTGCAAAAAGAAAAACATGTAGAACATTTTGGAATGAGAGGACATTTAAATTCTACTAAACCCTCACCACAGCAAGAACATGATACCAATAAATCGGGGGAAGCTGCTAAATAGGGGTGATCAACATCTAAAAATATACCACATTCATCAAATGATACATCTTTGTGTTTTTTTCTGTACATTTTCATAAACTCAATTTTAGCAATGGGTTCCATTTCTCGTCCATACTTTAAAGACATCACATTCGGATTAACATGTTTATATCCCATTATACGTGAGAGCAAAGGCTTCATGTCACAGTGTGCAGCGTTTCTCTTATAACTTTCCACTTTTGTATGGACAGCATAGAAATTCGATGCCGTAATCCGTCCTTTTCTCATCTCTGTCCAATTGGGGTTGGATGATTGACCCATGGTGAGGTTGTTAATGGCTTGAACCTCAGTCTCTGTGACATGTTCTACATTGTTTTTAACCATATTGTCAATATAATAGTTTGAAACATCAAAAGCCATAACATCAGCTGTTTCTTTCTGATTCACTGGTACAGGTAACTGTGTGGTATCCTGGTCATCAGTAGTGTGCATTCCTATCATAAAAAGAAGAACATTAACCAACAGAAGACCCAAGAACAATATATTTCATTAGTGATAAATAACAGAAGTTTTCTCTAGTACAAGTATCTTTTTTTATTTCTTTAGACCTTTTTATCTAATTTAAAATCATTCTAAGTTCCAGTTGCCCTCTATTTGTTAGATTATGAATCAAGAAATATAAAATAATTATACATGTAATAAAATTCCTAATTTAATATACCTTTGAATACACAAGCATTTGGAATTGCATCCTTCAGAGAGGCCAAAAGAGTTTTCTGAATGCAGGCCTCGGTGTCATTGTTTGCTTCAGGCATTACATCATAGTCAGCCTTACTCTTTCCAACAAGTGGTCTGGTCACTAAATATAAATATGTAAAACATGATAGTCATACAATAACTTCACTTGAAAAATTCATGCACCATATGTAGCATAATAGAATATACCTGGTACATGTATATACACTGTATATAAATATATATATACCTACCAGATTTACCATGTCTTGACTTTTTGAAATTCATGCTCTTTATTTGGGCAGGCTGGAGTTTCTTTTCAGATGGTTTTACCCATATGCATGTGCCTGAGGTGCAAGATGTAAGGCCTAATTTGTTTGCAGATTCAATGCGGAAAAGTAGACCTGCCACATGGTTGCAAGTTTGTCCCAACCTGAAATTGTTGAAAATATGAGAGTAACATTCAGTATATTAAGTCTTTAAACTATTCCATATAATCAGCTATAAACTCTTTAGTTAACAAAGTTTGAATTATTTTTTTTTACAAAAAGTTTCAAAGGAATGCTACAGCTATATATTTGAGACATATAAGTTTTTTTTAATATGTTCTGGTGTCTCATAATAATAATATCGATAAATAATATACTAGTATCTCGGATATAATGGAACCCACATAAGAAGAGAGTAAATTATAATTCAGATGTAAATACAAGTAATTTCAAGTTGAAATAATCACTATAGTATAAAGATCTCTTTAAAGAATTTGACTAAAAAGGATTTAATTACTAGTATATAATTATTTATACTAACCCTGAGGTGCAGGAGCAGTAGGCACTTAAAACATGTCCTGTAGCTTTCTGTAAACAGACCCAGGCACTGTGAGTTGCTGCATTTAAACTCTGTGATGGAGTACATCTGGCACGCAGAAAACAGTAGGAAGATGAAGTAGATATTGGATGATAAAATACCTCCTTCAGCCACTCTGATGTATAGTACTCATATGCTTTACCGATCTTATATTGGTTCAAATGCAGCTGAGCCTTCTCCTCGCTTTCGTATTTCATTAGAAAAGTGGTCACATCGGTAATGAACACTGGTGGCCAATGGGACATTCCTTGTGTTTCGTCCTCCCATTTGTCGAATATTAAGAATGGGTCCGGCAAAATAACATCACCAACTTTAAGTAAATTCTTGTAGCATTCTAACTTAGACTTCTCAATTTCTACAGCTGTAGGTATTATTGGCATGTTAAGTGTATTAGCTGCAAACGCGAGTGCAACAAGTTCTTGTTTATTCCCGCCAATTGACAAACCTCTTTGGCTCAAAAAAGAACGCAACGCCTCGATTTTCCAATGAGAAAAGTCTTCCAAAGAACACCTTTGATCACCAGGATCCATTGTGTATAGAAATATATGTACAAAATATCAAAATCACAAAATGTCAATCGAAAAGAACCGGGTGTTTAACTTCTTGAATAGAACAAGCGTCCATTTTGTTTGTTACGTAGACAAGTTTATCCCCGATTGACCTTTGACATGCATATATAATTAGCTGCCACAAGATGGCGATCCCGAACGTGCAATAGAACTATTAATTTTGAAATCTAAGACGTTTATCGTGAATATCAAGTGATCAAATGTTGCATTTTATATAAGCTGATCACCTTTTTACATTTCGTTTCTTCCATCTTATGATCTACCAAGTATAAATTTATTCACTAACAAACCTACATGTAACAAAGTAATTAGTGCAGCAATCTCTATACTATAGGACCTAAATTCGATGCTTTGACTTTTATACCGAGCGCAGCGAGAGGCGGGCGAAGCCCGCCTCGCGAAGCGAGGATTAATGGTAACACGTATATATAAGAAAATCAGTGAAAAATGAAAGTTGAATCAGGGGTACTAAGGCCAAAAAAAAATTCTTCCAGCCCTGGGCGCCGCCATATTGGCAGCCATTTTGTTTTTAAACAGTTAGTTCGATCATTGATTGACTGGTACTTATAGATGTTTATTGCCCCTGAACTCGATTAAATAAGTTCCAGTGTTTCAATAGACGGTAATTTGAATTAAAAGAAATTAAAAAGGAAACCAGATAAGTTTCAGTAGCGCTTCAAGCAAGAAACACGACTTGTTCTATGTATGTCTTGTCAAATTATCAGATGGAAAATAAAAACATTTACGTCAAGAAACTGATCTATTAAATACTTAACAAAATATTTCATTTTATTACAGCGGCATTCATATGAATTTAATTGATGAACAATGAAAGAAGAAATAAAAAAAAATCGGAATCACGTAACTCTCTTCGGCTATTTCCGAAGACAAAACTTGAACGTTTTACGTCTGAAATATGACGTCATAATGTAGACTGAGCACGCGACGTTTAGTTTAACTTTGACGAATGGTTTGAGTAGGCAACCATGCATGTGGATCCTTCTGTGTGCGTTTTAAATAGATTTTATTATACAACAATCAAACTGCACTATGTTAATTCTGCGCTCGGTCCAACGGTCACACCGTTTACATATTAGCGAGCGCAGCTCGCCGGCGCGAAGCGAGCTCTACCGGCAAGGCGTGTGTGAATAGAAAATTCGGACTATAGTTGCACATTCATTCAACGGATTTTTTTGGCGTCAGTAAATCGGACCAGTAATGCATCGTTTTAATCGTCCCAGTAGTTCCCTGTAATCATGGCAATTTTTATCACTTCACACTCTCACGAGAATCAGCAAGACAAATTTAGACAGTAAAAACAATAACGATGTAAGCGACATACAGTCAATGTTACCTCTAAAGTTCATCTCAGTACACTTTCAATCAAAAATAATCGTGTGACGTCACAAACGTTTACACATTGATCCGATATATTTTTTCGGAGTCAGTAAATTTTGACCCACAATTCATAGTACCAATGGTTTCCAACCTCACGTTCCAACATCACGTTCTCCCGAGAATCAAAGTAAAACCCTTGAAAAGCTTATAAGATGTGTAATTTTAAGAACATCATGCGTTTTAAGTAAATAAAACAGTATACTTCGCATACTTTTATTTCTCAGGGGAGTTTTAAAGAGTAAGACGACACTTAACCAACGTCAGCTTTGACGTCACAATAAGCACTGATAAGGGGAAATTACTCTAATTGAAGTTATTGTAAATCTGCTGAAATGACCAAAATCCTCTTAAAATCTTGCAAAGGCTAAGATAAAGAACAGCTGACGAATAAGGACATTTCTTCAGATACAGGAAACAGTTGTAAATTGCACTATAATTTGGATGAATGCTCACAAATATTTTATTCACTATAATTACGGTAATTTCCTGAAACGTAACGTTATACGTAGCAGTGTCTTTTTTTAAAGGGGGTGGGTGGGTGGATGGCAGCCTCATCCAAAAAATCTTTGCAAGCAAAAAGAAAAATAAATCATGAAAATTCTAATCATTCAGCTCTTTAGCAGTTAAATGGTTTCTTTATTTTCACTTCCATTTATTACATGCAGGGGGGGGGGGGGGGGGGACAACACCATGTTCTTTTAACATGATAAGCAAATATTTTTAAGCGTAAATTAAAAATAAAATTAAACATTAATTATTTTTTTTTAAGTGGAGGGGCAAATCTATGGTAAGTCGATTTTCTATGTATAAATTGACAAAAATGAAAAAAATTTTAGCATGGGGGGAGCTCTATGATGAGTCAAGTTTTATATGTAAGTTTAACGAGGCCGGGTCTAATTTGTTCTGCCCTAGATTTTTGGATGAAATTTTTTACATGAATTTCTACTGATATAATTATTATTTTAAGATTAAAAAATAAGACATTTACCACACCGTTTGTTTATGGGGTCATCTCAAAGTTTGTTAATCTTTAACATAGGACCCTATGGGATTTTGCTTGAAATGTATCAATTTTGCACATTTTTTTTTACATTTTTTTTAAAATTCTGCCCTAGGGATTTCTTTTTCTGTTCTACATATTAAAGTTATTGCTAAAAGGCATTGAATGGATAAATAAAAAAAACCTTTTACCTCCTGGTTTGTTCCAGGGGTCTTATAAAAGTTATATTTTGTATGCCCAATTTCCCAGATTTGTCAGATAATGGCTATTTTTTATTTGACAAAGGCGGAAAAGGTGATCTAAGTAGTATTATCAAAACATTCAGATATATTTAAGTAATAAAAATATATAACATCACATTTTAAGGGTCATTAATATAAAATACATGGTTACTGTCTTGAAATATATGAAATAAGCTAAATATTTACGCGGGTTAAGAAAACGTTACAGGGGGCTAGGCTTGCTGAATCCTCTTCAAGTTTTCGACCCGAGCCCAAATATAGCTTATACTTCGAGACATTTATGTTTATTCCACAATATAACATTAATTTTACGCATCAAACGAGCTATTTTCAACAAACTTCGCTGAATATCTGCAGTTGAAACCATCACGCAATGGCGTCAACCAAGCAAAAAGATGACGTCACAATACAAATGAAACGCTGCGCGAAAGCGTGCGTACTCGATCTGTACTCGGCCTCGTTAAGAAAAAAATGTCTACTGCAAAAAAAGGGGGAAATCAATCAATCAATCAATCATAATCACAATCACTTTAAAAGAGGAGATGCAGTGCAATGAATATTTATATATTAAAATCTTTATTATTTAACAACATTGTATCTGAGATTAAACTATTGTTCTACATATAAATAAATAAATTATAACAAATCTTATAAACTATGAATAATGAAAATTTACTGAAAAATAGGTATGTTTTATTTTTTGGCATTCAAATTTCACGTTGTTAATTTTATTTTATTAATTTATTATAATTCATTGTTTGATCACATGCTGTGCTCGCCCCAACGGTCGCACCGTAAAACATATTAATGATATTTATATCATATCATTGGGCCTATTTATAGAAATATACATCGGGGATACTCAGCTCATTTGAGGTTCCCTATGGCTATGGATGATGCTTTTAAATGGCAACTATCCAATGAATTATATTTACACGAGTACATCCACCAAGTAAAATTCCCTATATATATTTCATACGGAAATTAATTGTAATTCAATGCTATATATAGAAACCGAGAGGACTTGAAATCTACCCGATCCAGACGAGTTCTAGCCAATTTATCATCGAAACCGTCAACAGCAAAAAAAAAAAAACCCAAACTTTAATAATTACACTATCTTAGGATAGTTTAACATAAGTTTCAAATTTCCTGGACCAATGGTTTTTGAAAAGAAAATTTATGAAGCCTTTTCTCTATTTATTTCTATGCAAAACATAAATCCCATATTTTGGCCCCCATTTACCCCTGGGAACATTGAGTTCTCTCCCTGAGGATTTTTTATACATTTGTATATACAAGTTTCAAGGCACTTCATCTAAATGTACATATTGTCACTGGTTTATGGAGATACATGTAGGCACGGGCAGCTATGACAATGATGCTTATGATATTTATTATTTTAAAAAAAAATACAACAAACTTGTTATAAAAAGTTTTATTGCACACGTGAATAACACAGAGATAAACTTAATGTAGAAAGTATTAACCAACATAAAATGATATTATAATGCTTATATTTGATGGCAAAAAAACCTAACAACAAAAAATCAATTCCCTAGAAACATGCAGCAAATCAATTTTATCTTTAGAAATATGGTGCTTTAGTTACCCCCCCCCCCCCTTCAAATAATAATCCCCAAACTCAAGCAAACCAATTTCATCTCCAAAAGTAGTGGTTTACTTATCTAATACATAATCATATATAAGAAAATAAATGGTTATATTTGGTTAACCATGTTCCAATTATTTCCAAACAGAACATCCTATGATTTTTCACACTGTACATTTTAAAGTTGTAGTTATAGTCCATGGAATAACTTAATGTAAACAAAATAATTTACACCAAAAACTGTCAACCTTTAAAGCTATGTTGAATAGCTACATGTAGTAAACTTATAAAATCCTCTATACATATTCAAGCACATATTTCATGATCATTTCGATCTTACATCAGTGTATTTGATCAACATGATTCAGGTGCCATATTTTTTTCAACAAACAAGTGAAGAGAACATACCCTTTGTTACAATTCCACGCTGCACATTAAAGTAGAAATAAAAGCAAAATATGGCATGATTGTTATTAATAAAACAACTCACTATGATTGAACAGTCAAAGCTCAAGAAGAATTCTTTTTTTCATTTTTTAAGTAAGCTTTAATGGTTTGTTTATACACATGTATGCAGATTAAAGCTAAGCTTCATCACAGGTATTTATTATACAGTAGAACAAAATACCAGTAATTCACATTCACTTGGTATTTACTTGAATATCTAAATTGTATAGATTTTATTTGTGAAATTATATCAGTATCACAACATTTAAATGTAAAAAAAAATATGAAAGATAACAAATTATCAACTACAAAACACAATGTACTTTAAAACAAAGTAGCAAGCTATAAATAATCTACAAACATTGGCACAGTTTAATTAATTATCACATTTAAAGTTTGGTCCCAATAAATTACCATATCTTTGAAATGTATGGTTCTCTTTAAGATATATAATTTCCTTTATATACATATCAGTCAGTCATTTCTATCTTTTGCCAAAAAATCAACAAAATGTATACAAATATCATCAATTAACACAGTTTAAATATTATCAGCTTTTCCTTTTACTTTCTTCCTTTCACTTTCATTTGTCTGTATTCACTACTTTATGTAATATTGTCTATTATCTTCTTTCACTTTGTTTGACTGTGAAAAGAGCATACAAAAACAGCCAGGCATCCACTGCTTGGTTGTTAAGAATGGGGGTGAAACCCGCTCCTTCATTTGGAATTCTCTCTATAACATCATTCGTCCATCCTGGGTAATTGAGGTCAAGGTCATACTGTGGGGCAGAAATATATCCAAGGAGTGTGTCTTGCAATCTGCAATTAATTGAAAAAATTGTGTTTGAGTGTTTTACATTCATAAGGTTTCACAGCCAAAAGGCAAACCTACATAAATTTGTATGACTTATTTTGCATTGTAATAATTTGCATCATGAACATCAAATCAGGCTGTAATCTTAAAGTAAAGAGAACAGAATAGATTTAAACACTGACTTCTGGTACTTGACACAAATCTATCAAATAGTTTTTAAAAGATATGCCACCATGCAGTGTCAGGCAGTTTTGAAGACAAACCTTTCTAAAGGTGGCTCACTACACCTTGAAATATTTTCTCAAATCAGCAAAATCTTACTTGATTATGATAGATATCATAATGGATAAGAAGTATTTAAGTCAAATAGGCAAAAAATGTGTAATTTTGGATGAAAAATTACATTTTCAAAAAATGAATCCAGTACAATTGCGAACAAAAGCTCCAGGCGGATTCGAACTCATGATCTGCGGTTCAGAAGCCCAATATTTTAGCCACTGAGCTAAGACGATATACAACCGAATCGAACAATATAAACAGTTTAACAAAATATTTAAATCGCCATCTTGTGACGTAGTGTCTTAATAAGTATAAGTCTCGGAGTAGTGAGGTAAAAATATCTCAAAATGTTCAATCTACAGTCTTAGCTTACGGAAGTTTGGCCATGTCGACATCATCATCGTCGGTTCCTTTAGGAACTGTTATAGTCAGCATAATGCACTCAAAAAGGATCTCCAGCAGTAGGTCCAGTCTCTCCAGGGAGATTTCCTCACACATGGACGTGATCAAATCTCGCTGTGCAGCATTAAGCTCTTCCCTCAGTTCTGTCACTACACCTTCAAATGCATCCTTGGAGAAAAAATGCAACATACAAAGGAAAATACAAACATTAAAAGAATTTTTTGGAATTAAAACTTGCTTACACAACTTATTAATGGCAACCACTACATTCATGTTAAGTTGGTTTCATGGGAACAAATTATTAAATTTTGTAAAGTTCTACCTATTTAATTTTTGTGTTATTTTAAGCAAAGATTTTGGTGCAAAAACTTTGGTGTAAGCAGAGACATAAATAACTGTTATTCATGTCTCTGGTGTAAGATATCAACTATCAATCAGATTAAAAGGCACGATTGTATTATTGTAATAATTGTAATGGCGGGCACTGACGGCATGTATACACGGAGAAGGTGATTGTACCGCTCTGATTACAGTGTAAACAATTTATATTAATTTTAAATGGCCATTTAAATACAATTATCTTGCAACTGATTATGCGCAAAACATTTTCTGATAAATTTGCCCAATTGAAACAATAATATTCATTGACAACTGTTTAAGAAATGTGTTAAACAAACAGAAGTGGCGTTTCTGTATAAAGACTATGCACATAATTATGATAACCAAATTGAATGTTTTACATAAACCTGTTAAAAAAAGCATAAAAATTCCATTGGGGTGCATACGCATGTCACAAAGAAATTTTCTAGAAACAAGAGGCCCATGGGGCCACATCGCTCACCTGAGCAACAATGGGCATTCAAAAATATTGTGCCATATGGTCCCTCGGTAGAATAACAAAAAATAAATATTGTCAAGTATTCGAATTTTACACTTATTTTTGCATACACGTAATCTTTGACATTGTACCTTCATGAGATACTATTTTTTACCAGAATAAGAAAATCCTACGCAAGATATAAAACTAAACATTTGGTAGGTGTACACTGTTAAGTTGTTAACTTCCAATTCCCTATATATATTCGTTCTGCCCCCCCCCCTCCCCCCCTCCCCCTGTTAAGCGATCAAAATATATGAGAGCATATAGGTACATTTTTTTCATCAACTACTTACTAGTTATTGTATTTAAAAAAAATATATAATAGTTATTGTATTTTATTTAAAAAAATACTACATGTATAGATGTGAAGAAGAAAATTGTACCTCAATGTGCTCAATTCCTTAAATTTAAAACATTCAAAAATTTAATTTGTCTTCTCCATTATAATTAAATGACTGTTATTTTCTTAGGAATAGCGATAATTACTTTATCCCCGCAACAGAAATGTGTCAGAACTATGGAAACTGTTTAAAAGATGTCGTTTTTATTTACTCGTGTTTGAAAAACTATCAAAATTGATGTAAATTTCACATTATTTATTGTATAAAGAGGGGGCCCCAGAGAGTAGGTATATACAGAATATCATTCTTTTATTTTGTTTGTACAAGTATTTAACATACTCTAATTCATATAGAATTTCTAATGTTCAACCAAAATTTCAGCGCCAATCGTAGAATTATAAGCAAGATACAGAGCTCACAGTTCGCCTAGGTTTGAGTCATATTTTGTTCACATGAGTTTATTACATTCAGCTTAAGATTTTTAACTTGGTATTTCCTATTCAGCATTTAAAATGGGAAAAAAGAATGGTCTAAGATTTTCATTACTTTTATTCACTCAAGACCAGTTCACTGGTATTTGAGGTTCAAAATCAGTTTATACAAATGTACATAAACACAGTCCAGGATCACATGTACAGTAGTCCTGAGTAATAATGACGAAAAAAGGTTAAGTTTACAATACAATTAGTTGTTAAAGTTGGTTTCTGGAAGAACAGACTATGAAAATTTTCTTAATAAATATTGACTAACTTTTTACTTTTTTAATCTTAAGTTTTTAAGATCTGTGTACAAACATAGAATTGTGAGCAAATCTCTGTATCTTGCTTATAATTCGAAGCTTAACACTCAAATATGGTTTGTAAATAGAAATTGTAAACAATTAAACACAAGAAACATGCACTATAACAAATAAGGAACACAATTTATTTTTTCGAAATGAATCATATATATACATGTATATACCTTCATATTTCCGTCAGCGATATCAAACTCTATTTAAACTGAATAAACTCGAGAAAATGCCGAGCATCTCAAAAAAACCTATTGCATTAATCTACCATTACGCAGGAGATACTGCCGAATTACCGATAGAATGAATTGTATTTCAGTACTTTCTTTATACATCAGATTTTGCTTAATTTGCGCAAGTAAACAGTTAACTGTTTGATTTACTGAAGTATCTGTTTGATTTGATACGTAAAAATCACGAAATACAGACGATAGATCCAAGGTTACAAAGCACAAATAATGAAAACGAAACAAAAATCAGAACAAGCTAACACCAACGTCATGTGTGAAAACTGTCAACGCATTGAAATATTTAGCCTCAATTTACTTCACAAAATCGGCACCAATATATTTTGCATGTTTTAAAAATTTCCCTTCATACGCAAACTGTTGCACAACAAGCAAATTCATCATAGTCAGATCGACCCTTTTTCGTATAATGTCATGGCTGCTTTAAACAAAGAACCTCGCTTTAGAAGTATGGAATACGAGTCTTGGTAAAATGGGTATGCAAACCCGGGCCGTGGCAAAATAAAAGCCGGGGCAGATCGACAATCATCAATTCCAAATACGCATTATTTTGCACAATATTTACAGCGAATACAAATATACTGGTCCATAAAATATCCTGAAATTTTAATGAGATTGGCAGATTAATAACTGCCAATCTTTTGTTTTGCCCAGACCAAGTCTTGCCTACCCATTTTACCGGATGCCGAACGCGAAGCTGAAACACGCCTTTCCTTTATTATTATTTTCGTAATAACTCAGATTTGAAACAGAATTAGCACTTAATTTTTGCAATTTATATTTTCCTTCCCATAAGGATAATTTATGCTAAACAACGTTGAATTTGCCTCGGTAGTTCTTGAGAAGAAGATTTTTAAAAATGCACCCCCCTTTTTCTACAGTTTCAAGGTTTTCTCCGCTTTGAATACAGATCGGACTTTTATTTCTGCAATTTATATTCACCCTCCCATATGGATGCTTTGTGCAAAATTTGGTTGAAATTGGATTAGCGGTTTTAGAGAAGAAGTTCAAAATGTAAAAAGTTTACAGACGGACGACGGACAAAATATGATCAGAATAGCTCACTTGAGCTTTCAGCTCAGGTGAGCTAAAAAAAGTATTATTTTTGGCAAATTACAGTACATCACATTTTGCCTATATCATACAGATAGACAATCAACTGACTTCTTTGTGTGAGGCTTGTCTTCGGGTTTTCTCCATGGCCAGAGTTATCCACAGAGACTGGGCATGCTTGCATTGACATGAGGACCTTGCCTGAAAAAGAATGCACTCAATTAAGTTAAGTTATTAATACTCTGCTTCAGTTACAGTAGAATCATCAGATGCACTGCGTAAAGTTAATAATTAAATACTCTGCCTAAAATGGTACATGCTAAAGTTAAGATGATAAGAAAACAATGCATGAAGTAGAGAATATTATCTGATGCAGTTACTACATCTAAGTGTACATTGTGCATAGCAATATGTGCAATGAACAACAGAATATGGAACCTTTTGACTGGGGAAGGGATTTTCCATCTTGAGGGTCTGGGTCATGAATTTTTCTAAGAACATATTGGAGTCTCCTTTCACAGACTTCAGGAAGCTGATGGTGATTTCTAGCTTGTCCAAGGTCTCACAAAGGTCAGGGTAAGTTCTGGTCTCCTCACAGATCTGATTGGCTACTACAGAGGTCAAAGGTTCCTACAATACACCCAAACCAATAACAGTGAAGCACTTACAAATGTACCCCTGAAGAGATTCCTAGTCTCTCTACTCTGTTTTATTAGAGTCCATTTGAAAAAGATATTCACCTGTTTTATTTTCTGTTGGAGATCTCTAAACACCACAGCATTAGTTGTCTCTGATCTGTATGTCATCATCTCAAACTGCAAAGACAATAATATTTATGGACACTTGTTAAAACTGATTCAACACTTAAGAATTGAACGTTTTGTTTTTTTTTACATGTATATCATTTGTCCCATAGCACACCAGGTTGTGCAGACAAATTGAATACCATACGATAGCACAATATGATAATTTGCCTGCACAGTCTGGCGTGTTATAAGACTATCAAACTAAATCTAAGACTAATTATTCAAAAATAGGCATTCATGATCTTTGCTTACATTTATATTTTGATGTTTATTTGTATGAAATATTTTTATATCATCATATTAAAGCCATTGTATACACTCAAGAGGAAATATACACTAACTGTATATAAACGTAGATGAGCAGCATCTCGCAAACATCATTATGGTATATTCTGTGAAGAAGTTTGTATACTTCATTTATCAATATGACTCTAACCTCTGTGTTAGTGACACATACCTCATACACTGGCATCTCAATGACAGACTTGGAGAACAGGAATCGGTCCATGAGCTGGCGCTCCAAGTCCCCAAAGTTGTAGTCTATCTTAGTGCCCTTGCCCACCTGGAATGTGTAGTGACAGTTGGCCATCACCATGGGGAGGATGTCCCTGTCAGGGTGGTAGCTGATTAGGTGAGCCGGGGTCACGTCCCTTAACTGGACCTTGGGGAGCTCTGTGTACCTGCCAATCAAAGACATTTATGTGTATAACCTATTAATGTTGTCTGACGTAAATTCAGAAAAACTATATTTACAATATAGTATACTATATAAATTCAAAGAAATCTGTATAAAACACTCCCAAATTACAATAACAGAACTATTGCGGTCAGACACTTACTTAAATTTTAGCACCAAACTTATCACTGAAATCAAAATTGGATACATTGTACTTACTTGAGTTTCTTCACCTTGCAGTACTCCTGCAGGAAGTTGTTTTGTTTCTTCAGAAGATAGTACAGTAGACCATAGGCACAGAGCCCATTGTCCCTGAAAGTGGGCAGCAGCACAGACACTGGATGGGCATCAGTTATGGGCTTCTGGCAGAACTCCTTGGGGATCTTGGTTAATCCCTCCAAGGTTGGAAAGGCTTTAGTTGTAAACCAAACAAAATATGGAGATGAAATTTTTTGTAATTGGGAAATTTTGTTTGAGAGGTTGAAAAAGATTTTCAATAAATTGCCATATGGTTAAAATGATGGGTCAATATTTGTTGCCTCAGAGCATTTCACAAAAATTTAGTACATGTACTGGTATTTTATATTGCTAACCACTGCAAATCAGACTGTGTCTTCCATAACTGGTTGCATAGGAAGGAAGATAACATTATATATACACTTGCAAACAATTTGTTTGACGTAAAAGCATAGATATATCTTGTATTAATCCTGACAATTATGAACTTACTATGAATATTATACGCTCACTTACTTAATTGGCTCAATCTCTCAATTTTACTTCTTCTTACAGATTGAAGTACATACAGACAGACATTATAATGTCAATCTACCCAAGTGTAGTATGGTTAAATTGACTGTTTGCTATAATTCCCGAACGATAAGACTTGAGAATATCTAGAGACTTACGATATGTAAGGAGCTTGTTTTTCACACACTGCCAGGCCAAAATGAAGTCATTCACCAAACTCCTCATCTCCTCTGATCGGCCCTCTGCAATGAACAAGAGCATGTTTAATTTAAAAGTAAAAGTAAAAGTTCCCTTGTGAATGAGTACATCCCTTTCATATTGGCATGAAACTAGAGTTAAACCCTGCCACAACTTCATTAATATGTGACTTTGAACTTGAACATCTTATTGGTGGTGAGCAGTATATGTGCAACATACATGCCTGGTACAAGTTCTGTTTTTATACATGATACTGATCTCTGTGCAAAATAATTTAAAAACATTTGGTGCTTTATTTAACATAATGTAAAGAAACAAAATAGTCATTCTGATGATGTGACCTTGACCTTTGTCAAATGACCTTTGCATAGCTTCATGACACAATCTCAGTTCATGAACAACATACAGTCAAAGTATAAGCTTCAGTCTGATGTTTCTTCTGTAAACTCTAATGGACAGAACACATGTTCAAATATACAGACATGACCACTCTCATAAAATTACTGTATCTCAGTTTTTTCCATGTTACTTTTCAAAACACAGTTGTAAATGATTCTGCCCAATTAAAAGGGTTCCTTGTAAACTTTGTTTGTGGGGATAGTTGTGTCAGTCTTCATTATTATGACTCAATAAGAGCAGAAGAGACATAGTTACCATTTTCATACTCCTCAATCATATCCCCTATAGTCATTGTTAAAGCCTCCCCTCTGTCCAACTTTCTCTGGAATCTCTGAATCAGCAATTTCTGGAGTTTCATGATGCTGGGTACAAGGCGAATAGCTCGTAGCTGCTTCTCCTATTTTTAAGAAATAATTATTTTAAAATTGTCAGATTCCTGTGTCAACAAGGAGCAAGATGAAGACTTGTCTAAATTAATGCATGGAATGGAGAAACTTTGAACAATTCTGACCTCTTGTAGAAACATGAGCAACACTTTGTGGGTGGGAGCCTGGACCTGCACGGTGTGTAGGAGGTGGTCCATGGTGATCTGGGACCTGTAACGCCACACAGCCGCCACATTGTGGAGGCTGTTGGGAGAGGAACACTCAGATGGAACGTTTATCTCAAACAACAGGCACAGCAGTGGGTCAGACCCTGTCAAAGTCAGCAGTTTTATCTCATTATGTTCTACATTGATGTGTCAACCCTTTTAGAAGTACTAGTAAGTACATGTATGCATTTTTCATAATATTTATGAAGTTTGAAAATGTCAAAATGACATACCTAATCTCTGATCATTGGCAAGCTTTTCATTTAGAGACTTCAGATCTTTTGCCATCTCCTTATGAAATACATAAAATAAAGAACCATGAAAGACTGAAAGGAAATATAATATTAAACTTCATAAAAATATGATTGGAAATAAAGCAGTATTTAAGGTATGTGAGTAAATCTTCACAGAGCTATGTAAGAAATATTGAACTTATACCTTAAGAACAGGTGACAAAATGGTTTTTGCAAAGTCTTCTTCCCATTTCTGTCTAGCAGCCTTGTTGGCCAAAACACACATTTCTTGGTTCAGCTGACCACCTGAAATGTGAAAATAATTATGAACGAGAGAGAGAGAGAGAGAGAGAGAGAGAGCAAGCAAGCATTTTACAAGACACTGTATATATATATTTTTTATTTTAAATTTAATATTTGATCCATTCCATACAAACATGGCCCCCTGATTTTACCTCTGTGTTTTCTCATCATGTCTCTGCAGATACTGTGTATAAGGATATAAACATCGTCCACGCTCCTCCCTACGGCTCTCTGAATGGTCAGCAGGTCTTTCTCTATGTGAGCCCACAAAAAGGGCAGCACATTGTCAGCATCAAGGTCTGGCTTTATCAGACTTTGGATAGCCTAAAAACAAATGCATGTATGATTGAATACTATACTCTAAGTCATTTGGATGGCCTGAAGCAATCAAAACAAAACAAAATTATTCATGTGGAATTTATTTTATTGTATGCTAAAATAGTTTTAAAAGAGGCATTATAAAATTAAAAGACTCAGTGAAAAACTTGGAACCTATGGTTGTTTATGTAAAAAATTACAGAATCTGATGTATACTGTTTACATCTATGACTTTTAAATTTGAATGTTTTATTGTTTGCAATCTTCAGGAACCTGACCTGTTGATTGATATTGGCACCTAGATACATGGCCATGTGAGTGAAGAGTCGTACAATGGCACACTCAATGGGAGAGAGTCCTCTCTCAGGGCTGGCATCTGGTTGTCTCCCCTCCACCCGACCCAACACATGTCCTGTAGCAGTCTGGTCTAGCCTGAAACCCCGACATGATGGTTAAAGGGGCATGGTCACAAGTTTGGTCAAAGTTTATTTTTTTGTTTTTATTATTTGCAATGATTTAGGAATGCATTACTAATGATCAAATGAAATTTGGGTGCCAGTCGTTGAGTTTTAAGCAAGATACAGGGCTTACAATTCTTCGTCATGTAAACATGGCTCCTGCCCTGATTTTGTTTACATAGGTTCAATATACCAGTAAAAAATCTGTTTAAAGCTGGTTTGTCTATCTTATTATTCATTTTAAGCATAAATAAACAGTTCCTAATGATTAACACATTCATTTTAGGTCTAAAACTGGAATTTTCACTTCAACATTCAAAATGTAAACAAACACTTTGTTGTCATAGCAAAGAATTGTAAGCTCTGTAACTCGCTTATGACTCATCAAAGGACACTCAAATTTTGGTTGCCTATTAAAAATGCCTTACTGAAGCATTGTAAACATTAAAATCGAAAAAAAAATAAATTTGACCATAATTGTGACCATGCCCCTATAAGATTAAAAGAAGAATTTTTTTTTAGGCTTTTTATAATTACTCCCTTCTATCCATAAAATAATATTACACAAACTTACCCATCATGCAACTGATTGTTGGCTAAAAGTTGATGACGTTCACCCCCAATATCTGCACCACAATCTTTACAACGCCCGCGATAATATGGACGACCACACTACAATTCACAATTAATGACAATCAGTGAGTTGCTGGGCCTTAAATTAAAGACTTTAAATTTGTTGTTCTTTTACTTACATTTCCAATCACATATGGATGACCATTGGGACAACCTATGGAGAAACAGAAATATTTCAGACTTGATTGCATGGGCTCATCTTTTTTAAGCTCACTTGAACTGAGTTTTTCTTATCAAAATGTATCTGATGACAATTGTCTTCAATGTTCACAATACAGTAAAACTTGGCTATAGCGAAGTCCTAGGGACCAATGAATTTACTTCGTTACATCTGTAATTCGTTATAACCATATAACAAATTCTTAATAATACCTATTCACTAAATACATATTTTCATTTAACTGTAAAGAAATTTGTTATAAAAGTGTTAAATTTCTTTATTATTCACCTCTATGGGACTCAAAATCAGTTCGCTACATCCATAAATTTATGGTTTAAAAAGTTTGTATTACGATTTAACATTATAGTTTAAATAAACTTATTTTCACATATATTCTTCAATTTACAATCCGATTATTAAAGGTATCAAAAGAATGTATTTTCATTCTAAGCCTCAATTAGCAAAAATTCTAGTCTTGGGCAAAAAACATAATAAATAATATCAAAACTTAACTTACGATAAAATACTGGATTTTCATCACCTCCCCGTCTGGCTGCCAACAAGCTTCCTTTATTTCAGCAACATCATCTTGTGGCATAGTTGGTAGAAAGGAGTTCTATGGTTCAAAGAGATGTATACATTGCTTATTAGTTAAATCATGGTGATGTATCATAGAAATTTCAGTATTATTCCTAATTTGTATTTCAAAATGGACTTTTGATATAACTTGCATTTCCCAACTTTTAAGTGTACTAATTTTCTAGAATAGTTCAAAACCCTTAATTTAGTAAATACATATATCACTGACTGAACAGGATTCCCCGTCCACCCACCTGCATGTCCCCTGGCTGCTGGACCAGTCTGTTGAGTGGTTCCACCAGTGTCCTCTCCTCTGGGATCTCCAGCAGGGTGATGAAGAAATGGTTCAGTAGACACACAGTACTCTGGTGGCCCAGGTCCATCCCCTCCTGTACAGTCAGCTGGGGGTTCCTCCTCCATACAGCATTTCTACACAGTGCAGCAGGCAGATCATCCTGACAGAATTCAAATACAAATCAATATGTAAAAATTAAACACAATCTAATTATACGCACTCAATTAATTATATTCTTTATCAATACTTGATGCAAAAAAAGGGGGGGGGGGGCAATTCATACCTGATTGGAAAACAGTGGATGCTGAGCCAAGAGCTGATGCAATTGTTCAACCGCCTGTAAAATAAAGCCTCTTTGAAACACATTCAATGTGAAAACCAATACTTTTTCAAGCAGGAAAACATATACTTTTGACAGCATGTCATGTTCACTTCTTTCTCAATGAGGACATTTTGACAAATAATTATGCGATGATATTTATATATAAGATAAACATTAGTTATATTCGAAAATCAGTTTTTTCCATGATACTTTCGTCAAAAAATGATTGTAATTAAAAATCAAATTATGTACTAACAGCTGGAGTGACTCTTCTTTTGTTTTCAGGATACAAATAAGACATAGTTATTTCTCTCATCACAGCTAGAAGGACCAGGGTTCTCTTCTGATAATCTGGTAGCTGAACAGCCTGATAAAGGAATTAGTAGCTGTTGTAATCATGGGAAAATTCATAATGTGGATGGCTAATATTGCTGAGATTATAACAACATGTATGTTATTTAAAACAATATCTGGCTCTAGAGACCTGGATAGCTGCATCAAAGATGTCCATGTTCTGTCCTAGAGCTGCCTGTGTCAGCTTTTCTCTCAGCTCCTTGTACTGGTCCCCACATACGATGAATCGGTCACTGCACTCAACAATCTGACAAAACACAATACATTCATATGGAACTTTCCTTGAATTTACTTTATTTATTGAATTTACTGCACCTTATTGATCTTAAAATTAACACAGAATTCTTGGTAATGATTGATGGAAAACTGATCATCAATTAACATAGACTTCTTGATAATTACCTCATTTTTCTGGAGCTCGGGTACACTCAGCCAGCGTACAATGGTGGCATCAGTTGTCTTACAGATCTTCTGGTAAGTCTCCACTCCAAAGCAGCGACACAGGTGTTTGATCAGAAACAATCTAGAATCAGAAGTCACCATCAATATATCTTTTTGCGTGCAAGAAAATTTTGCAAGAATCATGAGGGACTCTTCATCTTGGACTTTTCTTACTCGAAAGAATTATAATGCCTCTCGTAATTGATTGAAACTAATATTAATGTTTGCTGGGTTGCAAAATAATATTCTTCAATTCAGTTTATGTCAACATTACTTTGCAATGTCTTACTTTGGCTGCCTTGAGCCACACTCATCACAGAGTTTCCCTGCTGCCTCTAGAAGCTTCCTTGTCTGCTGGCTGTGTTTGATTGATTTCTCCACCAGTAACTTGTGGAGAACCTCTGCTACAACAGTCAGTCCAAACCGGGTCTGTGCCATACAGTACAGCTTCTCTACATCCAGCCCCTCTCTCACCAAAGAACCCACTGTCATGCTGCAACATCTGGGTAGCCATTCTGATTGTGTACTTCATTGGGTCTGTGCTCTTGGCAACCTCATGATTGAAGGAGTCCTTGAAATAAGACAACAGTTATAAAGTGTACTTATATAGATAAAAATTTATAAATGACTTTTTCTCTGACTGATAAAAACAAGGCTATGTACATGATGTACATGATCTTGCTTTCAACTCCTAGATCAAATTTCTATACATGTCTGCATGATAAAAAGAAAGAGAAGAATGAATCAGTTAATTTTAAAAACCCAAACTTTTACCTCTACACACTGAATGATCAATAGACAAAGCTCAACCATTTTCTCCTCATTTTCTTTCAGTGACATCAAATCCTCTGCTTGTTGCAAATACATTGCTAAGTACTGCTGCACTTGTTCAGAGCTGTGGTTTAAGGGGTGGCAATATTTAGTTATAATTGTCAAAGTAAATGTGAATAAACAGAAATCATTTAAAATTGTATAATGATAGAATTGAAAAGTGTAGATAACTCATCATAATTTAATAAATCAAACTCAGCAGTGTTGATGTAAACAAAATATAAGCTGAGAACTGAGCCAAACACTGACCTAGTTCCTGAGCAAGTGCTGTAGGAGGAAGGACCGTAGGACTGGTGTAGGATCAATTCCTTCCTCAAACACAGACATCTCCTTACTGGCCATCCTTCCTCCCTGTCCTCTCCGGGCGGTGGCTGTGATGTAGGACATCAACTTCTCGGACAACTTCATTGGACTGGGGGCTCATCATCCGAGAAACAGAGCTGAGATACAAGGTCCATAAAGAAACTGTTGCACCGACTTTTGAAAAGATTTAACTTCCTAATTTTAAGGCTGAAAAAAATTATAAGATAAATTATTACAGTGCCCTTTAACTGAGCCTTTAGTGTCTAAGCCACTGAACAACTAAATGATGTATCATAGAACTTCTGTTTTATATCACTTCTGTTTTAAAATGCAACTTCTATTTATAATCTTAAGACGGTCTAGGTTTTTCTTTTCACTTTACAATAATTATTTCAAATTGATTCAAAACAGGTTTTGCATATTCATCTCACTCTTCTGTGTTGTCTTGTCGAGGGTTGAAATGGGCGGGGATCACATTTTGACAGACAGGACACTCCCTGGTCTCAAAATATGTCATTTCATTGAAACATTTCACACAGATAATATCCTTGCAGGGAAGTTGGACGGGTCTCTCCATGATCTCGCTTTCACAAGCTTTACAATCCTCCTGTCGTCTGTAATTCATTTAAACAATAAGTGCACACAATTCAGAAAATTTAGGTAACTGCTTCATATTCGCCAGAAAAATGAAGAATTTCAAGGGGAAAAATATTTAATCTAATTGAATTTTTAACTTGCAAGGATGAGAATATAAAAAGAAGATCAAGTTATTTTAAATTTAAATACGAATTGAATACTTTGCATGATTTACATCAATAAATACAGTACTGTCTTGGATTCTTTATTTACTAAATGTTTTACTATGGCCAAATATATCCAATATTGAAGTATAAGACAGATTTGATGATCAATTTATTGACCACCCCGATCCCCTTAAGCTACATTTTTTATATTCCCAAAACCACTGAAGTGAATATATATAATACGAATATTATAATACTTTGACACTAGTATTTACCCAAATGTTTTGGTCACAGAATTTTTCATGCATATCTTGAGGAATTTTTCCACCTTCTCCAAAGATTCTAAGTTCTTGAAATCAACATTGTCCTTGAGCATCTGTGGAAATGAAAATAGAATCTGAATGTCTTTGATTATCTTTAAACAAGTCTAATCACCACTGTGAAATGATGACTATCATTATATAGCAAATACAACTAAATATAGTTATGGCCGTCCTTATGGAGGCTCAGTTTCATTAACGGGCATAATTAAATGGATTGGAGCAATACTTTAAAAGGATTTTACAGCAATCTGTTTGACTTTAACTTAACACTATTTGGATTAAAAAATATTCCAGATGGGACCACGTAAGAGAATTAAGCCCAGGACAAAGTAAACCATTTTATTTCTAACCTTAAAACTTGGTTCAAGGTCGCTGAACATTCATAACAATAAGCACTCTATGAGTCAGATAGGGCCAAGGAAAAAATATGCTTTGGACAGAAATTTTATATAGAAATAATTATTGACCTTGACCTTTGATCTAAAATCGGTTCAAGGTCATTGCACACACATTATGTACAGTATTGACTTTTCCCTTTTCAATTAAATAAAATTACTTAGCAAGAAACTGCAAATCATTTCAGATCTCTTTGAAACTCAGTAAATTATGAAGCTTTGTTGGAAGAAAACTCATTTAACTAACTTACCACCCAAAGAGTCATCGGACGCTCTACCGTCATCATCTCATCAGAACAGACGTGTTGAAGGAACAATTTCATCACTACCACTTTAGTCCACACATATCTTAATAAAACAATTATAAATTTAACTACAAAATAATAACTAGAGGTACTGTGAGCAAGCTCACAATTGATACCCCCCGCTAAGAAAAAAATCATAACGCAGTGTATTTTTATAGAAAATATTCGATGAATCTATTTCACTGACCATTTTCTATAAATAACAACTGCTCTATTTTTTAAAACTGTTAATGCTGATAGGAGTAAACAAACCAATTTCTATCCTTTAATTCCATTTTATTATAAGTTAACTGTTAATGCATGAGGACATTTGCATCCTTCCATTAACAACCATGACTCAGATCAAACTCGAATCAAACGAAATCCACATGTCAAGCAGCCATTTAATATTTAAACATTTTGAATTATTGGTATACTGAGCACGATTTTTTCCAAAAAAAATTTTCCACACATTTTTTTTCCAAATAAAGATTTCATCGAGGCAGGCCATTTTCAGAGAGACGGGGATGAAAATCTAAAAATAATTTTATGTGGCCTGAGAAGAGCAAGCTTTGTGTCAAATTTTAGCTTCTAATATTTCCATTAATACAAGAAATGACAGACAAAATTTAGCATTATCGAAACAATGACCTTGAACTTCCTCAATTGACCTTGGGTCAAGGTCATGACACACCCTTACGTCATAAGCAGTATTTGTGTGAAGTAAGAACATTCAATGCTTCTCCATAAGGAAGATATGGACTGGATACGAATTTTGCATTTTTTCTGCCAGTGACCTTGACCTTGCACGAATGACCTTGAGTCAAGGTCATGACACACCCTTAGGTCATAAGCAGTATTTGTGTGAAGTAAGAACATTCAATGCTTCTCCATAAGGAAGATATGGACTGGATACGAATTTTGCATTTTTTCTGCCAGTGACCTTGACCTTGCACGAATGACCTTGGTCATAAGCAATCTTTGTGTGAAGTAAGAACTTCCAATGTCAATGTTTCTCTGTAAGAAAGATAAGGACCGGATACGAATTTTGCATTTTATCTGCCAGTGACCTTGACCTTGTCTGAATGAACTTAGGTCATGGTCATGAAACATTCTTAGGTCATAAGCAATCTTTGTGTGAAGTAAGACCCTCCAATGTTTCTCCATAAGAAAGATATGGACCGGACACGAATTTTGCATTTTTTCTGCCAGTGACCTTGACCTTGCCCGAATGACCTTGGGTCAAGGTCATGACACACCCTTAGGTCATAAGCAATCTTTGTGTGAAGTAAGAACTTCCAATGTTTCTCCATAAGAAAGATATGGACCGGACTACGATTGCACAGACAGACGGACAGACAGACAGACGGACGGACGGACAAGGTGATTCCTATATACCCCCCCCCCAAACTTTGTTTGCGGGGGGGGTATAATTAACATAAATATATTGTGAAAAGAAAATCAAAAAATATTTTAAGAAATATTACAAATTTCGAAATATTTTTTTATTGGAATTCACAATGAAATCAGTATCATTTAATTTTAAGTTACCTGGCCTCTTTGATTCCCTCTATACATCTCCTACCAAACTCCTCCACCCCTGTCTGGTGCCCCTCAGTCACAAACTGTCCCAGAATTCTCTCTACAACAGGTCGGTACTTGTGCACTTGTTTCTGCCAGAGTTGTCTACCTTTCAGGTCACTGATGGAGTCTTTGTTTGGCTCCAACGATTTCAAAAGTAGGAACAGCCCAAGGACATCCAGAGTCTGATGGAGAACAAAAGCACCGCCAAATATACTTCTACTATACAAGTAGAATGTACATGTACATATTATATATGCGCGAAAATTATGCGCGTACGGTTCGCTGTAGAATTCACGTTATTCCTATATAAAAGCAGTAAAATTTTTAAAAAGACATTCAGTATAACAAAATAAATAGTGCCTGTTTGGGAGGATAACAGTTGAAATTGACACCCCTCGAAAACCATTGTCAACCTCCGCTTCGCGTCGGTTGACAATGGTTTTCTCGGGGTGTCAATTTCAACTGTTACCCTCCCAAACAGGCACTATTTATATAATGTCGGTCTGTATGTGTTCAAAAATGCATCTTTGATAGTTGAATAAAATTTCCAATTAATTAAAGATAGTAAGGAAACAAATTATGGCTATGAAATTTATTTAATAAACAAAGATAATTTTTGTTTATCAGTCAACTCATAATATATCCCCCTAAAATATTGATTAGATTTAAAAATCATCACCTGGATCCAATGTGCATTATTTTTTCAAACAATCTATTATCATGATAAAATGTTTCCAACACCTGGCCAACAATAAGTTTAAAAGGCTCAATTTGTACCTCAAAAATGTAATCAGCTGGAATTTTTTCAAAAGCAAGTACAATTTTATTTATTTTAATTAACTTGTTTGCAAAATTGTACCAGTGACATATTACTAAACTGAAGGTGTTTTCAGGCTCTCTGAGACAGAAAAAGCTCATTCATACAAATAATGTCAAATATCTTGCTTAATACATTTTCTGGTCAGTGAACCATCTGTTAACAGCTGACTCATCACTACCTTTGACATCTATTGACCTTTGTCCTTTAATTTCTTGACCTATAACCTTATTAAAGTAATTAAGTCTGGATGTTTATCAGACATCCAGACAGAACTTCTGTTCAAGTCAATAAAACATTCATAATAATTTCCACAGTCATGCATAAACTTACCATTTCTTGGTCAGTGACCAGATAGAACTGAGCACTCTTCTGCTGGAACTCAATGATTCGCTCACTGCAGTCTGGCCACACTCGTGTGATACTGGCAAAGTTCCTGAGACGGGGCTCAGATTTACTGTACACAGCGTGGATGGCCACAAAGTTCATGACAACACTAGGTAGTCCTTCTCTGAATTCCATGTTTATTCCGTTTAGCAAATTTTCACACACCAACTGAAAATTAATGTACAGATTATTCATACGTCATACAATCATGCAAAGGTTAAGAAAAATGTTACTATAGGTAAAAGATGATTGCATATTTTACACATTTTGATGCAAGTTAAATAATTTCCCTACACAATATTTCTATTAATACCTGTGTATCTATGATGTCACCTAAATGGGCCAATTCCTGCAATTTTGCCAACAAATGAAAACATGTACACACTTACTTTCAATAATGATTTCAACTACCCCGGTACATTGTATTTCCAACCTTATTTTTAAAGCTCTTTATTGAACTTCTATTTTGGGGGTGGATTATACTACATATAGTCCTTTATTGAAGATACATACTGTACAATTTATAGATGCTATATACATATATTAAGTTTCTATTCGCTATTATTAATCTGTAATGAATTAGAGCTATATGAAGAAGTTTTTCTATGGTCTCTTGAAATTTGCTTTACAAGAGTTTTGCTGTAATTGTGCATCTTTTAGTTGTACGATGAATATATTATGTTCCTAAGCAATAATACACTTGTAACCTGAACATCAAACAATTTTTTAAAACACACAAAAAAAAACATTCGTCTTTAATGATACACAATTATTGTACCCCATGTTCTTCTTGGCTGGTCACATGGTACACCATGTGAACAAAGTCACTCAGGTAGGCCTTGAGACAATCCATGACCTTGACCTCTGACAGACACTTCTGAAGAACTTTCCCTAAGGTTGTTTTCTCTATGACGACTAACACACTCATAACTGACTCTTGAACATTTACTGCAAAATAAAGCATCAGAATCCATAAACAAGAGGCCCATGGGCCACATCACTCACCTGAGGAACAATGGGTATGATAAAATCAGCTTAATGAAGTCATAATACAAACAATCTGGACAATGTACAATAATACATGTAGATCCTGTAAAAATAAAATCCATTTTCCCCCCTGGATATTCTTATGTTTATAATCACTAGTCCCTTTTCTAACAGGATGATTTTATAGTCATATCACATGTTGAGTATTGCAGTCCTCAAAAAGATCCTTACAATTGTTTATATATGGGATATTAAGCTACATCAAACTCTGAACCTTCTTGTGAGGCCGAAGAATTGTCCTGGAGACAAAGTCTTAACAATTATAAAGAATCATCTGGCTGATTAGTTTCTGAGAAGAAGATTTTAAAAGATTTACTCTATGTATTCCTTTGTAAAACTTTAACACCCCCCCCCCCCAATGTGGCCTCACCTTACCCCAAGGGATCATGTTTTCACAACTTTGAATCTACACTACCTGAGGATACTTCAACACAAGTTTCAGCTTTCCTGGCTGTTTAGTTTCTGAGAAGAAGATTTTTAAAGATTTACTCTATATATTCCTATCTTCAACCTCGACCCCCCATTGTGCCTCACCCTACCCCCAGGGATCATGAATTTCACAACTTTGAATCTACACTGCCTGAGGATGCTTCCACACGAGTTTCAGCTTTCCTGGCTGATTAGTTTCTGAGAAGAAGATTTTCAAAGATTTACTCTATATATTCCTATGTAAAACTTCGACCCCCCCTTGTGGCCCCACCCTACCCCTGGGGATCATGATTTTCACAACTTTGAATCTACACTGCCTGAGGATGCTTCCACACAAGTTTCAGCTTTCCTGACTGATTAGTTTCTGAGAAGAAGATTTTTAAAGATTTACTCTATATATTCCTATGTAAAACTTCGACCCTCCATTGTGCCCCACCCTACCCCCAGGGATCATGATTTTCACAACTTTGAATCTGCACTACCTGAGGATGCTTCCACATAAGTTTCAGCTTTCCTGGCTGATTAGTTTCTGAGAAGAAGATTTTTAAAGATTTACTCTATATATTCCTATGTAAAACTTCGACCACCCCATTGTGGCCCCACCCTACCCCTGGGGGTCATGATTTTCACAACTTTGAATCTACACTACCTGAGGATGCTTCCACACAAGTTTCAGCTTTCCTGGCTGATTAGTTTCTGAGAAGAAGATTTTCAAAGATTTACTCTATATTTCTATGTAAAACTTTAACACCCCCCCCCCAATGTGGCCTCACCCTACCCCAAGGGATCATGATTTTCACAACTTTGAATCTACACTGCCTGAGGATGCTTCCACATAAGTTTCAGCTTTCCTGGCTGATTAGTTTCTGAGAAGAAGAATTTTAAAGATTTACTCTATATATTCCTATGTACAACTTCGACCCTCCATTGTGCCCCACCCTACCCCCAGGGATCATGATTTTCACAACTTTGAATCTGCACTACCTGAGGATGCTTCCACATAAGTTTCAGCTTTCCTGGCTGATTAGTTTCTGAGAAGAAGATTTTTAAAGATTTACTCTATATATTCCTTTGTAAAACTTTAGCACCCCCCCCCCAATGTGGCCTCACCCTACCCCTGGGGGTCATGATTTTCACAACTTTGAATCTACACTACCTGAGGATGCTTCCACACAAGTTTCAGCTTTCCTGGCTGTTTAGTTTCTGAGAAGAAGATTTTTAAAGATTTACTCTATATATTCCTATCTACAACTTCGACCCCCCATTGTGCCCCACCCTACCCCCAGGGATCATGAATTTCACAACTTTGAATCTACACTGCCTGAGGATGCTTCCACACGAGTTTCAGCTTTCCTGGCTGAAGTTGTTCTGAGAAGAAGATTTTCAAAGATTTACTCTATATATTCCTATGCAAAACTTCGACCCCCCATTGTGGCCCCACCCTACCCCTGGGGGTCATGATTTTCACAACTTTGAATCTACAATACCTGAGGATGCTTCCAAACAAGTTTCAGCTTTCCTGGCTGATTAGTTTCTGAGAAGAAGATTTTTAAAGATTTACTCTATATATTCCTATGTTAAACTTCGACCCCCCATTGTGGCCCCACCCTACATCCAGGGGTCATGAATTTCACAACTTTGAATCTACACTACCTGAAAATGCTTCCACACAAGTTTCAGCTTTCCTGGCTGATTAGTTTCTGAGAAGAAGATTTTTAAAGATTTACTCTATATATTCCTATGTAAAACTTCGACCCCTCATTGTGCCCTGCCCTACCCCTGGGGGTCATGAGTTTCACAACTTTGAATCTACACTGCCTGAGGATGCTTCCACACGAGTTTCAGCTTTCCTGGCTGATGAGTTTCTGAGAAGAAGATTTTTAAAGATTAACTCTATATATTCCTATGTAAAACTTCGACCCCCCATTGTGGCCCCACCCTACCCCCGGGGGTCATGAATTTCACAACTTTGAATCTACACTACCTGAGGATGCTTCCACATAAGTTTCAGCTTTCCTGGCTTTCTGGTTCTTGAGAAGAAGATTTTTGAAAATTTCTCAAAATTTTTCATTAATTTCTAATTATCTCCCCTTGAAAACGAGTGTGGCCCTTAATTTTCACAACTTTGAATCCCCTTTGCCTAAGGATGATTTGTGCCAAATTTGGTTGAAATTGGCCCAGTAGTTCTTGAGAAGATGTTGAAAATGTGAAAAGTTTACGGACAGACGGACAGACAGACGGACGAGAGACAAAATGTGATCAGAATAGCTCAGTTGAGCTTTCAGCCCAGGTGAGTTAAAAACATCAAATTTAAATAGGGTTGGTATCAACTGGATATAACACTGCACAATGTTTAACAGGAAAATTTAATAAAAGGAACAGAATCCAAAATTTATGAATGTACATGTACTGTCCCAAAGTCCAAACTCATACAAGCAAAATTGTAAAAAAAAAAAAATTAAATTCAAGTAAATCTGAGAAAAACAATTTTTTTAAGATGTGATTTAATTAGCCTAGTATTATAACTTATGTGTTACCAAAAAATTACCATGTTTTCCAATATTCTGTGATGTCCTTAGAATTTGGTCTATAAGTCTGTATATTAGCCAAGAAAACGGCATCATTGCCTTAAATTTGAGGCCATCAAAACCTGTTCCTTTGACAATGACCTCAGGAAGTTCCTCACGGTCTTTGGGGGACACCACCATGGAATACTCAATCTGAGTGGCTGATGGATTGTTGATTATTTCCAGCCATAGTTTGTGCTCCCAAGAACTTGGATCTCTTTGAATCAGGAGGTTAAGGTTACTGTTGGTGTCCAGTTGAGCAATAATGCCGGCCAAAATGGGGGACAGTTTCTCTATGATGCACTGATTTCTAGCTTTTCTGCAAAATCAAAATGCTCACTGAAAATCAATGCTTTCATGATTTTTAACATATTAAACAGAATGGTGCAGGCAATTTGAAAATACAGTGTATAATCAATATAATCATTATTCTGTTCACCCTTTATTATTTCTATAAAATTAATCTTAATACCTGAAAGTGCCAGCACTGTTTATACAGTCCCTCTTGGTGGCCTCAGCATCCAGCCAGCTCTCTGCTGATTGCCCCATGGTTTCCTCTTTCTCTTCATCAAGGCTGCAAGATGTCGTCCTATTCCCCCCATGAAAGTCAATTTTTCTCCTGAAACAACATGGAAAATTTCATATACATAAATGAATGATTCCTTAAGGATATAATGCAAACTACAATGTTTCTGTCATTGAGCTCTCTAGGTAAGCAGTTTCTATAGAAATGGAAAATAAACCTAGTACACAAATCTAAAGAGCTGAGAGTTTTTGTATTAATTAGTGTGACGCATATAAGTTTCAGGAACACACTATATTCATGACACAGCAGAAATGTTGGTTAAAATATTACTTACTAACTCCATGTGTTTGTTTACACGAAATTCACCATGATTTTAAGTTGGGTTTACTAAGTACAAAGAATTTTTACCCTTTAATTCTTGATTAAGCAACTCAAGCAAGATTTTCACTCTCTCGGTTGTCCTCTCTGAATCCACAGGGTCTTTCACCATTGCTAGAGCTGGACGGGCCGTCAACTTAATGAAATGGGCAATATCCACCTTCCTCTCCACATGGACTTGTTCTGTGTGTTCCACCATATCACCAAAGTCATGTGGATACACATCTTGACTCTCCATCATTTCCACCTCTCCAGACTCCTGGATTGGTTGACTGTCGCCTCTACCCTCCCAGTCCATGTCCTCTGTGTCCCCTCCACCGGCCCCACCAGTCGCGTTCTCCAGTAATGTCCCGACACTCTTGTTCTTCATCTCCATGAAGCTGGGCATTTTGTCACTGTCTGGTCGAAGATCATCAATGTGGACAGAGTGCCATAGACCACACTGTTGAATGGTTTATTCATGCAATTAGTTTTCTATCAACTGTAATTAGTGTTTTTGCTTTTTTTTTTTTTTTAATAAATTGCTATACAAGACAATAATATTTAGCCTGAAATACACATTTACAAATTTCAAAGTTTGATAGTCTTTCAATAAGAAAAAAAGGCCTATGGGCCACATGGCTCTTCTAAACAACTAGTTCTTGTATCTCTCTATCTAAATTTGAAATTTGAAAATCTTCTAAAAATTGTTAAACGTCTAAATTTCACAATATTCAAAGATTTGACAATGCATAAACAAAATGTAAAATAAAGAGCTAAATGAAATTTAATAAGCTTACACAGTAATCCCCTATTGAGGGTGTCCATGAAATCAAAATATGAATCACAACAAACTTTACCTGGAACCCTGTGAATCCTCCCCCTGCTACTCGGGGAAGATGGATGATGAAGACGATGTGTGTTTTCCCGATCTTTTTGTCGGCCACCTGTTGGAGTTGATCTAACACACAATACTGAGCACAGGCCACCAGGCTGGCGTTCTCGTTCCCACTGTCACACTGGACAATCAACAGGGACTCCTCTTCCAGCTCTCTCTCAAAGCTCTGCCTGCAGAAGAGGTGCTCTTTTAAATATTAATCACTCACAAATTTTTGCATTTGTAATTGTAATAAGATAGATTACGAGCAAAAGAAATCAAAGTTGGATCCTTTGATTTATATTAGAAATGCAACTCCTTGACTTGTCTACAGAACTGACAACTTACTTGACTTGTCTTCAGAATTGACAACTCACTTGACTTGTGTACAGAACTGCTGCACAGACAACTTACTTGACCTGTCTACAGATCTGGCAACTTACTTGACTTGTGTACAGAACTGCTGCTCTGACAACTTACTTGACTTGTGTACAGAACTGCTGCTCTGACAAGTTACTTGTCTACAGAACTGCTGCTCTGAAAACTTACTTGACTTGTCTAAAGAACTGTTGCTTTGACAACTTACTTGACTTGTTTAAAGAACTACTGCTCTGACAACTTACTTGACTTGTCTAAAGAACTACTGCTCTGACAACTTACTTGTCTACAGAACTGACAACCTACTTATCTACAGAACTGCTACACTGACAACTTACTTGTCTAAAGAACTCCTGCTTCAACAACTTACTTGACTTGTCTACAGAACTGCTGCTCTGTGTCAAAGGACTGCAGAGTCAGGAGAGTGATCTGTGGTTTTGGAATGTGTAGGTACTGAGCCAGGTCCGACACGTCCACCGTGGTAATCAACTTGGAGTTGGTGGTTACCTATTAAATTGGGAAAACGTCTTTACCAAATATAGAGGATTCCGAACCAAAATTGTCTCCTTTGTAATCTAAGTTGGTGGATATTTATTTGGGAGACTACAGAAAAGCTGTCAACATAACAGCAAACAGGGTTTTCTTTTCTGTATGTGAACAGAATCCATTATCCATTTGTCAAACCTGAATTGATAAACACTACCTAGTATCCAGAAAAATAGGGTACCCTATATGCAATATTTTGTCAAAATGACTACCAGTAAGTTCAAAAGCTGGTATTTTTTCATAAATTATCAAAAATCAAAATCCAAGTAATATGCTTATCTCAATGATAGTATGTACAATTGATCTGCAAAACAACTTCCTATTTTGAAAACTGTAGGAGAAGCTATCCAAACAATTAGGGTACCCTATATGCAATATAATAGGAAAAAATAACTGGATTTTTCCTTTGGAAATCCTGGTTAAATAATTTTTTTCAAGATACGCCCAAATTCACTATAGCATGTGGAATGAACTTTTAGTGTCACTTAATTACACACAAAGAAATGTCAGGTACTTTATAATATTAGCCACAAAGAGGATAACAAAATGAGTTTTTTGACATTGTGTTTCTACAGTAAAACTCCGTTGCAGCGAAGTCCTAGGGACAAATAGATTTATTTTGTAATATCCATAATTCCTTATATCCATATAATAAATTGGTAATAATAACTATGGCAAATTAACTATGTACATGAAACTTTGCTATATCTGAGAATTCGCTATTTCTGTTTTCGTACTACAGGTCTGGAGTTTTTACTGTACTGTTGTTTTGCTGATGTAACAGTCCTAGAAAAAGCAAAGTACTGAAGTTCTGAAAGCCGGGCTCTTTTGGTGTGTATTTGTGCATACATGTATTGTGTAGTAAAGACTGAAAATCTCTCCTCTCTCTCTCTCTCTCTCTCTCTCTCTCTCTCTCTCTCTCGCATGCTTTCAATGTCGGCAAAGCGTCAGAGAGCGACTTAATTTTGTAAGCGGCTGTAAACAAAAATATGTCTGTCTAGTTAGAAAAAATTCAACAGTTGCTGCCTTGAATTTTGCAACAAGCGTTATATATTCAATCCCCATTTCTTCAACGCGCAGCAAAGTAGTTCATGGAAATTCATGCGCATTGTATGTGTCCAATATGCATACTCTTGTTTTTAAAACACGTTATTAATAAGAAAACTAAAAAAGATAGACAATTCTCTCGAAATTAAAAAAAAGAAACAAAATGCCAACTCTTTTGACAAAACGTGGCTCTTTGTGTGACTATTTGGTATAGCGGAAGCTTTTACTTTGGCGCTGTTTGATTTTTTGTTTACTTTTGAAGTTGTGCTATTTATAGTAACATTGGCGATTTGCCTTCCTACAGCCAGGACTCTGCTTTCAGCAGAGCCCGGCTAAAAATCCAAGATGGTATTTGTCAGATAAAGGTATATTTGTTCATCACAAGAAAATGCAAAATGTCAAGCACCTGTGAGTTGACCAACACTGAAGTTAAAAGTTTTGGCTGTATTTGGTACCGGTACATTTCTTATTGTTAATACAGAATGTTTCAAGTGCTTTTACTCATTCAACTTAAAATAATTAAAGAGGAGTTCAACATCAAATGAAAAAGAGAAATATTAACATTACATTAAAAAATTCCAAGAACAAAATATTCACAAAACACAGCATTGATATAACTTAAAATATATTTATTTGTAGCTTAAACTATTTTATTTTTAAAATTTTAAGCGTAGTTTATTTCATACAATTCTCTTAATACTAAGCCCCTCTACGTCTTTATGTTGTTGTTTTTAAGATTGTGTAACAGTTATGCAATTATCACTGTCCATTGGTCATAAGTTATAGGTCACGTGACCCCTTATCTTTCGATGGTTCCGGACAGCGTCAGTACCAAGCTATTATTTACCTTCTTTATCAAACGGATTTCTCTTTAAATATCGATCATCCGGATTTATTGATTGTGTATATACTTCCAGTGAACTTTAATGATACTATAATCGATGTTATTTTCGGACGATGACTTTCTGTTTTTTGGTGAATGACGGATTTTAATCGATCGTTTGTGAAGAACAATGGCGACCAGAAAAAGTTCCAAGAGACAGAAAACTTCAGGCAACTCTCTTGACATGAGTAATTATTTAAATTGGCCTGCCGGTACCCTAAGAGAAAAACTGTCAGAAGTGAATATAAGTGCCGCTTCAAACTTCCCTATATCTGTTTTAAGAAAATTGTATGTGGATAATGTATTAGGTAACGCGTCTACAGATGAAATCCGGACCGTTCCTGTTGTTTCTACAGACAATTCTGTTCAATCGAGCCTTCCATCGACTAATCAGCAAAGTCCACCAAGCTCAACGCAATTCGCCGAACAGCCAAGTTCATCAAGCCCACTGCTATTAGCCGAACAAGCCTCTACCGACAACACGACTTTGGGTATACGTACGACTTACCAAAACAGTGCGACTTCCGGTTCGCAAAACCCATCAACAACTGACTCCAGTTCCCCAGCAGTTATCGAGTCTTTAGTACACACAGTACAGAGTCTACAAACTATGGTTTCTAGTCTAACTTCACTGATCACGACTAAGGAAACCAACCTGAAAAGTTCTCCTGCTTTTAACTTGCAGGAGTACTATAAGTCGGACGTAATCAGTCATACATCGAGGAAATTCGGAACACACCCCGAAGACCTGCCCCAAATGGAATTGATTTCAAACTCCTTAAGGAAGCAAATACTAGAAGGTAAGGACGTCAACCTCGCTTCATTACTCATACCTTACTATGAAATCCGCGAATCTGAGAAAGAAAAGACTGAGAAGGAGGACAGCAGACTGAAAAGAAATCTTACAATTGCTGAATTTCTCACTGCTTTTGGAAAATACAAACGCACTATGTGCCAGGCCTTTCCAAACCGCAGGGACGAACTTGATCACTATGAAGCTATCATAGTAGATCTGTACAACATATATGGAGAACGTTTTTATGAGTATCATAAACTCTTTTCCTTAAGAAGCGCGAGTGCTCTGGCAGTCCACAAGATTAAACTAGATTGGTCTGTGAGAGACAGAGATCTCGTACAGTTGATAGCCTCAAGATCCAAATCCTGCTCCATATGTTCGGAAGTTTCACATGACTCTGAGTTCTGTCCACAGCTGCAAACCAGTTCCGTAGAAAATTCCTTCCAACCTACCAATATAGATAGGCATGGCAGAAAGAGGACCATACATAACGGACAGGAAATTTGCAACAATTTCAACTCGTCAAAAAGATGCGGGAGAAATAATTGCCCCTTCCTTTATGTCTGTAGCATATGCAAGAACAAAGATCATTCTTTCCTAACTTGTAATCTGAAAACCAAACCAAAGAATGCTGCATCTTCAATTACCAATCAAAAGTGACTATCCGTCCGAGCGACATCGTGCTGCACTATAAACATCAAACAGTTGAAATTAGAGCTTCAAAACCATGAAAATCAAAATTTTGTTTCATATATTATCAATGGCTTCATTTATGGATTCGATACGAAAGTACAGGAAACAAACTTGAAAATAAGGGAATGCAGAAATTTGAGATCAGCTTTACAGAACGTGGATACAGTTGACGAACTATTATCAAAAGAAGTTGAAAAGGGATTCCTTGCAGGACCTTATAAAGCTCCTCCCTTTGAAAGCTATCGCGTGTCTCCTCTCGGAATTGCCGAACACAAGTATTCAAAAAAGAAAAGGCTTATCGTGGACCTTTCTGCTCCTCACAACAATGACACTCACCCCAGTATAAATGAACTCATTGATAAACAGGAATGCTCTCTGTCTTATGTGAAAATAGATGATGCTTTCCAAATTATCGTTCAATGTGGGCAAGGCGCCCTGATGTGCAAGACTGATATATCCGACGCCTTCAAACTTGTTCCAATACTACCATCCCAGTATCATCTCTTTTGTGTGAAATGGAGAAATTCATACTATTACTATACTCGTTTGGCGTTCGGATGTAGATCAAGCCCAAAGATCTTTGATCAGTTTTCTCAAGCAATTTGTTGGATAGCACAAAACAATTATAAAATTGAATCTATTCTTCATTTGCTCGATGACTTCCTGACTATAGACAAACCAGATTTCCATGCGGATAGGACCATGGCCCTCCTGACTATGATATTTAAGAAATTAAACGTTCCAATTGCTCAACATAAAACTACAGGCCCGGATACCGTTGTTGAGTACCTCGGAATCATATTAGATTCTATGAATATGCAAGCTCGACTTCCTCCAGATAAAGTTCATAGAATACGAGAAATGTTAGAAACCTTCTGTGTGAAGCAAAGTTGTACTAAACGAGAACTTTTGCAACTCTTAGGGCATTTGAACTTTGCTTCTCGTGTCATAGTACCAGGAAGATCATTCGTGTCCTATCTCCTGTGCCTAGCCTCTTCAGTGCGAGAGCTCCATCATCACATCCATCTGACCGCAGAGTGTAGAGAAGACATCAGAATGTGGAAATTATTTCTGGATCAATGGAACGGCATATCATTCTTCTATGATATAGAAAGAACTCCAGCCAATAGCATGCATTTATATACAGATGCTTCATCTACAGTAGGATTCGGGGGATTCTTCAACGGTCATTGGTTCTGTGACAGTTGGCCAGAAAAGTTACCAAGGGAATCAGACAGGGAAATATCTATGGCACTACGTGAACTCTACCCTATCGTTGTAGCTGCCATTCTCTGGGGAAAATATTGATGAACAAATTCAGAAGACTGGCTCCCCAAGCAGACAGACTACCTCATCCCTGCCCACCCATGGTGGATATTCTCTGGAACCCTCCCACAGAATTAAAGAGCTGATGAAAGACTCCGTGTCTGGTTCAACTAGAGCTACGTATAATTCCGGTTATCAAGCCTTTCTAAAGTTTAACCGTATGAACAACCTGTGCGACAATGTGTCAGAATCTACTTTAATGCAATTCGTCACCTACTGCTACGATTCCATGCATCTGTCGTACCAAACCATCAAAATTTATCTATGTGGGATCCGACATCATCTTACCCTGCTTAGTAAACATAATCCATTCACCGATTCAGCAGAAAATCTATCAAGATTGCACATGCTACTGAACGGAATTAAAAGACAAAGTCAATCTTTCCAACCAAGCCGACAACCGATTACTTTCCCAGTATTAACTGACTTGTGCAACATACTTCAAAATGGAGTTTTTTCAAAATACATGGATACGTTGATGACAACAGTGTGTGTAGTCGCTTTCTTTGGTTTCCTTAGATGTGCAGAATTTACATGCAAAACATCTTTTGACCCTTTCGTGAATTTGTGCTTAAATGATGTGCAATTTTACAACGACCATGCTGTTCTTTTTCTTAAACAATCCAAGACCGATCCTTTTCGAAAAGGAGTTGCAATCAAGTTGTTTAAAAATCATACCAAGTTGTGTCCGTTCGAACAACTAAAGAGCTACTTGTATGCAAGAAACATCATTTTCGATCCAAAAGTGCATATTCCCTTGTTCATAACAGAGAATGGAAGTGCCCTCAATAGGTGTAACTTTTTGTCTATGCTGAAGGAAATTGTAAAGCGCACCAACCATGCCGACAGCCACATCACTGGACATTCATTCCGTATCGGTGCTGCCACATCTGCAGCAAAAGCGCGTATCGAAGATCATCTCATCAAATCCTTAGGAAGGTGGACTTCCGACTCTTACGTGCGATATATTAGAACACCAGACTCTGCTATTAAACATGCTCAACAGTCTATGATCCATGTCAGCTGACTAAGTGCCTGAACATGTAAACCTTGTTATTTAGCACCTTCAAGATTACGTTCTTATTGTATATTGTAAACTACGTAATACCATTATTACTTTACCTGTTTAAATTCTGTGTTTTTTATACTGTAATACATACACTATATATCTCGCTAAGTCTTTGTTTTATTCGTATGTATTACCATGGCGTAAACGTTATAAATACTTATGGGGCACTCAGTCACTCATGTTTACTAATCGTTCCTGAGTTTTGGCCTTATTATTGTCATAATTTCCCCACTAAGAATTTATAATCAGCTAAAACTTGCATAGTTGTACATTTTATAGCAGAGTTTACAATTTCCGTTGTTGCAGTACACACGTACTGGGGAATTTCTACCATGTGGATCTTCCAACTCTGTCTTGCTGGGTTCAACAATTTTCGTTGTGGCGATGTCTCATACATCGGGAAGATTCTTCCATGAGGATTCTTCAATCCAGCAAGTCTCTCTACTTATACATGGGTGACTGAGCCAGTTTTGTCTAATATTTTATGTTTGCTATATGATTTTTTATGCATGCCTGTTGTATGTGTTTTAACTATCCAATTGTCATCTTTCTATGCCGGAATGTTTAGATAAACTATTCTGAATCTTCATACTTTTGTTTTGTATTGTAAATAAATTGTAGCTTAAACTATTTTATTTTTAAAATTTTAAGCGTAGTTTATTTCATACAATTCTCTTAATACTAAGCCCCTCTACGTCTTTATGTTGTTGTTTTTAAGATTGTGTAACAGTTATGCAATTATCACTGTCCATTGGTCATAAGTTATAGGTCACGTGACCCCTTATCTTTCGATGGTTCCGGACAGCGTCAGTACCAAGCTATCCACCACCATCCCCGCCTCTCTTCCAAAAACAAATACGCCATGGTAATGCCTAACTGGTTCAGCTCCAGCATACTCTTATTTGTCAGCCTTATTATTGTCATAATTTCCCCACTAAGAATTTATAATCAGCTAAAACTTGCATAGTTGTACATTTTATAGCAGAGTTTACAATTTCCGTTGTTGCAGTACACACGTACTGGGGAATTTCTACCATGTGGATCTTCCAACTCTGTCTTGCTGGGTTCAACAATTTTCGTTGTGGCGATGTCTCATACATCGGGAAGATTCTTCCATGAGGATTCTTCAATCCAGCAAGTCTCTCTACTTATACATGGGTGACTGAGCCAGTTTTGTCCAATATTTTATGTTTGCTATATGATTTTTTATGTATGCCTGTTGGATGTGTTTTAACTATCCAATTGTCATCTTTCTATGCCGGAATGTTTAGATAAACTATTCTGAATCTTCATACTTTTGTTTTGTATTGTAAATAAAATAATTATTTTACAAACTGTACACAAGAAAATAGCAATTCTACTATTAATACCTGCCTTCAACTATACTATTGGTTACATGTACCTGTGCATAAAGTCCTTCACTTTCTTCAGCTTTGATCTTCTGGTCAAGATAACACAGAAGGTTGTCATGCCTTTGTTGTTCATGGTAAGTACTTTCAACAAATGCATACTCATCAGGTAGTGTCTTTTTTGCTCTGAGTACACCATCTGGGGTTGCACACCACAATAAGACCTTTTTTGCTTCCTTCAAGACCTTGAATATAACATACAATATAGAATCAAAGTACTGAAGTACTGACGGGAGTTGATTCTATCGATTATCATTTATTCAAAATCAAATATGTGATTTTGCATGACAAGAAGTATCAGTAATCGAAATATTTCTGAGAAATTGTATGGATCCAGGCAAGATTGAACTCTTGTCTTGTTCAACCAAACGCTCGGCTGTCTCCGTTTATCTCCGACAAGCAAGAGAGACTCTGTTTTGTCGGATATTAACGGAGACAGCCAAGCGTCTGGTTGAACGAGACTACATTGATCTAGCGTAGGAATACATACGACTTAATATATATATCTAATATCTAAACTGAAATATCTAAACTCTTTGTACAATTTAAAATCTTAATATTTTCATTGTATTAATAAATAAGTTTTCTTGAAAAACAATGCTTCAGAATACATAGCATCGAATTTATTGATTATTTTCAAGAACAAAGTGTTGTCTGCGGTATTGATTTACGCTTAGGTCCAAACACTGTTTCACTTTCGATTTGCCTGAGTAAGTGCATAGGAGAGTTGATTAAAATCAACTCCCAAAAATATTACTTGACCTCAACTGCAAATTGCAATCAGGCTATTGTAATATACATGTAGTTACAAATTACAGGTTTATTATAATGAAGTGGACTTAACCTTTCCCTACCTCTGTCTCCATGTCCTTTAGATCAATATCTGTGAATTTCTGACTGACCAACAGGATGATTGAAGCACAGGTATCAGCATGGTACCCCATGAACACATCTCCAAAAGTGTAATCTGAGGTCTTTGTCCTGATAAAACAACAACCACTCACTTAATTTTATAATCAACTATAGGTCATAGAGGGTCCTATATAAAGGCAAAGAAAAAGCCCCGTCTAAAGCCCCTTTGATTCATTAGAAGATAACATCCAAAATTGTCTAAAGAACTCATATTTGAACAGAAGTACAACATGATAAAAACCTTCTGTGTGTTGGAGTTGATGTCTTGACGAACTGCTCTGCCCATTTCTGCAAGTTATCGGCCAATCGGACCTGGACTTCAGACAGCATGGTGGAAATATTGAGGAAGTGTTTCTCCAGTCTGTTGATCAGAGGGATGGGGAACTTGCGGTACACTATATTCTTCTCAGCAACAACTATCAGCCTAGTGGGGGAGAACAAAAATCAAATAATTTGGATAACCTTATCTTGTATAATGTTCAAGCACAAAGAAAACTGCTATGTACCTGAATTTTTTGTGAACTCTACATTTGACTCGGTGAGTTCCCAATCCCAGGTCAACATATCTCTCACCTCCAAAGTACACATAATACTGAAGAAGAAACAAAAAGTGATGTAATAATTCATTCTGATTCAATATTCAACATTGATCATTTTTCATTTAAATGAGGTATAAAAAACTCAGATATGCATGAGAATATATTATTTATAAACTTAAAGTGTCTACAGAATCTCAGTTATCACTAACAATTAAAATATTCATATTCCCAGTTCACTGTACTACCTTTCAAGGAGGTTTTAAAATTACTGCATTTTTATTTCAAATTCATTTTCAAGACAAGAGTTTTCAATCCATAAGGACTGTCATGATTTAGCTTCCAACTGGGCTTAGTTATAAACATGAGTATTTATGCATGTATAGCCAGTATTTACCTGATTGAGTGCATCGTACAGACTCTCGTACAGATTCTCCAAGTTCAGTAGGACCACTGTGTTCCCAGTCTCCATACACACCTTGATTCGGTTAATGTTTCGACACACCTGTGGTATTTTAAATTATTTCCAGTCAGCTTCAACAAATACACAGTACTTTTTTAATCAGCAGTAATTGTTAAATTCTGTTATATTCTTATCACATATCAATAAACTTTTATCTCTAAAAAGATAATATATAAGATAATAATGTAGCTGTAAACCAATTTTTATTCGCATTGACTTTATTTAGCGATTTAACAGAGATAAACTGGTTTGAGGCAACTTATTTTTGCGACAAAGCCTTTATCAACATCCATTTTGTTACAATAACCATATGACAATAACTGATTTATGGCAAGAAATTTTCACGACGATGATACTCTGACTTGTGATTCTTGCAAAAATTTCTCACAAAAAAATTAAAAGTTGGTTTCCAACATTTTTTACATCATCCAAAAAATTTCAGAGGACAAGTCATCACCTGTGTGTATTCCTGGTCACTAGGGAAACTGCTTCCAAATATGGTGATGGCATTCTTCATTGTCAAGATCTTCTGCTGTAACACTGTCAGGGCTCCGTAATTCTCCGTCAGAAGCAGCAGATACCTCGTGTCACTGAGAAAAAGATTATAGAGTTATTTTCATTTTTGTATTGTTTATGCTATAGGAATTTTAAATGTGGTCATTTAAGTGTATTAAATTTTCTCTTTGAGACTGTTAAAACTGAAAATTACTGATTGACTTACAGAGATAATCAAACCAATATACTAAATTTATATTAGAATCTTTATGATTTGGAATGGTATTTGGAATGGAATGTAATTTTAATCCAACTTGATTTGTGTTTTCTATCTTGGACCTTCACAAATAAATTTGAATGAAATTATTACATCCATCCTTAACTACTTTATGATACAGGTTTCTATTTTGATATCAAGAGTTCAACATGTTAACACTATGTTTAATAAATGTTAACATATTTAGCTGAATGTTATTACCTGTCCACTCCATCTCCCTTCAGACAGGCTTCAATCAGACCAGCTGGACTACAGTCAGGATCATCAGTGTTTGCCTGAAATTTCAGATGTACAATCTTGAACAAGTGCAACCTTCTATGTATCTACCAGCTGGACTTAAAGTCTACAGTCTGGATCATCTTTGGAAGTTGGAAGGCTGAGAAAAAAAAGTTATGAATGCATTCACAACTGTTACAGTGGTATCGGAAGCATATGGAAAGGGGGGGGGGGGGGGGGGGGGGGGATGGGGCGCATTAGAATTATTTGAATTTTGATATTTAGCAATACACAACAATTATACATTAAAGAGTATACATCAAATCTTTTTGAATGATTATTACAAAAATCAAATGAAATACATTCAGATCAGTTTCAGGAGAGAAAGATAATAGACTTTATGTTATTACTATTAATATTTTTTCCACTCTGGGTAGATTCTGAGAGAACACATCCAAAGGGTCTTCTCCTCCAGAGTGCTCAAATCCTCCAAAGTTCCTTTTGATGCAGTGCTGGAGCATCAGCCATGTTGGTTTCTTTCTGTTTTTCTTTGCAAAGCTGTACACCATCTTAATCAAACTGTAAAGAAAAAGCTTTTCAACGTCGTCTATATAAGTGATAAAGATTAAGTATTCTTCAGTTAGATGTCTATTCAGTTTGGTAACAATCTACAAGGCAAAACAATTGCACACCCAAAGACAAATAATTGCATGAAATACTACACCTGCATGTAATGAAACTTTGTAAAAATACAATTAATATACTTTTAGTATTAAATCAAACCTATTTTAAAATCCTCATGCAATTTTTTTTTATGTTTTAAGCAACCTTAAAAGAATTGGTTATTTGAGTTACATGTAATATGATGTTTGTGAATACTTAGTGTATGTTGTCATACGGATCGAGCTACGCATTCATACATCAATACTATCTCAAGCATGATAATTATCTATTTTAAGTTATCTAATATCAAATTGACTTGCCAAGAAAAGGACATAAGCTATGTTGATCAATCTTTAGCAAAAACAAAAGTAGTTAGTTTCATTTTCATCAAACCTGTAGAAATCTCTTAATCCATAGAATTCCCGTTGTGAAACTACCATTTCAAACACTTCAAGATACGACTCAGCCAGTGGTTTAATTAATGGCTTAATCATCTTCTTTATGCTTCTTTCTCCTGAGCATATACCACTATAATAGAGGTGTAACGAATATATTAATTACTCCAACTCTGCCCTTGCACCAAGAAATCAAGAAACTTTGATTTGCATATTAAATAACTTTAAGATCAAAGTCAAAATGTGCACTATCAGAATGTGCCCAAGTGATTGGAGCTTAACAAAGAAGGATACATTACTCTGCACTTTCAATCAATTCCTCCAAGTCGGGCACTTCTCTCTGCACCAGAATTCCTCGGTTCATTTTGGCTGGATCCAAAGCCCAGTTAGAAATCCCAATGAATGCTACCTAAAGACACAAACATGACAAAATCAAAGGTAACTATTTTCCAGTTACTTTAATTTTAAGGTCACTGATAGAAAAGCACTTTTAAACTTCAAACATTGTTGTAAAAGCTGCTTAAGCTGTGCATCGATTAATATCATAAGATACCTTCATATGCTCTTCTGGTGTTTCATCACCTTGACAGCCATCTTCTAACAAAGGATGCAATGTCTAAAGCAAAACAAAAAACAATTTATGGACATTTATTCAGATTAAGCTATTTCCCTTTAATTCAAGTTGTACAAATACTAAAAAGACCTTCAAATCATTAACATGCAGAGAAATGTGTGATTGCTTTTATATATCTCTTCTGAAGAGATCTCCCAGCTATGAAGGTTGTTGAATGTCTCTGACCTTGAGGGGCATTCTGGGAGAATCCTCAGCCAGCCCCACTTCATCCAGCACCACCACAGACACGAATCTGTTGAGGTCCTTGTCCTTCTGGTACATGGCACACTGGCGGAAAGTTCCCACAATTCCCTCTGGTACCGACAGGGGACTGCACTGAAAGGACACCATTTGTACCTTCAAAGGAACACAAAAGATTATACATGATTATTCAGAACCAGTCATACCAAAAATAATGCACTAATTTTGCACAATTCCATGGGTCATTGCAAATCTGGTTCAACCAGTATATGACTAAATATATAAGCACTGGGAATTTACAACAATGAACAGCAAGTCTTCACCTGTTTATAGTTCCTGTAGACCTCTGTATGAGCAGCATTTCCCTGCATGGCATCAGCCACAATGGTCTTGGCCAGGGACTTGGAACTTCCGGGTTTTCCCACCAGGAAGAGGGGGATCCTGAGTTCTATACAGACCACCATCATGAAAACGTTCTCTCTCAGGGCCTGGTTCTTAGCTATGTTTGCTCCCAAGTTGTCGATCTCCAAGAAAACATCCTGACATCTGAAAAAAAAACTTCAAACTGTACAATCATGAAGATATTTTTACGAAGCAAGTTCTCATCAGGATATCAACAAATACCGTATATCTGTTTTTTTTCGTGTGTCACAAAATTTGCGAAAATGGGTAAAGTGTTGGAGCTTTTTTAATTTGCGTCAGTCATTTTTTGTGATTTAAAAAGTTTCTTATAGAAAATGATACAAGATATAATTTATGCATAATTATTAAATTATTTGCAATTTAAAAGAGATGGCGAAAAAAGCGAAAATTAGATCATCGCGAAAATTACCGGATATATGGTATATTATTGTTAACCAACTTGAAATGTGAGTGTTAGATAATCCTCTGACAACTGTATTTGATATATGTGCACTGACAAATGGACAGAAAAGTTGTGAAAGGCAATGATGAAATTGTGATTGATAATAAAAACCTTGTTATGATATCAGCCATTTGATCAGGACCTTTGGGAAGCACACAAGGGGGTCGGAATTCTCTTACAATTTCCTCTCGGAACTCCTCCCTGTTTTTCAAACAAGCCTGATAGCAGACACCCAGAGCAAGGACAAGGGATTTAGTCACATCATTTACTGGCTGTAATCAAGAAAAGTAATAAGAAACACTTCAGATTAGATTAATAGTAATTGTAGAAAATGCATTTATTTACCGTATCAGAATTTTCATCAATCTCTAAATGAATTGCAAATTTTTTGATTAGGTCACATGTCAAGGATTCAATGACACATACTAGTGATAACCTTGACCTTTATCACTGCAAAGCAGTCCCTTTTTACAGAATGGAGGTTTGTAATGACTTGTCTTCTAACCTGATGATGAGTTTGATCGTCCATCATCATTTCTTCCATGTCTTCTACTTCTTCTTCGGAGTCTGTTTCCTCCTCCTCTTCCATCAAGTCGAACAGATCAGTATCTCCTTGGGTCTGTCTGTAGAACCAGCTCATCACCTCCAGAACTCGCTCCACATCTCTCAGACTCACAAAACTACACTCATCCTATAAATAGAATTCAAGTAAAACTCATTGCTCTGGACATCAAAGTATTGAGAGAGAGAAGACTACTGTAAATTTATTTTACACGAGTGCTTAATTCCGCAATTCTACCGTTTTTCATCAAATCATGAGAGCATAAGTTTGCGAAATTCAATATTTTATTTTTATCATAATTTCATAAAGTCTATATCTGTTCAAAAAATAAAAGCGAGATTTTAAAATTCATGAGATGAGTCTCTCGCGATTTTACATGATTGGATATTAATTCCTCGTGTTTAATTAGGAATCTACACTATTTCCATAACTAAATCTCATAACTTCATTTTTCTTGGGACAGTTTTGCAACATCTGCAATTGCTGCTAAATCAATTTTTTTAATGCAATTATCATTTCAGTAAATTTGTCCATACCCTCTGACTTCTCATGAATTCCTGGGCAGACGTCAGAATATGACTGACAGCAGTGTCTAAATTAGGCTCATTGGGTAGCTTTCCTCCTCTTATCTGAAATCAGAAGCAATAAAAGATCATTTCCACTTTTCCATCATTTTGCTGACATAAATAATGAAAGCATAGATATATAAAAGCATTTAGAAAATTTTAAAATTTAGATTCTAGAACAGCAATGAATTCAACTGTACAAAAATTATAATAAGTCAAGTGAATCATAGTATGAAATCTGACTAATATGTTATTTGGTTTTCATTATGGGTTTACGACATCGGCATTGTCCTTACATATCTGAGGACCATCTGTTTGATGTACATCTCCTCCACTTTGGTGTCCAGCTGACCAAAGTCCCAGACCAGGGGTAGCATGCTCTGGGGGAGAGGCTGCACTCTGTACACCAGTCTCCTCATGGGAACCCGACCTGTCACACAGATAGAAACAGTTAATTTACACACCACTGACAGTAAACTATATGAAAGTACATAACTATGTTTACTTGTTTGTTTGATAACACTTACCCATTCTGTCTGTTGTTTTTTCTGCATCCACATGGTAACCCAATCCTGCCTGCTCCAAACGCTTGATTAAGTCCTCGGAGTGTCTGTAAACAATATTAAAAGGTATTTTATTCGAACTAAATCAAAAGGAAAACACAGTAAATTATATACATGTACAGAGAAAAAAAAAGATGACACACTTTCTTTAAAAAATATATAGAGATCAATTAAAAACATTTTAAGGACTAGAACAACACAAGACAAGTATAATATTACATACTTTCTGTAAGGATTACAGGCGGCCACGATTTTGAGGGACTGACACAGTTTCAGTGGTTCCCCCTCCATAGCGTGGTCACACATAATCTCCTTAATCAGACCGATGGCCTCCGTGGTGTTGGCCTCATCAAAGAACAACACTGTGTACAGTTTCTGTCCATAGTTAGCCGTGTTCTCCTGGGCTATCCTCTCCGCTTCCTCCACTTTTCTGATGATGTCACTTCTACGAGTGCCTCCATGGACCTATGTAAAATCATAATTATATTGAAATTGTGTGCAAAAAAAATAAATAGTTCTATCTCACAAAGCAACTGGAATAAAAAGCTTTTCCTATTATTGTCTTGTGTATAGAAAGCACTTCTGAAAAGGCTTACAGAAAGTTTTTAATAAATGAAAAATATCTAATATTAATGACAATACATTCAATGAATATCTATATGTACCTTCATCAGAACCATGTTCTGTACTTCCACACCAATAGGACACTGTAGTTGACACATAAACTTAACAAGCCGGGTCTTTCCACACCCTGTTCTCTCCCATGATGATCACTGGGATGTCACATCTAAAACAGAGGATTGACATAAAATTAACTCTTTAAAAACACAAACAACTGAAATTTCTTCCGAAAACAATACTTTTTATCAAATTTGAGCATATAATAAACACTTTTGAATTAAATAGGCAAGACAAACTCTTCAAATTACTGTTGCACAAATTGTTAACAGACCTAAAGCGCATATAGATAGCCAGAATTTTCTTCACATTATCTGTTGTAAGTTCATAGGTCGGGTCAGGGTCATAAGGAACATCTACCCCCATCACACTGCACAGCTTGCTCAATTTTTCTTCTCTGTTAAAAAAAAATTGGTGCCATTATCTCCTTCCCTGTACATGAAGAGCAAAAAACAGCAGAGAAAATTCTGAATAAATATTATACGAAAGGTTCCATCTTTCATACATCATCATAATTCGATGTCAATACCTTGGCAAACTGTCGAAGTTTTCATTGATGGGGACTCTGTTTCTCGTAAGTGCATCCTGTAAATTCCTCTGCATGATCCCTGTTTCAAGCAGTTTCCCAGTCTGGGCATCCACAAGGTTACCGGTCTGCCGCTCAATGTTGAAGCCAAGGAATGTCATGGTAATGCGGTCCATGTTGAAGAACAGGTAGGGATGGGGGCTGTAAAGAAATTTTTGAATGCTGGTCAAAAGTGGAGACATTTTCAAACATAGATTGGATTATCTAGGAATCTTTGCTGAAAATATCAACTTTCCAAACAAATAATGCATGTACCAGTTGAAAAGCTCATTGATCTCTGAATTACGGTAATAATTTGATACCTGCTTTCCCAAGTCCTCCGGAGCTGAAACTGTTGTAGATCTGCCTCATCATTCTCCTCCTCTTCATCCACTGAGTCAATCCTCTTCAACATCTGTATGGGGGATTCCTCACTCATATTCAGGGATCGAGTAGCAAAATCCTGTACAAATGTGTTTATAGACAAATAATTTGTTAAAATCTGAGATCAAGCAGATTTTATAAAATTGCTGTTTTTAAAAGAATGAAGATATTAAAATGATTTATATTTTGATAAAAACTACACAAGTTCCAAATTAAAGAAAGCCAAAAAATCAAATACTCGAGACATCTGGATGAGGAATCTCAGAACAAACTGAGCAAATCCTGGAAGATCTTCTGCAGCTGCTTGGGAGAGATAAGCCGAACTCTCAAAGTCCACCAGCTGAGTGTTTAAGAACCAGACAAAATGACGCAGTTCTGCCCAGGATGGGTCGGGAATTCCACAATGCCTGAAAATAAAAAGATGGGTCAGGAATTCCTCAGTGCCTATCACTGAAAATTTGATTTATTTGTTTTGTTTAGTTTTATATAGTTTAGTTTCCACAAGTATAGAAACATTTTCATTAAAGAGCGATATCAGAAACATTTAATGTTAATACATGTAGTTCACTTCCTTTCCTTCTTAAAAATATGTCAATATCATACAAGAATGGTCTCTAATCATGATGTCAGGTATCATGCATACATGTATAAATGTTTAACCTATATTGTACAAACTATGTCTTCTGTCTTTAACAGTGTCTACAGACATTAAAAATTACTTAAACAGTGTTCATAGACATATATAATTACTTTAACACTGTATAGACATTTATAAATACTAATAAGCAGTGTCAGTAAACATTGATTTTGTGATTACTTATTTTAAGCAGTGTCTGTAAACATTTATTATAATTTAATAATAAGCAATGTCTGTAAACATTACCATTACTTGTGCAGTATCAGTGATGATGATTAGTGTCTGTAGACAGTTATAAATACTTTAACAATAGGGAGTTAAAAAAACTTGTACAGTGTCTATAGACATCTATCATTACTTTAGCAGTGTCTGTAGACAATCATGTTTTCATGATCAGTGTCTGTAGACATTAATTTTATAATTACTTGAGCAGTGATTTAGACATAGATGTATATAATTACTTGAACAGAGTCTGGAGATGTCTATAGACCTGATTACTTGAGTAGGGTTTACAAACATTTATAATTATTTGATCAGTGTCTGTAGACATTTATGATTACTTACACAGTGTCTGTAGACATTTATGATTACTTGAGCAGTGTCTGTAGACATAATTACTTGAGTAGTATCAATAGGCATTAATGATTACTTGAACATCATCTGTAGATATGCATAATTACTTAATCAATGTCTGTAGACATTTAACAATTATTTGAGCAGTGTCTGTATGTATTTATGATTACTTGACTAGTGTCTGAAGACATTTATCCTTACTTGACTAGTGTCTGTAGACATTTGTGATAACTTAACAAGTGTCTGTAGACATAATTACTTGACTAGTGTCTGTAGACATTTATTATAATTACTTGAGCAGTGTCTGTATGTATTTATGATTACTTGACTAGTGTCTGTAGACATTTATTATAATTACTTGAGCAGTGTCTGTATGTATTTATGATTACTTGACTAGTGTCTGTAGACATTTATTATCATTACTTGACTAGTGTCTGTATGTATTTATTATTACTTGACTAGTGTCTGTAGACATTTATCACTACCTGAGCAGTGTCTGTAGACATTTATGATTACTTGACTAGTGTCTGTAGACATTTGTGATAACTTAACAAGTGTCTGTAGACATAATTACTTGAGCAGTGTCTGTAGACAGGTGAGGCGGTTCCCCTCAGTCCTTCTCATGTCTACGTCCCCCAGGCCTCGGTTCATGTCCAGTCTGTACAAGTACTGGAACGGCCGCTGGAACATGGAGCTCCTAAACTCCGCATCATCAAACAACAGGTCACTCTCACCAATGTCTACCAGAGAAGAGAAGTTCACTTGGCAACATTTAAATTGTAAAAAAACAACTTCCAAGGGAATTAACAAACTAACCCGCTGCAGTAATGAAATGCATTTGTAATATATGAAGGTATAAATAATCTCTATTTCTATGTAGCTTGTAACACAAGATTTGATTGGCTAATAAGCCGGGTGTTAGTTTGAAAACACCCGACTTCAGCCAGAGGTAAAAAAGCTTGATGTCACAATGCTTTTAATGTGACATCATAATGCATTAAATGTGACATCATAATGCATTAAATGCATAATGGCATATCTTGAAAGTGCAATACACCCCTGATTGGACTTGGGAAAAAGACTTGGTTTACATATTAAGAAATAAATTTGTTATCCATGACAGGTTTAATCAAGGGAGTACGGGGACTTAACCCACATAACCTTTGGCATCAGGGTGTGTGGAATACAACCCGTGATATATAAGTAAATTCTCGTACAACCTTGATTGAACTAATAACAAGAATAGAGGACCTTACCAATCAAATCATCTTATTCAAAAATAGCATTCTGATCATAGAATGGTAGAGTTAATACAGGTTTCTTAATTGGCTAATATACTGTAATCTCAATAGCTTAAAATATATATTCATATCACCTTGACCTTAGAGAAGGAAATGTATATTGAATCTTTCAATCCTTTTCTGAGGAAATTTCATGGTTCTTAGTGGCTTAGTACTTTGCTCTTTGCAAATTAAAATATTATACATTGTTATATTCAGTAGTAAATTCTCACTATATAACTCTATACAGACGAATAGTCAATAATTATAATATAAGCTCGTCCGAAAAATATTGACCAGTCAATATTTTTAAATATTGACCAGTCAATATTTTTAAATATTGACCGGCTAGGAATTATACCTGGAGAATATTCCCTCTATTTCAATGAATCGATTATGATTTGTTGATTCTTAAACGATGACGTAAATAACTCTTCGCAACTCCAAAACAAGGTGATGTCATAATAGACAGTCAGTCAAGGCAAGCAAACAACCCACGCGCAATGCGACGGTTTGCTATCATTATGGATATAAGGATTTGCGAATAACTAAGTAAAATCAGGTAGTCTAAGAACATCTGTATGTTATTTCTTACAGGCGCCGGAAAATCACCAGTGACCGTTTGATGCTGAGGATATTTTGGAGATGAAATTTGCACAAAATTGAATTCGTGAATTCTTTGTTGAGCTGAGAAAATCACGATCTGTTTTTAATTACTTTCTTAAATTTTGGTTTGTTTCTTCATATAACAAAACAAATGTTGACTGTGTTTTCAGGCAACATTGATTATATTAGCCCCCTTGGGACGAAAATATTGCCCTTCGCTTCGCGTCGGGCAATATTTCGTCCCTCGGGGGCTAATATCAATGTTGCCCTCAACCCCAGTAAATATTTGTATAGTATACCTGACGTACTTAACATTTGACTGTCAATTTAACCTTTGACTTTGAAAACCTTATACATGTATATCCAATTATCTGTTATCAACGGATAATATTAAATTAAGTCATGTTTCTTTTATAAAATATCAGCTGAAAAGAAATCTAAGTAACAAGAAATGACAATTAAATAGTTAGCATATTTCTTTTGATATTACGTTGCATAATTATGTAGTACCTGGAGCGTTCCCCTGGTATTTCTTGACACTTTCTAATGGAGAGCGACAGGTCACGTCTGGCAGAAGGTCCAGGCATCTGTGCATGCACTTTATATAGCCTCTCTATCAAAACACAATAACTTGGGTTATTTTTCAGAGTTTGTGCTTTTTTAAGTGAACTAAGGGTAAGTTCTTATTTAAAAATTTGCTATATCACAAATTCCCGCAGTGAAGGCATCTAGAAAAAGACTTTAATATATACTTTGCATCTATCCAGAGGGTCCCACTCCCACATGAGGTTAGGGACAGGGTTTGAGTAATAAAAATTTACATTAGTGAATATAATATAGAGCCTATTAAGCAGGCAAAAATACCCCTAATTAATGTTTACTAGCTTGTCTGTCAGAAGTCTAATGTTTTTATTAATCCCAAAACTTTGAGTTACATGCAAGTATATTGACAGTGAAAGTTTAATTTTAACACACCTGATCCTGGAAGTCCCTGGCCAGGAGGGGCATGGTCTCCACTATGTAGAGGTCATAGGGCAGCTTTCTCCACACATGACCGGTGCTGTTGGTGAGGCAGCCCAGAATCAGTAACTGGAACAGCAGGTAATCCACACCCTCCTGGACCTACATAGTATATGATATAGCATGTATAGAACAATAATCTTAATCACAAGTAGGTAAAATAAAGTAAGGACTTGCAAGTATCCTTTTCTCAGATATTGATTAGGCTAGTGTTCTATGACCTAAACATACCATGGACATTATATATATCTGTATGCAATTTGAAGACAGTCAGTACACATTAATGGATCTTTAAATTATATCCCTTAGACATGGTGCAGTATTCTGCGGTCTCATTGATTACACATTAATGGATCTTTAAATTATATCCCTTAGACATGGTGCAGTATTCTGCGGTCTCATTGATTAATAATTTTAAAACATAATTTCTCTTTTAAACATTGTTTGTTTTAAACAGAGCTGCTTCACTAAAATTCAACTAGTGTCAAACCACTTTGCCAGTAAGTTGGTTGCAAATTTTATTTACATACATATTGTACCAAGTCTTAGTCTAAAGTAAATTTGATTTCAAAGTAAATGATGCACTGGATTAATTAGTCAGTTACCTTATTTATTTGTAACCTACACAAAGATAACACCAGTTGGCCGATTTCTTAACATTTAGACAAAGATCCCTAAATAACAAGGGCACCACAAAGCGGAGCATCCCCTCATGACATGACTTGTTGTAGGGGTAAAATGCATTATTTAGGAAAATACCTGTAAATTTTTCAGATCAAAATTTATCAGATCAAAATAAATATGACATAAGTATTTCTAAGTATTTTGTATCCTAATCCCCAAGCTTTGTGGTGTATAAATTGGGAAAGGGGGGGGGGGGGGGTATCATGTATGTGGTTGCACAACTTTCCTATTCCTAGCAGAAACTCAACACATGTACACATATACTTTAAAGTTAAATAATTTTGATTCATTAAGTGACATTCAGTTTTATAGAAGCATACATAAACGGTCCGTATATATTATGAAACGTAGCTGAAGATCTAGCGATCTGTAGTCTGCTCTGATGGACAATTCTATTGCTTGTGGTATGTCAACATATAGTAGATATGCAGCTATCATTAATATGAAACAATCTTCGTGTGATACATGTGCGATATCTGTCAGTCTCCTCTGAATTTTGGACTAGTTCTATTGTAAGTAATACGGGAAAATTTGTCCAAAAGTCAACTGCTTGTTTCGTTTTTAATCTGATGACTTTAATTTCTTGCCCGCTTCAACTTTTACCTACGGGCAATATTCTTACCCTCCCATAATACAAAACGTTTGGTTTTTTTTTTACCTTTACTAGATTAAAATCTTAAAAATATCAAGTTGTTATTTGAACTGCATACGGTAGCGATTTACTTAAAGTCGAACATAAAATTACAGGAAATGTCTATTGTCAAGTCATACATAAAATTCATGTTTTAACTTCGCTGTTTTACAATAATTTAAAAAGTATTGAATCAATTGACTTGAAAATCAATAGGGTTTGTCCTTTTACCATGCCAAAGAAGTGTACAAAGTTTGATGAATATTCATTGGAGGGTTTTCTTGGAATTTTGCTAAAGAGCTGACAATTGACACACACACATACACACATACACACACACGCACAGCAGCGATGCTATATCCCCCTCGCAACAAGTTGCACAAGGGGATAATAAATGTCACTTTTAAGAGGGCTAGTTGGTTGTGGCCATTTTCAGACAATATTCATATCCTTTCAAAAAAAGAGCATTGCCTTATTGACTTCTTCTTTAGTAAATGATAGATCTGATAGTTTCAGCCATTAGCTAAAAATTTAAGTTGGATCTGATGGAAATTTGTTGACCACCCAGCTTCCTTAATTTACATCTAAAATATTGTTTGGCAAAATAAATAAATCTAAGAGAAAAACCTTACCTCATGAGACAAATCAATGTGAAACAATCTAGGTTCAATTTTCCCAGGATGCAGTGTGTTTTGTAGAAGGACTGTCATAATGCTGTCAATGTTGATCTCCCTCTCATGCAGTGGAATGGACACCACTGCTTTATTAGTTCTAACAACACCAGAGTGAAGACTTTCGAGTTTTTCAGCCACCCTTTTCTTGTGAAGGGTTTTACCAACTCCAGCTCGCCAGGACTTTACCACTCGGACTGTGCAACTAGAATGTACAATAAGGTTGCTATCAAAGTACATCGTGTCTGTATGCAGTCACAAAATATCTGACAAATATGATGCAATATACCCAGGCAGTAAAAAAAAAGATAACTGGCTAAAGAGAACAATAAATTTGTTTTTGAAATTATCTTTTACATTTGCATTTTTCAGCCTTCTTACTGCTTCGACCATTGTTAAGTTGGCTACACACTCTCTCTCTCTCTCTCTCAACCTGTCCTTAGCCTTTTTCACAGATTAGACTTTATCTATAAACTTAAGCAACACTTACTTCTCATTGTCGGCCTCAGCTGATGGCTTTACACGAGGTTTCTTGAGGTTAAAGGTCAGCTTTTCTTTGATGTATTCTGCCGTCTTTTCATGTGAGGGAAGTGGTATGGGAGGACGTCTGTATTTGTCCAGGGCTGCCACAATTCTAGAGTGGTTCTCCCTCTCTGTGCTACACACCACCACCAACTTGTAAGGAATGCCTACAAATCACCACCATTATAGTTAGAGCATAATAAAAGTGCTTATTTATATAAGACCAATATTCAAAATAATTCTTAATACTGTAAACCAACTTTCATTCACGTGCAAGAAATTTCATTTCGCAAATATTTCTCTCAGTGAACCTATTAAAATATGATGGGTTTTGATAAGACTTGGTCACAAACATTGTCATTCTTCTGAATTTAATCGCAAAATATATTCATGGCGAATTAAAGTTGGTTTACAGTAATTGGATAATGTACACACTATACATTGCTATATATTAAAAGAAGTCCATTCAGGCAAGTAATATAGTAAATTAAATAACCTGGTTATCATGTATTTTAAATGTCATGAAAACAATTGCTACAGTAAATAAAGCAAGTTATAAGATGCATTGTGAAATTTTCCCATGTAGTGACGTACCATTTTCTGTTGCTCTCTGCATATGGTAGTCTAGTCTCCTCTCGCCCCTGTCGCTGACCTCATAGTCCAACAGATCTCCACTGACAAGACAGTGGATTCTGTCAGTGGTGTCAAACACAGCCCTCCTCCAGAATATCTCCACCTACAGTGACAAAGCAGCAGCTTACCACATTGTGGACAAATATTTTAAAAGTATATTTGACGGAGGTAAAAATTGATAAATATCCTAGATGACATCATCATATTTGACCCTTGACCTGTTGCTATGACCTTGAAATTTGTTTGACATAAAGCCTAAACACTGGTGGTTGTGTCCAAATTTCAAGTCTTTACTTTGAAATTAAAAGAACACAAGTTACGCATTTTAAAATGAGATAAGGCTAAATTGCACAAACATCCAATTGTATGTTTCAAAATTATCAAAATTATATATATATATATAGTTGTAACTCAAATTTTTTTACCCTTGAGTAATTGATGGGTATGCAGATTTATATATTTTTCCTTAAGATGATGGATTGAAATTAATTTTTACATAATATTAAGTCATTATTTTTTGTATTTGAGGAAATATTTCAAATAAATAATTTCTGGGGTGTTTCGTACTACCGTAAAGTCAAACAGTTTTGGGCAAAGATAACAAATTCCTCAAAAGAAGCATTACATGTACTAACAAAGCATTGTAAAACTGGCATTTAATTTGAAAAAAAAAGTTATCCTTTTCATTATTTGAATTAAAATTGCATGGAATATGAAATCTATTTAAGGAACTCTTTTCACAAATATGTGTATATAGAAAAGTATTTTTGAACCTCATCCAGGGTGGTATGTGGAGTACACATGAGGATCTCATCCGACTGAGGAAGTGGCTGCTCCGGATCATGGCTGTATATTGTGAGTACAGTGTTTAGAATCTCATCTGCAAGGTTTACAGAAATACACACATGTGCACATAAATAAAATGAATTTCACCAATTTTTTGTAAAAAATATAGAATAAAGCTGTAAAATAAAAGCATATATTAAGCTATACCTTGAGGACAGAGCAGCAGATTAGGAGCACCTCTCTCAAACCCAGGTATTAATAGTCTGCTCACTGTAAATGTTTCTGAAGAGAAAAAAAAAATAAAAATACCAAATTTATTAACCTCTTGCAAATCAAATAAAACTTTTATATCTATCGTATTGCAAAGGTAATGAGTCTATAATTAAATATCATTTGACCACTTGAGTTTTAAAAAATGTTTACAAATCAATTGAAACTTCCTTGTTAATATTACTGACCAGTCTCAGCGAGTCTCCTCAGAATGATCCCGAGATGTTCCACACTGAGATAATCCGACACACTGGAGGAGATGGAGGAAAGAAACTCACTCCATAGCTGTTCCAATTTCAGTAACAAAGTGTCCTCTTCAGTTCTACAATAACTACAGCTTCATGACATTTGATCATCCTCAAATATCACAAGAACCTTGTTTTATTTTAGAACACAAAGAATGTCAATTTGATAACAAGTCTCAAACTATTCTGTAAATCAACTTTTAACGATTACTTTATTCTGTGATTTTCTAATGCTAAACTGGTTCACATCAAGTAATTTTTGAGATTGAGACTTTATAAATGATATTCAACATACTTGAAAAGAATTATAAATTAAAAACACTTTAAAATTATTGTGGGGAAACCTTTGTTGTGAATATATCTTGCAATATTTTTCTTGCATCCCAATTATACATTAAACTTTACAGCATTTTGACTCAATGCGCATGAGTCCAAAATCTTTGACATTTGACCTAAAAAAAAAGGGATTTTTTAAAATGAGTCTCATTGTAGAAGATGAAAGTTTTCATATAAATGATACAAATATTAATCAGATTTTGACCTCAAGACCAATAGGTGTCATCAGGAGTTATGGTATAAAATTGATTACAAAAAAAGATATCTCTGAGGTAAATATAAAACATATGCAAAGTTTACATTTAACTCCTTTAGAGCTGGCCAGGGTATAAAAAGTAATTGGTGTGTGATTACAAAAGTATTACAACCAGACAGGATCTATCAATTCATGACCTTGAAATCTAATCTATCGACCTCATAATTAAAAGCATTCTTCATTAAAGCATAGAGATCATTGACTTTTGATATTATTTCACATAACATGATCAATGAAAGGTTAACTTACCCTTTGTCATACTGGAGTCCAGACAGGATGTTCTGGGTGATGTCAGAGATGTAAATCCCAGGTTTTGTCCAGCCCTCAAACTCCTCGACCTTGACCTCCACTTGGTCCTCACTGACCTCTGTCTCCATATCAGCCACTACCAGGTCCTCATGATCAATGCACCACACAATTCCTGTCAATACATTATATAATAAGTGTGTAACACTTTCTCAGAGAAAGGAAAAGAGTAAAAGATAATACATATATGAAATAATGACCCCAATATATTTTGGGTTTTTAATTTAGCACACACCAATATTCCTTAATAAATGTAACCTCAAAGAACATCTTTTTCATAATCACAATTATAAGATTTACCTTTCAGGGTATACTGTTTACATATACAATATTTCATTCATGTATTTAGAACTCAGCTCTATATTTTCAAGTACAATCTAAAAGTTCAGTCAATCTAAAATCTTATCTTAAAGTTGCAAACTTCAAGTTGGCCTTTCCCCACTTTAATCTGCATGACGTGAAAACAACAATTCAAAAGTCACTTGGCCATACCATGTGTCATATGATACATATATATATATATATATACACCAATGAGTATGTTTGACCTGCATGTATATGCCAATTTCCCTAAATTATGAGAATACATTATTTCTAATCAGTAAGTTTTTTCATGGACTGTGTTTACCTTCCTCAATGTTATCTGGATCAAGTCCACTTTTCAGGGCCTCTCTTGCCAATTTATCCGAATAACCAGAATTTACAATTTCTTCAATGAATTTTGCAACAGCTATGGCCTTGGTATTGTCTTCTTCATCAGGGTCAACATCTTCTTCCTCCTCTTCCTCTTCATTGTCGTCCATTTCAACTTCCTGCTCAGCCTCCTTTTGAGATACATCACCTTTGGCCTTTTTCAAAGCACCAATCAAATCCATTTTGGTGCAGTCATGTTTTACAATGGATAACAATGGATAAATGAGATTAGATGGTTCAACTTCTCCTCCCATTAAAACCAGTTCTTTTTGTAGAATGACCATTTGGTCTATAGTAAAAAAGTTCAGATGTTGATACTCATCCCTTTTGTGATCGATGTATTTCAGCCATTCTTCCAGACACACTTCCATGAACTTTGCCAGTCTAGGAATAATGGTACTGACATCATCCCCTTCATTTCTTCCACCTTTTAACTGAGTGCACCCATTACCACTGCCAAATTTTACAAAGGCGCAAACTTTACGTGTTGGATCACACAAAAATTTAGCCTGCCAGTTTGAGAACAACACACATCCAGAAGATACTAGTTTAATGTAGACATTACATAGTCTTACTATTGCATCAAATACCTAAAAATAAAATTATACAAAATAATGACCCCAAAATAACTATTGGGCAAATACCAATATGGTGCCCTTCAAATTCATATATCGTACACATTAAATATAAATAATATGATTGTTTACAGAAGGTTATAGACTTTCATAATGATTGTAAATTTGTACTCTCTGTTACCCTTAAGGTCATGGAGCAATAAATACCAAGCATTTTCATTGAGAACGTTGAACAACCAAGAACTCCTGCACAATCTTTGAATTAATAAATACCAAGAGAACAACAGTATCTTACAATGGTGAATCGGTCCACATCATCCTTGCCCATCTCTGCCTTGCCGGCCACCAGCATGAGCTTGCTCTGTAGTTCCTGCAGCTCCTTGTGCTTGTATTTTCTTTGCACCTTACACTTTCCAGTGTCCTCTGAGTCTTGAGTGTCTTCAGTGTTTAGGGGATCTTTTGCGTCTTCTTGAACATGCAGCTGGAGTACATTTTCCAAAGTCTGCTTGGCAAAAAGAAAAAAATGAAACTTTTGCCAATTGTTTCACAGAATTATGAAAGTTTCACCTTGCAGTTAGTTTCAGTTCATAGTGAACCAGTCTAGCTAAATTTCCAAAATGTGAATGCCCAACCCTATTTCTTCTTTAGAGCATTCCATAATATTAAGAATGCATTCATTTGGTAACAAGTTCACAGCAGAGCTTTCTCTCACACAAAGAATTTTTTATGTCTTGGGACTGATATGACCCTTTTCTAGTTCCTCATTTTAAGTTAAAATATGAATTAATAAGACTTGCTATCATAATTATACAAGTTTCATTGCTGATTGTTTAAAATAGTATTGTTTCACATCATTTTGAAATTATTTGATTAACTAAAATGAATGTGTCATAACACCTCAAAGCCCCCGCAGGAAGCCAGAATTTAAAATGCCATCATTAATTTTACATTTGTTTGCACTTTCTTATTTTTTCAGTTAAAGGGACTTAACTGTCAAAAATCATTAGACCTGGACCACATACAAACTTGACCTGCATATTCCTATACATCAAATTTGAGTTACTGTTGAATTTGTGTGACTGTTGCTAAGATAATGAATGATAAGTTAATGATGACAAAATGATAATGGAAAAATTGACAGAATGGGTTAACACTATATGCCCTATCATTTTTGGAAAGGGAGAGGGGGAGGGGACATAAAAATTGGACCCTATCTTAATTCAATCTGATTAAAATCAGATCCTTTGATCCGCTCACTTAGATCGCTACACTAGTGTAGCGATCTAAGTGAGCGGGTCAAAGGACCTGATTTTAATCAGATTGATCTTAATTCTGACTCCTTTCTTTTCTCAAGCTTTTTCACAGTTATAAAAGTCATGTAACTATTTGGTTAATGTTTACAAAACATTTTTAAAAAATGTTTCAGATTTTTTTTAAAACAATGATTGCACAAGGCTTTCTTCCTATGCAAAACTGAACCTTCACCTCAGGGGAGCAAAAAAAAGACAAACTAAGTGACTTACATTTATAAGAATGTGTCATTTAGCTCTGTAAGATGGACCCTTCTACCAGAGGTCCATCACATTTAGCTGAAAGTTATAATACACTCCAAAACTTACTGGTTTATCAGTGGTCAAGTTTGGACCTATCTTCCCCACCACATAAATTCCGACAGAATTGATAGCTTCTGTTTGTCTCATGGATGTCACTTCTACAGAACCCTGAGCAGATTTCACACTGTTTAGCCATTCCAACTGTCTCTTGGTGTCAATCTATTTCAAAATTTTTATATAAAATCTGCAGATCACACTGGAAATCCTTCTTTAAATGCTCATGAGAAGCAAAAATATCTATGAATGATGGAGAATAGTTTTGTGAATTTTGTCTTTCACTTACCAATTTTTTAGGAAGATTGGGATCTGAAGCCAATTCTTTCCACACTAGTTCACATTTCTCCAGAAACATTTTTGAGTCACAGTTTTTATCCAAATTAAAGATCAATGGAGCATATCCAGTGGTGGCTGCATGGAGACATTTGACCCTATCCACCTCCATGGCGCCCTCTCCTGCTGATATGCTGGCTAAATCCACAAACACCTTCAACTCCTGAAGATCTACAAATTCAAATTCAAAGAGTGCAAAAAGTGATTTCTGAAAAAAAAATCCTCAGAATTGTAGCAATCATTGATGCCAAATTCAATATGAAGGAAAAATAATACTTTGACACTTAACACTTCACAACACTGTCAGAAAACAATGATATGATAGTAAAATTATCTCTTATATAATTATGAAGTTAAAAAAAATTAAAATATTGGTTTACAATTATGATTAAAACATTTTCATTAACAATAATTTTCTGAAAAAGTATAGCAAATTGTTGAACATACTTTTCATTGACTCTCTCACCCATTCCACCAATGGCTTGCAATCCATGAAGACCTTGAGACATTCAACTTGTTTCTCTGTCATTCCTTTCAGACTTACAGTTGCTTTTATCAGATCTTTGTCAAGTTTGTTCATAGCTATATCCTTCCCTCTAGCCTATTTCATCACAAATAAAAAATCAAATCTTTTGTTAATACAGCATGAGACTTTTTTAAGAATAAGAAAATCAACTGACTCAGAGTTAACTTATTATCAGCCAATTAATGTGTTAATCACTATTATTCAAAATTCAGTACAACACACATACCATTTCAACAATCAAATCCATTTGGTGGAAGTCTCCTTCTAAGCCATAAGTTTCTACAACATTCATAATGACATGGGCTCCATTTACACACTGCTGAACAGTTTTGTGCTGCCGTATTTGTTCCATTCTTTTTTCAATCCATTCTTTGTCTCCACCAGCAGACAAATGCCCAAATTCCTTGATCAAATGTTCATCAGGCATACTTCCAAAATGCTTTTGAAACTCGGAAAAGAGCATTGTGCCGTCTTGAATCCTTTTTGAGATAGCCTGCAGATTTTCATAAACTGGTTCCCACACCAGTGAGAGCACTTCTTCCGTTGTCAAAGGCACACCTCCTTTGTCATCTACACACCTCTTACCTTTTCTCTCCCACAGTTTCATAAAAAGAAGCCCTTTGCTACATCTTCAAATAAAATTGCTTTAATGAGCAATTAGTTTTTTAACATCAACTCTTCAACAATTACCAGTACACCAAAATTAAAAACAGTTACACTATGAAGTTAATAAATCATTCAATATTTATGAATTGATCACTTTTACATTGATCCATTATTTATAAGGAGACAATCAATATGAATGGTTATCCTTATCAAAGTATAATGGACCAACAAATTTTTGTCAGTGATAAGAAAGATCTAAATCCCTAGTGGAGTAAACTCAAATCTCTCTCTCTCTCTCTCTCTCTCTCTCTCTCTCTCTCTCTCTCTCTCTCTCTCTCTCTCTCTCTCTCTCTCTCTCTCTCTCTCTCTTGCAAAGGCAAAATGAAAAACTCACTCATGCAGCTGAGAAATGATATCTAGAATCTCGTCTTCTACTGTGAAAGCACAGACCACTGGCATGTAAGCTTCAACATCCTCAACTTTACTTAAGGACACAGTCTTGCAGAGACTTCCAATTTTATGACTGGTTAGATCTCGAAATGTTGATAAGGCTTCATCAAAGGCAAGTGTGTCTACTACAAAAGTTTGAAACAAAATACAATGTATAATATATTGCACACAATTTGACCAAAGAAATACCATCAGAACCAATGCAAGTGAACTTTATCATAGATCTAAGGAAAATGTTTAGAAGAGATCAAAAGCTCAATAAATATATAGTATTTTAAGTCTAGAAACTGTTTCTAACAAATGAATTGTGGACAAAAAATGTGTTATTTACAAGAAAATTGGGTCAAAATATAGCTATTAATGTGATTGTTAATAATGAAAAATGTGGTTTACAATGTTGTTTACTCTTTCTATTTTGTAATAAAACTCCCAGTAACAATAAGATTATTGCTTGTCTTAATAAAGATATATTTACATCTTCCAAGCATAATTTCCTCTATTTCTTACGGAAACTTATAGTTAATTCATAGCTCTATAGAAACAGCCAGACTGAAATCTACACACCCTATTTATTGATTGGTCGAAATCTACAGCGGCTGAAAGTGACAGGACTGAAATTGACACGCCCTATTTATCGATTGGTCTGAACCTACAGCGACTTTAGTAAAATCCCGGACTGCACGAAATAATCATGATGATGCCAGACTAATAGTCTCACAGGAGACTATTTGGCTCTTTCTTTTAGCTAACGTACTTTTGTACATTAACAGTAATTAAGTGAATTTTACTAACTTTTCACAATCAGTTTATTAATTAGTTAAAGAAAGATGTTAATATAAACAATAAAATGCTTTCTTTGATGATTCATGCGGGTTATGAAGGTAGCGATCATTGCAGGAAAAATTTAGCGGGTTATGTATTTTTCCTGCAATGTCGCTACCTTCATATCCCGAATGAATCACCAAAAAAAGCATTTTATTGTTTAAATGTCCACCAAGAACAGAGGTCAAATGGTTTTCATGTAATCATGTTTCTCAGTTTGAAATCTGCTGTGTATTGTTCATTGTTCTGTAATTGATTACTGTACCTTCAAAATGGTGGCACATGTCTGTGAAAATCCTTACATCACACAGAATTCTTTCAAAATGACTGATTTCTTTGTCTCTGATGTTAATTAGCTGTGTGGTACAAGTTTCACTAAAGGCAACATCTTTCTTGTCTCTTTCAATCATGATTTTGATGATTTTGAAAAAGTTGTCCTTGTTTTCTTGAACAAGTCTGAAATCTCCTACAGTAATCTGTCCACTCAGGAGATCCTCATAAGCTGTCCAGACTTCCTGGGCAGCTTTTGTCAGCAAACAACCACTGTCCTTGGAGAGAAGTTTAGATCTCTGGTCTTGTAGGTCTATATGAAATATATAAAATCAAAGAACTAAAAGTATTGAAAGCCATGCTTTTATATTTCTCTTATGTTTAATTCAAATCTCTTGTCTTGTAGGAATAGGTCTACATTAAATGTATAAAAAAGACACTTTAATTAAAATCATAAAAAAGAGAAGCTAGAGTTATTTTTACCATATCAGTTAATCTAATACTCTCTCCCTTCAGCAGAGACAATCATGGTCATATATTAAGATCATATTACCTTTCTAGGGATATAAAAGGCTTAAAATTTAAACTTCTGAAGGTTATTTTTTCAAAACTTACAAAACATGTTGAGGAAGTGGAAAAACGAAGGCCAGGATAGGGTGAATTGCAGAAAGGACTGTTTTCCTTCTGTATTCTTCTTTTTCCATGCTGTCTCAAAGTGTTTGGAAAGAATGAGTCCATACCGGTCCACACCTTTACTTTTGAGTATTGTGTCATTCAGATTACATCCTTTCTCTATTACCTTTGTAGTAAATGTTAGATATTAGAGTGGCATGGGATACCTGTTGATATTAATGTGGATGAAGTACGACATAATCAAAATATTTTTAAAGGTTAATGATTTTCAAATTTTACACTATTTGACCACAAAATGTGTTTTAAAAATTTTTGGAAAGGAAAAATTTATAAACTAACCATCGAACTCATGACTTACAGATTCATATTTAATGCTCTAAACCTGCTACGATCAACAACTTTGTTTCTGTAATGTATTACAAAATCTTGATCGTTTTTTAGGTATGTGTAATAGACTTTACGAGTCTCTTGGTCCCTACTTTAAGGGGCCAGCCCCTTTTTCTTGAGTTCATTCGAAAGATCCCACGGATGCTAACATTTTTTGTTTTCCTAAAGGGCAGACAACTCTTTTAAAAAGTTTTAAGTGCAAAATGTTCATTTAATTGACTACATACACACACCCAAGTTTGGTTTAAGTTGGCCACATAATAGCTTCAAAATATGTATTTGATGTAGTATATATAGATCAATCAAAATTGTTAAATTCACCTTAGTTATGGATGGACTATCTTAATCTTATATCTTTTTGTACCACATGGATTTTGAATGACAGTAATTGACACATGCCGAAAACTACAAGTTATTCGCCCGACTCCAATCATCGTGGTATACGAGGTAAAAACCTCTAAACAGAACACATGACCACTTTGTTGATAATCTATTATGGTTTTCCAATTTTGTTTCATTTTAAAATGAACAGACATAAATGAGTCAAATAACCAACCCCTCAAGGGGCCTCACTTACAAAAATAAATTTAGCTTGTAGTCAACTCCTATGATAAGCACGCAAAATACATGCTTACAAAATAATAATTGTGGTTATTTTAAAAACTTTGAACAACTATGCGATGTATTTATGTGATAGGTTATATACGTAATTATTTATTTTAGTGAAATAATTAGATTTATTTAATGGAGAACTTTGTCATTTTCTGAAAGTTTATACATTCATGAGAAGTACAAAAATACCAAACCCGATCGGAAAATTTTTTCAAGTCTTTTTTTTGATGAGATGCGCTGTACTGTCTCTTTAATTGTATATGCTGTGTGCCATTACCACATCAGCAAAAAAAACAACATGTTTTAAGTAAACTGTGATTTGATGATAAAAGGTCACATCAATGGCCAATCTCTGATTATCTTTACTCACATTAGTCAATATTTTAATGAACTATGAGATGATCTTGTCTAATGTAACTAGTGCCATAAAGTTGGGAGAGGATTGTACTTATTGGCTGTGGATTGCCACAATGCTGACCTTGGAGCCTTGAATTTTAAAATGTTAGTAAAGATCTCCTTCCTAATTCAACTATAGATCAATAGTAATATTGGATAAAAATATGCATTTGTTGATTTTACTTTGCAATTTCAATGTAATCTTATGGCTTATATTACTGGTAAATCCTTTGAGATTCTTTTGTGTAGGTAAATGATTTGACTTTTCTGAATTGATTTTACCTTTAATGCTATCTCAGTCAAAACTTCTTGTATTTCTGCTGGATATTCATCTCCAGAGCAGTAGATGTCAAAGAGTTTATTTGCACTAGGCTGCAAGTTAAAGGAACAAATTTTAAATTAGTAATTCATTAACTTAAAAAAAATCCAAACTAAATGGATACAACTACAGTTCTTTGCATCAACATACAATAGACCTGTGCACACAATATCATAATGTTAAGTAAAACTAATAATTATATAAAATAATGCTGACATTAAGGTTAAAAAGATGATCTCAAATATTACCGCTATTTTTTGTTCATAATATTATTTGATTTAAAAGTCAAACAAGATATCTGTGAGCCAATGCTCACTAGTGATACCCCCGCTCTGATATGAATATGCAAAATAAGCAAAGTTGACGTCCGATTGATACAATAATACATCCCACGATATGGCATGCCTATACAAATAGTGTGTTAAAATTTCAAGAATCTGCGATAAACAGTTGCTGAGAATACTTTGACAAAAAAATTTTTGCTTAAAATAAACAAAGTACTCATTAAACAGGAAGTTGACGTCCGATTGGAACAAAAATACATCCCACGATATGGCATGCCTATACAAATACTGTGTAAAAATTTCAAGCATCTGCGCCAAACAGTTGCTGAGAATTCTTTGACAAAAATTTGTTTGAAAATTTTTGCTAAAAATAAACAAAGTCATCATTTGACAGGAAGTTGACGTCTGATTGGTACAAAAATATATACCATTTTGTATATGGCATGCCTATACAAATATTCTGTAAAAATTTCAAGCATCTGCGATAAATAGTTGCTGAGAAATCTTTGACAAAAATTTGTTTGAAAATTTTGGTTAAAAATAAACAAAGTCTTCATTTAACAGGAAGTTGACGCCCGATTGGTACAAAAATACATCCCACAATATGGCATGCCTATACAGATATTGTGTAAAAAATTTAAGCATCTGTGATAAATAGTTGCTGACAAATCTTTGATGAAAATTTGTTTGAAAATTTTGGTTAAAAAATAAGCAAAGTCGTCATTTAACAGGAAGTTGACGTCCGATTGGTACAACAATATATATGGCATGCCTTAAAATTTGAAGCATCTGCGATAAATAGTTGCTGAGATAAATGTGACAGAAATTTTTATTACGGACGGACAGACAGACAGAAGGACAGACAGACAGACACACAAGGGTAAAACAGTATACCCCCTCTCCTTCAGAGCGGGGGTATAATTATATCAGATTTTCATGCAACTCCAAATGAAAAACAAGAGCAATGCCAAGCAGAGAATCCCGGCCCTCGCAACAATTTAAACAAGGAGATAACAAACAATTGTTCAGATATCAATCTCTCATAGAATGATTGTGATATCTTAATTATAAACAAACTAGCAAACTCGTTTTATGTTCAACAAAAAGAAATGCTAATGGATTTATGAACAAGAGGCCCAGGGGCCACATCGCTCACCTGAGCAACAATTGCCTTAATTCTGATCAAATTAGCATTACAGTATCAAAATATCTTGACAACTAAGTACAGTAGATCTTGCTGAAAAAAAATTGAAAATCTGCCAATTTTTATCCACCTCTTTCTTTTGGTAAATACCAAGCCCCTTTTGTTGTTGTACCTGTAAGATGATTTTTCTCTATTTCTATATAACCCCCCCCCCCCATTTTGTTGCCCCACTTTTCTCTAGGGTATCATGGTTTCATCAAACTTATATCTGCATAACCTGTGCTTTCACACTAAGTACTGAGTTTTGGACCGAAAAACTTTCCCAGAATATTTTTTAAGATTTTCTCTATATATTCCTATGTAAAAATTCAAACCGCCATCACGGCCCCACCCTACCACTAGGGACTGTGATTTTGAAGTTACGCTATCCGAGGATGCCTCTACACAAGTTAAAGCTATTCTGGCCAAATGGTCTTAAAAAAGAAGATATTTAAAGATTTTCTCTATATATTCCTTTGTAAAAATTCATTCCCCACTGTGGCCTCACCATACCACTGGACTATTATTTTAACAAACTTGAATCTATACGATTTGGAAATGCTTCAACTCAGATTTGGGCTTTCCTGGCCTAATAGTTTTGAGAAGAAGATTTTTAAAGATTTTCTCTCTATATAAAAATGTATTCCCCATTGTGGCCCCGCCCTACCCCCAGGGACCATGATTTGAACAAACTTGAATTTACATTATCTGAGGATGATTACCTGCCAATTTGAGCTTTCTTGGTCAAATAGTTTTTGAGAAGATTTTTAAAGATTTTCTCTATATATTCCTATGTAAAACTTGATCCCCCAATTGCGACTCAACCTTAATGAGCTTGAATCTACACTACCTGAAGATGATTCCACTATAATTTGAGTTTTTCTGGCCAAATAGTTTTTGAGAAGAAGATTTTTTAAGATTTTCTCTATATATTCCTATGTAAAACTTGATCCCCAAATTGTGGCCCCACCCTACCCCCGGGGACCATGATTTGAACAAATTTGAATCTACACTACCTGAAGATGATTCCATTATAATTTGAGCTTTTCAGGCCAAATAATTTTTGAGAAGATTTTTGAAAAAAACCAGCAAATTTTCAATAATTCTCAATTATCTCCCTTTTAAAGAGGGTGTGGCCCTTTATTTGAACAAACTTGAATCCCCTTCACCTAGTGGTGCTTTGTGCCAAATTTGGTTGAAATCTGCCCAGTGGTTCTTGAGAAGAAGATGAAAATGTGAAAAGTTAACAACGACGACAACGACAGACAACGGACAAATTGTGATCAGAAAAGCTCACTTGAGCCTTTGGCTCAGGTGAGCTAAAAAGTACATAGGATAAATGAACAAAATGGAAAATAAATACAGCTAGAAAAAGTTATGCCAGTTATGATGAAAAACTAATAAACATAACTTTGCAGACAATACCACATCTCTTATGCAAATTTACATTTAATTCAATATATTTACATCTCCCTAGTATTTTCCCTCTATTTCTTACGGAAACTTATAGTTAATTCATAGCTCTATAGAAACAGCCAGACTGAAATATACACGCCCCATTTATCGATTGGTCGAAATCTACAGCGGCTGAAACTGACAAGAAAATGACAGGGCAGATATCGACACGCCCTGTTTATCGATTGGTCCAAACCTATAGCAACCTAGGAAGAATCAGGGACAGCACGAAATAATCATGATGATGTCAGACTCAAAGGAGACGATTTGGCTGTTTCTTTTAGCTAACTTACTAACGTACATCAACAGTAATTTAGTGAATTTTACTTACTTTTCCTAATCAATTTATTGATTAGCTTAAAGAAAGATGTTAATATAAACAATAAAATGCTTTCTTTGATGATTCATTCGGGTTATGAAGGTAGTGATCATTGCAGAAAAAATTTATTTTTTCTGCAATGTCACTACCTTCATATTCCGAATGAATCACCAAAAAATCATTTTATTGTTTAAGTTATTACTCTGCTAAAAGTGATTACTAGCTTCCATAAAAAATGCTGTTTGTTTTAACCAAAGTTCTATTTTTACACTCTCATAATTTCTTATCCTTTGCGAAACACTAAGACAATGAATCTAGGACTAGGGTGTGTAAAGAACTAAATCTGGATTGCCAAACTTGATGCAACCGACATGCAGGCAGCAATAAACTGTCAAAAAGTTCTGCATTGCCGACACAATACTGACATTCTCTTTGCTGAAATGATGAATAAAGAGGGTATTTCATTTTTTTTAAAACCCATTACAGTTTATATACTTCAAAAGGTTGAGCATGTACCTTTATGTCAATTTTTGGGTGGGATAACAGGTGGGGTGATTCAAAGGAGACAAATTTATGAAAAGAATGGTCAAGAATCTTGTGTTTTTGTTTCCTCAAGAGAAGTTTTTTTATGTAAGTCTTACTGATCTGTCTGTGAGATCTTGCTTCAAAACACGCTTCACTTCAGACAAAACTGCTGTTTTGACTGTTCCATTCTTCAGTGGGATTTTGAATATAAATGACCATGCCTATAAAAAAAATAAACATGTATTGCAAAAAATCTAATTATACGTACTGTAAATAAAATCTCTATTTAGTTATTGGAAAAAAAATAGTCTAAGAAAAATACCAAACCCATTTTATCCTTGGAAAAACAATGAAAGAAAATTTGAGTAAACTCACTTTACCCCACGCTCCCCAATTACAATCATACACATAATGGCAAGGTATGCATTAAATACATACAAAAATTTGATAAAGAGTATAACTCGCAAATAATTATATCTAAAGCTAAAAACTTCCTGCAAATATGCATATTTATATATCTTTGTCTTTTCCAACTTAAACTTCCAGTAATTTCCAGAAAAGTAATGACATTGGAATTTCCCAGTAATATGCACATCTACTTATGTGTCCTAATTTCAAATGCCCACAATGTTTTGCTAAATTCCATGCAACACTTTAAGTGGCTGCAAGTCTGTAGCTCCTGATCTTAAAAATTCAGATGGACAGTCAAGGCGCTACAGTTCCAATATCGAGTTAAAAAGCTGCAATTTACAGCACACAAAAACTTGACGTGCTACTTTTGGACTGATTTTAAACATTATTTTCCCACAAATATTGAATATCAAATAATTAGTACCATTTTAAAAAAATTCTTCAGACTATTTACTACTAATTAATGTTGTTAATTTACTTGCCTCAGACTGCATTTCTTTTAAATAATTATGCTGCCTAACTGACCTCGGAAAATGAAGTATGCTAAATTTACACGCTGATTGCGAGTCACCATACCGGTATTTATATGAAAACAAACTGCACCACTTCACTTAACGGGGCTGGTGATGGTGTTTAAAAGAATATCAGAGGCAAGTGAAGTGATTATATTTGTAGTAAATTGTACTGAGAATATTTTAGATTTGAAAACTATGTATAGGGAAATATTTAACTGGGCAAATTTCAATCTCTAAAATTATCTCTGTGTAAACACAACTGTGTCTGGGCAAATTCAAGAAGGGGCGAAACTGCTTGCAAGTGTATAGAAGGACGAAAATTACATGGAAATAAGATTATTCAGTCCAAAACCAGCCTAGTTTTTGGGTGCACCATAGATTGCAACTTCTTAACACATGTGGAACTGTAGCTCCCAGGCCATCCTTCCAAATTTTTACAAACCAGAAGCTAGAGGCCTGCAGCTATGGTTTAAGAGCCCCCGGGTTGCACTTAAAAATATTCAATACTATATTCAACACAGGGACAAAATTCTAAGTTCAAAAGGGACAAAATTCCCAGAAAATAATGGAACTGGAATTTCCTTTAATAGGCACATCTGCACATCATGTCCTAATGCTTACAAGGTTTCACTAAATTCCATGCAGAGGTTTAAGAGGAGTTGCACTAATAAGCTGTTTACTTCAGTAACTATATTCAACATATTGCCATATTTCTAAGTTCAAACAAGTTGAGATTTCAATTAAAAAAAAAAAATGGGAATCAGAGTTTTTTTAGAAATACAGGTAACTCTCGATGGCTCAAACTTCGATCGCTCAAAGTTCTTGACCGCTCGAAGTGAGTCTAGGGTCCCGATTTTTTTCCCTATATCACTAAGCAAATTTACTCTTGATTTCTCGAACTCTAGCTTGATCTCTCGAAACCCTTGATTCCTCGAAGTCAAACTGCAGCCTCGTTGTTCATAATCTTTAGTTTCTTACTCTAGATACCTCGAAATAGCCGTTTATCTCCAAGCGCTATACCTAATTAACACCTACTTGGTTATTTAAATGGCTCCAGGCGTTAGACCTGGGACCCGTGTTAGGGTTGTTTATTCAGGCAACACTTGTCCTGCAAGGTGATAATTGTTTGATGATTGCCCATACTGATACCTAATCTTTAATCAACACCAACCGTTTACGATAATTTGGCGGCGCAATGAAAATGAGAAATTAATTGAGACAAAACGATACTATTGAGCCATAGTCAAATTTTAGAATGACAAAACTCTAAAAATTATGCTTATCAGCATCTTTGTCATTAAAATGATTATTGCTGAACAAGTTCTTACAGCTGGAGAAGGACTGGTACAGTGGGAACAATGGGTGATACTCAATTATCACATTTCTGACAGTACTGAGCAATCTGGTCTTAATATGATGCATAAAATAAATAATTATTATGAGTTTATTCAATAGTAGTTTGTATTTAGTTTTAAAAACATCAAGTTCTGTATATGCACGTGCGTAAGGTTAGCACTAAATAAATGGCTTAATCATAACATCCGGTAAGACTAATTCTAAAACCCGTCAGTCAACCCGGAAAATTTGAGCTCTTGAAAACTCGAACTCTTGAAACCTCGAACTTTTTCCTCGGTCCCACGGACTTTGAGTTTTTGAGAGTTACTTGTAACTATTCATATCTGCAAATTGTTTCCTAAATGCCTACACAGATTTTAAAAAATCTGTGCAGTGGTATAAGAGGATTTGTGTTTACAAAAAACAGTCTTTAGGTTAATGGACTGACTGATAGACAGGTAAAAAAAATACTATACCCCTAGCAATTTCATAAACATTTCAATATTTGTAGTATGGTTTAGGTTAAGAAAAAATATTTCACATGTACCTTGAAATATTTGTTGATATCTGAATGCACTGGTTGACTTTTTAACCACGAGATATAATCATCTCTTTGCTTATGAAGATCTATCAAATGCTTCTGTTGATTCTTGTGTTGGGTACCCTGCCCTACACTTCCCCTTTTCTCCAAGAGAAAATCATACAGAGCTATGGCCATCACAAATATGGAAAATGTTCGAACACATAAACCATTTTTGTATTTGTAGTTTTCCAACATTTGGCCAAAAAGGTCTGCTGCAATGTTGTAACTTATCCAGGCATGATTCAGCATATCCTCAGTCCTACAAAATAGGTTACACAACTGTACTAAAATAAAAGGACATGGGGCCATGTTGTTCACCAGAGTAACAGTGGCCATAACTCTGATCAAAGCGGATTTATGAATGAATGAATAATGAAGTTCAATATAAAACTATCTTGTCAATTTTTTGTCTTTGTTTTTGGTTTTCGAGAAGAAGATTTTTCCCTATTTAATCCTCTGTAAAAATCAGACCCCCTTCCCCCAATGTGGCCCCATCCTACCCCTGGGGAGCAAAATTTGAACAAAGTTGAATAAACAGTACCCACAACGTTATTTTTTACAATCCTATTCTATCGTATCGTGTATCAATCCTATCGTGCATGCATATCATTCTATCCTTTGTTAATCCTGACCTTATGTGCATGGATCCTATCAGGTTTATCATTCAATTTAAACAGTTTTTCCATTTATCCGATCATGTTAATTGTTTCGTATTATTTCATAGCAATTAAATTTATTTCAAAGTTACTAGTTGTTCAATGCACCGAGTATGATAATTTATCAAACAAAATATGTAAAATCCTAACCAACATTTTATCATGATACTAATTTTTTAATTTTTTAGATCAAAATTAAACAATATTACATGTAAATCATATCTGTAAGCACTAAAAATGAAAAATAATGTATACTATTGAAGTTCTTTGGAACAAAGTAACATATTTACCTTTATATTGAATATATCAAATTGTACTCACAGTGCATATCTGCATAAACATTAACTTGTATGTAATATAATTTGTTTTTTATGCATCAATTTTAACAGAAGCGAAGGTATTCATGATAAAACAAGAGGCCCATGGGCCACATCGCTCACCTTAGGAACAATAGGTATGATAAAATCAGCTTAATGGAGTCATAATACAAACTATCTGGACAATGTACAATAATACATGTCGATCCTGTATAAATAAAATCCATTTTCCCCCCTGGATATTCTTATGTTTATAATCATTAGTCCCTTTTCTAACAGGATGATTTTAAAGTCATATCACATGTTGAGTATTGCAGTTCTCAAAAAGATCCTTAACAATTGTTTCTATATGGGATATAAAGCTACATCAAACTCTGAACCTTCTTTTGAGGCTGAAGAATTGTCCTGGAGCCAAAGTCTTAACAATTATTAAGAATCATCTGGTTGATCAGTTTCTGAGAAGAAGATTTCTAAAGATTTACTCTATATGTTCCTATGTAAAACTTTAACACACATCCCAAATGTGGCCCCACCCTACCCCGGGGGGTCATGATTTTCAAAACTTTAAATCTACACTACCTGAGGATACTTCCACACAAGTTTCAGCTTTCCTGGCTGATTAGATTTCTAAAGATTTACTCTATATATTCCTATGTAAATCTTTGACCCCTCATTGTGGCCCAACCCTATCCTGGGGGGTCATGATTTTTACAACTTTGAATCTACACTACCTGAGGATGCTACCACACAAGTTTCAGCTTTCCTGGCTGATTAGTTTCTGAGAAGAAGATTTCTAAAGATTTACTCTATATATTCCTATGTAAAACTTTGACCCCCATTGTGAACCCACCCTACCCCGGGGGGTCATGATTTTCACAACTTTGAATCTACACTTCCTGAGAATACTTCCACACAAGTTTCAGCTTTCCTGGCTTTATCGTTCTTGAGAAGAAGATTTTTGAAAAATTTTCAAAATTTTTCATTAATTTCTAATTATCTCCCCTTGAAAAAGGATGTGGCCCTTAATTTTCACAACTTTAATTACCCTTTGCCTAAGGATGATTTCTGTCAAGTTTTGTTGAAATTGGCCCAGTAGTTCTTGAGAAGATGTTGAAAATGTTTACGGACAGACGGACGACAGACAAAATGTGATCAGAAAAGCTCACTTGAGCTTTCAGCTCAGGTGAGCTAAAAAAGAGTTGTATCTTTTTTCCATGTAATTTGATCTAGGGCCAAAATGTTCTTGGCGATCAGCTAGGGTGTGCGGTAATGAATACAATGTTAACAAATTGTACACCAAGTGTATATCTGGCAAACATTTATTTCATTTGTAAGTAATATACTTCGTTTTTAATGCATCACTTTTAATATACAGAAAGAAATGTATTTATAATAGATTTTATAACTATTTAGAACAAGAGTTGTATTTTATCTCAGGCTGAAAAGTTTGCGATGATCAGCTTAGGTGTTCTGTAATGAAAACAATGTAAACAAAGCTGATAATTTATTGATCATTTAAGCTCATAAATTTGTTACTTAATAAATCTTTAACTGGTCAATTTTCTACAATCTATAAATGATGCAGCAATGATTAACAACTTGGCTTTAAATAATAACATGTAATTCAACTTATATCTTGATTCGTACATGTTCTTTCTAAAACTCGGCCATCATCAGGTTAATCATAAAAATTGTTTAAAGCAATCATATGTATATCATGCACATCGTTTATCTTTTCCTATCGTGAATTAATCCTGTTGTATCGTGATGTGTGTACACTGTTATATCGTGCATTAATCCTAACCTATTGTTTATCTTATTAAAAATAAAGTTGGGGGTACTATATTCTATCAATTTTTCTGGCTGTTTGGTATTTGGCAGGTTTCCTTTATACAATGCCAACAATCTGTTAATATCTAATTATTAATAACTCCTCTTGGAAGAATCACCATTTATTTCAACTAAATTTAAATCCCTTTATCCACATCTTGATCAGAAAAGCTCACTTGAGCCTTTGGCTCAGGTGAGCTATATATACTCGAGCCTCGAGCCTTTGGCTCAGGTGAGAGAGAGAGAGAGAGAGAGAGAGAGATATGGGTTACTTACACTTCCACATTTTCTTCATTGTACAGTGTTTTCATTTGCTTGGACACTGTATTAAAACAGACAGTCACAACCTAAAAATTATGAGCAAAAAAAAGAAACATGTACATTCAGTAACTACATTAACTCTGACATATAGGTGTAAAATGATTACAATATTACATTTACTTACTTCAGCACAAACATCACATGCAAATCAAAACAAGACTAAGGAACAATTCTATCAAAAAATGTTTTTGTGAAAACAAGAAATATTAAAGCCTATTAATAATTCATGCCAAAGTGTGTCAATAAAAATTTCAAAATTTTTCATATAATTTAAGTATTAATATAAAAAAAAAATGAAGGAAAAAACTGCTGTTAACAGAGATTAAATTTGCTACTCTAAAAAATTGATAGTCATTATGAATTAAAAATTTACTCGTATTTTATAGTTTATGTACAGAGGAGAAACATGTACAGACAACTCTGGTACATGTGCAGCTGGTAGAGTTATTGTACACATTAGCAGCTGATTGGAGAAGTTATACAAATGTATGTTGCATGAATGTTGCATTAGTATTTGAGTATGGTATGATGATCATACATTGAATAAAACATCATGATAAATACTACATCAGTCCCGTCGGTAACTTGTTTACACAAAATAAGATTTTACACATGTCGCATGTGGTTATTTCAATGATCAACAATTTGATTTCCTTGTTAATAAATTATATAAATATTACAAAATATTAATGTTTTCTGTATCGGAAAAACTAAGTGCAGAGCATTTTACGCTCGTAGGTTAAGGAAGCACACTGACAAATTTAGTGTCTTATTTTGCCTGTAATACACAAAATTGAAAGATCAACTTTCGGTTAAAATATATCCCACCATTGTGGCCCCACCCTACCCCTGGGGAACAAACTTTGAACAAACTTTAATCTACCGTATTTTTCGAGACATAGGCCGGTATTTTTTTCTCTCCGATGCGCGAGTGGGTAGAACAAACTTTAATATACCGTATTTTTCGAGGCATAGGCCGGTATTTTTTTTTCTCCGATGCGCGAGCCTCGGCTTATCCCCCAGGATTGGCTTATTGTAGGCCCAAAGTTGAAACATAGGTAATCATAGATTACAAAGCTCACCGGGACGAGGCATCACCTTTATGAGGCATCACCTTTATGAGACCACCTTCATCATATCATATGAAAATCACACTTCATGATCTTGGATACCGGTATTCATGGATACAATATTGTATATCATCTGTTAAAAAATTGTATGATAATCATATGTTCATTTCATAAAGTATTATAAGATACAACGTTAATCAATACAATAATATAAAATACAATATTGCATCCTATCATACGTACAATATATACCATATAATACAATAAAATATCGTAATAAATAATGATGAGATATGATATTGTAACACATGATATGACATTGTATTGTCTTTTACATTATTGCATTTGATTACATTTATATTTTATTATCCAGCATCCAAAACCTATGGCTCAGATTCAGCATTCAAGCCTGTCTGGTGCATCAGTAACACAAGACAAGTGCAAATTTGGTGAAGTTAGGACCAGTATAACTAAGATATCATTATCAAAGGGCACCTGTTTCAATAACTTTAACCAGCTTTTAATACCTTAACCTCCTCCAGCATCTGAAACCTATCGCTCAGACTCAGCATTCATGTCTGTCTGGTGCATCAATATCAAAAGACCCAACATCCATGCAGGTTTGGTGACGTTAGGACCAATAATAACTAAGATATATTCATCAGAGGGCACCTGCTCCAAAAACTTTAACCAGCTCTAAAACCTTAACTTCCTCCAGCATCCAAAACCTATGGCTAAGATTCAGCATTCAAGGTTGTCTGGTGCATCAGTATCATAAGACACACCATCCATGCAAGTTTGGTGAAGTATGGACCAGTAGTAATTTAGATACAGAGGGTTCCACTTAATCTGATCGCGGTTAATGTGATAATTCGGTTAATCTGATATAAAATCAAAACACCGATCCATTTGCTATATAAGCCTTTGTAATTTCTACTGATAATCTGATTGAAAAAAATGTCTTTTACGGTTAATCTGATACGATTTCTATCGGCCGATCAAATATCAGTTAACGTTTTCACACCTCTTCCACCATGTCCACACCTCGTGTATAACCTCTCACTGTGTAAACAGCTTGGCACGTGCCTAAAACTTGCAAATAACGGTGCTTCAGGGGATTAGTCACAGCTCAAAGCACACAGATGGTCAGGTGGTCGATAGATGAAAGATACCGACATCGATAGTTCAGCCCACCCTCTAACACCTTTAATTCCTTTGTTTAATTAGTTGACACCCCTTTTGTGTACACAGTAACTCTTTACAGGGCATTAGTTTCACTTCAACACACACGGGTGGCTCACTTCTTCGTAAGATGAAAGCTACCGACATCAATAGTTGTTCCGGATGACCGCACACAGGACTGACCTTACCTGTGTACACATTTTACTGTTTTTTCATTTACCAATTGCCTGTGTTAATTTCATGCTAGGGTTGCACCAATAAGAATTATATAAACATGTAATTTCTGAATCAAAAGTGCTTGGGAACATGAGACATCGAGGAAATTCTGATTACTCTCAATTTTACATCGGAGTAGAAAACTTAATGAATAAAATTCAAATAATTTGTTATCATGCATAATTAATTATTTAAAGCATTCTACTATACCAGAAAAAGAATTAAAATAAATTGTCCAGGTGAAAAGAGGGAATGTTCAGACAATTAGCCCTTATTACTTCCTGTTAAAATGGCCGCCACTCTGAAACCATCGTAATGAACAGTGAAGAAGGGAAGCATTTTCTTTTGAGCATTTACAAACAAAATAACGACTAAAATGCTATTCCATTGCTAATGCAAGGTAAATTATTTCATTATAAACTATTGAGAAACATATTATATCTTTTTGTTGATAAATTATTATGTATTGAAACAAGTTGTATTTTACTCTATACCAAAAGTAAATACCACAAAAACGCTCAATTGGTTTATCTGATAATCGGTTAATCTGATAATTCTTGCCTGACAAATAGACTATCAGATTAAGCGGAACCCTCTGTATTGCTATCAAAGGGCACCTGCACCAAAAACTTTAACCTGCTCCAAAAACCTTAACCTCCTCCAGCATTTGAAATTCAGGATTCAGATTCAGCATCCAAGTCTTTCAAGCCCATAAGTAGGTCCAGATGCATCATCCATGCTAGTTTGGTGAAGATAAAACAAGTAATAACTTAGATACAGGACCTGCAACAAAAACTTTAGCAAGGTCCGGATGCCGACACCGGGGTATAGCATAAAATCCCCCTGACTTTGTGTCAGTGAGCTAAAAGATTAAAAAGTAAAATACAAAATCCACTGTTTTTATCCATTGTAGCAGTTTATTGTGAGGTTTGATTTTTTTTTTCATCCATTTGAACACTCAATTTGATTATCGTCCCATTAATAAATTTTTAAATGACAACATGAGTAATAAAATGTACAAGTTATTTCTTTACAATCCAAATCAAAAGAAAATCTTTCTTTTTTTCATAAGCATTATATAAACCAAGCATTCGTGTATGAACCCTGAAAACTATTATTGCATAGTAAAAAAGAAAACGAAACTGTGTAGAATGTAATATGACAGATTTTTGTGAATTATTTCATGGCTGCGTTCGTGGGAATCACTGGTCTTTAGTAGTGAAGAATAAATCAAATGCTTTGGTTTTTGTTTTTTTTGGTTTTTTTTTTACAATTTCCTGTTAGATGAAATAACGGTATTCTGGTGCCATGTGTATATATCAATTACAAAGGTGTAAAATCCGTGACTTTGACACAGTCTGGGGGCACATAGTGTACACCGTTACACTTTATTGCGTTGACTCACTATGTTTGTTAGCATTACAACTTCTTTGCATAGCGGCAAGTCACTACTTAAAAATACAAATTAAACATTTTTTGTGTGGTATTTCTCATTCATAGCGATTACAGGGGAAAACTCTATTGAATATGAAACCACATGTTGAACTAATGGATGCCATATCCTGTACTTACAAGTAGCTTTCAAAGTATAACTTGATAAAATGAAATTTAGCAATAAGGTAAATGTTAGGTAAAATAAATATTATACCTAGTCTATCAGACAGAACCACGGAAGTTGTTGTTGCAATAAAATTTACACTATGTAAAATTATGATACGTAACGTATACTGAAGAGATCAATCATCCACAAAACACACATATAATTCTAAAAATTGCTTGAAATATTTGATTAACAATTTAATAATATTAATTACTCTTTGATCTTTCTACATCAATATTCTGAAAGTATATATACTTATTACAATGACTTCCTTAATCAGTGGTCAAACTTTCACTACAGTATTAAATCATCAATTGAAAATTGGCTTATCCCCCAGATTGGCTAGCCTAAGGATTTTTCCTGAATTTTGTCTGAAAATGAGCAATTCGGCCTATGCCCCGCATCGACACATGCCCCAAAAAATACGGTAAACTACCTGAGGATGCTTCCACACAAGTTTCAACTTTTCTGGCTGAATGGTTTTTGAGAAGAAGATTTTTGAAAAATACCAACAAATTTTCAATGATTTTTATTATCTCCCCTTGAAAGAGGGGGTGGCCCTTCATTTTTGAAACTTGAATCCCCTTTATCTATGAATGCTTTGTGCCAAGTTTGGTTGAAATTGGCCCAGTGGTTCTGGAGAAGTTGAAAATGTAAAAAGTTTACGTACAGACAGACAGACAGAAGGACAGACAGACGCAGGACAAAAAAAAAGGTCAGAAAAGCTCTTCAGCTCAGTTGAGCTTAAACAAAATGTAATTATAATCGAGGCATTTATAAAGTCTCCCAAATGAACCAGGCCATCATTGGGAGTAGGGATGACCCACATGGGTCAAACTTTACAGACAAAAAGTTTAAGAACTTGATTATTTTTATACTTCTGATGTTTCATGATGTTCCCCAGAGGTCCTTTACTATACATCAGGTGAAACAACATGACCAAAGGAACAAGAATATATATAGTTAAGGGGTGGGGATCTTAACCGTTTTCAAGATATTTGGGCACTTCGTATTTGAGAAGGGTCAGGACCACCCCGAGGCCAATGACCTACATACCATTTGATGCCCCTCGACACCAGAAACATGAATATATATGATTTATGGATGGGGATCTTAACTGTTTTCAAGGTATTTGTCCACTTCCTATTGAGGGGGGGTCAGGACCTCCTCCTGGAGCCGATGACCTACATACCATGTGATTCCCCTTAACACAAGGAACAAGAATATATATGGGTAAGGGGTGGGGATCTTAACCGTTTTCAAGATATTTGGGCACTCCCAGTTTGAGGGGGGTCAGAACCAACCCCACAGGGCCCATGACCTACATACCATTTGATGCCCCTTAACACATGGAACAAGAGTATATAAGGTTTATGGGTGAAGTTCTTTACTGTTTTCAAGATATTTGGGCATTTCCTGTTTGAGAGGGGTCAGGACCACCCCTGGGGGCCCATGACCTACAAATAATTTGATGCCCCTTAACACATGGAACAAGAATATATATGGTTTAGGGGTCAGGATTCTAACAGCTTCTGAGATATATGGTCATTTCTAATTCCTGTGGGGTGGGGATGACCCCAGGAGTCAGATCTAATACATCTTATAAATTGCCTGTAACAGTCAATATATGATTCTGAAAACCATATATTATTATCTTTGTCCTTTTTCAAGTTATAACCATTTACAAAAGAGTCTAAACATTTTTTATCATAAGGTTCAATGTTAGACCCCACGACCTTTTGGCCCCCTGAAAAGTGGTTGGCAAACCCCAAATGAGAAAAATCAAACCAGTGTGCACATCTAGATATGCAGGCCTATTGTATCCTAGAGTTTTGTACAATTCTGTTAAGCCATCTCTGAGAAATGCGACAGACAAGTTCAGAGCAGGAAAGAAGAAAAAGAAGAAACCATACAAAAACAAAAACTTTGTTTGGGAGACTTAAATATCAATATATTGCATCCAATCCTTAATCCTTACTTCATTCTTGTGAGTTGTTACTTTGTAGTGTTTTGAAAAATAGTACAATCCAGCCAATGTAACTTCTACAGGAATAAGTTCTGATGGAATAACATCCTTGAACTGTTCAAATTCCAATGCTGCAACAAAAGACCTTGGCAGCAGATAATCCATTGGAAACAGTGGACTTAGACATTCGAGCATTGCCTTGGCATCCCTGAAGGTACATAAATTAATTTTATTTTTAAGATCTTATGAGGCATATTTGTAAGCACATTCAAATTGAAATCCGCTTTTTTAAAATTTAATAAAACACAAAATATTCTTTTCCTAAAGTCAATCTAATTAGCTGTAGGATGCAGGATAGGATAGAATTAAGCCTGTATTATTCCTACTGCATTCTATCTTTCCCAAGTCTTGTCACTATTTATTGTAACTATTTTTTATTACAAGTTTTGGCCCCTGGGGCTAAGATAGATAATCAGAAATTCTGAGACTTCAACTCTTGCACCACCCCCTCAACCCCCCCCCCCCCCCCCCCCCCAATACATTTTCATGAATGAATGTTTTTTAGACATCAAATAATAAAAGTGGTGCAACAGACAGAGGAGTCTCAGATTAGGGTTCAAAATGAAGCTTTAAATGCAAACATGAGATTCTGACATGTCAATCTAAAGACTATGATACTCATTGACAAGTGAACGTCAAGGCCTGTGGCGCTCTTGTTTACTCTCTTTTAGACATTTCTCTCTAATAACTGTAATCTTGTATGCCCTCTGGGCCCAAAATTGGAAATAAACTATTATTATTATTATCATAAATAAATTGACAGTAATTAAAAAGTTTAGTATTGTTTTGAAATATTTTACCATGTTCTCCTCTTCACAGCATTGAACGCTCCCTCAATTCTATCTATTCCCCACCATTTTGGAACTTCATCTGCATGATTTTTTGCAAGCTGAAGCTTGTCAAAAGGTTTCTGTATTTTTTTGGTGACCAAATGATACAGTGGCAAACAACAAAGCCAAACTGGATTGTCAGAGTCCTTGTATTTATTAACAAGTCTTTCTATGCACTGCATAATCATTCTAAATAAGAAAAAAAACTTATTTTTAGATTTTGTATCTATCAATCATGTTACACTGAATTTCAAAATTAAGTCACATAAACTTTAGGCATATTTTTAATAGCAAGTAGATTAAAATTGTTTATCTATTGTATATACTCGCTACTAGTACAACAAATATCTATAAGAATGTATTTCTTGTTCAAAAGATACACTCAAATTTTTATTACTAAATACTGGATCCATTCGAACAACTTTACTTCTTATGTTTTGGTGTGTTCAAAAGCTTCTGTGGTATTTAATAGCAGATGTAAATGACTTTATACAGTATTATGCAATTCTTGCCCCAAAAATTGAAGTTCTACACTGAGATTTAAAAATAAGGTTGAAGATAGTTGAAAAGTCATGCGCTAATTTCAAACCAGACAAGATTTTTGGTACCACAATGGCTTCCACAATGGCTATCTATCAAACAAGGAATGTATTTTGTATTTTGAAGAAAAGTGGTAGATTCTTTTAATAAAAATGGTAGACTTCCGCGTAAACTGGTAGAGTTATCGTGTATGATTTAGGTGCATCATAGATACATAGCAAATGAACAATGGTGACTATTATGAAGATTAATGCGAAAAACATTCTCTGTATAATGTTTTTATGAAGATTTGATTTTTTTTATGATAACATTTAGAAATTGGTTTAATTGGGGGCAGATTCTTTTACATTAAAGCATTATACAAGAGGCCCATGGGCCACATTGCTCACCTGAGCAACAATAGACATTATAAAATCAGTGGAGTAATATACCAAAAAAATATGGACAATGTAGTCCAACAGATCCTGTATTTAAAAAAAAAATTCCCTGGATATTCTGTTTATCATTGATCCTTTTTTGTCAAAGTATAGTCTTTTCACATACTGAGCATTACAGCTCTACAGAAGATCTAAATCAAATGGTATATAAACCTACATCAAACTTGTGAAGCCCAAGAATTGTCCAGAGGCCAAAGTCTAAACAATTTTAAAGAATATGTCAAAATGCTTGCTAACATTCGAGTTTTGGTGAATTTAAAATGTTTTTCTTTGTAAAATTGGCAAGCCCCCCCCCCCCCCCCCCCCCCATGTGGCTCCATCCTACTCCTGAAAAATATGATTTTGACAAATTTGAATCTACACTATCTAAGGTTGCTTTCACTAATATGGCACCTTTTCTAAGAAAATGGGTTTTCTTTAGAAAAAGATTTTTCTCAATATATTCCTTTCTAAAGATTTAACCAGTCCCCATTGTGCCCCTACCCTACCCCCGGGGATCATAATTTGACCAAACTTGAAACTACCCTACCTGATGATACTTCACACAAGTTACAGCTTTTCTGGCCAGTCATGTTCTGAGTAGAAGATTTGAAATAAAATTTCTCTTTATATTCCTATGTAAAAATTTGACACCCCCTATTGTGGCTCCACCTTACCCCCAAGGACCATGATTTGAGCAAACTTGAATCTGCACTATTTGAGGATGCTTCCATGCAAGTTTCAGCTTTTCTGACCTAATAGTTTTTGAGTAGAAATTTTTAAAGATTAACTTTATATATTTCTATGTAAAACTTTGACCCCCTATTGTGGCCTCATCTTACCCCCAGGGACCATGATTTGAACAAACTTGAACTTCACTATCTGAGGATGCTTCCCACACAAGTTTCAGCATTTCTGTCTTATTGGTTTTTGAGAAGTAAATTCTTAAAGTTTAACTCTACATACTCCTATGTAAAGCTTCCACCCCACCTCCCCCCCCCCCCCCATTTTACCCCTGGGGATCATGATTTGAACAAACTTAAATGTACACTATCTGAGGATGCTTCCAAACAAGTTTCAGATTTCCTGCCCTAATGGCCAAGTGGTTTAGGAGAAGAAGTCAAAAATGTAAAAAGTTTATAGACAGACAGATGGACAGATGGATGGACAGATGGACACCGGACAAAAAGTGATCAGAAAAGCTCACTTGAGCTTTCAGCTCAGGTGAGCTAAAAACAAGCACTTAGTATTTGTCTTATTAATTACTTTTCATCAAAATTGCTGATAACTTCTTTGTAATCAATGTCAACTTGAACCAGAGCTTTGAATAAAGGAATATATTCACTTGATTTCACATCCAAAGAGAAACGATCAATGACATAGAGAATGGACATTGCTGAAACTATGTCTGTCTCCCTTCTGTTTACAAATTCTCCAACTTTTGGCAAAAGCATCTCCCAGAAGACCTGCAACATATACATATATATATCTAAACTATTATATTAAAATAATACCGTATTTTCCCGACGACTCGTCGATGCGGACGACTCGTCGAATTGCCCATTTTTAGCCAAATTTTTAACAAAATCCTACGATACGTCGATCTCAGACCATACGTCGATCTTATCACTTCAAAATGGCCTATAAAACTGCAGTAATATCAGTGTATGATGCCACGATGTCACCGATATTGCTACCAATTATTATTAATGATTAACATTTAAACAATTACGCTTTATACTTATGCATCAAATTTTCAAATACCGGCAACTTCTACAAAGTCGCTTGCATTGTAAACAATTCCCAATATCGCGTGTTATGCAAAACTAAACTTACTTTGTCAGAAATATTTTATTCACAAGCATTAAAATAAGTATCCACTCTGACTATCGCCAGTGTATTCGCCATTACGTAACCAGCCACCTGTTGACTCGGCGCGTGGTCAATGTTTGTTTAACAATTTCCGGTGTCATAGGCATGCACCTGTCTCGTGTCGGACTTCAAAGGGGGATCTCAAGTGCAGAAAGCTTAGCAATTACTATGATTTGATGAAACTTGTTTACTTTGTATCCAGTAATGCAGTTACACGCTATTGTTTTAGATAGACACTGTTAGAAATAAATCGATCATTTGTACGACTTGATAATGACGATATACGACATACATACGTTTCCTAAAAAAATTATCTAACAATAATCAAAGAATTGGACAAAAATTAATCAATGAACTATAATCACTCTTATAACGGTACTCTTTATATACACAGGGAGTGAAATTGCCGTAAAGATCTCAGCCTAAGGGCAAGATTATTAACACAGCCGGTGTCAGCCTATTGTATAAACAGTAGTACATGTATTGATAATTGCCGATTACGTATTTTAAGATTGAATTTGACCATTAAATATTTCTGATTCATACTTTCCACTCAAAACTCTTTACAAATAAAATAATTAAATTTTTAAAAACATCCCCCGGACCTACTGCAATATTTTCTTCCATTCAAACTTGGTTTCAATTTTACTGCGCAATGTTATCTTCCTACTAGTGATACATAGAACCATGTGACGATGTGTTTATAAAAACGGAACGGTAAAACTTTTAATTGATTAAAGACAATGTAACATTTTTTAATAACTGTTTTTATTATTATGTATTTAAGTGTTGACAGATGAGTGAAAATGATAATTATTAAAGATGAACAGTGAATTCAACAACGTAATTTTCAATCACACAGCCAACTCAAGATGATTAAAACCAAGATTTTTAATGCTATTTTAAAAAAATTTCTGACTACGAGCCTACAACAAGTCGAACAAGACGATAAGTCGGGTGCTCTGCTTCAGAGGAAAAAAATACCGACTAATCATCGGGAAAATACGGTAAATTCAAATTTTTGGCCTTTAATACCGATAAATCAGAATCTTTTATTTTACATATTTTAAACATCATTCGTACTTGAAGATTACCAATTTATTTTTTTTCAATTAAGCTTTGCTAATTAGTAATCGACGAAAACTTCTAAAAAATCACGGAAATCATCTGGATTTTACAATTTTGTGCATGCACGTTACATTCACGCTAACAGGGTCTTTAGTTTATGTTTCAACAATATCATATTTGCATGAATAAACTCAGAAACGATAATGCAAATAAGTGTAAATTTTCACTGGAAATTTGCTACATATTCTGTTCAAGTATATTTATGATTTCTTATGAAAGAAATTATAAAATAACAAATATACATATCAACTTATTACATTTACTTACTTATTTGATACCATGCAAAAAATTCACATTATATTTCTTAGGAGAATAGAATGTTTTATTGTTAAAATGATAAATGTCTTAATTACGGACCCATTTTAACGATAGAATGCGTCCCGTGTATTGTCTCTGTAGCAAAGAAAATATGTGTACATTGGCGAAAAAGTGTTGAATTCTTCCATTATATGGATTAAATTTTTAGATGAAAGGTATTTTCAGTCATAAAAGGTTTAAATCATTTTGGAGCGATTCTGCAATTTTCTGCTACATAACGGGTATATGGGAGACATTCTAACTTTGGTGAGGGCCTTTCCCGAGACACAGTTAGATTATTCTACCTAAGGAAAGTGTAGAGAATTTAATAGCATTAATGTAGGCTTATAGCTTTAATTGTTACGTAAATGTCAACAATTTGGTGTGTCGATGTATCTATTTCGTAAATGTCAACTATGCAATGTCACGGGCCTAAGTCCTGTGTGTGTGTGTGTGTGTGTGTGTGTATATATATTATATTATACAAAAAGTTGTGTCTAATTTCTCTTAAGGTCAAGATCTAGTAAATGAAGGGTGCCTACAGGTTCATAAAATTTAAGATATAAATTCTTTCCATGATGCTTCATAACAATAGCTTTGTTTGTTTTGCCTCGGACTAGAATGTCGCGACGTCATTGGATGAAACGCGTCACGTGGCTGCCTTACAAATTTCTTTAAAAGGCAAGCGTCAAAATTTATAGGGCAACATGGCGGACGTTACGTTATTTGAGCTGATTTTCTACACAAACGTTTGTTTACATATCAAACTTTAGGTCCTCGACAAAACAAAACACTTATTAGGTTTGTTACTGACTGTTTAAAGAAATTTGTGGGGTCGGTAAAGTCCATAGAAGGCGAGGCGAGGACTTTACCGACCCCACAAATTTCTATAAACAGTCAGTAACAAACCTAATAAGTAATATTGATAGCCTGCATGTACCGGGGCTAAAATTTGTGGTAATCACAATGAAAATTCATGTTTTAACTGTCATTTTGATTGAAATATGAAGGAACTGAGGAACAAAATTAGGAGTTTTGTCCATTTTGACTAATAAAATATATCTAGAATGCCTACAGTCTCCACAAAAATGGAATTAAACAAGCTCTTGACCTCCTCTTTAAAATGATGTCAAACTTAATATTGGTATTGGGATTACTTTTTCCATGATTTAACATAAAATGTCAAGAAATTGTTGAATTTTCTACACAATTTCTTAAAAGCCGTAAAGTACGGGAAAAAGACATCTTACAAATCAATTATGACGTCATAATGGTTCTAGCACCAAAAAGACACCCTGGAATTATTTACTAGACCTTCAATTGACCTTAAGGATTACGTTTACTCAGGGGCGAAAAAAAATCCACTAATAGGAACGAAAAACGACTTATTCTACATTGTAGCCCCACTATTGTGGTGCTATTTTTCACTTTCAAATAACTAGGTCAATGACCTAATTTTTCTGCTAGTGACCTCTGAATGTTTTTTGAAAAAATTGTCAAAATTCTCCACCATTTACAAGGTTTTCATTATTATTAGAAATAACTAGAAAACTGACCAGTCAGGAAGGGCCCCGCTATGACAATTAATATAGAGAAGTGAAAAAAACTTTGAATTCCATCCTCTTTATATTAACAATGATGAAAAATAAATGCCCGGCAGAAGATGTAAAGAACTGGAATATATAGGATCTTGTGATTTGTAGTTGGATATGATTTTCATCCAACAATTAAAGTGGGTTTTTTTTTAGCCTTAGTGAGGGGATAAAACACACAAGTTGGATAAAAATCATATTATACTACAAATCATATGAGATTCTATTTATCCCATGTTTTATACACCACAATCAATGTTTACACTGTTTATAAAACTCCACATTATTTTACTTCATTATGCCTACGCAAATCCCATTGTAAAGTCACAACTGTGGGATATCAAAAAAATATCCAATGAGTCATATCCACGGGATAAAGGGGGTTAACATTGGATGAAATAAATTTCGTTAAAAAAACAAAGAATTGATACCAATGCAATGATACCTAGGCTTTGCTTCAACTTCAAACAAACATCACTTGCAGACACATGTGTACGGTAATACATATAACAGATAAAGACAGACCTTAGATTTTCTGAAACAGGCAAGATAATTAATCTAAGGGGATTAATATCCTGCTCTCATCCATTTACTGAATTTAATCAGGGCTTACAGAAGGAACATTTTCAGGTACTATTCTTAAGTTTCCTTTAATATAAACATAGCAACCAAAAACAACAACAACACCGAAACATCCATTAAAAAAGAAAAAAAAAGAATAAACAAACAAACATCTAATAAAAAAAAAAATTTTTAATTTATTGTAATTCATATATTTTTTTTAATTTTACAGAATATAAGTCTTTGGACTAGAATGAAATATATTCTTTATCAAATACCATCCTTTAAACTGAGGGGTAAAAATATTAGGGTGCAGCTCAGGGAATGAGAGTTTTATTTGCTTCAAAACACACATCAGTGCAGACAAAGGTGTTCATTAATCTCGATATGACAGATAGAGATAAGCCTCTAAATTTTCTGCAGCAGGCAAGATAATTAATCCCAGGGGATTAATTGTTCTGCTCTCTCATCCTTTTCTTCTAAATTTACAATAAGATTTTTTTTTTTAGAAATGACAGAATGGGGTTATTATCCGATTGCCTGTTAAATTTAACAGCATTAAGGCAGAAAAAAATAAAATAAATAATTAAAAAATAAAATAGTGAAAAGGGATATCTTAATATATATCTTGATTTTAGAATTCAATAAAATTATCATAAATCATTGTGTACGGTATTTTAACCAAAATAAAATATGAATATTATATTTTAAATCCATATTTCAAAGAATGTACACAATACTACACATCATTCAAAATTGACCTTAACTTCAAAACAAAGTTCATTTGCAGACACAGGCAGTGCAGTTATTAATCTCAATGTGACAGATAAAGATAAAGCTTAGAATTTTCTTCCTTTCCTGTGGAAGGTTAATTAATCCCAAAGGACAAATATTGCACAGCCTTCCATGTATACAATGGTAACATTCTCAGCAGTTATCTCTCTTTGCCCATTCATTCTCAGCAGTTATCTCTCTTTGCCCATTCATTCTTACGCATAGTTAGGAATCTACCCCACCACCCCAGCTCCAAACCAGAAGCATAGAGAACCAAACTTAGCATCAAAATATGTATTTCTGCCTACTGAACTACCATACCAAATTTGAACTTGATTGGGCAACCATAAAAAAAGTTATTAGAAAAAAACAGGAAATTTGCGGACGGAAGAGTGACAGACGGACAGACAGAAGGATGGACAGAGTGATTACTATAGGGCACCCGCAAATCCTTGCGGGGCCCTAATAAAACAATTTGTAGGTTGGGAAATGATAAAATAAGAATAGCTTATTACTAATTCTATATTTGACTGAATCGTTTTAAGCTCATATTTTAAGTTTAATTTAGTCCGAATTTCCTCTATCAATTTCCAAAATTGTACCCATTTTTGATCGAGTTTTACAATAAACTGACTAATAGGAGCTCCAAACCATTGATCGCCTAAAACTGTTTTTGTTGTCTGTATTATGTTGACATTAACATTATCTGAGATCAATGATCAAAATTTCGAGATATTTTATCTTGAATCGATTTTATGTATTTTAAAGATTTTTCCAATCGCGTGCCAGCCAGCGATATAAATTTATAGACGAGTAAATACAGCCATAAATATATGTAAAATGATATGAAAAAACATATAGAAACTTAACTTTTGCAATTACATTTCAACAGAAAGTTTTTAAGAGAAAAAAAGAAAATGAAAAAATTAGTCCGAATTTCCTCTGTTTTAATATTAATCTACCTTTGTCGGAGCATTTTTTCCTCAAATAAACAAATCATGAATATCAATATCGATATTTGTTAATAACGTTGTTATTTTGTTTTTTTAATACAACTTTGGACTATATTAACAGATATTGAACTTTGTAAAAATATTTTTTGAAATCTCAAACCCTGAGTAAACGTAATCCTTATCCTTAAGGGCAAGATCTAGAAAGGTGCCTACAGATTTTTGAAATTCAAGATATAAATTGATGTAATGATGCTTCACAATAATACCTTTGCTTGATAAGGTGTACAAGCTTAAGGGCTTAAATTTTTGGTAAACACAATGAAAAATCATGTTTTGAACAGGTTACCGTCATTTTCTATAAAATATAAAGGATATAAGTTAAAAATCTCAGAGTTTTGTCCATTTCTTACTAAACGAATATATCTACATTGCCTATACTGTCTCTTCAAAAACGGCATCAAACAAGCTATTGACCTCCTCTTTAAAATGAATTCAAATTGAATATACTGTGGAATCATTAAATTTCTTGGGGGCCAATTTTTGTGGATGGCTTAAATTTTACAAGTTCATGGGGACGTAATTTCGTGTATTCTTATATATCTACAAATCTACAAAAGGAAAAATGACTTTATTACCCTAATTTATCAATTCGTGGAGGATTTTATTTCATGGATGAGAGGTACCCACGAATTCCACGAAAATTAAGCCACCACGAAATCTAATGATTCCACAGTAGGTATAAAGATTCCTTTTTCCACGATTTGATTCGAAATGTCAGGAAACTGTTTCATTCTCTTCATAATTCCTTTAGAGCCGAAAAGTACAGGAAATTGAACACCTTGAACAAAATACAGATAGAAATACTTTAAAAATTTTTAAAGGAATTGTTTATTTTAAAACAATCATTCCGTTGTATGGTGGGGGCGTTGCCATTGCACTTTTATGACGTAACTTTGTAGGAGTAAGTTATAACAAATAACATAAAAGAAAAAGTAAAAATTGTATGCGGATGAAATGTTAATATATACTCTGAATGATGCTTATCCTCGAGGACATTTTCCTTTTTTAGACGGGGTCACCTGACCCCGTCTGTTGGTTTACTGTCAGCCGAAGTCTCAAACCAGAAGGCACACATAGAACACATGAATTGAGTCTACGCGTAAGAAAATAGTGCAGAAAGTTTTCATGCATTTCAGTAAATATGTATCATAAAAACACACATTAAATCTTTTAAAGTCCTCTGTGTATAAACAAAATTCTATTTAGAAAATAAACTAATAGTTTTATTGATCAAAATATTCTTGCTCGGGTTCAAATGTGGAATGAGTTACGTAACTGAATGCACAGCGCCGTTGACGATTCAGTTGGTGTACGAGTTCATTAATCAATAGAAGAGGTTGATGGTGGAATCGAAATTAAAGTTCCCAAACGCAATGTGCCATTTTTGAAAAGTTATGAATTTTATTTTGACAATCTTTCACCTTAATACTACCAAACTTCATGCGCAAGCGGAAGTTAAAATTGGGACGGGTTATACACAGATGTTTTACAAATTCAATAGGTGTTTCATTGGCTTCCAGTCTACTTGCGGTATGACTGCTGTTTGTCTCGGAAGGAATTTTGTACAAAGAAAATAAAAACAAGTCTGAATTTGCCTTCACGTTCATTGGCTCTTTAGTTGATTAAACTGAATTTAAATTTTAAACAATGCATTGTAAGCAAAATCTATAATAGATTATACATTTTGGAAGACTTATACATCATATAATATATACAATCTTATCGATTGAAATACCAAGTTAAATGTTAATGTTCATGTTTTCCAGCTTAGCTGGAATCAGGTTTGGGGTAAATTACATTGTAAAATAATGCATTACATTACCATTACTTCATGAATTAGGGCATTAGATTACCATTACCATTACTTACTTTTCTTGAAGTAATGCATTACATTACAATTACATAAGTAAAGTAATGCATTACCATTACTTTGTGAGAAATATATGTTTTAAAAAAGTAATTTAAAAACTAAATAAAGAGTTTTTGTAAATATTTCATAAATAAAACATGCTTAAAACATTTACAGGTTTATTTTCATGTTCACTATCAGGTTCAAAGGAAAGGAACGGTTGTATCGTAATTCTTGTAGTGATGCACGAATTTACACAAAAAAGTAGTAAGTGGCGAATGGATTTATTTTTACCTATTAATTTTTCATGAATCGCAAATGAAGAAAATTGTGTCAGATAAGTCAGTCTTAAAAATCAAAATGGCGACCGTGACAAATCTTTTTAAAGTTCTTGGAATCTTATTGTAAAAAAAATATTTCTATCATCAGGTGCCTGTGTTTGTTTTCGGTATACAAATGTTCCTTTTGTTTGTTAATTCAGCAATTTTAGAGATTTTGGGGTTTTCATAAAACTTTTATTACGGATACCGTCCGACTTGTGGATTTTCCCTTGGATCACAAAATTGAACAAATCTAATGATTAAAATTATCTACTTTGATATAGTTGTTTGATTTTGCTGGTTAGTTGTAATTTTAAAAAATTTTCCTTGGGGTCTTATTTTACATAATATACCGTTGTGTCAATTTTCTACAATTATGAAGGCCGGGATTGAGTGAAATTTAGACAAAGTATCAGACAATTGCAAAAAAGCCGAATTAACATAGATTGTAACAGCTAATTCAAACTCATAAATTTTGGAAGCATATTCGAGGAAATCCAGGACAATTACAAATTCAAACTTTCAAGACCCTGTCTTTCAGTACTCTCAGTACTTTGATTTTTGAATGAATCCATTTTACCAATCTTCATTTGTTATGCTCCAAATATATAGGAAATTTGGTACATCTTGATATTTTGAGATGGCCCCCACTAAAAACCAGACAATAGAATTTTGTATTTTTTTGTATAAGGTATCATATAATGTCACGTGTATAGCACACACTTTTTTCAGCCAAAATTTTATCAAAGTGGGGGGTGCGTGTTGTACATAGGATTAAAATTTTACCCCATTTTTTTGTGATTCTTGATACCACGGAAGTTGTAACTACCGATATAGCGTGTTGTGCTAGTTGTATGAGTGTATACTAAATTTACTGCATCAGAAATACCTTATTCTTAGTTTTATTTACATGTATTGAAATATTTGTCCTCTCTCAACACTATTCCTTGCATCAAACAAATATAAATATCACTAGTGTATTTGCCATTACGTAAACAGCCACCTGTTGACTCGACGCATGGTCAATGTTTGTTAACAATTTCTGGTGTTTTGGTTGATATCTGCAAACATTATTTCTTTTAAGCACTAAGCTCAATGTGGTTCTTCTCTATGTATGATGATCTTCAACTTCTCCGCTGTTGTATAAGAAACTCTTTACGAAGTGTCAAATTATATTTGATACCGCCTATGGAAATCATGCCGTCCTTTTTAAGTAAAATTGCATGAACTTTGAGTCTAATATCACTTGGGCCATGTATCAATCAGAAAATTACAGTAATTGCGCTTGGGTTATAAAATTATCATTTATCATCAAATGTTATATGGAAAAATGGCAGCCGTCAATTTTCATCGCCTGTGCTATGTTCCGATCACAAAATTAAAGAAATTGCCCCTGAATTATAAAAAAATCAAGAAACATTAAATTTGATAGTTTTGGGGAAATGGCGGCCGTTGATTTCGTCATTTTTGTGGGGTGCGTATTATACATAAGACCTGTCGTTTTTTCGTCATTTTTGGGGGTGCGTATTATACACGAGTATACATGAAACTTTATGATAACAATTTGAGAAAAAAAGCTATAAAGGTAATATTGAGGGTTAAAAATGGGGAGGGGGGTGACACATTTCAAACAAATTCTCATTGCATTTTTATAACTTCTGAGATTATTCCCTTAGAATTCAGAGAGGTAAATAACCAATTTTTATGAAAATATTCAGGCTAGAAAAAATAATGACTTTTTAAACAAAATCAAAAAGGTTATTTGACTTTTCTACAATACTAAGATAAGTATCTCCAGGATGCAGCTTATTTTAAGACCTTATTATGAATTGTGAATAATACACTCACTTACTACATGGGCTTCCATTCTACTATTAAGCTTAAATGTGGGTTTTTTTTCAGCAAGATCATGAACTGTACTGTATTTGAATGAGCTTTTTAAAAATGTAAACATTATTACTGAAACAGATTGAGCTAAAAATGTTTATTGATCTTACCATTCCAATATGTTTTTTAAATTTCATGTAATCTTGTCTCCACTTTTTGAATCGTTTTCCATAGTTTGACCAAAAACCTTTGTGAATACTGTCAATGCAATCTAGAGCATCTTTGCAAGTATGACAAGACATGTCTTTTTCCAACATAAATCCTTTCCATTTTGGCAAAAAGTATCTCAAAGCAAACACCATAGCAGTATCTAAATCCTCTTCATACTTCTCAGTTCTAAAATGCTGGTAGACTAATAAATTCCATTTATACAAATTTTCATCAGGGATTCCAACAGCTACTCCATCAAATCTGTTAAATATTTCTGCAAACAACAAATAAGATTCTTTAATTAATTTGCAAATTAGAATTAAAACTTTACTAACAGCAATCATTACTACAGAATCACAACTAATGCAACAGATCAAAAATAAGTTACAACAAAGTTCCGCTTTTAAAATGCTTACATTGCAGGGTGCATGCATACATGAAAATGTACTCAAAATGTACCGTTTTTTCATCCCCATTCATGGGCTACCTGCAGGACACCAAAATTCATGGAATATGAAAAATTTTACAGTATGTTGAATTAATTGCTAATTGTCGCCATTTTCCTCTCATTCTCGCTTGCGAGACACTGGAAAACATCACCTGTGTTTGACATGTGACCTACTGATACTTGTGAAGTGTACAAAAAATAGTCGTGTGTGAAGCTGTGAACTGCCAAATATCTTGCTATAAATCCATATCAAAATACTCCTTTAGATAGCTTTGTTTTTAAAGAGGTACTTAATTACACATGAAGCAGTTAATCTTTCATAACTTGATCGAAAACAAAATTAGCCAAACTTAGAAATATACTTGAATCTGACCCAGCTCTCCGTAATTAATACATACGATGATTTATAATTATTTATGCTGAAATAAACAATATGGTTACCGTAACAGTTTTAAGTTAAAGTGGAATCATTTTAATTTGTGGAGATCAATGTTCGTGGATAGCCAAAAATTTCCTGGTTTGTGGGGACGTAATTTGTTGGTAGCAAGTTGTTTTTCATAAAAAAAATATTAAACAAATGCTTGTACAGTAAAACATGCCTATTACGAAAAGCCAGGGATGGACCATATTGCTTTGTTACATCTGTCAAGCTTATACAACATAATAGAGTCACACTGACAGGGAATGAAAACCACTTCGCTCTATGCACCAATTCATTATAAGCGTGTTCGCAATAACCGTGTTTTACTGTATATACATTCATGGGGATGTCAATGGGCAAGGGTTACCCACAAAGCCACAAACATAGGACCCCAATGAACATTTATGATTCCACAGTATGTTAAGAAATTTATGTAAGGTTGCATTTGCTGCTGTATTTTAGCATTGCTGGTGTATATATCAGTAATATATAATTATATGAACAATATGAAAATTGGAGACTACGACAGCTTTGTTATACTATATAAAGTTGGTAAACAAACTATTATCTGTAGTAGCTCCATTCATATGAATCCTGATAAAATTCTGATTATTAAAAACAAATTGAATATGAAATTTTAAAGCATAAAAAACATTATTCCAACATTTAAAATAAGACATTTGAAACAAAATACCTTTGTTGGTTTAGAAGTAAGGTGCCTTATCAGAGGAATTTAAGCAATGATTTGTACCGTTTTTTGTACCATTTTTTGATGAGAAGTGTACAGTTTTTTCACAACTAAGCAAAGAACAAAGTACGGTTGTTACCTATATCGGCCTAGTAAATATGAAAAAAATAAACGCCGACATCAGCAGCTCTATAGTGCTTGTTTATTTTCTACACCTTTGGGTCTATCAAAATACGGTATTAAAATGGCGCCAAAACGTCACACATATACTACGTAGATTCCAAAACCTTACCATGTACCAATATTTTTTCTAAATATCGCAGTTTTTCGGAATTTGATCACAGTTTTTACTATGGTCGCATCTAACGCGATTCATGAAACTTATATATGTTATTCATTCAACTATAATGTTTTGATTTATAACCATCCCGTCAATCGCGTTTGCTGCGGCCATCGTTAAAAATCAAGTTTTGATTATTCCGGAATACACTATAACGCGTATGTTGTTCTTATTTCGAGAGTTTTATCGTCCTTATAGTTTTAAAAATTAATAAATATACAAATGATTTGTAAAATTTGAATTTATCAAAATACATTCCATTACAACAAGAACCTCGTTGCTCTTGAAAATTTAATTTCTTTTACGGGTTTTTCAATAACACCAGATTGGTTTGTTTTGCTATATACAAATGCGTCCGTGACAACAGATGATGGATTGTCTGCAAGCTGCACTTTAGGTAACTATTTAATTCATAATTACATAAATACATATAAAGCCCTTAATATAGCTATTCTTTTGTTCATGCTGCTAAGATTTCTTTATAGTAACATTTTTTGTCGTCTGATAAGTCTCACAATTGTACATAATATGTATCATATGACGTCATTGGATGTGAGAGTCACGTACGGGGAACAATGATATTAAAAATAAGTTAAACTAAACATTGACCGTAACTTTATTATTTGTTCACAGATATTTTAAGAGAATTTAGGTATATAGAGTAAAATAAACTTAATTTCATTGGTTATCATAATTGACTGTAAAATTATATTTATACAGTGTGTAGCAAGTGACTCGATAGCTGAGTGGTTAGCGATGTCATGTCCGTGCAATGTGCTGGAGTCGTATGAATTAAAATTTTAAGAATTTTCTACAGAATGTGCTTAATTTTCTGAGCTAAGCAAGATGCTTTGTTTCTGTTGCATAATATTCTAAGCAACATACTTCTATGGTAATACTGTAAAGCATACCGTAATCCACTTACACTGCATACCCTTATTCACTTTGATGTAAACTTTTATTGGCATAATACTATATAATTTTCATGAAAATGAAAAGTGTTATGAACTAACAGAGGAAAATTGGATTAAATTTAATCATCATAAAACTTAAAGTCCAAAATTAAACCAGTGTCATCAAAGTGCCATCTCACATTTGATTATCTATAATAGCATACAATAAAATACATTAAATCATTCATCATTACCTTAATTGACCATTGGAAACAATTCACTTTGCACAGTAACTCCAGTGTTTACAACAGGGATTTGAGTTAAAATTATTTCCCCTTTTGTTTACAAAAGGGACAAGAGAGGTAACTCTAAAATCTTCTCTGTAATGCGCATTTTTATTTATTTATCTACATTGATATAATGCAGGTATTCTTTATGATGAATTAGCATAAGTGTAATAATGAAGTTTTTGACTAATTAATTAAGACACATACAAAAATTACAAAACAAGTGACCCGATTTTGTAGAGTTTACAAACTAAGAGCAAATTTTATAACTTTAGACTGACCAATCGATAAACGGGGCATGTATATTTCAGTCTGGCTGTTTCTATAGAGCTATGAATTAACTTTAAGTTTTCGTAAGATATAGAGGGAATAATACTTGGTAGATGTAAATATATCTTTGTAATCTAAGAACGCTGTGTTGAATCCCCCCCCCCCTTTTAAAGCCATATCTAGATAAGTCAAGTGGTATTGCAGTTAGAATAGATTCTATCCGTGTCTGGATTTTTCGATTGGGTTCAAATCCCGAAAAGTTTGATTTTTTTAGTACATATATCTTTTAACCGCATGATAATGTACTGTATAAAGATAAATTTAAATTGGCAGATAAAAGTTATTTAAACGCTTGTTAATGTAAAAATTTGCATGCGTGCTTAATTCTTTTTCAAAAGTACTTACTGTGTGATCTCTCCGTTATAAACTTGAATCATTAACATTTTCTTTTGAACAAGGGATTTTAAAACAATTTGCGCATCAATGTAGAAAATTGATTTTTCCCTCTTTTTATGAAATACTAGTAAGCGGGTATGCCGGTATGAATCGGCGATGAAGCAATAGGTTAATGAAAATATGTACAGATACATTTATTCCACCATTTTATCCAGATTAGGCGTTTATTTAGATACTAAAGAAACATGGGATAATCATAATTACAACTCAATTGAAGACCCCGGGATCGGATTTTTTCATGTAGCTCCAAAGAATGATATTTCAAACACGCCGGACAGTAGAAATCGTTAACATCAAAATACAGAATATATGGCCATCTTCAGAACTGTTTTTGTTGGTTGCCGTGTTTGATAGAAATTCGCGTAATATGTGTGTGTTTTGTCTACATACGGAACATGCCCACCAAGTAAATATAGTCACCTACGTAATGTGTCTATATTTAGATATGACTTTTTTTTAAAGCTCCTTTCCTTCAGTTTTTTTTTTGTCAATTTTCGTCAATTTTTTTTGTTAATTCAAGATCGTAATAATATATCTTTAATATTTATATACGACTTTCTTATATATTTATGTGTCAGTGCTCAAAAAATTCAGAGAGACAGCAACAATGTAAAGAGAGAGAGAGAGAGAGAGAGAGAGAGAGAGAGAGAGAGAGAGAGAGAGAGAGAGAGAGAGAGAGAGAGAGAGAATGAATAATTTGATAAGAAGATGAAAAGTAAAGCAGCCGATTAAAATTTTAAAATTGTTTACTGGGAAAAGGGGTGGGGGGGGGGGGAGGATGGCAAAACATCTCATATCTTACACATGCACGCACTGATTTAAACTGTACATACGGTCGGTGTACATGTGATGGGGTGAAACAATATTTTCTGGTGGTGGTGGTGGTTATCGGTTTTAAGTTATTGTGGTTACTGCATTATATATATATATATATATAATTTATTTAAAATGTTTTCTTTTGAAATTTAAAGTGTTTTTGTCTGATATATGCAGCATGCCAGGAACAGGACCAAAATCATATCCATGTGTTCTATGTAACAAAAGGACAACACCAAATGACAGATACAAAATTAAAAGTCAGCATGCTACAATAATAGAAAAAAAGTTTTTACAGAAGACAACAAATGAAGATGTTCTTTGCAGGAAATGCAGATATATCTGTGAAACTCAATCATTTGCAACGCAAGAAAGTAAATCTGATACTTCAGGTCCAAGTGAACCATGCAAGAGAATGAAAACATCCGGCTGTGCTAGTCCACCCTCTATTACACTAAGCATTCCTAGTACGTCGAAGAGTCATGCAAACTGTGTTATATGCAAAAAACCTGGTCCAAAGCTCATTGTTGTGACTCAGTATGCCCGCGTCAGAGCCTTCATACGGAAAGAAATGTTTGTTCCTGCCGGTTCGAGGTGTTGCCCAAAACATATTGCAGACAATGAGTTTACTGTCGATGCTCTACAAAAGATGCAGCAAACTAACCCTGACACAAATATCAACAGAACAGCGACTGTGGAATTGCTTCAACAAACCAGAGACTTTGCTATACGGAATGAAAATACTAGACTTAACTTTGACAACCCAAATAGCATGGATAATGAAGACTATTATAACCTTACTGGGTTGACGAAGGACCAGTTTGAAGAATTACTCTCATACCTGAAAGATGTTGACATCAGAGCATCGAAGACCAGAAGTGCAAGGACTTGTATTGCGATTCTTTTGACAAAACTGCGTTGTGGAATGAGTAATCACTTACTCGGAACCCTCTTTGGCTTGCAGAAATGGCAGGTAAGTTCTTTTACATAAAATATCCATTGTTAACTAAGATATTTTGTTAAAGAACGACCATATATTACTGTATTATCTTTCATAGGTAAGGCGTGCGGTACTGACAGCAAAACATGCTCTAATGTCAAACTTTGTTCCCCATCATTTGGGATTTCCCCACATTGCTAGGGAAGACGTTAAAGAAAACCACACCCGTCCATTAGCTAAAGAACTACTCTGCAATGTAGCTGAAAATCCAGTAATACTAGTACTTGATGGGACGTATATTTACCTGCAGAAAAGTGGCAATTTTACATTCTCAAGAAGATCATACAGTACTCATAAACATAGGCCGTTGGTTAAACCCATGATAGTGGTCACAACATCGGGGTACATTGTTTCCGTACTGGGTCCATACCTGGCTGACTCTAAGAATTCGGATGCAAAGATTTTGACGCATATGATAGAAACGAACGTAGAAGAAATTAAGGACTGGATACAGGAAGACGACATATTCATAGTCGATAGAGGGTTTAGGGATGCAGAAGCTCTACTGAGTGACATTGGAATCCACATTGAAATGCCTTCCTTCTTAACACGTGGAGCAAAACAACACTCAACAGAAGAGTCTAATGCAACACGTCTAGTTACAAAAGTAAGATGACTGTTGAAAATTAGGATTAAAAAACATGTATAAACATGTATTTTAAGTGTAAATTTTAAAAACAATATTTCAATTGTATTTTGACTAAACTTATAAGAAAAATTTCCTAGTTAGTAAAAATTATTGTAAATCAATTAAATCTACACTTTGAATTATTGTAGCTGCGATGGGTTGTGGAAAGTGTGAATGGTAGGCTCAAGACCTGGAACTACTTAGATAGGACAATTCCTAATAGTCAGATTCCACACATTGGAGACTATGTTCGCATCATAAGCGCCATATGTAATAAATTCAGGCCTGATGTTAGTGTAGCAGTTGAGAGCGACCTATCCACTGCTGCAAAGATGCGTTTTCTTTCAAAGGAAGCGAATGTACTTAAAGAATATGTAGAAAGAAACGGTAATTTGCTAAAACTACTCGACATAAAATCATTACATTAGGGTCATTTTGTTTAGATTGTTACAACATCTGAAGAATATTTTTTTTTGTCATACTTGATATGAATTTATAAAATGATTACTATTAATTTTGATATATATGTTAACGTGGATTTTTAAACAATAGGTCTGGACAAACGGGAAATAAGATGGCAGAAGATCGACGCCAGCGATGCAAGTATTGCATTTCCTCAACTTTCAGAAGAAGAAATACGAGAGTTAACGATGGGGGTATACCAGATAAAGCTAGCTAAGTCTTATGCCCAAGAACATGTTGATAAAGATGGAAACTATGAAATTCTTGTCAACAATGACCATGATGGTATCCTATGCGCCAAACTTCAAAGCAGACATGTCTCGGCAAAGAAATATATGTTGTGGATTGGTTTTGATGAGATGAGCATTAAGTCATGGTTCTGTAAATGCAAAGTAGGATCTAGAGTTGTGGGTATGTGCGCCCACATCACAAGTGTTATATGGTTTTTGTCATATGCAAAATACAAAGACATTCAAAACCTTGGTGTACGCAATTGGTGCAGCTACGTTGATGACGCTGCAGCGTTGCCTGTGGATAATTCTGATAGTGAAGAAGACAGTCTTGTCGGAAATGAAGAGGAATAATATGAACAAAATGATTGTGTTTTATATTTGGTTCCATTTGAATTGAGAGAGAGAGAGAGAGAGAGAGAGAGAGAGAGAGAGAGAGAGAGAGAGAGAGAGAGAGTACTATAGTGTTTGAGAAGTTTTACGGAGAGAGTGTGAGGGGAAAATATATAGCAACGTGCTTAGCAAAAAGTGTTTCCTTGACAATATGTTTAAATATATTCGATGAGAAAGAGGGAGAGAGTTATTTTCATGTTGGTACTCTTTTTAATAGTAGGTAGTTACAGACAAAAATTAAAATTATCATTTTAATTACATGTATACAAAAATTATAATTTCTTGATTCATAAATTCAATGACGTCGCCTACAATCTTAGGTATTATGTATGTATATATATACTGTACATGTATGTACATAAACATACATGTATATACCTAATATTTAAATATTATGAAGTAAAAGATAAACAGGTATTGTATTACATAATTGAATTGAGTGTCAGGTAAATGGAGAAGAACAATGTTTCCTATACATGTACCGGTAGATGTTTTACCAATTGCGTTTTGGTTGAACCGTTTTTCATTTGTCGGAATTTATCACCATGAAGACCCTATATAATACTAATATCAAATCAAAAGTTGATTATCAATTTATGAAGTAACTGAAAGGTTAAGAGTAGAACACATACATGTATAGAAAAAACACAATAGCGGCATAAAAATGATTAATTAATCTACAATTTTTCACGCAGTACAGATGTTATTACATTGAAATCTGATAACGTCAAGTTGACGTCATGACGTCGTGAGCGTTGTTTTCGTCATCAGACATAGTAATTTTAGTGAGTTGTATAAGGAGAATAGCTTGAGATATCTAAAAAATATAAACTGATTTAAAACAGGGAAATCCTAGACATTATTCACTAATATCTTCATTTGATTTCGGAACTGGGCCGATTTTGGTGCAAAATGTACCTTGTTCTTTATTCTTGATTTTTCGAACTCCTGATTTCTCGAAACCCTTGATCCCTCAAAGTCAATCTGCAGTCCCGTTATTCATGATCTATTGTTTTTTACTCTCGATATTTAGAAGTGGTTGTGTATTGGCAACCATTACCTAATTAACACCAGTACTTCGTCATTTAAATGGCATTAGACACGGGTTGTTCAGGCGCCACTTGTCCAGCAATGTGTTAATTGTTTGATGATTGACCATACCATTACCTAATCTATAATTTACACCATCTTAACTTAATGTAATGACAACCCAACTGAATTTTTGAATAAAACATTGTATATTAAATAGATATTCTAAGATTAAGAGGGCATTGTCACTACATTTTATGTTGCAATATTTACATCTACCGAGTATGACTCCCTCTATTTTTTATGGAAACTTATTGCTAATTCATAGCTCTATGGAACAGCTGTAGAATCTGACAGGACTGAAATTAACATGCCTCATTTATCGATTGATTGAAACCTACAGTGACCTAAGATAAACCACACAGACTGCGCAAAACAATCACAACGAAGTCGGACTCAAATTCCCATAGAAGTCGATTTGGCTGTCTCTTTTAGCTAACGTACTGATGTTCATGAACAGTAATTAAGTTACTTTTACTTATTTTTACTATCAATTTGTTATTAGAAAGATGTAATTATAAACAATAAAATGCTTTCATTGATGATTTATGCCAGTAATGAAGGTACTGTAAAAGTGGTTATTTACATTTGTGGTTAAGTACGCGTTTCCATGGTCAAACAATAATTAATGTGTCTAATACACGGATTAGTGATTTATGACTCTAAAGGTTTGATTTTTTTACCACAAGCACGGGGGTATTTTATGTGGATTAAAGCTTACTGCGCAACAAGTGTAAATTTCCCCCACATATAAATAACCACCTTTACAGTAGCCATCATTGCAAAAAAAATTTACATAACCAGAGTTAGTGGGTCATGTAATTTTTCTGCACCTTCATATCCGCATGAATCACCAAAGAAAGCATTTTATTGTTTAAATAAATTCTATTTGATGTTTAATTACCTGCATCTGCTGGTATCTGAAGTTCTCTGAGAGCATTGCATTTACTTTCTTTTCGATCATAGAAAAATTCCCAATACTCCCATTCTCTAACACCATTCGGCAACACAAAGTACTTGTAGTAAAAGTTTTGATTGGTAACTGTCTTTGGTATATAAACTATTCCTTCATAATGGATAAAATTAGCCTCTGTGAATCTGAAAGAAACGAGATAGAAAATATTTCAAATAGCATATACATGTACATGTATTAAGGATCGAGGCTTATTTGGTGTTTAATTATTGCATAAAAACTACATTTATAGTAAAACTCCTCATTTTTTAACCATAGGAAATAAAGACCAACTTAATATATTTTTGAAGTATTAAAAAAATCTACCATCTGGTTATTTTTAGGGGGCATCTATGATCTTTTAATACTTTACTATAAGAATATGTCATTTACTCAGTTCAAAGCAGATTAAAAAAAAATTGTAATTATAGCAATTTTTCTCAAATTGTAAATATAAATATGTAATATGTTATATATCATTTCTACCTTTTATGTAAAAAAATCTCAAAATATTGAAATACACCAAATTTTATCTGGAGTTTTTTTTCAAATGTGGATAGGTACATTGGATTCAATTAAAAGTTAAGAAAAATACTAATAACTTTGAAGATGGCATTATAAATATTATTCTGTATGTAATAGAACTATATATATATATACAGTTTCAATCATATTTTGCCCTGTTTTAGAGTGATTTTTAAAAATATCACCAAAATATGGAAATGTAACATTTATTTACACAAAAATACCCATAAACTAAGAATCTATAAATGGTTACCTGATAAGACACAAGGGTAATTGTGACCTCACAAACAGTGCATTTTCCAGTAATTTTCATAAAACTCAGAGCAGAACACACCAATTTCTAGGTGTTTTTAATAGAAATCTATGTCCACAGCCGTCGCCCAAGATGAAACTCACATTATAACTTTATTATTTTAAAACACATAAAATATATTCATTTTGTTAGGGTGACAGCTGTGGACACATTTTTCTCTTCAAAAGACTGAGAAAATGTGCCATTTTTCACTATTTTTGACTAAATCTTAGAAATGTGCCAAAATGTTGAAGTCATAATTATTTTTTGAAACAAGATAAAAGTGTTTAACTTGGCATTTCATATACACACATGTTCAAAATAGTATATGTGTATTTTCATGTTTAAACAACTTTTGAATTTTAGGGCAAATATTAAAAGAAAGACTGCGTAACCCTCTTTCAAAGGTGTTTACATCTTCCTTTTTCTTATATATTATTTTTTTCTTATAAATAACTCCTTCAATTAAAGCTTCATTCTACAAATTGTGTATGTCACTTTATGGTGAAGTTACGATTTTGCATTTTTTAATTAAGAAGGGGAAAGCTTAAACAACTTCTTACCAATACTGTACTGAAAAGATTTATTTAAAAAGACTTTAAAAGTTATACCTTTCCCCATAGACTTCAAGATGTGATAAATTTGTTGCCATTTAATTTTTGTCCAATTTCAAAGGTGAATTATAATGAACCCTTTAAAATCATACCAAGATTATAGTGTTCAAACTCACAATATTTGATTTTAAATATGATAGTTGTGGATGTAATACCTTGAAGTTAAAGACAAAGAAGAAAGCCCCAACGCTATGCATTAAGTCAGCATAATTTACTGATTAGAGTTCTCCCATGATAATGACTGCAAATCCCTTACATTTGAAATGTTTAAAATTCTCTGAGAAACGCGACGGACAAGTTCAGAGCTGGAAAGAAGAAAAAGAAGAAGAAAAAGAAACCGTACAAAAACAATAAGTCTCCAAACTTCGTTTGGGAGACTTAATTACGCAGTAAGATCTGATGCAATCTTTCTGTAAACATCCATAATTATGAATAAATCTCAACATAAGCTTGACATAATATACATGTAACTACCTGTAATTGCAATTGAAAATTTAAATATACACTCACTTTATGGGTTGGAGTAATAAATCATGATGATCAGTCCATCTACCAAGAAAGGTGTCTTGAAATGTAATAAATACTAAATCTGTATCGGGATCTTTCACAAGTTGCTTTGATACCAGAACATGGAAATGTACTTCAACTGTTCTTGACAAACTCCTTGTGACTGGCCTGAAATAAATTTGTAAAATACAGTGTACAGAGTTATTTACGCTCCATGTAATTTTCGCCTTTCTTCACTTGCAAACAGTTTCACCCTGTATTGAATTCGCCCAGACTCACTTATTTTAAAGGAAGATAAGAAAGACATTAGAATTTGCACAGTTTTAAATTCGCCCACTGACAACGAATGCAAAAAGGGTGAAAATAAAACGGGGGCAAATATTTCCCTGTATACAGTATTACAACTATTCAAATGTAAATCACTAAAATCTCTTCGTCTTTTCTGGTTCTCAAATCTTTGACTATAGAGCTGATCATAATATAAGTGTTTAGTACAAGTACTGTTTAGTTGGTTTTGTGTTAGTTTAAAAAACAATTGGATTCATCCAAAATATCTCTTTATTTCCATGGCTTAATTTTGCACTTGCAATTTTGCAATCATTAAATTCCATAAATTACTGTCATTTTTACGAAAAGAAACATTTGAATTATTCTGATTGCTATAATTGATATGCCAATTAATCACTATAATTATTAAATTTCTACACTTTTTCTTCCTACAACAGTTACTGTAGTTCTATTCCATTTACATGTAAGCTTACCGATTAACGGTACTGGCTGCAGCTGCAGCATAGCTTTTTTGTTTATTTTCTTCTTTTGAGGCTGATGGATCATTACCATCCTAGAAAGAAAATGTGAGTAATTCTAAGCCACCTCTCCAAAAATTTACCTGGATTGAGATCAATGACTTGTCAATCACACAGGAAACAATAGCCTTAGCCCTGATTACAGATCTGGCCAAGCGTTTCATATGGATATCAGAGACCAGGTGTGTTGACAGCATTTATCTGCCACAAATATTACATTATATAAATAGAGCCTGTTTGGGAGGGTAACAGTTGAAATTGACACCCCGAGAAAACCATTGTCAACCGACGCGAAGCTCATAAACTCATATCATCTTGCTTGTGTCTGTATACAATATTGAGTCAATTATTTGTTCCAATTAAAGGCTCCTTAGATTGCCATTGTGTTGAATCAGTTGACCTATGATATCTAACAAAACAGAGCTGTGGAAATATTTTTTTGGAAGTCAGTCATTCGGACAGACATGTCATTAAACTTTGCCTGTCTGAATGAATTTATGCCTGTCCGAATACCAACAATTAGAATGATGTATGGAAAACTGAAATAAAATATAAAAAACACATACTGCAGGTTTCAAAACTGTATTTAATTGTAGATGTACTCAATTTCCAACAAAACAAATGAATAATAAAATGTTTGAGACACTATAAGAAAACTTTGGGAATGAAGAAAATTTACTTCAAACATCTCGGAACCCACCTTAAAAAAGGTAAGCCTATGAAAACGTATCTCAATTGTATCCGTGCAATGACACATGTCACTGAATGTTTGAGTTGTAATCCACTTTGATGACATGACATTTTTTGTTTAGGCCCAGATTCGAGAATTTGTTATGATATTTGACAAAAATAAGCAAAATACCATTTCTACTACACACTATTTAAGAAAGAGAACAGAGCGTCTGCTTGCTTGTTAAGACACCATTTTGCTTGCAATCTGAGGCGGATCAATGATTTATCCCCACGCACCTGCGGTGTAAATTAGAGGCGTTGCTATTAACTTTCACACACATGAGCATCAACAATGCATTTCTTTAATTTTTAATCATTTGTCCCGAAACATATGTGAAGCCACATTTTCCTCCGTTTGTGTGCATGTGGCCGCAGGGACATCGAAAAGAATATTGCTTATAATATGATTGAATTGCGTTTATGATATAATTTTTTATGTTATATTCTTACAATTTATCTCATATTGTTAGATTCTTTTAAAATTTTGACCTCTTTACCGATTAATTACTGGAAAATGAGCGGCAATAATGGGTACTCGAACTTCGTGTAAATCGAAGTCAGAGACAGGGTTTAATTTTAGCGAGAAGTAAGTCGATATTGATGAGAATAAAATTATTCTTCAAATTAAATAAATGAACAGTGCAGAGATATGCCTAGAAATTTTTTTCCATGACAGCTTACATGAAGAGAGTAATAGAGAAAACTTATGTATTTTTGGTCAATAATGGGTTCTTGCATGTTAGGGAAGTTGCCTGAGAAAAAACCCATGCGTCAAGAAACGGCACATTTGAAGTGATAGCATTTTGCGTTTTTTTGCCTTATGCTGACGGGGCAAACAACATCGGTCAAGCGGTCCGACATTTAACCAATTTATGTCGGTCTTGGCTAAATTAAGCCAGTCTTGCCGGCATGACCGGCAGATTTCCACAGCTCTGACATATACATCTCACAACTGCTCCTAAAGATTAGACTGAGGTAATTCAAAAGGCAGAAACAGGGACCCATAAACAGAGTTCAAAGACTAACAGAAAGACAATGATAATAATATCATTATATCTGTCAGTGAACTTTCTCAAAAAAGTGTGGGTATACACGTAATAACATATAAAATTCATTTTTCAAGTAATTTACCTTGTTTGACCCTGAAACATTTGTAATCTTTTCTTCCAAAAACTTTACTTGGTTCTGAACTCGCCCTGGTTGATGGGAGCTTGTGTTATTTGCTGCATCCTTTGTAGCAGCTGATGTAGGTTGAGTACTTTCTTTACTCTTTGATTCCTCTGAATTCATTTTTTCTTCCCTTTTGAGTGTAACTGATTTTAACTGTTCATTTTTTTCTGTTTTTTCTTTCTTATCTGCTGATTTTGAAGCATCAGTGGATGAACTTTGTACTTCAGCTTTTTCTTTTTCTTTTAATAAACCAGCTGTTTTTATATCCTCTTTTTTGCTATCCGCAGGTAACTGATGTTTTTTCCTTTGATATATTATCTTTTTCTTCTTTTTCTGGCTGGAGTGCTTTTTCTTTTTCTTTATTTCCATGTGTTCACTTTGTACCGTATCTTCACTTTCCCCATCATTATTTCCATCTTCTTTTTTATCTTTCTTGTCATCATCATCATCATCATCATCTTCATCATCATCATCTTCATCATCATCATCATCAACATCATCATCATCAACATCAACATCATCATCTTCCTCTTCTTGTCCTTCTTTCTCAGTTCCCTCTTCACTATGACCCTGCTTACTCCCATTGTCATCACCATCTGGTTGGTTTTCTGACAGATGAGGTTTCTTGCCAGCATCTGGAATGTCTCTGTCTGGAGATTTCCTCTTTCTAACATCCAGTGTCTTTATGCCATTGATCACTTGCTGCTCATGTCCACCATCTTGACTCCAAGAAGGCTCGTACACTGAGTTCTCTGTGGAAACTGTTCCACTATCTCGTATTACATCTTCTTCTCCATCATTCTGGTTTGGGCTAAGTTGTGGATTCTCTACATTTTCAGCAGAAAGTGTGCCCTTATTACTTGATTCACTTAAGGCACTACCAGTTTCATTAGAAATACTAATTTCACCCCCTTTTGATATGTCCATTTTTGGAGTAGATTCTAAATTTCCAGTTCCAGTGTTATCATTAGTAGTGTCCATTCTGGTATCTGGTAATTTCTCCAGATTGCCAGTTTTCTCATTTGTTGTATTTCCACTTTCCCCCTCTTCTCCGAGACCATGCTCCATTGATTCACCAGATGGAAGGTCTACAATCTCCATGGAATCCAGAATTCCCTTCTCTTGAAAATCTCCCTGTTGTTGCGGTTTTGAGTCCTGAATTCCTGTAGAAGAATTCAAGTCTTTGGCAATGTTAGCTGACTGTCCATTGCAGAAATCTGAACTGTTCTCTAGATTTATTGCTTCATCATTGCTGTGGCTCCTCTTCACTGGTGTTTCCCCCTCGCTAGAGCTAACTGACACAACTTCAAAGTCCATTTCTTCACTTGTTTGATCACATGATGTTTTGTTTGCTTGGACATTTTGGTTTGTATTTCCATTGATCAAATCTTTTTCTGCTTCTGTTAAAGCGGTCTTCTCAAGAGCAGCTGAGAATATTAAATAGAGTCATTAATAAAATGTTAAAATTAACCATTTAATTTTAAATTGAGTACAATTCATGCAAAAGTTTTGAAATCCACATAATTCTTTTCAAAATTATATATCATTTATAAATAGATCACAGCAAGAATAATTTAACATGTGCATAATGCAAAAAGTTGGCAAATTATTTTTCGTATAGAAGTGGAAATTAAACATGTTAAATGACTAACTTGGAAAATCACACAACCAAACAGATTCCATATAAATAAGGTAAAGACATAAATCAACTATGAAATATATATCTTATGAGGTACAGCAATATACAACATGTACAGCTGCCTGAAACATTTCAACTTCAAGATATTCAACAACAAAATATTCATCATAAATTTCAATGAAAGACAAAATTAGTTTTAAAATAATCAATTTACGTAATGCAGAGGTCTCCTGCGAAGGACAAATTTCTGGAGGCTTCCCACACTCTGAACAGAATCTGATGTTTGGTGTTATTATGTTGTCACATAGCTCTCCACTGGGTTTGTTTCCAACACACATGGCAGCCCCTGGCAGAAAAGCTTTGATATTTATAAACCAGCCACACCCACTGCAGAACTTGTTTGAGCTTTGGATTTCTGCACCACATACTGGAATTCTTTTGCCTTTTTGAACTGTGTTGGGACAAGGGACAGTTTGGGTGGTCTGTGTCGCCAATACCTCTTTCCCACATTGCGAACAGAATCTGGCACTGCCCTGCAGTGTGTATCCACACTCGCAAAACATTCTCAATGTTTGTTCCTGCAAAACATAAAAAATTAGTATTATAATACATGTAGTAAGTAGAAAGCAAACCGGAAGGCTTTCCCGTAAAAGGCAAGATCTTAAAAAAAGCAATTCCGAAGCCTGAACTAAAGAGGATTTTAAGAAGTGAAAGGACTTTTAAAAAAAAGATTCAATAAATTCATTTAAGATGTTTAATATTAAGCTACTGCATCAGAAGTGGGTCAATACCTTTATTTTAAAGCCATTCATTTGGACTGACAAGGAGACAAAACAAGCATGGCAAATGTAGAGTCACAAAAAAGTGTCAATTTTTCATCCTTGATTAATTCCACCTTCTGTCAATAACTTAACATAACATACCGGCACTTAGACACTTTGATTTGATCATTTCCCAGACTGAATCAGTAACAAAGGCACATTTTCCCAATGATCATAATCTCTTAAAACTACTGAAATTTTTATGCATCAAATATCATTGAATTTTAATAATTCTGTGTAAAGATTCATTGTTGAGCATATGCCAGCAGAAATTTCTAAATTCAATCATCATGAGCAACATGATATATTTTAATTATTCTAAGATTCCCCTGCACATGAGCTAGGAGGTCACTTTCTCTACATTTGACTATAAAAATAGATATCCATCGTCCAATAAAAAATCATGTTTTTCTATTTGTTCGGCTATGGCTTCAAACTAAAATCTTCGCTTGTTATCACTCAATTTGATATGTCTGTATCAATTCTTCGCTGAATCATATGATAAAACAATTATTGCTGGGTTTTTTATCAATATGATGATTTAGCTACATGTATTCGGCTTGGTGAATATTGTACTTCTCGGGTAGCTAAATCATCGTATTGACCTCAAAAACAGCAATAAAATATAGTATTGTACCGTACTTTAAAATTTACATATATATATATATCAATATAATCTCTATTATTAAAAAAAAGGACATGTATATATACCTGTAAATATGTATTATATCTGTAGCAAGATATCTTGCGAAGAGATTAAATTCAAGTCAGGTAAATTCTTCTTTCGTTTTTGCAATGACTTACTTTTTTTCGTAATGGTTTTGGAAAATATACTGATAAGATATATCTGCATAACGTGAGGTCAATATTCACATGAAAATTGATGATTCCAATAATTCAAAGTGAAACTAAAATTCTTTTTGTAATCAATCATTAACTGTAAATTAATGCAGTTACCTAAAAAATGTATCTATATGCACGTCCTAACGTTATATAATTTATACAAAAAAATAAAAATTAATCATAGATAACACCTACTCAGACTATTGCGTTTTAATATTGAAAAGAAACTATGACAACTAACAACAGATGTAAAACGTTCAGTCTTTCAATTCATAGAAGAGCCAGAGGAAGGTTTTAGACCACTGCTACTATACAACCAGATAAACTAATATACATACCGTTTCAGTTCATGTTTGTCTGACACAGTGACAAACTAATTATGATACGATATCGATAGCAAATCTGCTAATCATGTTTTTCCTTGTAAGTGGGTACTTTCGTTTTTATTTCGGGCACATTTGTAGTCGGAGCTCCTCGAATGTACTTAGAGTGAGGGAGACATCCAAGGAGTTCCGAGTTGAACAGTCGCGGGAAGGATAAGAGTGGGGGGGGGGTATAAAATGCTCCCTTCTTGGGAATATTTTAAGGGTTGAAATGACACACTTTTAAACAGAACTTCACAGAGGGTTTTTTTCACACAATAATATGAATTCATATGTACATTTATCTTTGGATAAAAATATCCCTTATCCTGTTGTCGTGCTTATAAATTTTGTTACAATTGATATGCATTCTACCAGAGACATAAATAACGTTATTTATGTCTCTGATTTTACCAAATCAACCGTACTGAGGAATCGATACTAGTATTACTTGTTCGATGAAATTTGATTGTAATTTTACCAAATCATCTTGGTACTGAGGGATCAAATGCCCGTCCCATTACCCACTCTTTTCAATTTATGCCCAGTACTGAGTATCAAAATAAGTGAAGACAATACCTTGTTATTCTAATCAATACACTGGCGTCAGAAGCAAATTGAAAGTGGGGGGGGGGGCTAGACTAATCCTCTGAAATATTGAGAAAAAAGTCATTCCCAAAATCATGGAAATCCTAATCCCAGGGGGGGGGGGATACCTATACTTCCCATAAAAAAATTACTTACCCAACATTTTTTTCCCCAAAATCATGAAATTCCTAATCCCAGGGGGGGGGGGGGGGGGTGTAGTATGCTTCTGAATCCAACTTTTCAATCTTTCAAGGTAAATTTAGAAACAATAATCTTTCCTGCGAGAAAAAGTGGGGGGGGGGCTGAACCCTCTCTCTATTATGCTATGTTTCTAATGGTAAGGTATAAATTTGCAAAAAAAAGTGGGGGGGGGGGCTAAGCCCCCCTAGCCCCCCCCCCCCCCCGGTTCCGACGCCTATGCAATATACTTCAAATGATATCTCTAAAATTACATGATCAGATGACCCCAATGCAATCTCATTTGGTCCCTCAGTGCTAAGTTGATTTAGAAATATTCATTTAATTTTACAATTAAATCAGGGACGGATACTATATCATACGTCACTAATTAAATTAAATCTTGATTTTCAAAAGAGGAAATATATATATATCAAATGTAGGCAATCCCTTCGTTTTCATTATGTTGAGTTATCCCATAAAAGTATATTACAATACTATACTGTACGTGCAAATAATTAAAGTTAGACATGTATTACAGTAAAGCCTCTACATTACGCGACAATACAATGTACACACGAACTAACAACCCTCCGTACAGGGTCTACTCAGTGCGATCTTTCCTAGTCTAGATCTAACCAGATCGTGTAGTGTTGAATACGATGAGGAAAAGCGATTCAAATGTTGTTATAAAATCTAGGACAAATATCTGTCACATCATCTTACATGTAATTGCTGTTTATCAAAGTACATGTATTATAAAATTGTAGAATTTTTAATATATAGAGTACATATTATAGGAATATTTCTTTGGGTTTCTTTAAAAATGCACGCATTATGTAGTATACCACAAAACAGTTGACCTGTAGAAACAGTTTATGAGAAAATTAAACACAATTCACCAATGTTAACATAAGAAAATTTAAAAAAAAATACGGGTTTTATTTTTATGAACAATTTGTGTATAAACAATTAGTAAATCAGGGGTCCAAAGTCCTCGTGCCACGGCCGTGGGGGCCCAGGAATCCTGGTATTTGGGATGACAGTCCACGTAATACAATGTATGTTATTTGACTGTATGATTTTTTTACTGTCCGAATAAACAAATGACTGTTAAGTCCCTAGTAGATACATGTATATGGACTATAAAGGACCTCCCTTGAATATAACTGTTCATTACACGTGAATACCTACATCGGTGTATTCGGTGAGTTCAAAGGGAAACTCTCCTTTAGTTTACGGTTAAAATTATTGAATTATAATACATTTAATCATTGTATGACGGAAAAATCATATCACCTAAAATCAGTTAACATTAGCACACGCGTATTACATATGTAAACAAAATGTATTCCTCCCCTACCGGGGCTAACCCCCCCCCCCCCTTATCCCACCTGCCACCATCAACAGGTCAAGGGTTGAAGTTGAAACAATAGATCTTCCCACACAATGTCATTCACGGGAAAGTTTTTTTTTAAATTACATGTAATTTCGTGGGATTTTATTTGAACGTTGATATTTCAGAGATAAAAAGGTATGCATAATCCGTGTATCATTTTCTACGTTTTCTTCGTCTTCATAACCCAAGACTTTTATATCTGACTCCATCCGCGACACATAAAGTGGAGCGGATCAGAGACTGTTGACTTGGGAATAAGAAATGATAAAGTTTCATTTATGGAAATTATACAAAGAAAGAATGTTTGTTCAACAGGCCCTGCATCATCGGTGAATATGCCACACAAGAACATGCATATATCGGTTTCACCACGATTAACAATTGAACATGCTTGAAAAAAATCTATAGCATTTAAAACACTTGAATTTTTATGCAATTTTTATTAATTAAACAATTAATTTCTTATAGAAATGCATTACATAATCATGTGCATACTAGTAGTTACATGCAAATGTTATGTATCTCGTGATCCTTATCCAATTGATATGTACAATGTATTACATGTCTACATGCTTTTTATATCTCTATAGAGAAATTTTGAAACTCAGTAGTAAACTATGGTGACAGCTTTTCCGCATTCCGAACAGAACTTATCACCAGAACTTAAGATGTTGACACAAAGTTGATCAGCTACCAAAACCCCATCGCACATCTTGGATCCACCTCGAAAAATCTTTGGATCCACCGCCCAGCCACAGTCGCCGCAGAACCGCTGAGTGACCTCAATCCTGGCACCGCATGTCTCCGGGGACCTTCTCCCGTGGAGGACGGTGTTAGGGCACCACCCCGTGGCGGACACTGATGAGTCGGCCATCTTTGACTTCTGGCCACACTCCGGGCAGAACTTGGTCCCAGCCCCCAGTCGTGCCCCACACTCACAAAACATGGCGCTGTCAATATAAATCATATAGTATAATTTTTATTACGATACTACAGATCTACAACCTGATATCAACTATTATTTCCTATGTCGCTTAAAGGGGCATGATCACGATTTTGGTCAAATTCTATTTTTCTGTTTTAATTATTTACAACTTTAGAAATGCATTTCCAATGCCTAAATGAAACTGAACCGTCAGTAGTGAAGTTATAAGCATGATGCGGGGCTCACAATTCTTTTTCATGTAAACAAGGCTCGTGCCCTGTTGTTGTTTACATTAATTCAATATACCGGTAAAAGTTCTTTTTCAAGCTGATTTTTTCATCATCTTATTCATTTTAAGCATAAATAAATATATCTTAACGTTTACCACATTTATTTTTGGTCTAAGACTGAAGTTTTCACGTTAACATTCAAAATGTAAACAAAAGCTTTGTTTACATAGCAAAGAATTGCAAGCTTTGTAAAGTTCTCGCTTATAACTCAACGAATGTCACTTAAATTTTGGTTGCATAATAAAAATGCCTTACTGAAGCATTGTAAACCTTAAAATCTGGAAAATAATTTTTGACCAAAATCGTGACCATGCCCCTTTAAAACGCGAGATTTTATTGGTTTACAAGCCGGGTGTAAATTTTCGTACCACCTGCAGAAGCCTGGTGTATGTAAAATGTGACGTCGTAATGCACTTCTTGTTTAAATTTTTAGTCTAAAACAATGTAAATGAATAAATAATTTGTCAAAATCCCTATTTCTTAATATTCATGCTATTGGTATGAATAAATGATTTTTTCAGCACAATTTCAAGTACATATGTAATATGAATTTTTTGTCCTTTATATCAAACTTATTTCACTGGTAAAACAATATATGTTTAAAATTTGTACATGTATATCATAGGAAATAAATTCGTTATCTAGGTGTAAGAATTTGTTTTAAATGCTCTTGTGTAATTAAAACCAAACGCACTTAAGATCGTTTGGTGAAAAAATTGGGTTTGTACATTGCTTTGGAGTAAAATAAAAATATTGGGTGGCTCTGGTGTCATGCGCGGATCTAGAGGGGGGGTCGGGGGAGGGGGGGGGGTCCCGCCCCCCCCCTGGAAAATGAAAATTTATTAAATTTACATAGTAAAATTATCGCGAAAATATGCCTCGGACCCCCCCCTGGCAAACACAATTATCCTTCGGACCCCCCCCCCCTGGAAAAATTTTCTGGATCCGCGCATCGGTGTCATATAACAGTGCGCGGTGCTTTCATGGAATCTTTTTATAGAACAATATTTACATTTTCAACTGTCTCTGTATGTGATAACATTTCGAATTATTTTTGAATCCTAAAACCCAATAACTTCATAAAACATGAGTGACACAAAATGGGCGTGTCTTATAGCATAACCGAAAAACGGTATTGGCTGCGCCGCGTTGTAATATATAGCATGTGCTACAGTTTTAAAATAATGTTGTGTACAAATTGGAAATAATATAAATATAAGTAATAAGTAATCATTCTTTGATTATTATAAAGTGATAATTTCGGTCGGGGCGTGGTCAAATCTATCCTAAAGCCCGAAGGGCTTTATTGGATTTGACCAAGCCCCGACCGTACTTATGACCTCATAATACACAAAGAATGATTCCTTATTCCATTATCAAAAAGGTACAGAAAAAATATATATTGTTTGGGTGTTTGCTGGAACGTTTTCATAAGTGCCAACATGCAGTGAGATACCATTAGCTTTATACAGAAATATACTGCTATGCTATGTCACTTGATAATGGCGTGCTAGTGGTTTAGAATAACACAGATTGCATTATGTTTGATACAAAGTACAGTTTCTTGCACACACATGTAAGATACACGCAAAAAATAAACACAGATACACTTACATGCATGGAATGTCGTTATAGTATGCGATTTTTTTTTAAATTTGAATTTTTAAATTTAACTCACCAGATATATTTGAAGTAATCGCCTTCCTTTGCAATTGTTGAGTTTAAATTTTTGCTTCCTTTTCTCGTTAAATAAAATGAAACTAAACGGAGAGAGAGAGAGAGAGAGAGAGAGAGAGAGAGAGAGAGAGAGAGAGAGAGAGAGAGAGAGGGGTGAAATATACTAAATATACTGTAGGTTTGCGGTCAAGTAAATTAGTTTTACTTGGTGTTTATAAATAAGCTTTAATTGGTGTTTATTAAAAAAACTATTTACATTGTATATTCTATGTAAAAAACTGATAATAATACTCATTGTCAATCTCTCAAAATAATAATTATGATAATCGTTAGTTATCATTTTAAGTGTGCTTTAGTTTCAGTAATGTGGGGGAGGGGGGGTGTAGGGTGTAGACACAGGATGAAGCTCTGCCATTCAGTCAACGGAGAGACTGAATGATCTGGAAAGGTGACTGAATGGCATAGCTATGTCATTCAGTCACCTTTCAGTTACTTTTCAGTCTCTTTTCTGTTGACTGAAAGGCAGAGGTTCATCCTGTGAGATCTGAGCACAATTAAATACAAATGGTTCTGTTTAAAAGCACCATTCTGCAAATTTGGAATTTGGCGTCATATTCAGTTATACTTTAGTTTTTATCTTATTCAATAAGAATGTGCGCTAGTCTACAGAATTCGCTATGTATAAAGCGATCGATCACAGAGCTCTAGATCTATGATTTAAAAGCCTGTTCAACTTCTCCTGCTCATGTACTTTAATTTTTTGAAAATCAGATGGAAGTTTTTTAATTTACTTTCGTTTTAAACGACAGTTATTTAGAAGTGCAGATACTTTCACTTTAATAGGTGATTTTTTGTGAAACTTTTTAGACTACGGAATGGAGTGCAGAATAAGAAAGGACTCTGATGCCGATATAGACGAAATGGAAACTGATCAAGCTTCAGACGAAGAAAAGAATCGCAAAAGGAAAGCTGAGGAAATGGATTCCAAGAGTTCTGAAGAGGAACAGTCCGAACTCGAGAATCTTTTACCAAAAAATGGTGATGACGAAAACGAAATTGAACTTTCTTCTAATTTTGATCAATTAGTTCTAATGTCTGATGATGAAGATGAACCGGTGGATAACCAAGGTAATGTAGTAACAATTGAATTTATTGAATCGGGGTTGCCTTTGATCCATGCGCGGATGGGGGGGGGGGGGGGTTGGGGTTCAAGGAAATGATTTCGTTTGCCGATGCCCCCCCCCCCCCCCCACACACGTACATTTTATCTGCATATGTACATTTGCTCAAAACCTTATAAAGATTAAAATACTTTTCATCATGCAGTGGTGATTTTCAATTTTATAATAATTTTGGATTTTCAATTTTTAATTCATTTTCATTTCATTTCGGAAAGATGACATTACTATAATTTTTTTCATTTGCGTTATAATTTGATTACTCCAAAATTTTGTACCATCATTATGTACTGCCCTTGAAGCCACCAGTAAAGCAAGAATTTTTAAACTTTGACTTTACTTTTTTACTTAGATTTTACTTTATAGTCACTACATGTGTTCAACTTCATACTGTATTAAAATCATAGCTAAATAATAGTTCAAACTATAAATTAATATTTGTTTGATTCCTTCAAATTATCAATTTTCATGTCAAATTTTAGCAAAAATTTCAGAAAAATTATCATTTCTATTTTGGCCCCTATATTTCCAAAAAATGGCGTATGACATGGGTCACAAATTAAATAAATGATCATTTTAGGTCCCCATCTTTATTTCTAAGTGGTTTCGGATGATCTACATCATGCGCGGATCCATAAAATTTTTCCAGGGGGGGTCCGAAGGATAATTGTGTTTGCCAGGGGGGGTCCGAGGCATATTTTCGCGATAATTTTACAATGTAAATTTAATAAATTTTCATTTTCCAGGGGGGGTCGGGACCCCGCCGACCCCCCCTCTAGATCCGCGCATGTACATTACTACTATTTCAGGTGCCATATTACCTGTAACTGCCTTTGGATTTGCTAAGAACCCTAGCTCTTAAATTTGCTGTATTCAAGACTTTGCTATAATAATACTCATACTATAGTAATAAATACAGTTAACTGTATATTTTATTTTTAGAAAATATAAAACCTCGCGGTCTTGATCTTCGCAACTACCAAGAGGAGCTAGCAGAGAATGCAATTCAAGGAAAGAACACCATTGTCTGTTCAGGAACAGGAACCGGGAAAACCCGTGTGGCATTTGCCATCATTGATGACCATATCAAGAAACATCCTGAAGGTATGGGATCGCAGTACCTATCATTAATTTCAAGCACATTTTAATTCCAAATAAAGACTGATTTCATGCATGAGAAGTTGAAGATGTTAACTTTCATTGACATACATTTAACTAGTAGATTACAATCATAATGATATTTTTGAGATGATGATGATGATGAAGATGATGATGATGAGACAATGATTGAAAAGTACATCTCAAAATGAGAAAGATATTAAAGAAATGATGGTGATTTCATGTTTATGAGGTGATGATGATGATGTTTTATTACATGTGTATTGATTACAGGTAAGGTAGTAGTAATGGCCCCCACAGTTCCACTGGTTAACCAGCATTACATGGTCCTGAGACATCTGTTGCCTCATTTAGTGGTGAGTCAATTGTACACTGTTCATGTTCGTTATTTAGGAATTTCAAGGTACCGGTATTTTGATGACCCTGACCCTGTATATGATCTTGGTATATGATGTAAATGTTATGTCTGCCCTGTCCCTCTCTCCATTTGTCCAACACAATATATTTACTGTAAACTAACTTTTATTTGCGTGTGAGAAATTTTAGTGAGGTTTGAAAGAGCCTTGTTGTCATGAATATTCCTCAATGCGAATCAGTCCCTGTCCAGTTGTTTTCATAACAACACTGGTGTTCATATAACGCTTTGTTGAGCAAATTTGCAGTCTGATTAAAATAAGATCTTTGATCCGCTCCGACAAAACACAAAGTGTATAGCGACATCGAATTTGTCGGAGCGGATCAACTTAAGATCTTATTTTAATCAGAATAGGTGCGTTCAGAGTTCACCAGATTGTTACCAACGGCAAGTTTGGTCAACAATGTCTACAAATGGTTCCCAGTGGTAACAATTGGTTACCAATGTTGACCAGCGGTAAATCTCAATTTCACCAACGGTACAACTCTGAACGCACCTATTGTGTGGCAACATTGAATTTGTCGGAGCGGATCAAAGATCTTATTTTAATCAGATTGAGAAAATTTGTAAGATCCTATAATGATCCTATATTGAGAAAATTTGTAAGATCCTATAATAATCCTACCGGTATATTAAAAGAATGATTTGGGAGGGGGGGGGGGATGGAGTCATGTCAAGTGATCATATAATTATGCCCCCCTTCGAAGAAGGGAGGGCATATTGCTTTGCTGCTGTCGGTCGGTCCACCAACAGTTTCTGTTCATTTTCTTCGCCGCAAAGGATGAACATATTGAAATGTAATTTGGTATACAGGTTTATCATGATAATTTCTAGGTCAGTTTCGATATTGGGTCATCTTCGCTAGCCAAGGGTTTTCGGTCCACTTTGCTCCCCATAAACCCTTGGCGGATTTCATTACGAAAACTCGGTGATGTGGTGGGGCTATCTAGCTAGCAACATGAGTTGCGCCCCTTGCATATTTACATTTTAATCGAATTAAACAAGGGGTTTTATATACACTACGGCATTAATACAACTTGAAAACATGTTGACTACCGAATATCGGAACATAATTAACGATGCTATTAAATAGGAATATAGTTGTAACCATGGGAAAGCACGGAATGTTTTATTCATAGTGTTTTGTAAGAATCTGTACCGGGAGTGAAAAATTTGCCGATTTATATGAAAGCTTTATGCCATAAAAGCAGGTATCGTTGTCGTGAATAATGCCAGCCAAACAAATAAAATAAAACAGAGCTCATTGAACCTTTAAAGCAATAACCATAAGCAGGAACGAATATACTAACAGGATAGGCAACTTCTACATTCGCCATGCTTACTTCCCATGCTATCACGCGAGCCTTGACAAGTTTGCAGAACTATGTCTAATCCCAGTAAAATATATAGGTTTTTAAAGCGATCTGGTTAGACCATCGTTGGGGAGGCACTGTACTCGAGAACTTGTGCCTCAACTTGTTAAAAGCACCGAATGTTTTACCAAAGATCACACATGTGTTTTCTTTTAAAGTTTATATTTACAAGCACTGCGATTGGATCAGCTACTCGCAGCTGCAGCCAATCATAAAACGGAGCTTGTCACCGAGTTTTCGTAATGAAATCCGCCAAGGGTTTATGGGGAGCAAAGTGGACCGAAAACCCTTGGCTAGCGAAGATGATATTGGGTACGATCGAGCAATTTTCGACAGAGTTATGGCCCTTGGACGTAGAAAAATTCTAGTTTTTTGCAGTTTCCGCTTATTTTCTTTGCAGAAGATGGGTATATTAAAATGAAATTCAGTGTACAGGTTTATCATGATAATATCTAGGTCAAGTTTGATATTTGGTACGATCGAGCAATTTTCGACAGAGTTATGGCCTTGGACGTAGAAAAATTCTAGTTTTTTGCAGTTTCCGCTCATTTTCTTTGCAAAGGATGAACATATTAAAATGAAATTTGGTATACAGGTTTATCATGATAATATCTAGGTCAAGTTTGATATTTGGTATGATAGAGCAATTTTCGACAGAGTTATGGCCTTGGACATACTAGAAAAATTCCAGTTATTTGCAGTTTCTGCTCATTTTCTTCACAGAGGGTGCACATATTGATATGAAATTTTGTATACAGGTTTATCATGATAATATCTAGGTCAAGTTTGATTTTGGGTATGATAGAGCAATTTTCGACAAAGTTATGGCCCTTGGAAATAGAAAAATTCCAGTTATTTGCAGTTTACATTCATTTTCTTTGTGGATGTTTCTAAAGGAGGGGGGCATAAGTGTTTCACAAACATCTCTTGTTTATTTGAATATTTAGTATTATAAAACAAACAGAGTGATTTTGATTTGATAACTAAACCTAAATTTCTCACTTTTATTAATTTCTGATAGGAGAAAACCCTAAACATAACGGGGGAAAGTGAAAGAAGCGAACAACTCCACATGTTCGTGGGAAAGTACCAAGTTTTCCTTCTTACACCAGCCATCTTGGAAAATGCTATCCATCCAGAGAAGGATGAACTCATTCTGTCCAAGTTTTCACTGATGATATTTGATGAATGTCACCATGCTTGCAAAGGCCACACCTACAACCAAATTATGCTGAAATATCACTTGATGAAAAGTGATGGAAAGACAAAATTGCCTCAGGTAAACAAATAGAATTTAGGGGGATAATTGTATTACATGTATATGTATTACATTTAAGAATGCACTCAAAATTTGCACTCTTAAAACTATTGCTTAAGTGCAGTTTTCCTCATCTGTGAACTGAATAAATTTTGGAGCCAATTCTATGCATGTATATTTGATTGATATGGTCCTGCTATATGAAGATATCATATATAGTAATCAGTCTGTATTTGACAATATTAGTTACCTTCCCCTCTGCTTTATCTCACTCATATTGCACATATATAAGGAGTGATTGCAAATGGTAAAGGGTGTTCAGTGACCTTGAACCAAGTTTTTTCTAGACCAAAGGTCAAGGTCCAGAAGAACATTTATTCATTAAAGTTCGGTCCTATGAGTTGGCCATCATCTTAATTGTGTTTAGTTTAAGTTGAACTTCATACTTATATTATTTGACGGCATAATAGGTTCTGTATGTTACAAACACACGCATGTCACAAAATGAATTCCATTGTTTTTTCTTAGATTGTGGGTCTGACAGCAACACTTGGTACCAACAAGGCCAACACTCCAAGCAAAGCAAAAGAGCACATCCTCCAGGTCATGGCCAACTTAGATGTCCATCAGCTGTCAACTGTCGTCAAATACAAAGATGACCCACAGTTAAACAGAGATCAAATTGATATTGGTAGGTGTGATATATGACAATGATTTGTAAATAAAAATGATTTCTCAGCACAACAGCTGTGAACCTGCAAGTATTTATTCATTATACTTTCAGATTAAGGTGTAATATACAGTTAACTTTTTTAGGCTATATATAGTCATTTTTCTTTTCTCATTTATATTACTCATTTTCTTATAAGGGGACACTGCTTATAAAAAATAATAGTGAAAAGACAAATAGATTTAAACTTTATAGGTGTTCGTACAGTGTATGCTTTTTATTTACAGAAAAAGTCAAACTTCTACAGGATGTTAAAAATGATCCAGTTCACAAAAGAATTGAGCAAAAAATGGAAGAAATTGAAAAAATCTTGGATGAGGAAAAGGGTATTAAGAGGACAACAAAATTTTGTTTTTGCAAGATGTTAAGAATACATGGCATATATTAATTATATATTCAATCTCTTTGATTTTGGTCAAATAAACAGATCATCCTTCCCAATTGGGAAAGCCCCATAAAATTCCCAATTTACTTTAATTTCTACAAATTCCCAACATCACAAAGTTTACATTGTGAATATAAAAAAAATTGAGTTGAATGAAATTTGAACTGTAAAACTGCAATTTTTAAAAGTAAACAAAAGACTATAATGCTATGATATGTAGATGTCCTTTTGGTAATATAGAAATATATCTTTAATTTTTCCAATTTGTTCTCTTATTCTGAAAGAAATATATATAGAAACCATTTTTTATAATATTTAAGCAATAAAATTTATTAGTTAGTTGATTGAGGTTTGACCTCAGTACCATTACATGTCATCTCATTAGTCTAAGGTCAGATTCATTTATTCATGCATGCATTTGTCCTCATCACTAGGGATGGGAATACATGACAGGAACCTTAATTCTCAGGCTAGCATTGCAGCTTATATGCATATTTGAAGAATTTTAACCATCTTTGGTCATCTTTGCCACAGAACAAAGATGCCAACTACTGATATTTTATGTGTATCTTTTTTTCAAAATTTTTATAAATGCTACAACTTTTAACAAAAATTAAGCAAATTAAGCGATAGAAAAAATATGACTGAATCAGAATTGGAAATTATAGCCTGTCTGACAGGGATGGGGTAATTGAAAAAAGTATTTGTAATTGAGCATAATTAATTACATTTTTCAAAGTAATTAGAAGTAATTTGTAATTGACCCTATCTTCAAATACAAGTAATTGAATGTATTTAAATATTTTCCAAAAATATCATGTATTTTCAATTACTTTTCAATTATACATTTCAATTACTTTTTTACCAAGTTTAAATTTAAATGTCTTATAATTATGTTTATTTTATACACCTGTTTGGCATGGGCTTTTGTTTATACAATAATTAAATGTCTGATAATGTTTAATATGTTTATACAGCAGAACACACTGCCCAGGGCAATAGGTAAATGTATAATTTTGTTCAGGTGTGAACCCCTTTCATACCCAAGAAGCCCCATATTTTAGATTCAAGGGAGTCTAATTCTAAATATCGAATTGTTGTGATTTATACTTATATATTTACATTTTCCAGTGTCTTTGCCTGTGATAACACTATGTATCGATTTTGTACTATATAACTCATAATACAAATGACACCAAATTGAGGCGCCAGCGGGGTTTACTTATTTATTTTTAAATATTTAATCGGACGATGGCTTAAAATTATATAAATATAAGTAATAAGGAATCATTCTTTGAATATAATGAGGTGATAATTTCGGTCGTGGCGTGATCAAGTCTATCATAAAGCCCTTCGGGCTTTATTGGATTTGATCACGCCCCGACCGAAATTATCACCTCATAATACTCAATGAATGATTCCTTATTCCTTATATAATTTTTTATATACATATACATATACCGCCAAAATTTTAATTTTTTGCATAAAAACATATTTACACAAAAAAAAATCCACTATTATATACAAGATCTTCTTAAAAACAAAACATGAACTCAATGGTACAAGATGAATTTAATGTCAAAGAATATTTTTTATAAATGACAATTAAACAGAACCACAATCTTTTAAAACATTACCCAAACAAAGCCTTGTATATCTTAATGATATTTATACTGGTACATGTAATTGCTCTCAAGATTTTTAAAACTAAAGTAATTGAATTGTAATTAATTACTTTTGTCAAAGTAATTGAAAGTAATTAATTACATGTGAAAAAATCAATGTATTTGTATTTGCAAGTAATTCACAAAATTATAAATGTATTTGAAAGTATTTAATTACATTTCAAAGTAATTGACCCCAACCCTGCTGCCTTAGACGGTCCGTTTCTCAGGCGGGCGGGGGCGAAACCTCAGATGACAGCCCGGTGGTCTGGTAAATTTTAATAGCCAGGTTCTATTTTTAAACCAAGTATTACTATTTTTAAATCGTTTACCTCTTTCATAAAAAGTAAAGCTGCTATCTAATTGTTAGGTATCGTTACCCAGCTTTATTTATAGAACATTCATAACATTAACAATGAACATTTTTTTCAGGACTGGCAGCTGATTTTGAGCAGGGCTGCATGGTTACTTTTAAAAGTAGATAGCCCTGTGGCTGGCTAGTGCTATTAATTAAGCTTAATAATACATGTATATTAAACCATCAACATGCATTTATTAGCTGTTGATATTGCAGTTAATATATTTCCTTTTTAAATTGAAAGTTAAAGGACACTTAGATGCAGAAAATGAAGATGAGGAAGAGATATTGAAGACGTTGTTAAGAAAACCAAATGCTAACAGGACACTGGAAGCAAGCAGGAACTCACCAGCATATGTGCAGTGGTGTTGTCGTCTGCAAGAAAAAGCCATTCCAATTCTGTCTAGAAAGCCCGATCTTTCTCAAAGAATACGACTTGGTGGGGAGTATCTGAAGGTACTGTATAGAGAACCATGGGTTTTAACTTTTAATGCTTTCTACTGTAATTTATAATACCCATTTGGTTATGATTTTAAGTATAATGCAATATTTTTCAACATACCAAAAAAGGGCATACATTGATGTGCAAAACAAATATGTTTATTGCATGTTTTGAGATAAGGGTAAATTAAACTTATGTATCACAGAATTATGTTTTGAAGAACATGTTTTATACTTAATATTACCATGCATTTAGTTTGTTTTGCAATAATCTGAATATTTATTTTTGACTTGATTGCTTTCTGCATATAGAAAATAATTTTTGTGATTAGAAATATTTTAAATTGCAAAATTGACCGAGACAAATGTTTAAAGAACTTGTACATTGACCCCTTTTTGTGACATTAAAAAAAAAGCTCAGATATACAGTACTGTAAAACTTGTTTATTACAAACACTGACATAATGAATTCTCGCTAAAGTGAAGTTTTTTTGAGTCCCTGGTAAAAATTTTAACAAATCTTTGCAAAAACAGTTATAACAAATTCGGATATAACGAATTTACAGATATAGCGAACTGATTTTAAGTCCCGCAGAGGTGAATAATAACGAAATTTAACACTTCTATAAAGAATTTCGTTACAGTTTAAAGAAGTTTGCACTACCATTTAAACATTAGCTTAGTTTGAAGTAATTTATTTTCATATAAATTTTTCGACTCACAATCTGATTATTAAAGGTATAAAAAAACATACTTTTAATCTAAGCCGCAATTAGCAAAAATTAAAGTCTAGTGAAAGAAAAGTGAATTCGCTATAGTTATTATCACTATTTGTTATACGGATATAACGAATTACAGATATAACGAAGTTAATCCATTGGTCCCTATGACTTCGCTATAATGGAGTTTTACTGTAGATTTAAAAAATATAAATTTATGAGAAGGCATAAACTGTTCCAAACCAGTGAACATTTGGGTAGCTTTTGAATTTATTTCTTATAATGTTCTTTTATTCATTGTGAAAGAAAAATTATGGCAATTTAATTGACATCAAAATGTACAAAAGTTCAAATGTAATGTCAAGCAGAATTTTAAGTTTTAAACACACCAGTTTTATTGTGATGAACTAGGTAAAATTTTTACACTAAACTATTTTTTCAATACAATGATTTTATCATGCAGCCAATCAAATAACCTGTTACAACCAGAACTCAATTATTTATGATTGGATATCATTTATTAATAAGTTTTTATTAAAATCTTAAGAAAGTTTAGATGAAGAAACTCCTAAAGGTTAATGTATGAATTGTTTCAGAAACTGAGTGATTTGCTGGAGGTAAATGACTGTTTGACAGGAGGCATTGCTTTGGAGGTTCTGAAGAAGGAAGTGGAGAACATCAATGTGAAAAATGTCACGAAAAATGAGAGAAGACTTGCACATCTGATGATCAGTAAGATGGCAATTGCTAATGAATTAACCATTTACTCTATCAAAATAATGGTTCATGTAGAATATTAAACTATAGTGGTTACAAAATCAGTTTCTGTAGACAGGGTTATATATTTTCACCCCATGTTATTGTTGCCCTTGGCTTTACTTGTAAATGGTGTCGTTCTGACAAAGTTGTGTTCAAATATACATGTATATAATTTGAGACAGTGGATTTTGCCAAGTTTTGATTTTGCCCAATTACAACGTCAGAGCGAAAGGGGTGAAAATAAAACTGGGGCGAATATTTACCTGTTTACAGTAGTCATAAAAATCAAAACTTGATTTGTTAGTAAAAACTTCCTGAGTAGCACGGACCATGTTTGTGTAGGAATCGATGAAGTCTTAATTGGATGCTAAAATTGAAAGTGAGAAAATCTTTTGCCATCAAAAAAATGATACAGTAAAACTCGTTTAGCACAAACACGGATGTAGGGAATTTTCGGATGTTAAGCGAACTTTATTGGAATCCCGGGTAAAAATCTTAACAAATCATTGCAAATTTTTATAACGGATATAACGAATTACGGATATAACGAAGTAATTTCATTGGACCCTAGGACTTCGCTATAACCCAGTTTTACTGTATTTAAGTTTGCCCATATTCACTTAGCCTTAGGGATTTATGACTCTTTATGTCTTAGATTTGCAAGGATTTATATTTGTTGCGCTTAGATATGATTCTATTGTTGTGTTCTTAATCGAATATTATGCTGTGAAATTTTACAGTTCTTGAACCTTTTTGGTTCTATAAATGTTAAAATTGCTTCAACTAATATTTCAGCACTGCAATCAGATCTACAAAAAATGCAGCCTGGTTCCACTGCTCAGACAAATTCTGTAAAAAATGTTAATGTTCTTTTGAGAACAATGGAGGGCAATATCCTAAAGGACAAAGCAAATGGTGGACATCAAACACAGTTCATCATATTTGTAAAAACTATAGAGGTGGCCAAACGATTGAGTGAAATGTTAAAGATCAAGGCTTATAACTGTGAAAGCTTGACTGGAACAAGAGGTAAAGTATCATAAACATGAAATTTTGTTGAGATTAAGGAAATCAAAATTTAGAAATACCTATATAGAATTAGAAAAAATGTTAGATTCACTTTTCATACCTATCTGTATTTTTCAAAAAGCCATGAGCCAAACAGATCAAATTATCATCTTGGATAAATTCCGTGAGAAGAAAATTCAAGGAATTGTTGCCACCTCAGTGGCAGAGGAGGGTATAGATATTCCAGACTGCGACCTAGTTATCCTGTACAACTATATTGGCAATGAAATATCGTATAAACAGGCCATGGGTAAGATGGTTTAGTGAGTCATGGTTTTTTAAAGCTTTAACTCGTAATTGTGTCTGCTAAAATAAAATTTGTGAATTTACCTTTGGACATTTTCCATAATAAGAACTGCATTTCAAAGATAATAGGGCATTTGAATACTTTCAGTACAGTCATTATTGCTTTGATTTTAATGGCCAACTATGCTTAGGTGCTAGAAAAGAAAAGTGAATTTACAGTGTATTTTGCAAAATATTCGCCAAAAACACCAGGTCTCCATTTTGAAAATAAAATTTAAAGTGCTCTTTGAAGCAAAACTGCCATTATTGCAAAATATGGGATGCTGCAATGTAATACCAGCCACAGAACAGTAAAATTTAATAAGTTATATACAACCAGAATAATAAATGTATAAAAGTCAATTTGTACAAAAAATATAATCAAAAAGATTTGAATTATTTTAGTAATAGTTATACTCATGTAGATTGTATCCCCCCCCCCCATTAAAAAAAAATTTAGAAATAAAAAAGTAAATATGAAACAGTTAAAATTAATAAATGTTTAACTTACAGTACTTTTCGTACTTTGATTTAAATGCATCTTTATTTAAAGTAGACTATCTGATTTGAATCTAAGACATTTTAAAATAAAATTACGAATTTAAACTCTTTTATAATAAATATCTATGTTTACTTTATTTTCACAAATTAGAATATTGTTTGCCAAATTAATATAAATTTAATTTTTTTTGGCTTTTTTTATTCCACCAAAGTAATGAAATATTACAAATATTTTGCACTGCAGGGCGAGCAAGAAAATTGAAAGCCAAAATCCTTGTTCTGGGAAAACCGACTGACTATGATAGAGAGACTATCAACAAGGCCCGGATAAAATACATGGAGCAGGCTGTAGAAATGATCAGATCTGAAAATGTTGAGGAAGAAATTAGAAACATCATTGAAGAAATGGTTGCAAAAGAAGAGCTGAAGATGTTGACAGCGTCACAGGCAGAAACAAAACCAGAAGGCGCTTCAAACCACAGACTGATCTGCAAATGCGGTCATTTTGAAATTGATTGCGGTGTACTGCGGTGCATTGACAACACAAATTATGCTGCGCTTGATGTCAAGTTGTGGGACAAAATTGAAGAAAAACCTCTGACAAAAAAGGCCAATACAAAGTCAGATTTGGTCATGCAGGCCGAGTGGAATCACCAAGGCTGCCAGAAAAAACTGGGAACCATCTTTTTATACAATGGTGTTCGTTTGCTTTATTTATCGCAGAAGTCCTTCAGTTATGACACGAAAGCTGGAGATCGTCCCCTACCAGTCCAGCAGTGGAAGACTCTACCATTCCAAATTCCATCCTTAACCATCAAAGAGCTGCTTGAGCACCAGAAGTTGCTAATGGCTAATGGAAAAAATTGATAGATAAAACTGATGATAATAATAGGATATGGTACAAAAGAATATGATTTCTGTATTAAATTCCTTTTTGTCTTTTTTTTATCAAAGCATAATTTGCCTCTTTAAAGCAAAGATAAATGTATCTTTCTATGAATTTGCTGAGAAAAATTCACTTTTAATTATTTTTCTTACGAAATTTTGACACACTGAAATCCATAACAACTTTGAGCTGGATATCAAAATGTTATACTAGTATCATACTTGTTTGCACTAAACATGAAATTTGCTATAAAAGAATTAATTATCATGTAAAATTCTTATTAGGGCTTTTTTTTCATGTTAAGATCACATTGATCAATTCATGTACAAAAATGTACAATTTATCTTGAACACAAATACCTTTCTAATGGGCCACTTTTATGGACAAAAATTTACAGTGTGTGTACATATGCTAGAAACAAATGAACAATGAAATTGCATTATGTGATAAAAAGCTTTAGCTGTCTTTTTGAGATAATATACATGTGAAAACATTTCATTATTGTTATATAATATTTCTAGATTTCATATTGTGTGATACATGTAGTAGGTAATATGTACAAATTATTAATCAATACAGCATTATTGTTAATAATAGCATTTTAAATATGTAATTTGTAATATGTTTTGTCAAAACGGTAATTTAGGGTATTCTTGAATTTTGGAAAATTTCAACCATACATTTGGGTGTTTAGCAGTACCTTTTGTTACTTATAAGTATCGACCTATACGGTGTGCTAATAATTGTCATTTGATGTTTACATAGCGTCACTTCAAAAAACTTTTTTTTTAATATAAAACCTACCAACCCTCCTGGGACTCCATCACCTACAGTGTAGTTTGCCGATGGTTTTTGTTATTACAGGAGAGGTAAAGAAGTACAGTTGAACTTTGATATCTCGAACACTGATATCTCGAATACAATGAATATGTTTTACACTTGATATCTTGAATACTTAAATATTTTGGAACAGTCCCATCTAGTTTGGGATAACAAAGTTTTACTGTACTTTATTTGATCTTGCATTTAATGTCTGATGCTGTTTTTGTTTTATCAAATGAATATTTTGTTGTATGCATAAGTTTAATATAAATTATACATTTTAGTTGTGTGCAGCAGAGGTCACATTTCATACTTAAATCCAATGTCGGATGATCTCACTATTGTAAGGACCTCTCCTTGGTCTGTTTTTTGTTTTGTCAAAATAAATGACAATACTGACTCAAAAATGTGTTATGTTCTTTATAGTCCAAGCCAGGTCATGATTATCACATAACTATTATTATTTTTAAAAATTAATGTATATAGCGAAACTTATCTTATTACTATCATCAATAAAGAACAAATGTGAATACAAGTAATTTCTACCATTAAGCACATTTTGGATGATCTTCAAACTTTTCCCAAATATATTGATCAGTCTTGCATGCCAACTTATCACCTGACCTGATAAGTCTGGGTTATGGCAAGATTTTGGTGGCGGATGATGATAGAATTGATAGTTGTGTTTTCCATGGCAGTTGACTAAAACCTCTCCTGCCCTATTCTCTCATCCTTCATTCTCATCCTACTCTCTCATCAACTCTTATCTCACTCTCTAATCCTTCTTGTCTTTCTTTCTCACCACACTCTTAATATACCCTTTCTCTCACCCCTACATCCCACTCGTTTGCCCAAATCCCACCCAACTACTTGTACCTCACCCATCACTCTCACCCACCCTTCAACCTCACCCCCTCTCTCTCTTGCACAACCCTCTTTTCACCCCTCTCTCACTAAACTCTTCCCATTTCACTACATTTTAATTTCTCGTCTCTCCTTAACACCCCTGCGAATGTGTTCGGAATGTTTTCCTTATCGTTGCTAAGTATGTAATAAATCCGGAGGTGCTCGAATAAAAGTTCACGAGACTTCACCGAGATTTGTTAAGTTCCTGTGAAATATCGAGCGGAAGTATAAGTGTTCGGATAATATTCTCAAAATTCGTAAGTACTGGTCGTTTTTCATATCATATCCTACTTGCATTTATGTTAGAACATGAAAATTGTTTAAGATGTATGTTTTATTTCACCATCTAGCGGTTATTTACATTAAACGATAATATTCAGAACAGAGTTATCGTTCGTGTTCAACCACGTGTAGAGTGGTTGAAAATATAAACATTGGGTTGCTTAATAAAAAAAATAGCCATGTTTGATGCTTGTGGTGTGCAATACCATGTTTTTAGAAAAGTAATGAGTGTCTGTTTTGCATAAAAAAATTATATATCGAGTCATTTTCAAGGAACATTTTGCATAAAATAGTATCGTCTGTTTCACTATTGATGCTATTACTAGGTCAGGCGCGGATCGAAAATTAACCCTCAGGGGGAATCTCTACAAGCATGTTAATTGTTGCAACAGAAGACAAAAACTACTTTTTGTATTGTCGCATTTATTTCTAGAACACATTTTATCACCAATTAATGAAAATAATGTTTGAAATCAATAAACCTCTAGATTTTATATTTGACTACAAGTACCTAGATTTTATAAAATAGACTATAAACACGAGGCATGTTTTTTACTGCGAAACTGAAAGGGTCAAATAAAATCACGTAGTCTAAAATCTAAATGACAATAACATTCGCAGGGGTGTTAAATGCTCTCATCCCTTTCACCCTTTTCCCCATTCCTGTCTATTGCATCTTATCAAACTCATTGCTTAAATTTCACCCAACTACGTCATCTGACTCACTCACCCAAACTCCCTTACCCACCTCTCATATAACCCTCTCTCTCTTGCACCACTCTTATTCCTCTTTTTAATCCCTATCTAACTCTACTCTCCCCTATCATCTTATTATCTCATCCTTATAACCTCATTCTCTAACCTTCTTGGCACACTTTTGCCTCACCCTTCTTTCTTATCCCTTATCCCTCTCTCACCTTTCTACCTCATCCAACTCGTTCCTCTTTCTCTCTTGTCTTTGTCTCTCATCCTGCTCTCTTTCTCTTCTCTCTCTTGTGACCCTCTTCTCCTCTGCCTCTCTCTGCCCTCTCTCTTGTGTCTCTCTCTTGCTTTCTTTCTCATCCCACTCTGTCTGCCCACTCTCTTTCCTCTCCTCACTTGAAACCCATCCTCACTCTCCCCCTTGCCCCCTCTGTCTTGCACCTCTCTCATTCCACTCTCACCCCACACTCTCTCTCTTTCCCCATTCTCTCACCCACACTCTCGCTCCACTCTCACCCAACACTCTCTCTTGTCCCACTCTCCCACCCTACACTCTGTCTCTTGCCCGACTTTCACACTCCATATTCTTTCTCGCCCAACTTCAATCCCAATTCTCTCGCTCATTCATCCCACTCTCATCTCCCGACCCACTCTACCACCCACACTCTCCCCAATCTCTTACCCGCCTTATCACCTCACACTCTCAACCCACTCTCTCACCCTAATTCCACCCCACACACACACACACTCTCTCTCTCTCTTCACCCAATCTCACCCAAAACTCTCTCCCCACACTCTCTTTCTCTCTCTTGCCCCAGTCTCACCCAACACACACACTTTTTCTAGTCCCACTCTTACCCCACAGGCCAACACACTCTGTCTCTCTCCCCACTCTCACCCCTCAAAGACTCTCTCTCTTGCCCTACTCTCATCCCACACACACTCTTTAGTCCAATTCTCACCCCACACACACTCTCTCTTGCCCCTTTATCAACCCACACAAATCTCTCTCGCCCCACTCTCACCCAACACTTTCTCTCTCACTTGCCCCTCTCTCACCCCACACACTCTATCACCCTACTCTCACCCTACGCACTCTCTCGCTCGCCCCTTTCTCATCAGATGCACTCTCTCAATCCCAACTCTCATCCCACACACTTTCACCCCACACATTCTCTCTCTCTCGTTCGTCCCACTCTCACCCCACATACATTCTCTCGCCCCTCTCCCACCCCACACACTCTTTCTCTCTCACTCGCCCAACTCTCTACCCACACACACTCTCTCTCGCCCCACTCTCACCCTATCAAAGAAATCATTTTATTGTTTATATTTACATCTTTCTTTTAACAAATTAATAAATAATTAAAATGAATAAAAAGTAAGTAAAATTCACTAATTAAAATTAGTTTTTGTACATAAATACGTTACTTAGCTAAAAGAAACAGCCAAATCGTCTTCTGTGAGACTTTTAGTCTGACATCATCATGATTATTTCGTGCAGTCGTGATTTTTCTTAGGTCGCTGTAGGCTTCGACCAATCGATAAAACAGGGCGTGCCAATTTTAATCATGTCAGTTTCAGCCGCTGTAGATTTCGACCAATCGATAAGTGGGGCGCGTAAATTTCAGTCTGCTTCTTTATTGATTACATGCATAAGTTTCCTAAGAAGTAGAGGGAATCATACTTGGTGGATGTTAATATAGTGACATGTCAGAAAGTCTCATGTTGGCATTTTAAGCTTTATTTCGAAATCTGAACTCTAATCTGAGATTCCTCTTATTGTAACCCCGCTTCTAATATTTTGATGTTTGATAATGCCATGATGTTTGATAACGCCATTTATGCTGTCTTCATTTTTTCAGTGACTTAGTTGATATGATATGACACAATTTCGAAAGATAGTAATTTTAAATACATAATACTATGTTTGAATCTACGGCAACATTTGCATGTACCTTGCATCTATTGCATGTGTACCGATAAGCCACATGGTTCTTTGAGTCAATAAAAGATATACATATAAGCTTAAGGGTTCTGTAAATCTTTTTAAAACATGAACGATATGTGCTGCATGATTTCTACCAATACAGAAGTACAGATTTTTTTTTCTTTTTTGGAGGTTTTATAAGGTTTTTTCATTAAGAACATTATGTTCTTCCCAACTTTTATTTCACTTCGACAACAGCTTTGAAGACCAAGACATGGTGAAATAAATTCATATTATAGGAGTTTCTTCATGACAATGCAGTATTTTCTATGAGTATTATTTCTTGAAGAAGAAAGAATATGCTCAGTGATTATGCTCAGTGATAACGATTTCATTGGACTGAATCTTATGTATTCATAAAAACAGATGATATATTACGACCAATAAATAGATTAAAAAACATTTCAAGCTAAATATTAAATGATCAATCCAGTATAGTATTATCGAAATAATTTCTTACAATGTCTTGTAAATTATATAAATTGTGAGACTCAATAGAAAAGAGCCTAGTTCAGAAATATATTTGTAGTGACTTAAATACTTAAACTCATCGACTTCTTTTAGTGCGTTTACTTTTATATTTTTTAATTATTCATCATGAAAAAATATCAATGCTTTAAACAAAATTCATTCATAACAAATAACGAATATGAAAAAAAGCATCAATAGCTTTAAAAAATATCATTCATTACAAAGTACGAAATATGATTTAATTCATTTATCATAGAATTGCATCCCCTTGGTTCTGTAAATTATATCCCTTCACGAAAACTGACCCCCATAGTTTTTCTTAAAAGGGTTAAGTGGTCGTCGCCATTTTAAAGCTATATTTATCTCCCTGGGGGAAAAAGGCTCTTTTTTTGTAAATATTTTGGAAACAATTAAAATTATGAAATTGAAATATTTTAATATTTTTTACTTAGTAATATTGTATGGCTTTAAAATCATAACGTATCTAAAATTTTACAGGCAGATCGGTTTGGTTACTGATTATTACATGTAGTTCATTCGCAATTGATTGTTTTGGTAGCCTTGAAGTTCATTGATTTGTCTAGGGTACCACCGAGTGGTCATCATAGAGGTCCATTGGGGCTATCTATGAATCCCTTTAAAATTTGTCTCAATAATAACTTGAAATTATCATATTTCCATCCATTTTCTGTTGTCATGGCAACAGGTTACATATGTCTCAATAACTAGCTTGAAATTGTCATATTTCCATCTATTTTCTGTTGTCATGGCAACAGGGTTACATAGCAGCAATTCTAAAACATCACGGAAAAAAATTAGGAATAAGATGAAAAATAACACATGTAGAAAAAAAATTGAAAGTTGTTTTTAATTGATATTATAACTACATGCATAAATAATGTTTAACCAAAATATTCTAAGACAAAATAGGAAAGTAAACAAATACAAACACATACATATACATATACATGGGTATTTTATTTGAAATGTAATGATTCAGTCATACAAACCCAACAAGTACATTAACTTCTCACAACAAAGCTTACGCTAATCAGAGCTGCTGGGAATATTATTATGATGGTGTGTAAAAACTAGGTCAATCAGAAATATGTCAATTAGAATGAATACACTTGATTTTATTAAGTGCACATACATGAATAAAGTCTTTTGAGCAGAAACAAACAATAAACCTTCAGAAAAAAAAAAGTTATTTTCACTTTTACAACCTCATCTACTTTCACTTTTACTCAAGTCTTTTCACCTCATTTTGCTTCATCAAAACAACTGCAATATTCATTTTAACATTGCCTTGAGGTAACTATGAACAAATATCATTCATCAAATATCATCGAAACAATTCATGCACATATGCACTACAGCTGTACGGTATTTTCTTACATTCTTTAATCTTTTGTAAATTATTAATATTCATCACTGCCAGAATTTTATAATTACATAACTATGTTTTATCACGAAATATGATCTCATACAAAAGTGTCTTGTAACATTTGAATGCACAAAGTCATATGGGGGTGTAAAATTAAAATTTAAACTGATAAAGATATAAAAATGAAAATTCAAAGGAATTCACAACAAAATTACATCTCTGTAATCCAAATTAGCTTTCCACTCCAGTAAAAGATCTGAAGTTTGAGTAATTTATTATCAACGCATTTACTTTCAGCTTGTTAAAAGTTTAAATGTATAAATCTGAGCAAAAAACATAAGTACAATTATGTCTTAAGAATTCCAGCCATGCAGGTACTTCAATTTACTACAACGGGCAAGATCAAATAGAATGAAAGGTCACAACACTGTTCAAAGTTGAAGGTCATGTCTCTAAAAAAATAGCTTTGAGAATAGATCTCCAATATAAAAAAAAGTTTGAAAAGGTATGTTTTTTGCTTCAGCTTCAAAAAAGAACACCAAAATGACATAGGTATTGTTTTGAAAAAAAAATTTAAATCAATGATTAAGCACCAAGATAATTAATAAAGGAATTTAAAAATAGAATAAGCAGTATATTCTTTTAACAACCCACAGTGTATATATACATAACAAGTAGTGAATAAAAACAAAACATTCATATTTTCTCTTCACGAGGACAACATCAATTGCACATTATTTGCATTTTTTTCATAAAAAAATAAGATAAAGCATAAACCAAATAAATATACAACAACAAAATGTATAAATTTACCATCAACTTTTAATTTGTTTTGAAAAAAAAATGAAGCCTTATTCACAAGGGAGTTTATTTGAAAGCAGTGAACTACCTGAATTTGAACAGACAAACTTGATATGACAGATTTAATACCTACAAGTACAGTTAGTATTTTTATGTTCCTGATAAAGCGGGGTATGTTGTGTTCATTCATTGATTTTTAATTTTCTCTTTGAAAAATTTCAAAAATGACAGAATATAGTCAAACACTATAATATTGAACTCAGTGAGATAAAAAAAAAACTTCTAGATGTCTGATGCCTTGAAATATTAAGGTAAAAATGCATGAGGAAACACTGGTTGGGATTTAAAATCTTTTCGACATATATATATGATATTCAAGGTAATATTGTTTGAAGATATATGCATTAAGTTCAATTACATATATACTTTTAAACATACATGTTCATCTCTTATTTGTAGAAAGTATGTCTAATATCTATAAGGCACAATTCAAACCAAGCTTGAGGTCAAGTTTTGTTCATCTACAACTGTCTTAATAAAATGATGATGTAGGTAAAATTAAGAGATTCTTTGCTTGTTCAAATTATTGCTCACAGACACTAACTCGTGAATACAAACATTTGATGTAAAATGAAAAATAATAAGAGTAATAAAATAAAAAGGGATGTCATTGACTAAAAAAATCTACAAATGCTTTTTTTTTGACAAGCCACAACTAAGATAACTTGACGTAATATAAAAATATGATAAAAGAAAAACCATTGAATACAACGTATATTAACATGTATAATCATAATGTTCACAAAAATAGGGAAAGAACAAAATACATGTACATGTATTACAAGTAGATTTGGGTTACTGGCATTGCATTGATGTTTACAACTTCATAAAAACATGTACGACCTGCACACAATGTAAATTGGTTACAGATAATGCTAGATATTACAAAAATCAACTTAAAAACTACATAATATTTTTTCTGAGCATTTATGATTTCAATAAGTGGTTAAAAATAATTCTTATTTTAAATAAAATAAGGATTATTCAAATAAAGATGGACCTCTAGCAAGGTGAGATTGGTTCCAGTTAGAAGTGAAAATGCGGTATCATAGAAAGACTATGTAGGGTAGGTACATGATGTAAATAAAATCCATTAGACAGTATTGTACAGGAAACTTGCAGGTTTGTAATGAAAATATAAAGCTTCCATCATCAACTTTCAGCTAGACTCATTTGAGGGCACAGAATCAAACCAATAACAGATCTTCCCATTGAAAGTTGCTCATCGCGGAAACAAACTTCAAAGGAATATGCTACCTATAGGACTGAAGACCTGTTTAATCTCTTTGACATTTTCAAAAACGTTAATTATCAATTCAAAAAATAAACTGTCAATAACTAGCAATTTGATTTTCTTTTCAAATGCTTGAAACGTTATTTATGAGTAACAATAACCACTCGACGTATTTCAATATGAATACCTCCTAGAAATAGAGCAAACAGATCTGAAACTGGTTAAAGAACATAATTACCACCAGAGGGCAAGTACATGTATAACTTACAAGTACATGTGTGACTTACAAGTACATGTATAACTTACATACAAGTACATGTGTGACTTACAAGTACATGTTGACATGTACACATGAGTATTGTTTATGGGGAAGGGAGAATGGACTATCTCTACACAACGTTGTTTTCCGCGGCCTCCGGCGAGGCGGATTTACGATGCACCAGTTCCATGCTGCCGAAGTCATTGGTTTTGTAGCGCTGACTCTCGTCCTCGATGATCTTCTCTATGTCCTCCTCTCCCACCGTCTCGCCCTTGGCTCGCAGTAACTCAGGTCTTGATGATGATCTCATTACTCATGTACGCTTCCCGCCGGATGTGCAGCTTGAGTTTGGCAGGGACGTCCGGTATCAACCAGGCGATCAGGCCTGTGATCACTAACGATCACATTCTGTCAACAACAAAAGTCTGCATTACTCTCAAACATCTATCACAAACTCCTGAAACAATTCCTTGTTATGATATGACTGAAATATCATTATTAATGCAACCCTGTCAATAAAGCATTACATCATTTTGATGAAATAAAGTTTACAAAGTACCGTACGGTTACAATGTGTAATTTTTTGAAGAAAAAAAAACTTACATACTGCCGATTTGCACAGTTTGACAAGATTAGAGGGGACTATTATCCACAAAAATCATAGTTGTTGCAAATTTCTTTACAAATTATCTTTTTTAACAGCGTGTCTGCTATTAGAGTTCTTTTTGAATTTCCTCTCCAACCCAATATCTTCAGTCATGTTATATGTAACAGATTTAAAGCGATTTACCTCAAACACCACAACAAAGGCGAACCTTGCGGCCAGGACGTGCCAGTACATCTGCGAGTATTCATAGGGATCGTCACTGTCCTGGGGGGTTACGGAAATCTCTGTACCTGCAAGACCACAAACCAGAAATTTAAACTCCTTTCACAATTTTAAAAGTCAGAATTTTAATGTTTTCATAGTCACTTGTTGGTCATCTTCAAGAAAGTTCATATATAATGGTATGACATTGCCGGGATAAACAATGATGACAATGATCAATCAAGGGATGTATTTATTCTGATGTTCTATCACTCAACTAAATAAAAATAGATGAATTATTTTAACATCAGTTGCAATAATAATAGTAGCATTAACCTATAAACAAAGGGGAAACGATTAAGCAGTCAAAATAACCAAACATTTTCCCTCTTTGCTAGTTTATGTAAATTTCCTTGGTTTATTCTTCATAGTCCTAACTCTCTTTGCATTCTCTAACAGACAGAGATCTCAGATCAGTATGAACAACTTACCGACAGGACTCCACAATGTCACTGCCCTCAAACACCGGTCTGTGGGCCTCATCGAAGTCGGAGGTGTTGAACACCGCCAGAGTCTGGTTGACGTAGCCCTTCAGGGTCCCGTCGGGGCTGTAGGCCATTGTGTACACCAGGCGCGGGATGAAGTCTGAGGTCAGGGCAATGATGAAGGCCTGTGAAAGCACAGCCAAATTAAGCAGTGTTCAATGTGGGTGTAGAACAATAGCTGGGGTTGAATCCTTCATATGTACATTACTGTGGTTTCATCAATATTCGTTGAATACCAATTTTCGTGGGTTTCGTTGTTTAGTTGATCCATGAAATTAAATGTCCATCAAAGTGCAATTTCTATTAACATTTTGTATTGATAGGGTCATTGGCCACCAATTTACCTATCCTTGAAACTGTGATTTTTACTTCTTCCATGATAATTGATACCCTTGAATATTAATGAAACCACAGTAATATGCAGTGACAATTGGCACATAAAGCTCAAGGAAGCAATATTTCTTTTCAAAGAAAAGTTGCACATGGTAACTCTCTAAAAGAAAATGTGCCAAAGTAAGCAAACAAATACATATTTAGTCTGGTATAGGTCTATCCTGTACAGATATTTATATTTGAACTGTTTGAATACTAGTATAAATGGTTCTTTGACTTGACATAAATATTCTGTACTAACATATTTATAAGTATAGTTATTATGTCAACCAGGTGTCTAACTACAGTGCTCACACTGACTCTAAATCTCAGGGATGATGACTTTTTTACACAGTATACTTAAGCACTGAATTCTGATAACGCTTACATTAGAGATGATGGCTATCCTAGAGATTCCATACAGAACACTGTACCACACGCCTGTAAACACAAAACTTACAGTTACCCTCATAAACAAGTTGAAAATTCTAAAGAATGAAGATCATAAAATGCTGAATCAAGATTTCAAAAAATTAATATTGAAAAGACAAAATTTACTTTAATACGGAAAAGTTAAAATGATTTAATAATCCTCTTAATCATAACTTCATTTAAAGATCATTTAAAGATCATGTATACTTATGTATGACTCTTATTCATGTGCACTTTACCTATATCTGGGACTCTCTCAGCCATGGGTCTGCGAAGTTGGGTGGTAAACTTGACAGCATCGAATCGGATCTCCAGGATGTTGTTAATGAGGGCAAAGAGAGGACCCAGGGGGAAGGCAGCCACAAACAGGGTCAGGAACCCAAACTGTAGGACTGAAAACACAAATAGGGTTACGAAACCTATAATTCACTGTAGGACTAAAAACAAAATAGGGTTAGGAAACCTATAATTCCCTGTAGGAATAGAAATAGGGTATAGAACCCTTACTGTAGGACTAAACATACAAATAGGGTCAGCACCCCAAACTATAGGACTAAACACACAACCCAGACTGTGGGACTGGAACACAGGCTAAGAATGCAAACTATAAGGGTTTTACAATACAGAACTTTAGTCTAATTGCTCTACTCATTGTGACATTAAGTATCTTATTTTTGCATGGGTAATGTGTAGCAATTATCGTTTCATCTTGATTCCATACTCAATGCATTTCTTTACCGACCAAGGAGCACATATATATAATTACATAAATGAAATGCATTCAACCAATATTGACTACTGATAAAGAGGTACCACATGAAATAAATAGTACATGTAGGTACATACTCATCTCCAGGTACTCGTAGAACAGGGAGGTGGTCTCGGCTGGCTGCAGCCTGTAGTCCTTCTCCCACGGCGACCGGCTCATCTTCTGCTCCTTGGTCTCCGGCCAGATCTTCCTCTTGATCCACTTGATGACTTTCCTACAAACATTATCGAGTGAAAATCTTCCACTAAGTTAACAATACATTCACTCAAAAGAATCAGGTGATTTGCGTAATATATCATTTGAAGAGTAACAAATAAAGTTAACATCATAGTTAATTATCATTATCACTGAATACAATTTCTATTTTCAAGTCTCAAGCCCTGGTGGTAATCAATAGTCATTAAATAGATAGCCTTACGGTATGAGGATCTCGACGATGTTATTGACGATCAGCTGTTTCCCCGTCATAATGATGGCCAGCTGGATACAGAGCTCAATGAGGCAGCCCCCGGCTTCACACTGCGGCAACAGAAACAATCACTTTGTAAGTCTGCATTTAACACCCCTAAATCTTTCTTAATTTTCTTTATTTCATTGAAATCTGGGGCACTTTTATTTTTATGTCAGAGAAAAAACCCAAATCAAATGATTTGAAAAAAAATCAAATCAATCAGATGTTTACCTCCTCTTGGCGACCTCCAAATAATGTTGCATATTTACCAGGTCTTCCCACCATTCTGAAAGTGACCATGGAGATTTCAATTTAGGTTTAAACAATTAAAATAAATACATTAGTGACTTATGACATGACTTTTTGCATTTTCGTAAAATCTTCATTGTCTTAAAACAAAAAATCAATGATAACCATACTGATTTTTAATGTTCTAAAGAAATGAGATTACACATTTACCTCCCTTTGAAAAATGCGATGTAGATGATGGAGGAGTAGTAGTTGACAAACTGGAGGGAGAACAGTTTGAGGGTGATGCTGTCGTCGTACTCCTTCTGGGTACGCAGGCACTCCATGTCTGTTAGCCAGAAAGCCAGCCGGTTGTAGATCTACAGAGCAACATATACAATGATCAAAATTATCTCAATAAATGCTCTGCTATAACCATAATTGTAAGTACATGTAATTTCAACTTTATTTAAAGTACAGATTTGGTGACTTTAAAAGCAAAGTATGAATTAAATAAAGGCTATATCACTGTATGTATTGGTTGTATTTTAAAATAGATGTAGAATTACAACGAAATGGTGAAATGAAACTACTGATGAAAAGGAGACTTTTCGTTTGTCTAGTGAAATCATTGCCTTACAAACAGCTAACAAAACGCCATAAACAATAAGCCAGGGTCAAACGTTAGAAAATTCTGTAATATCCTTTTACATTGTAAAATAGGATACCCCATGACGGACACTTACAATGTTGAGTATGACGATGATGAGGAGATTGATGCAGGCGGCAGTAACCGTGGTGACCAGACTGGCGTTCTGGTAGATGACCTCCGCGGTGGTGGCGATGAACGTGGAGTTAGTGACTGGCGTGTTCCTTGTCAGTACCTGGAGGGCAGCCAGCGTGGAGATGCGGTAGGCAATCACTCCAACCACCGCAATGATTGCCAGAAATGCCTACAAACACACATACTGACAGTCAGAGACAAAGACTGCAAACTGTACACAGACATCATAGCTGTCCAGGGAACATGTATATGATCAGAAATATGTTTTGTAATGCTATGCCACATTAAATTTTTGCAATATCTAAATAAGAAACCCCAAAATGTGAAATGTTTCCCATGCGGATGCTTTAAAGAGAAACAAACACACTATATCAGTCAGCTACATTTCAAAATTAAAAGATATGCCATTCAAAGTGACAGCCTCAGAATATACTTTTACATGATGTGCATTCTTTTTTTTCCCACTCAGGCTGTTGAAATCAAACCTTAATCATATCACTAATCATATCACTCCATTATGAAAGCTCCTCCATTACTGGTAGGACAGACTGACCATTGTCAGGACTTACCAGAAACAACATGGCCGTCCAGGACATGAGGTAGATGGGGAAGCGTCTTCTCCAGAAAGGAAGATGGGGCTCCTTAATCTACAAAACATGTAACTATGTATATTCATAATACAAATTAAAACCACAGGATACGTTTTCAACATCTTGCTGAAACCCTGGCATGTTTCATATGCTTTGTATACCTATACAGATAGAAAAAAATACTTCCCAGAAAATATTATGGCAATAAATGTTATATGTGATATAAAAATGTGTTTAGGAAGAGTTAAGGAAGAGAAGAAAGCATTAAATAGTCAAAATAAAATACGGATAAAATTTAAAAAAAAAATTCATTTAAAATCCCCTTGCCTGATCTCATCAGCAAATCTCATTTCCGTGATCTGTTTTGCTATGTATATTTTAAATACACAAAGTCCTGAAGTACCTGTAAATGTAAATAGCCTTACCCCAGTGATAGGATGTTCCTTGTATGTGGTGATGTGCTCGAGTTTGGCCAAGAACTCAGGACGAGGGGGTTGCTACAAAAATGTTAACATTATGATCATTATTGTCAAAATACCCCGATAAATTACTGCTTGCCTGGTATCAATTATCAATACATATCAACAATTATACAACATAAAGGTACAAAACCAAATAAAGCGAGTGCCCCGAAAACTAAGATACTCTACCTCCTCGGTCACAAAGTCAGTCAGGTCCCATTTGAACTGTAGAGCCGCTTCTTTTCTCTTCCAGAACTCCAGGAACAATGTACCTAGATAAATACATATAAAGAGTGAAAATCAAAGTACTGGTATCACTGAAAGCATATAAAAGATGCTTGACCAAAAGTTTTGTAATGGCTTCAGCAAAATGTTTAATGTACAAAAAAATAAAATAATTAAACTTCTGATGAATCATTGCATCACTGGATGCATGTTTGTCAGGAAAAAGGAGCATGGTGGAAACACTCACCCCAGAAGGACATGAAGATGGCGAAGAACACGGTGGCGTTGTTGTCAAAGATCCTGCTGGCGCGGGCGTGGGAGCAGGCAGCACTCAGCTTCCAGTAGGGACACTGGAAGTCACACAGCGGACACATGGTGAAGTTCTTACTCTTGTCACAAACCTCATTACTGCAGAGGAAAGACAATGGAAACAACTCAGGGAAATGGGCAGAAAATATCTGAATTTTTGTGGGCATGAAATTCTGTTGATTAAAGTTTTAAGTGAAAAACGGACTTGTAAGAATCTATTTTTATTTTCACTGATTGAACAATGTCCATGATCTGGTGAAGAACGGAGAAAATCAATTTATAAATCATAATCCACCAAATAAACTTCTTGCTTTCCATTTTCAATGAAACCTTTATCTATAATGACCAAAGATGCTGACTTACGCAGGGTAACTATTCCCCTGATATTACACAGCCGTATATGAACACAATGAGGCCAATGATGGAGGCAGGAATCAACATTTGCATGTAAAAACCCAGCCAGGCAAAGTAGATCGCTATCTTCTCGCCAAAGTAGGCCCTGAGGTCAATAGTTTTAAAAGGATTTTTTAAATATATACATGTACATTTGATTAGTAAAGTGCACTACGTATAATTTCTTTTCTACAAAATTAAGAAGAAAATTTGTAGACTACATATATCAAATCTCTTCCAAAACATTATACATTTCTGAACCACAGTAATTCATAAATATTTGCATCATTAACACAGTTGGTTATGGATGGCTAATATCCCCAGCATGCAACACAGACGTACCGAACATGGTCCAGCGGCTGGATCTTGAAGCAGTTCCTCCAGTTCGCCCAGTAATCAAACAGCAGCTTTCTTTCATTGTCAGCAGACCCAGGCTTCCAGTGACCCTATACATGCAGACACACTCACGTTAATTCATAATGAAAAAAGTTTTCAACAAATGTAAGAGCATTCACAACGATAAAATTTTCTGCCCTCATACTGTCCCATTGAACTCATGCATCATTTTTTTGGGGTAGAATCTACAAAATTGAATAAAAAATATAAAATTTATTTAAGGTATCCGATCCATATCAGGACCTAATTTTTCTAACCTTGAAAATTCATTATGTATTAAAAAATCTATTATTTATTCAAAGCATTGAAGTTTAGAAAAGGATTTACCGGAGAGAAATTTTCAAAAATATCATTACCTAAGCAGTAATTAACAAATGAAGATTGCATTAAGGTCTATGGAGACAAGCACATTTTTTCAAATAAAAAAGTAATTACTAAGAATATCAATGAATGCTTCAGGTGGAAAGACTGCATTTATTCATTAAAATTACAAAAACTATTAAGAATGAATTTTGTACCCTATAGATTTTTATAATAATTGATTTTTATAGATTAAAAACAAAGGGGGACAACTCTTCAAGGACAGGAAAAGGTCATTTATTAGGACACATTCTGCTCTTATATACTGATACTTAAACATGAAAATCATGTCCGTGTATACTTAGTATTCTCCAAATCCATTGAATCTGGGGCTATTATGGATCCGATACCTTAAGTTCACTGTTCAAAGTTGACATAATTCGAACAATTTTCAAAGCAACTTACTTCATGTAGAGGAAAGGCATCCGTGTAGTGTCCATCAGCTATCATCTTATTGATGCCTGAAACACACCACATCAAAACATGGAGTAATTCATCGTAGTGGAAAATGTTGATATAATAAACAGGAAAAAATACTTTAATTTATAACAAAAAATCACATCAATACATTGAGTAATTCATCACAGCACACACTGCACAGAAGAAATACTTTAAGAAACAAAACACATCATTATGATACATGTATAAAAATTGACTAATTCATCACAGTGGAAAATGTTGATATAATACACAGAAAAAAAAAATCTGTTGTAAATCAGTACAATACAGTAACTGTATTTCTTGTAATATGCCCACTCTTAATTTCAGGCCAGAACTAGGAGTTTCTATCAGCTTTGATGGACCTACCAAATGAGTATGCCTTTTCTTTTGCCTTGCTGAAAGATTTACGACGTAAAATGAAGTTAACGATTCTACTCCTTGTGGCGTGGTCAAAATACTTCTCCCGATCCTCAGGGATATCAAATCTACAAATAAACCAAAAGTAAAAAAAATTATCTGACATGACGTTACCATTTCCAGATATTGAGATGTTAACTGTTAATATTTAGTGTACATCTCTGCAGGACTAATGGATAGTACACAATATTTATCAAGGATTAACTCTGGTCCCGTGTCTAACGCCTGGAGCCATTCAAATGACCTGTTAGGTGTTAATTAGGTATAGCGCTTGGAGATACACGGCGACTTTGAGGTATCGAGAGTAAGAAAGTATAGATATGAACAACGGGACTGCAGTTTGACTTCAAGGGATCAAAGGTTTCGAGAGATCAAGAGTTCGAGAAATCAAGAATAAATTTGCTAAGTTATATAGGGAAATAAATCGGGACCCTAGACTCACTTCCAGCGATAAAGAACTTCCAATCGAAGTTCGAGCCATCAAGAGTTACCTGTATATTGCCAAAAAATTTGAAACAACCCCCTCTACACAACACAGATAATATCCAACTGCCACTACACTCATATATCAAACCCTCTATACTTAGATGTCAAATACTGCTGCACTAATACAGATATCAAACCTCTTCTACACATACAGACATTGGACCCCCTCTACACTTTAAGGTATTGAACCCCTTCAAGAAATACAAATATTGGACCCCCTCTACTTTTTCAGATATTGAACCCCCTATTTACTTACAGATATTGCACCCCCTCTACACTAACAAATATTAAACCCTCTCTACTCTTACAGATATTGAACCCCCTCTACACAAAAGTCTTACAGATATTGAACTCCCTCAACACTTTCAGATAATGAACATCTTTTACACTTACAGATATTGACCCCCCTCTACACTTTCAGATACTGAACCTCTTGAACACTTTTAGATATTGAATACTCTCTACACTTGCAGATATTGAACCTCCATTACACTTACAAACAATGAACCCCCACTTTACTTTGATATTGAAACCCTTCTACACTTACAGATATTGAACCCCTTCTACACTTACAAATAATAAACCCCCCACTTCACTTTGATATTGAACCCCTTCTACACTTACAGATATTGAACCCCCTCTATACATACAGATAATAAACCCCCAATTCACTTACATATAATAAACTCCCAATTCACTTAGATATTGAACCCCGACTACACTTACAGATATTGTACCCCCTCTATATTTAGATATTGAACCCCGACTACACTTCCAGATATTGAACCCCCTCTATATTTAGATATTTAACCCTCTGTACACATACAGATATTGAACCCCCCCCTCTACACCTACAGATATTGACCCCCCTCTACACTTACAGATATTGACCCCCCTCTACACCTACAGATATTGACCCCCCTCTACACATACAGATATTGACCCCCCTCTACACTTACAGATATTGACCCCCCTCTACACTTACAGATATTGACCCCCCTCTACACCTACAGATATTGACCCCCCTCTACACTTACAGATATTGACCCCCCTCTACACTTACAGATATTGACCCCCCTCTACACTTACAGATATTGACCCCCCTCTACACCTACAGATATTGACCCCCCTCTACACTTACAGATATTGACCCCCCTCTACACTTACAGATATTGACCCCCCTCTACACTTACAGATATTGACCCCCCTCTACACCTACAGATATTGACCCCCCTCTACACTTACAGATATTGACCCCCCTCTACACTTACAGATACTCCTTGTCTCTACTGTAGGCCACATTAAACCTCCTCTTGATTGGTTTGACCACCTCTTCGTCCAGCTGGAAGGGGGTGAACACTTTCTTGGTGATGTTGGTCATTGTGTCCCACAGTCGCGTACTGACGGCCTTTATCGGGGTCTACAAATACACACTGCAGTTTATCATACCTTGATTTATCGACAGCTAGTAGAGGAGATACATGGCTATTCCATTACATGTAATAAGAAAGAAAGTTTTATTTGTGTATAGAACAAACTAGAATCAAGCTTTTTACTTAATAAATGCATGTAACTAATTGTATTATTTCAAGTATATTTGCAAATTTTGTTCATGTACATGCATGACAATTAAGTTTATTTGATACAAGGAAGAATCTGCCTTATAAAGGAAAAAAAGCCAAATATGAATAGGCGACTATAAACATTAATGTATCCATTCCTGTAAATTCTAATAAATAATTTTGGAAAATATCAAAATTGTCAAAGATCAGTTGAAAATAAATACGTCAATCAGGTGAAAATGAAATAATAAAATAAACAAGAGGCCCATGGGCCACATCGCTCACCTGAGAAACAATAGGTATGATAAAATCAGCTTAATGGAGTCATAATACAAACTATCTGGACAATGTACAATAATACATGTAGATCCTGTATAAATAAAATTCATTTTCCCCTGGATATTCTTATGTTTATAATCATTAGTCCCCTTTCTGACAGGATGATTTTATAGTCATATCATATGTTGAGTATTGCAGTTCTCAAAAAGATCCTTAACAATAGTTTATATATCGGATATAAACGTACATCAAACTCTGAACCTTCTCGTGAGGCCAAAGAATTGTCCTGGGGCCAAAGTCTTAATAATTATAAAGAATCATCTGGCTGATTAGTTTCTGAGAAGATTTTTAAAGATTTACCCTATATATTCCTTTGTTAAACTTTGACCCCCCATTGTGGCCCCACCCTACCCCTGAGGATCATGATTTTCACAACCTTGAATCTACACAACCTGAGGATGCTTTCACACAAGTTTCAGCTTTCCTGGCTGATTAGTTTTTGAGAAGAAGATTTTTAAATATTTACTCTGTTTATTCCTATGTAAAACATCGACCTCCCATTGTGGCCCAAACCTATCCCCAGGGGTCATGATTTTCACAAATTTGAATCTACACTACTTGAGGATGCTTCCACACAAGTGCCAGCTTTCCTGGCTGATTAGTTTCTGAGAAGAAGATTTTTAAAGATATACTGTATATATTCCTATGTAAAACTTCGACCCCCCCCCCCCCCATTGTGGCCCCACCCTCAGGTGAGCTAAAAAGATTAAGTTTACAATACAATAAGTTGTTAAAGTTGGTTTCTGGAAGAACAGACTTTGAACATTTTCTTAATAAATATTGACAAATTTTTTACTTTTTTCATCTTTAGTTTTTAAGATCTGTGTACAAACATAGAATTGTGAGCAAATCTTTGTATCTTGCTTATAATTCGAAGCTTAACACTCAAATATGGTTAGTAAATAGAAATTGTAAACAATTAAACACAAGAAACATGCACTATAACAAATAAAGAACACAATTTATTTTTTCGAAATGAATCATATATATATACATGTATATACCTACATATTTCCGTCAGCGATATCAAACTCTATTTAAACTGAATAAACTCGAGAAAATGTCGAGCATCTCAACAAAATCTATTGCATTAATCTACCATTACGCAAAAGAAAATGCCGAATTACCGATAGAAGGAATTGTATTTCAGTACCCCTACATCAGATTTTGCTTAATTTGCGCAGGTAAACAGTTAACTGTTTGATTTACCGAAGTATCTGTTTGAATTGATACGTAAAAATCACGAAATACCTGTAGACGATAGTTTCCAGGTTTAAAAGCGTAAATAATGAAAACGAAACGAAAATCCGAACAAGCTAACACCAACACACTTGTTTGATCCTTGTTGGAACAATTAGAAAATTAATTAATAAACAATAAAAACAGAGGGAAATGCACTTTAGTACGTTGTTAATGCATCAGATTTTATCATTTTCGCAGGTAAACATTTACCGAAGTCTATGTTCCAAATACAAGGCGATTGTTTCCCAAGTTAAAAAGCAAAATGAAACGAAAAAATGAAAACAAGCTAAAACCAACATCACAAGTGAAAATGACAACGCGTTGAAATATTTAACCTCAATTTACTTCACAATAATCGGCACCAATGTTATTTCCATGTTTCATAGATTATATTCGCACGTGAACTGTTGCACAACAAACTGCCAGCTTCAAACAAAGAACCTCGTTTTCGAGATGCGGTAGACTGGCGATGCCTGTCATAAGACCAGTCTATCGCAATGAATTGCCAGTCTACGATATATGGAATAACGAGCCATTCTTTATAAGTATTTTCGCAATTATCTCAAATTTGGAACAGAAATCGCCTATAATTTTTGCAATTTATATTTTCCTTTCCCTAAGGATGATTTATGCTAAATTACGTTAAGATTAACTCGGTAGTTCTTGAGAAGAAGATTTTTAAAAATGCACCCCCTTTTTCTACAGTTTCAAGGTTTTCTCCGCTTTGAATACAGATCGGACTTTTATTTCTGCAATTTATATTCGCCCTCCCATAAGGATGCTTTGTGCCAAATTTGGTTGAAATTGGATAAGCGGTTTTAGAGAAGAAGTTCAAAATGTAAAAAGTTTACAGACGGACAGACGGACAGACAGACGGACGGACGGACGGACGGACGACGGACAAAATGTGATCAGAATAGCTCACTTGAGCTTTCAGCTCAGGTGAGCTAAAAATACAAACTCAGAGAGGAACAAAAGCAAAAGAAAGGGGACTTAGAAAAGAATACAATTTGTAAATTGATGCAATAATTTAAATTTAATCTTCCAAACTGATTACATACTGGTATGTCCTATCAAATAACCACATGTGAAATTAAATACTCTGAAAAACAATGGAAATGAAAAATGTACCAAATACATGAAAATTTTCAATCAACTTCTGTAACAGTAACATATCTTATCAATTCTCCATAACATAAGAGCTTGAAAAAAGTAGGATCAAAAAATTGACAGTCTACTATATTTATGTACACTGAGCTTATTCATTGTTACCACAGGAAAATTCTTTACACAAAATAGCATAGCATATAGCATAGCATACATTAACCGATTTCAACTCTCTTAACCAATGCATGAGATATTCAATCAAATCCTTATACTGTATTTGCACATGTTTTAATTTGTATTAAATGCAATGAAATATCCATTTATCAGTATTTCTGAATAGACCCTGAAAACAGAGAATGTTTGACCCTTTGAGCTACAATCAGTCATGACAATATTTTAGTTTCTAGAAGCACTTAAAAAAGCTCTTGGTTGATTGAAAGAGTTGTTCTCCTTGCGTGCTAAGATATTCCTTTCAATATTTCATACTATGATTGTTTGTAAAATTCAAATCTCCTTCAGTCCAATCTACATTTGCCAGCTTTAACCTTCAAATATTCTGCCCTATATAGCTGCTTTTTTTCCTTAATTGGTCAGTAAACCCATGTGTGTAGCAGTGTACCATATGCACTATAGTTTATATTTATCTTCTAACAAGCTCCATATCTGCTTGATTCCAATTCCAGCTAAATATACAACAGGTAACTGATACATGAATTTGAAAAATGTAAGGGCATGCACATTCTCACCATAGTTGTTCACTACAACTTTTACATATCTTACACACCATTGAAAAATATATTATATTTATCTTTTTTATTTCCAGAAAATTCAAATCAGGTAGATACTTGTCATTTTATTTTTGTTATTTGGTAAAAACACTTACGACTCAAGTGCTTCAACTGCATGCTTTTAAGAAGCATAGTAACTATCTACATGTAATACATGAGATAACATGCTTTCAAAAAATCATGACACCCAGAAAAATTTTCAGAAAATCAGAATAAATTTATTCAAAATTAAGCAATGCATTAAGAATTGATATTAAATAATTTAAAATCATTTAAACTCGATTCTATATATCAAAAAAGAATTTCAAAATATATTTCACATTTAGTTATGGTGAAATAAACTGTATAAACTCATTATCATTAAGGTAACTGAAACAAACAAACAAACAAACAAACAAATAGACACACAGACAGACTAACGGACAGACAAACAAGACACAAACATGCTGTAACAATAGGCATTCACGGCAACTCCAAAAAATAGCTGACAGGACAACAACGCTAACGGAAATTCCAAATCGTGAAGGAAGTGACATACCACCGCCCGGCGATGAAAGCCTCCTCCCTCCAGCTTTATCAAGATTTTCTGAGCAGGGTCAAGAATATATACATTATACTGAGTATGTGGAACGCTTGTGATCATTCTATATAGCTTTATAGACTAATGATGAAATATTAATCTAAGTAACAATAATTATTCTCTTCATTTAATATAAATGGTATTCTTTAAAAAAAAGTTTGTGTCTACAATATATAGAAAAAGATTGAGGTCTACGATGAATAAATTAATCTAATAGTTACTAGTATATGTATTAACGGATAAACTCATCCTTATCCAATGCTTCATCAATGCTGTACTTATTATGGATATTCTCATCCAATACATAATTGATGGATAATTCCATCCATTCATGGAAAATTCATCTGGTATACATGGACACCATGCACTTATCTGATAAAAGTACTGACAATAAAAATATCCAGTGAATGTACTAAATATGGATAAAATAATCCAATACCTGCATTCACAGATGAACTTATTAATGTAATACATGGGTTAAATTTCTTTTCATACTATCCTAAATCACGCATACACATTATAATCCCAGTTTGATTATATTTTGATCACCTCCAAAATCTTACCCTTTTATTCTCAATTGATTATACAAAAATAAAAGCAAAAAGCAAGTCTATTATAAACAGAAACTGAAAGAAGCACACATCTATATACCGTAAAGGTCTGAATGTCAAATATCAGATCTAATGGCTGATTATCTGATTCAAAGAAGATCTTGTCTTATACAAGCTCGTATTCAAAATTAATGAAAGTCAAAATTGCCATTATTACATAGACTAAGTCCTTTATTTATGAGCCAATTCTCATAATCATTTAGCATAATTATATTTCTGATAGATGTAATTATTCATTTTTTTAAATCTATGATTCAAAGTAAAAGGGTTCATATCAAAATGATAACTTACACTGGTCAAAAATTAAAGCAACCAAAAAATAATGAGGTTATAGAAGCACACAATAAAAAAAATCGGATCAATATACTTCAGACTGTGAAAAGGTTGGTTATGTACTTTGAAGAAACACCCCACACTTTGTGTCTTAAGGTTAAAATTTCCTTAAATTACTTACATCAAGATCAGGACCTTGAATGCATTTGTATTTAAGCTAAAAGTAAATTTAAGTCAAGTCAAGGCAAAAATTCACAATTCTTTTTTCCATGACTTCTTATTCAAATACCAGCTAGATTTCATTTTTTACATATACATTACATGTAACTTTTTTATACACATAATTAAAGCAGTAGCTTTTGAAGAATTTCTATTCATCTAAACTGATTTCTTAATGCTCTCAAAAATATTCTAAACCGTCATAATTTTTATCAATATAAGTGGTCAAAGCACACAGTACACTGTAAAACAACTTTAATTCAAAAGCAAGAAAATTTCTATTTTGGCACAATGTGGAAAAATAAACCAATTAGCGACTGAAAACTGCAATATAAATATATGCTATGAATAAATGTTGGGATTTACAGTCAGTGTACCAAGTAGATAGAATTTTTCAAAATTAAAAACTGCCCCCCCCCCCCCCCCACATTTGAATACTGACTAAATCTTTACCCCTTAACTATTACCAAATTGTCAGCTTAAAAACCACTCCTGGCCCTTGTTACAGACCAGTTGTGTATGTCTTTTTATTACTTCCATAACATTTATCTATTCTACAAAAATTTAAACCAAACAATCAATATTATTGGTTTACAATCTAGCCAATGAGCACAGGAAGAAAGAAGCAGAGTTCATATTTCAGCCAACGTACAATTCCAAGTAAGACCATTGAGATCAGAAGAAGACAAACACTACATTGCAATGTTAAATAAGAGAGCGCTAGGGAGGGCATGAAACACAGTGAGACAAACAAGTACCTCAAGCTTGGCATACTTCTGCTGAATCTTGTCCAAGTCCAGACTCTGTCGATCATAGCAAGAAAACATGTTAGACATAACAAACATGCATTCTGGAAGTACTAGCTGTGTAAGCAAGTGGGGGACAGAATGACGGCCAGAGATAAAACTTACAGTCCCCCGATTTCACTGGTAGGAGACTAGTTAAACAGAGCAGATTCATGTCAGAGTTTTCTCCCTGCAATTCTTTGGAGGTTTACTTCCAAATACCCTTTCCTGTTTTTGACACAAAGCAATTTCAATTTTTTTTTTTTGGATAGGTGTGCAGATTCTTGATAATTCCAGATTTTTTTTAATATGTCTTGTAATACATGTTGACAAAGCTGACATATTCCCAACTTTTCCTACCGTCTTTTCCCTCCTCATCAAGGCAATATTTGTCAATGACCAACTCACTCCAACCCCATCTACACAATCCCTACCCCTAGCCAATTTTGGTTAGTTAGAGCTATTAAAATCATGAGTAAATTAAGACAAATTAATTGCTGTAAAATTAGTACTTTGCCCCTGCCAATGAATTTCCCTTTCCAAGAAGAATGATCAATATTTATGACAAGGTCAGTAGACAAGTTCAAGCAATGCAGTTAATGAAATTAGGCCTGTACCCTACAATATGTGGAAAAATATTTTCTGGGGTCACTTACGCAATTAGAAAACTAGAACCTATTCATTTAATTATTAATAATATTTTCATATAATAATAACAAGATATTGAACAAAATTAGTGCCTGTAATAACTTTGCCATTGATTGTTAACTTTAATAGAATAAAAAAAAAATGTTACTTCATGCACTATAAACATAAATTAAGCTATTATAATATGTATGCGTGTTGCATTAATCCTTTAATTATATATTTGGCAGTACCCACCTTTTTGACTGGCATGCGCACTTTGAGGATTTCGGCGTAGCGGGTCAGAACTTCATAGGGGGCGTGGACCTTCAGGAAGTGGACCTCCTCTCCTTCTTTCTGTACAAATTTAAACGTCAAGAATATTGCTATGCAAGATCAAACATATATTTTATGTGTAAATACCAAAATAAACAAAATGAAATCTCCAATGAAAATTTGTGTTCTTAATGTTTTTATGCATGACCATCTACTGAGGCAATACACATACAGTAGGAATTTGGATCCATCAATAAAACACAACAAAGTACATGTATATCAAACCAAAACTTACCGTAATCTGGCCAACAAAAATTTGCATTTGTAGAGTATTATCTAACACACTTACAATTGGCATTAGGTTTTCGGAATAAACCTTTAGCTGTAAGCCTGAGTATAACAAACCTCATCTTTCTCCAGTTTCAGTCCTTCCTGTTCCAGGTTCTCCTCGAACACCGCCCTGGCCTCCTGGGAGTGAGCCAGTTTCTCCGGCTTCCCCTCCGTACTCCAGGCCAGGATGTAGTCAATCCTCTTCTCACCGTCCTTGAAAAACATGTTACGGCCCTACAAACGTATAAACTGCCATTACACATCCATATGAAATAGCAATGAAAGAAAATTTTTTTGAATGACCTAGAAAGAAATGTGATCAAGAACAATTGCCTACATATGGTAGGTATGAACCACACTTTGACTTCCCTTATAAACTTAAGAATCAACTTTACTATGTAGAACAATGAAACATATTTCAATAAGGACTATGTCACACTGCTTTTTTACATTGCTCAAACTGGTAACTGTTATTTTCCAAAATTGTTGTTAATAAATCTTGTAATTATGGACCACAAATTTTTACTGAAGGAGTATTTCACATATTTTGACTTCGTCCAATACATGTAGGACGAACATGATAACTGTCAATCACCGAGTTAAGATATTGGATTAAATCTGTTTCTGGATGATGAGCTTGTTATTTTCACACCTCAATGCATGCCTTACATAGTACATGCATGCACAAATCACACACTTTTTGTAAAGACTTCAACAAAAACACTCAAGTCTGATAGTCAAGGGAATCTATTTGATCATGTTGATTATTTCTTGACATCTTAAAATTAAGATAAATAATATTCATACGATCAAGGTTTCTATAATCAAAAATTCAATATTTCAATTTTTTTAATATAAATAATTGTCAAAGTCAAAGAAAGTTGAAGCAATGGTAAAAAAGTATTACTTTAGGACAGTAGAAAATCTGAATACATAATATCATATCTAGAGAAATTTGTAAACGTTTAAGTAATAATGCAATGTAACTTTAAAATGTAAAGAAAAAAAAATTTCACCGATTTAATTTTTTGAGGGGGAGTGGGGGGAGGAGAAGACAGGGATGCTCAAAGCTAGGAGAGTCTCATTTGAATTAAAGAAGATGCTAGTTGGCTTATTTTAAAATTGCAATGCAATTTTGTCTCAACTATTTAATATCATTTTAGAGGAAAATGTACATAGATATGAAAGTTGTGTTACAGATGCACAATTAAATACTGTATCATTTGAATGCACTTCATGAAAAATTGTTGATCTCTTAAAATTAAAAAGGCACAGACTCAAAAAAAAATAACAACAAACAAAATAAACAGGACAGTTAGGTCTGTACAAGTAAAGTTCTTGTTTATGGTAGCAGACGGCATGCTGCGGCAAATTACCACTAACTCCTGGTCCAATGGCTGCTATAGAGCAAGGAGAGATTTAGAAAGTAAGTCACCATTTATTTAATAATTAGTCACTGAAAACTTCGCTTAAACCTTGATAAATATCAGGTATACTTTATGAAGAGTAACCGGAAAACGACCCATCACAGTATCACATGAAAAGCAAAATAAACATGTATTCTAAGTCAACATCAGAATAAGCAGGCCTTGCTTTGCTGTACACAGGAAGAGGAATTCAAAATAAATCTGTCATGATTAAGTAACAATTCATCATAATTTGTCATAAGTGATTTATATGCGTATTTTGTATATAAAACTAACATAAAAATAAACTAACAGATCTGGATATTGGCCATTCAACTGACAATATAATGACAAAAACAAGTCAACCAATGTTCTGAAATTATCAACATTGATTCTTATCGCTTATAAAGATACATGCTGCTTAGCTAGACTGTACCATGCAAAAAACAAATTTCTCAGATAAATCTTCTTTAATTTGTAAGAATTTGTAAGAATCTTTTCGTCTTGATCTTGACAATTCAAGAGATTGAAATTAGACTTCTAATACTGCTGAAGTTATATTGCTGAAGATATCTTATTAATTAACCTCTAAAGAAGACCAAATTATGTTTTAAATTAGACACAAGGTCTTTTTTGTATATAACTATCTCAATCTACACTGGGCCTATAACTATCTCAATCTACACTGGGCCTATAACTATTTCAATCTACTAGGTCTATTCTTTTTTTTCCTTATATTTCTCTGTATTAAGTATCATTAACACTGGGCCTTACTACCTCTTCCTAAGTCTTGGTCATATTGTATTTCTCTATAAGTGATACTAATGGAGCCTTTACACTGGGCTTCTGTATTATCAATGTAAACCTTACACTGGGCTTCTGTATTATCAATGTAAACCTTACACTGGGCCTCTGTATTATCAATGTAACCTTACACTGGGCCGCTGTATTATCAATGTAACCTTACACTGGGCCTCTGTATTTTCAATGTAACCTTACACTGGGCCTCTGTATTATCAATGTAACCTTACACTGGGCCTCTGTATTATCAATGTAACCTTACAGTGGGCCTCTGTATTATCAATGTAATCTTTACAGTGGGCCTCTGTATTATCAATGTAACCTTACACTGGGCCTCTGTATCATCAATGTAACCTTACAGTGGGCCTCTGTATTATCAATGTTACCTTTACAGTGGGCCTCTGTATTATCAATGTAACCTTGCAGTAGGCCTCTGTATTATCAATGTTACCTTTACAGTGGGCCTCTGTATTATCAATGTAACCTTACACTGGGCCTCTGTATTATCAATGTAACCTTACACTGGGCCTCTGTATTATCAATGTAATCTTTACACTGGGCCTCTGTATTATCAATGTAATCTTTACAGTGGGCCTCTGTATTATCAATGTAACCTTACACTGGGCCTCTGTATTTTCAATGTAACCTTACACTGGGCCTCTGTATTATCAAGGTAACCTTACAGTGGGCCTCTGTATTATCTATGTAACCTTAAAGTGGGCCTCTGTATTATCAATGTAACCTTACACTGGGCCTCTGTATCATCAATGTAATCTTTACACTGGGCCTCTGTATTATCAATGTAACCTTACACTGGGCCTCTGTATTATCAATGTAATCTTTACAGTGGGCCTCTGTATTATCAATGTAACCTTACAGTGGGCCTCTGTATTATCAACGTAACCTTACAATGGGCCTCTGTATTATCAATGTAACCTTTACAGTGGGCCTCTGTATTACAATGTAACCTAGGCCTTACTATCTCCTAAGTTTTAGTCCTTATGTATTTCAGTATTTAGTAATACATATGTATATATAGCCCTTACACTGGGTCTCTTGTCCTGGACGTCCGCATCTTCTTCCTCTTCCTCCTCCACATTCTTCGGTGCGTCTGCGCTCACTTGTTTACCTCCACCATTGGTCTGGGACTGCATTACTTCGTCTGGTGAAAATAAATGCAAAATCAAGAATCCTAATATCGTCTTAAATTTTAATTCAATCTCATTGCAGTGAGGCTTCAAAAAATGATTTGTAGAAGTTGTTTACTGATATAGAGTTTTGGCTGTCACAGTGGTAATTAAAGCAATGCATCGAAAGTGTTACAAGTATTGGATATTATACTTTACACTTGACATCATTAAAAATTGAGAAAGACATGTACACGAAAACTGACTAATAATAATGTTATTTTACAATGAAGCGCATTGAAGTGGTAAAAATGTTTGTTTGAATGGAATATTCTAAACTTTGTATCGAACGTCAATTGTTACATAAGACACACCCATTTCTTTTGAAACAAGGAAAACAGTATTCGTCACAATGCTTTCGGAACCGCCCCTCTTCTAAACAACACAAGCATGAATTTCACACACGCACATTATACACAAAAACAAAAGCACAAACTTTCTTTCTTTCTTTTCTTTCTTTCCAACTATGTTCAGAAACAGTGATATTGTTCAAAATAAGAATATTTTTAGTAACTTTGTGTTTTGAACTTCCTGTTACATGTACTGTATTGCAAATAAAGAAAAGTTTTTTTTACAACATATATGCACATGTTTCAGTTTTTCGTTTTAGAGGGGTAGGCTACGTTCTTGGTCTTCTTCGATCTTCTGCATTTGTTGCTGTGTTCGCAGCTTGTTGAGGGGACTGGGATATGCATGGGGCATGGAAAACAGATACGGAGAAAAAAATCGGGATTCAGCTTGTGTCCACATTTCGGTCTGCAGCCCTGCTTGTGTTGTTTATAAATTAGAAGATGAGCGGTTCAGAAAGCATTGTTATGAATACTGTTTTCCTTGTTATAAAATAAATGGGCGTGTCCTATGTAACAATTGACGTTCGATACAAAGTTTAGAATATTCCATTCAAACTAACATTTTTACCACTTCAATGCGCTTCATTGTATTTTAAACAGGCAATATGAATAATTCAGCAGTTGGGAATAAATATGCAGATAGTAAGAGTACATGTATAATATACTGAATCTATGAGAGACTGAGTGAGAGATTGAGAGAGAGAAAGAGGAAGAGAGGAGAGAGAGAGACTCGGAAAATATTGTAAATCTGTCCATTGTCCAATTTTCTGTAAACCATCAAAAAAATAAACCTGTAGCTAAAGGGTTGTGGAACTCAAACTCAGGTAAACGAGTCATTTGAGCATATGACAACCGAGTTCTACTTGATGTCATGAGGTGCTTGTCATCATCAGCCATTTTTGAAAGATTTGTTTACAAAGTTGTTTTAGTTATTGAGTAAAACTAGGAAGACACAAAAGTATTATTCCATGCATGCAAATTGTTAATCTTCCTGATCATGCTCATGTAAATTTGAAATTAAGTGTTCCAGTTATTTTTTCCCCTTTCCTTTCTTTCCTTTGTTACACTTGATCAGCATACAATTTAGTTGCTCTATGTTGGAATTGCCTGCATTAGTCAGTGTGCATGAATTTCACCAAAGCAAGGCTCATTTCCTGGTTAGTACACTGATTGATCGAAGACAACTTTACTAACACAAGATGTACATACCGGAAAAAAATACTCAAGGTTTAAATCAAATCTGCTAAATAAACAAAGAGGAAATCTCTCCTTTTACAAGTTCTTTTTTGTTTCTTCCCTTGCAATAATATTTTTCCTACTATGCCCACAAAAAATTCTTTGCACAGATACTTTTGTAATTTAATCTCATTCTTTGCTGTCAGTCATGCAAAGCTCTCCAAATATCCAGGTGAGAAAATGTTACATCCTCATGAATGAAGCCAAGAGAACACAATCCTCTGTAACACAATCAAAAGATATCGCTCTAGGTTCCTGGCATAACTTCTCAACAATAGCACTTATTAAATCCCAGGATGTTCTTTTAAATGCCACAATAAAGATGTTGTATGGATGTATCCCCAGGTGAAAATAGAACTGTGCGATGATCCGAATACAGGTGTGGAAGTAGAGGTGAAGGTCATTTGTAATACTGGTCCAGGTAATATTGAGGGGAAATCTCAAAACTTAAATGACTAAGTACGGTAGTACATGTACGCCAACAAATCTATCTCCCTCCCTTCTCTCTCACTCAGTTAAAGACATTTTTTTCACAACCAATGACAGAACAATTGTATTTTGGAGATGATAAACATGGTAAAAGAAGGTTAATGTTTGATAGAGGTGGTAGGTGCATCTGGGGTGATCAAATGTGGAGGAGAGGGGGGTTTGGGGGGAGCACTCAGACGAGAGAGAGAGAGAGAGAGAGAGAGAGAGAGAGAGAGAGAGAGAGGGGAGGGATAGAAAGTCTGTATCTAACTATCTATCCTTAGTCTATATCTAATATATATCATCATCTGATAATATTACAAGAGAAACAGAGAGATTTTAATGTGTAACACTTACTGCTGGTCAGTGGAGAGTCCTCAGCTGTATCTGTCGTCACATTGAGAGAGTCATTGGCATCTACAGAACACAGACAGCAGAGTATAGGGAACTAGACATGGCATATATCAGATAACAGAACTTTGAGAAGATGTGTAAAATATGAAAAGTTTGCAGACAGACGGACAGACAGACGACAGACAAAATGTGATCAGCTCAACATGCTCAATTTCTAATTTCTTTTTTCCTAATTTCTTTTCAATTTCTCAGCTTTCAGCTCAAGTGAGCTAAAAAATAATGATTCAATGGTTATATTTACATTTTGTTTTTTACATTTATTCCCTTTCTGCAAATATGATTTATTTTTCAAAATCTCTGCCTTATCCAACGAGTAATGCACAATTTAAGGAAGAGCCATTGGAACAGCTGAAATATGCTGACAAAAATAGTGCACAGCGTTTTGAATTCTAATAACACATTTTTATTTTCACTCTGTAATTTGATGACTTAAATTTTGGCATACTGAGAAATTAATAAATTGGATTCATTTAACTGTTAAAAAATAATTACATCAATGAATTCAAATATTAATCAGCGTAACTATAATATCAAGTCGTGATCCGGTTTGAAGTCGCGAGGACAGTCGGTCATGTTCTTCATGTTCTCTGAGAAATACTGAAGGAGGCTAGACCTCCAGACCCCCTTCTGCTTTTTTAGGTCTAACAAAAAAAATGGTTTGTTTCCGCTTTCATGCTGAAAAAAAGTAGGGTCGGTCGGTCGGAATTTTTTTTTTCTTTCAAATATTTTCCCCCCCCCCTTTAATATGGCAGTATTCATACATGCCGGTTAGATACTGACACTGCTGAATGGTTCAAAATGAGAAATACTTTTAATATCATTCCTGACAATTAAGCTGATCTTAAGAAAACACAAAAATGATATTATATATTAGATACTTCCTCTGCAAGCGATGAGAGCATTATTAATATCTACAACACATGGAAACATACAGTCATTTTGAATCTAAATGTTTAAGTTACACTGATTTGAAAAGAGTAACTGCTACAAGCGTTTTTGTGACCAAAATTTTGAGTAAATTTTTTCTTAATCGGATAAAAACGGAAATAAACGATTTTCATTCAAAAATCCTTTTAAAAAGTTTTGAGTCGGGGGGTAAAAGCTAGGGTCGGTCGGGAAAGCGGAAACAAACCATTTTTTTTATAAGGCCTTATTTCTTCCTTCAACTTCGGAACATTTTCAACCCTGCATTAGTCACACTAACTTAGTATATCTTAGTACATATGGTACATACCAGGCTCCTTGCTCTCCAGCATGGGGATTTTTTCCCCCTTCTCCTCTGTCATCTTTTAAAATGTGATCCCAGACGACAATCTGGCATGAAGAGAATAAAAAGCAGCATGATTATGATGACTAGATTTACTCTGATGGAGAATTATTACAAAAATTAACATTTTTTCCTGTAACAAACAGATGTGACACACACAAAACAAAATCAATACTGCTCTCTCTCTCCTCAGTCTCAGTCTCTCTCTCTCTCGCTCATTAGGATTTTTAAGAAATTTCAAATCACTTTTTAATTCAAAAGAAAGATTTGTTCACAGAACAACATAATATATTTCTTACATAATATATTTCAGTTGATAAAGAATTTTCTTATAGAGTCTTTAATTAATGGGGAGAAATTTAGCCCTGCATAAGAAAGAATCCAAAGCTTTCAAAGGTGGTATGGGACACTTGTTGATATTGATTTAGATAAAAGTACATTATAATCCAAATACTTTTGTCATTTCAGAATGTTCATTTCAGAATTTTACAGTATTTCACCAAAAAACTTGTTTAAATTTTTTTAGAAAGGGAAAAATGATTAAAGGCCCAGCAGTATTCAAACTCATGACTTACAGATTCATAGCTAATGCTCAAAACCCATTGGGCTGTGCTGTTAGATAATATTTTTTAAGGTGTACAATTATATAAAATTATACTTGATTTAATTGTTTATTTCGATACTAGGAAGTATGGCACAATACGAAGGTGTTCCATACTAGCTTAATTTAGAGACAGAATTTACCGGTAAATGATTTTTAATGAAAAACTTGGTGTAATTATACATGACTGTATTACATCTCAGATACTAATAAAATTCATAGATGATTCTAAAATTTCTCTTCATTCTTATAAAATTCTTCTAAATGATGAAGTGTAAATTAAAGAACATAAAAGTGATATTTTGCAGCTAGACTGGACATTAAAAGGACAATGGTGAAGATTAGAAGAAAAACTGAAGTATTGTAGTAATATTGTACAGAAAATAAACAGGTCAATGGAATGAACAAATATGTGTTCAGAATAATAATTGTTTTTCTTGTATGTTCTCTGACATTGTTATAGAATTTGGACTCAAACATGATCATGACGAATTAACAAGACTTAAGATAAATTAAAAGTTGTTTTTTTTATCTTATAAAACGTATTTTTTATATTTTCCATACCTTATGTACATGCACCAGTAAATCACAGATTTGTTCTTGAGTATGTATGCATTTGAACTACCCCCAAAGAAGTATTAGAATACCAGTACTATAATTTTCCTTATAGACCTACTGCAGTTTTCTTTCTCCATTCATAATAAAAATTATGGAGAGGAAAGCTGAAAATGCCATCAAGTTTTATTCTTATTAATAAAATGCTCTTTCTAGATGTGTAGCTTAGTATTAAATGTGACAATTCCTGAACAATAAAAAATAAATGAGCAAAAAATCTAAGATGAATGATATGATCTATTGTACACTTCTAGAAAATATACCATTTTCTGCCCCGTGCGATATAAACATAAAATTCACCTACCCGAGTGATAAAAAGCCAAGGGTGTGATGTAAGATTTATATCATACCCCTCTCCAGCAATCTTCAGATGTTATAATAATATCACACCCCTTTCTGTTAATCATCGGCTATTATTATGACAAATAATTCCTCGTCAACTCCGATCACCGAAGATATACAAAGAGCTGGCGCAAAATTTCAGGAAAGTTTATTATTAGAGATTGAATATATAGACATGGAGCGTTTTGATAACAATAATCATTGATCACATGATGTTTTTTATTGCTTCTTTAATATTTTCTAAAAGTATATGATATAAAAATCATAACATGACAATTTTTTTATTGCTTCTTATATTAGCCTTCAATCGCTGTATATCAGCTCTTGAGCCTGACATATATCAGCCCTCAAGCCTGACGACTTTTGGGCTGATATACAGTGATCTTGGGCTACAGTAGGATGCACGATATAAAAATTGCCATGTAATAATCTATATATATGATTATAAATTGCATATTATACTGTACGTGTTTGAATACCGATTCAGAAGATTGGTGACACAAGTTCATGATTGCTTTATCAATTGTTCATAGATGTACATTATAGTTGCACTAGAGAGTCAGTCTTCCTGCTTCACCACTTTACCTGTTTACAGTAGCTATTAAATCACAAAGTGGACTACTACATGATTTATCAAATGCTTATGCTATCCCCTGCTGACAGACTAGCCAGTAGGATAGTGGGGTGAATTTCATTAGAAGATATAAAGTTGTAGGAAATTACGACATCCATGCAAATACACCACACATTATTTATTAAGAAATACAATCCATACACTATGACCAGATGACCACCAATGCAGCTGAAATATCCAGTTATGTCTCCATCTCTGAATGAATACATGAAAACACAATTCATAAATGTTATTTGCTAGATGTGTATTAGATTGTCCTCTAATAGTTCACCGTACCATAGCCATAAAAATTAACGTGACAGTTTAAGGCCTTAAGCTACTGACAGACTACTGTCCCCATTCATTCATTCATTCATTCAGCATGGGCTGGGACAATCGGTGTTTTGGCATTTCGACGCAAGATCTTATGCCTAGGGTTATTTGAATTCAACCTCTGCATGAGAGACACCACATAGTATATCAAATTATTAATTTACCCATAAAATATCTCAATTCGAAATTAAAAGAAGCATAACATACCTTTCGGGGTTGACTTGGGATTGTCTCCTTTTTTTCTTGAACGGAAGTGCGATCCGCAGCGCCGTCTTTGGAAAAGTGAATCCAGGGGCTGTCTCAAAAGCAGTATTAACAGATTAAAGGGTTTTATTATGCTCGCCCTGTCTACATTTTACAACCCTAGATTTCAAATTTTATTTTGAAGTTTTATCAAACTGAAGTGACATATTGATGGTTTCAATAACTAGATATTAATTTAATTCAAATCACAAAATACAATATTTTTTTTACGTGTGAGGTGAAATGCAATGTAAACAGGCACTTTAATGCACAACGTTACCTCCACAGTGTTATAATGATTTTATGGAGTAAACTATATATAACAGAAAAAAGTGCCTGTGGTGAAATATAATGAAATATTGGATACAGTATGGACAAACTGTACTTTTATCAGTTTATTAATTTCACACTCCACAGATGAGAAAGAAGCGACCATGTTGATCTAGGTTTGAAGCAATGCGTGCAAAAATTTCCCTCATGTCATGTTAATGAAAATTCATGTAATAAAATATAATCAAAGTTTTAAAGGAATGAATTGTAGAAAAATTGTGTCTTATCTGTATTCTCTACTTTGATACGTACGCATATTAAACTATGATCAAATAATTGAACAAGAAGACAGAACATGTACGTATTGTATATAATCTATTTCTACCAAATGATTTATTATTCAAATTTCAAAGAATTTCTTTATTCGATTAAATACATGTGCTAGAAATCTGATCATATAGATGGATATTTTGCACGTTGCATAAAATACAATGTAGCTATATGCGTACGTTTTAAAATAATAGGATCTGAATTGGGTTTTTCAACTCATTCTTTGGAGAGATTGATCTTGTGACCCCCCCCCCCCCCCCCCCAAAAAAAAAAAAAAAAACTCACAAAAAACAATCGGATGATAGTAACCACTGGGGCTCCGTTGTCGGACTATTTTTTAAAATAAAAATCCAGTTATTTATACTGTACATTATATAAAAAGGGTACATGCATGCATGTATGATTTCTTTTGTTCGAGGGACGAATTACACAGAATTCAATTTCTACTTGGTATAATAATGAATTAATTATCCGGAAATATGAGGTTTTCATTCGAATACCTGTTCGTGTCACCCGGTTCTTAATTAAAAACCGGTTTATTAGTGAGGCTGTATAAAGAATTGCTCAGGTGTTACATGTAATACCAGTTTAGGACGACACGTATAGCGGAAAGTTTAAATTTTCAGAATTGTTTTATTAAATGAAATAAATCATGTGATCCAACTTTATGCCATATTTATGTATTTGTATACATTTGATATGCCAAATATTAAATAGCTGCAGCGTGTCGTTGCTAATTCCACACAGTGTGTTGTTATTTACTAGTACATATTAGTGTATTATAGTATTCAGCTTTCATTTGGAAAGTAATGAATGGATTTAAAGGAGAACTTTTAAATGTACATATATACAATCATTCTGACTCGGCTAAAGCATAGATTAATTTGTATTGGTTGTTTTTACTGAAATATATTATACACGAAAACATTTATTATATGATCAGTTAAAGGTCATTTTCGCTTCCAAAAAAAAGTACAAAATGAACTATATCCGGCCACGGAGTCCTTTTAGCAGTATCTACTATACATGTAACAGTGGATGGTGCCAGGATTAGAACCAACAACGTGACAGAAATTAACATGTTGCAAGCATTTACAATGTATTACTAAAAACCACTAATATATATATATATATATATATATATATATATATATATATATATATATATATATATATATATATATATATGGAACAGCTTCATACAGAGCAAGCGTTACTTAATAAAAATACAATTAGTTTGAAAATGATTTATTTTCAATTTATTATCCAGATGGTTTAATCTATCAAATCGACTTCTAAAAATGTTTCTATAAACACCAAAGGTAGACTCAGAGATATTATGCAACTGTAAACATATAAAAGAAGTTTAGAGAAATGAATTCCATAGCTGCATAATTTGTACGAATACAAACTGGGTTGAATGGACAGCTTACAAATTAAATACTATAACATTACAACTTAAACTATAATTAAGATAGAATATAAATAAAAACGTTTACAAGCTGAGGAGTTGCTTGTAATTACATGTACATGCACGTACGGACTTCATGTCTGCGCTTCCGCGCGTGAATCCGAACATTCTGAGTGGGAAAAAAGTACACGTATTATCAACATTGAAAAAACCCAGAAAACAGGTAAGTGCCGTGTACGGCATGACGAAATAATCTTTTGTCGTTTTGTATAAAAGATACATTAACTATGAAAATAAAAAAAAAATCATTTGATGTATCAAACTTATCAAAACATCAATTTTAGATCCCAATTGTATCCTCTATATTAAATTTGACTGAATACATGTTTGTAAAAGAATGTGTTATATCCTAGTACATATGTATACACAAATACGGCAACTTAATTCCGTACGTATTGTCATGTTGTAATTTTGCATTTACACCCACCCAGTAAATCAAAATTTACAACATGACAGTATGAACAGACTGATGAATGTTATATACTAGTAAATAAATGATTTCTCTTGTGTTTGTATTTTGGCGTAATGCATTTTATAGTTGTAGTCTAAGTTAAAAAGCACCATACTATGAACTATAAACATGGAAAAGGGAGGGGGCTTAAAAATGGCTTGGAAGGACCCCCCTTCGGAAAAAAACCCCCTTGAACACGACATTTTGATTGTAAAGTCTAAAGAGGAACTTTATTTAATACATAAGTATTGATAAACGTTTGAGTATACTTCATATGTAATTTGATTATGATCAGTGATGTAATCAAGACGCTTTAAAATATCATAGAAAAGAAATATAAAAAAAAAGAAATGATTAAAAAAAACATTTACATCAAAAGAATAATATAATCAAGAGTGTATTATGCTTTTTGAAAAAATGGGATACATTATGCAAAATAAAATATAAAATAATAAAAGAACTGAATTTTTGATAAATTAAACTGGCACGTGAAATAAACAGACAATATTAATGTCATCAAGTAATATACTACATTGTACCCAATGATTTAAATGCCATTGATTCCTATTAACAAGATCCAATAAGTCATCAACATCTACGTAAATAACAAAAATGATAATACTGAGCAAAAATTACAGACAGTCTAAACCCTTGTCGTAATACTTCAGTGAGATCGCAGCTCAAAATAGAAAATAGAAATAACCTCAAACTTCCTAACACATGAAAAAGTCAATGCTTAACAAACAAAGCAAATCGTCATATAACTAAATAATTTTACATTGTACATAATGCTCGGATGACACAATCAATAAATGCCTTGAAATTTTAACTTTAAGTCTTATCCAACACGCTTCTCTTTTTCGTTTATTCAGTACTCTTATATAACTCTACAATTCCTTGCATCAATCTCCTAATGGATGAAGATGATAAAGAACTAGTAGTTTCATTGGCTTCGCTTTCTTCGGAACTCGTTCTCTCACTGTCACGTGATTCATTTTCAATGGAGACGCCGGAACTGGTGCTCTCTGAAGCATCAGACGACATGTGTTGTGTTGGGGAGCCATTGGCGTTCTGGTTAGGAAATCCTCTAGCTTTTCCTTCCATTAATGTGCCTTGCTCAAATGTTGAGCATGTTTGCACTTGTGGACGGTTGCTGTCATCACACGAATAGCTTCTATCATCTACAAGCTTATCTTTTAAAAAAGATTGGTGAGCTAGCGCTGTAGCAATCATAAAACACAGAACCAGATTTCTAAAACATTGGTTTAAATTTCTGAATCGATTAATTAACAATAGGAAGGCACAGTGGTGTACTGGAATTGTGCTGGAGTGGGGTCTCAATTTAAAATTGTGAATTTAGAGTGGGCTTCACATCGGCAATGGCATAGCTCATTGGCTGTGCCTTAATCATTATGTATCTACTGTAATTTCAATTTCGAGGTGAAATTTTTCAGGAATCATTGGTACTGTTTTGAAGCAATCGTATCTTCTCGGGCCTTTCCTGCAAGCTCGGAAAACATATCCGAAGTTGTCTTCCGAGCTTGAAGGAATTTAAGATAAAGCTAGCTACATGTTATTTATTATAATATTGAAAATAACTTTGCATTATAAGACCGAAGCTACTGTTACTTTTTGACATTAACGATAAAACACAGAACTTCACTTGAAGATGATAAAACGAAATTCAAATGGTACAGTTTATCTACAGTAGTACAGTATTCCCAGAATCCCATACTATGGAGTCGAGCATGCGTATTCCAGTGAAAAGGACTAACGTAGTTGCTAGCGCTCGAGAGCGCTAGCAATAAGAAATTTGACATTTGAACAACTATTCGAGCGATTTTGACCTTCTGCTTCCACACTGAGTGTTGTTGGAGAACCTGTATTTGATTGGTTCTGTGTGTGTACGTCAATTGACTGTATATTTTGGCCTCCTTGTGAAGTTTGAGCAGGGTGCAAATTTTGGAAAGAAATATTTGATTCACCACTTAGCGTGACATCCAGTGGAAGAGAAGGACCTGGAATGTTCGTTTCGAGTTCGACACTTGTCCTACTTGATGCGGCACCAAGTTTGTTCTTTGGAGAATTCTGAAATGACTGAGCCACGTGATTGCTGCTTTCTGTATTGGCATCAGCCCCGTCTTGATTGCATCCACTTACATTTGTTTCAATGGACCTTAAACCAGAGACAGTAACTAGCTGATCCCCCTGGGTAAGTGACGGGCGTGATTGATTATGGGAGCTTGATTCAGCGTTTGGTTCAGAGTTATTTGTATGATTTCCTGGACTTTGAAGAAATATTCCATTGCTTGAGGAAAGCTTGCCTGATAACAAAATTTCAGGAACAGCTTTATCTTCTGACATATCTGGCTTATCCGAATTAGCACCACTGTCTTGAGTATGATCAGTGCTATGCTCTAGGTTAGATTGTTTCCTAATCTGTAGCAGAATCTTGTTTTAAAATTGAAATATCCACGCTGCAATGCATGTCCTTATCTTCATAAACACATCCTTTCTTTGAAAAATCATGGTCCAAATTGTCTCTTATAAAAGAATTCTGTCTGTTCTTTTGAAATCCCAAAGGGTTTTTCAAATTTTGAAATTCGTTTTCATCGGTGCTTAGGTTTAAAGACTGTTCTGGATGAGTGGCCTCTAACTGGTTGCTTTCCATTGGTGTTTTTCGCAAGTTTTTCGTGGGTTCGTTGTTATCATCATCCCACGATGATTGTCGACGATGTGTGGTTATGTCTGGTGGTCGTTGGACGTCTACAGACCGCACACTGTCTTCTGAAGGTTCGTTAACACATGTCGACTCTTTTGGCAATGACTTGCAACAGTTATCACCATCTTCCGCGTTTGGCTTCAATAAGGCTGAAAGCTGTGCTTTTATTTCTTCTCGAAGTGCATCTGAAGAAAAATACAGGAATAATGAATTCCTACTCTTTACTGCTCTCTCTCTCTCTCTCTCTCTCTCTCTCTTTAGGTACGAATTTTCTTCACCTGTATCAATATAATCTACAGCCGCTAGCATATGCTGAATCAAAGGACAAGCTATTACAGAGTTGTCGTCCTTGTTGACAGATAGAAGATTTCTCCTCAGCAACGGCAGCAAATTAAGCAACTTGAATTCAGCAACGCTGTCATACTCTTCTAGAAAAATGTACAGGAGACAAAGTGTTCAACAGATGAGATAAACATTGTAATTGTACATACCGGTACAGTGTACTTAAAAAGTATCAATCATTAATGAGATAAATTACTAACATGTTTCAGAATATTCCTTAATATGGCTATAAATCTTTTAGAAGACAGTTTATAGTTATGAGTATTCATTTCGCCAATTGTTCGGTGATATTTAGAAGAAAAAAATTTTAATTTACCCTTCCACCCCAAATTTAAATTTAATTTACCCTTCACCCCAAATAAAAAAACCCTGATATAATATAATCGTGACACAAGTACTAACACTGAAAAATGAATCTTACGATGCAGTCTGGCTAAAGCCTTAACTGTTATTCGACAGGTGTTATTAATGATTACAAGACTTTTCACCAAATTGTCCATTTGAGCGTTGTTTAAATCATTCCACCGACAAAGCAGCTGTCTGCCTAAAATGTTAGAAAATAAACACAATAACAACTTGGACCTTAAACTTTTTATAAAACAACATTATAGAGAATAATAAAATAAGAAATACTACGATTAAGAAGAAGTCTTGTTATTGATTTTTGTATGAACTCAATTATAAGAACCAAAGCATATGTTGCTTAATAAATCTCAGCAATCTTTGCTTCCGACATATAAAACTGTCAATCACTACATGTGTAGGATTTTGACCTTATATAATAATCGTTAACATCCTTACGTAATGTCTCCGAATTTGGAAGGGATTCGTCACTAAGGAATTGAATGATGTGTTTCAATAATAAACATATTGCCTCTTTGACATCAAAAACGCCCTCATCCAAAAGGAGACCTGTAAAAAAGAACACGATTCTAAACCTGAATTTTAAAACAATGTGAAAAGTAGAATGTTTTCTTTAGAGATAATTTAATCCACAACTTTCAAAACAATTTTTAAAACCAGACAAAATTATTTGTTAAACTCATATAAGTAAAATGGCATTGACGTAAACACAGCCGTTTAGCTTTTATAACGGTTGCTTGTTTTAGCTAGAGTTAGGATTTTATGAGCAAATCGATAGAACTAGTACTTAGATATAAAATTGCTCCTTATTCAATAATGAAAATACATATGGAATTTAATTACATGTTTGATTAAAAATCTTTTTATCAACGCTTTCATAAATGTTCGGTACCATCATTACACTTAAAACATGGCGAAAAAACTGACCACGTGTTGCTTGTTTGTGTATCTTACTGACTGAACCGTTTCCTTCAAATAGAAGAGACCAGGATGAATATTTTATACTAACTATATAAAATACTCAGAACTCTAAATTATTAAATCTTTGAAAATGTGCGAAACCAAAAAGTTTAGAATCGGCACATATATGGATTTAATCTCTCAATATTGAGTAAAGCAATTTATATTAACATTTATGTCAATCATGAGAGGAAAGATACGCGATATGTTGCTTTTCAAAGAAGCACTGTTTTAAACCTATCTCTATTAGTTTGTCTAAGTAATTGAGAGTGGTTAATTAAACAGTGTTCATCTAAAATGTTATTCATACAATCAAGTTACATGTATATACTTTGAGTAATGTATTAACGATTTAACACGAATATTAGCTTTCACTAGAATAATAAAATTGCATGCATGCACAACACAGGCGCTATCTGATGGTGTATCATCGTAGAAAGAACATCAATGTTTAAAACAATGTATTTTTTTTTGTAATGTAAACCGTTCTTTACCAAACTAATAAGTAACTATATATGCATTTTCGCATAGCCCCCACAAAGCATACCGGTCTTGATGATTGCTGACGGTACACCATTGCAGAGTCTAACAATATGCCTACAGGATTCTCTTTCCTTCTCAGCAGACGACCAAACTCCATCAAGAAGTTCCAACGACTCATCCTCCGTAAGTTCCGGAAGCTTTTGACTCCAAGTAAGGTTTCGAAATCCAACAAATCTAAACTCGTCGGTAGAGGAAATAATGAGAAAAAAATTGTTGGTATCTTCTAAGAGTTTTTTCACAACACTTTCGTAAATTTTGTCCCAAAGACTGTCTTGAGAAGTTTTCGTTAGTTCCCCGCCAGAGCTAGACTTCAATTTAGCTAATTCTTGGTGGTCATGGTGAAAGATGTAGACATATTCACTGTTTTTCACGCACTGAACTAATCGCTTTTGCATTCTGTATCGATATACATGTACTAAGACAACTAGCAATAATTTTAAAATACTCCTCGAACGTTTCAACAGATCTGAAGTCTATGGCAATAATCTTATATTTGTCATTCTCATCAGACTTCTTCAAGTCCCGAAGAAATTCCTTAACATATCGAGTTTTACCGACACTCATCGATCCAGAAATTCCAAGAATTCTGTTTTGTTTCCAGTTCTCTTTTAAATCATTCATTAATTTACAACGACCTACAAACTTGTCTCCCATTTCAAGAACTAGGCAAATCTTCGTAGCATGGATGTAATGTTACAAGTTAATTTAAATCAAAATGTCACCATATCATTGATAGCATATCTCATTCGGTTATAGAATGTATTCACTCGCACTTAACATCTTGAAGAATAAGACAGCTTAATTTACACAATCTGAAACAAAATGGAGAGTCCTTAGGATTCATCATGAGATAGAAACATTGGATTATATACATGTAATATCTTAAATGCTTTTGATTTGCTCTTTGTCAATGAAGTAGGAAACCCCTAGCATTTTTATACTCGCGAAAGGCCCTGCTTCCTGTCGACTACTAATTGAAATTTAGAAAATATGTAGTTAATATGGAGATTTGACTAAACATGTAGTTCTGTGAATGGGAGTCGATTTTGTCATGTAAACATTCAATAAAGACGGTAAGTAAAACCTATAACTATGATTGCTGTACAGTCGTCTATCTAGAAATACCTATAGGAATTAGTATAAGACAACGAATCGTTCCCCTACATTCAAGGAATATCAACGAGGCACTCCAAGAAGAGACAGGAAGTGATCTTAGTTTAATAACTTTAAAAACATATCCATTAAAAAGTCTGACATACTTCAAACCACTCACAATATCTAATTGTAAACCTTGAAAGTTTAAGCTTATTCAGAGATCCGCCACGTGCAGACAACTAGAAACAATTAAATACATGTGTAATGAAATAGAAAAGAGTAATGAGAGTTTCTTTAATACACGGACTTTTGATTCAAAATCCTCTAAATATATTGTCAACTTTTAAATAATGTACATAGAAAAAGGTTATTGTTGGTATTAAGTATTTGTATATATACATTAAGAATCTGTATAAACAAAACATTAACACCTTAATTCTGCTAAATGGATTAGAAATATATTTAATTTAAAAGATAAAAATAAATTTTGGTCAATGTCTCGGTCATAAATATTTTTACAAAACTCTGTAAAACAAGGTAAAACAGCTATTTTATTATAAATTATGATATGGACTACTAAAAATGGTGGATAAAAAGTTGAATATGTATATATATGTAAAACTAGTAACTGTTGTAGTTGCTGTTGCTTCAACAGTTTTTTAATATTAAAAAAATCTAAATAAATGATGGAAGAGGTAAAATTATTTCAATTGTTGAAAGAATGATTAAAGATTGCCATGGCTTCAGTATCAAATATTACGTAGAATACTAATAAATCACTGATCAAATAGTATATATTATTTGATTTTCCCCTCAAATAATATATTTTCTATTATGCAGCCATAAAGTACACAAAAACAAATTGCACAAGCTTTAAACTGTTTGCATAACAAAAACAGTCTCTCGCTTATAACACTGATAACTGCCGTTCATAAAATCTTGGCTAACTCTTTAGAATATCTTAGTTCTAAAGCACTCTAAACATTAAAAAGGAAAAGCAAAAATTTGGAACAAAATTGTGACCCTCATCATAACAAAACTAATAAATGTGCTCCTTTTTTATTATCTCACATTCGGATGGAAGTATCATGTCTGGGCTGAAGTCTCACCGGGAAGTCTTGCTCTACAAAACCGGTTAAGAACACTTGTAATGCAGATATACATCACCATGTAAAAGCAACCATTGATTTATTTTTATATATTGAATTTCTCAAAGGACCGTGGTTTGTGATTACGTGGCTACAAGGAAAAAAGGTTTATCCAGTATATGTCAAGACTTTTTTTGTATTTTCAAAAACCAACACGCAGATTAATAAATGATACGAAGGTTCAAAGCAATGTTCAGATTAATTAAAGACCCATAATGAATTCTTACTCTCGCTAATTATCTCACTATATACATAGTCTAGTATTTCTTAAAGGGACTTGGACACGATTTGACTTAAAATTTTCAAATTTTATTTTTCCATTTTCAATGGTTATACTGATAAATGTAGAAGTTTATAATGCTATGTCAAAATTTGAAACTCAAATATCAAGTTATAAGCAAGATACAGAATTTAAAATTCTTTGTTTTGTAAACAAAGCTCGAATATTGTCATTTTTACATATTCGTTTTATTGGTGTAAATTTCAATCAAATGTAACATTCTTTTGTTGATGATAGCATTTAAGATATTGAATTAGTTTAAATTGTTTTTACATGTCATTTTGTCTAAGAAATGGTAGTTCTCTACATAACAATTTTTGTAAACAACTATAAGACTCGAGCTTTGTTTACATAACTATCAATTCTTACACTGTATTCTCGCTTGTAACTTGACGTTAACATTTAATATTTTGGTCAATCATTTAAAATGCACCAAAAAACTATTTTATACATAAAAAATAAGAATAAAATTTTTGATCTCAAATCGTGTCCAAGTCCCTTTAACATGTTCACGATTTACTACATTGCCCTAAATTCAGCAAAATTTAAGAAAGAGCTCAACATAAAATACTCAGTGCTAGCTTGTCCAGGGAATGTAATCACAGTTGCATAGAAAAATCTACATGAGTACAATAAGCATCTTAAACGTTTCTCTTTGTTCTGGCATCATTTTGCAAAACGTAAATATTCAATGAGTAAACCCGTCAAGGTCATATGAAATATATATTTAGCATTTTATATTTACTCTTTCACGCCTGCATGTAACTTCACATAATTATCTTCATTGTATTAAAGCAAACAATAGTTGTTACTTACATTTGTCATTCTAGTTTACAGTAAGTTTTCTTCTAAGATGTACACAGACAAATAATGATGTTCAGGTTTGCAATCCTAGTTTTACTTTCGGTTTCTGATCATGAATGAATGAGCTTTATGGCGTTATGCAGTTTAAATGGATCTTTAAAGTGTTTGTTGGGGCGCATAATTAAGCTGTAATCAAGTGCATTTTGTATGTTTACAGATAGGTTTCGTTTTAATGTTTACTTACTTATACAGTACGGTTATGTAGGATGCAACATATGATAAGTTAAAATAGTGATAAGATAAGTTCTTTATTTGTTTTTCTTGCGTTTTTTACGAAGGAATCAGACATTTTTTTGAAACTGATCTGATCAGCGGGAGAAATTTCAGAAGGACTAAATATCTTTTATATATAGCCTACACTATGTCAATTAATTCTTGTTCTGTGTGTTATTTGTCTGCCACACTAGTTCAATTTTGGACATGTCTGCAGGGTACTCTCTGGTTAATTTTGCGAAATCGATTTGATCGCATGTAGTAAAAACTTCATATTTTATATTTTCAAATAGCCATTAGCACAGTAACCACCAAAAAAATTATAAATACCACTATCCTCCAAAATAAAAAAGAAATCTTTTCATCAGCAGAAAAAAAATTCAACATTACGAAACTTAACGAATGTAGTAGCTATTCAAAAATATAACAAACAATTTTTGGTTCATTTTTCAGTTCTCTCGGAAGAGTAAAAAATGAATATTTTTTTGGTTGAAATTGCCATTTGTTCTACAACGCATTGGAATCGAAGTGTGAATCAAGAAATATGTCTTTTATTCAGTCTGGAAATTAAATCACGTTAGTGTGCTTTTTCCACATTCAAAAAAGAAGCTTATAACGCATTTAGTAAAGAAAACACTTATTAACTGAATCTTGATTTTTATGGAACAGAAATATATGTTCTTAGCTAAAATATTTGATGAAATAAAATGAAAAAGGAAGTGAAGTTAGTTTTTAAACAATACTTTCAATGTACTTAGCTATGGAATCTTTCCGTGTTTTGAAAATGAACAACGGTGTAAGATATGTTTTGGCCAACTAATACTTTATGGGAATAAAATAATTTAAAAAATAATAACAATGACATTTAATTTAATATCTAATCATTAAGACAAGGTACATGGCAGGAGAAAGGTTTCATAGAAAAAGTAAAAATGCTGATGGAAATTGATTCAGTTTGAAATGAAATATTTGAAAAGCATCCATTCATACTAACAATGGTATTAAATTAAGTATAGAGACATTAAAAATAATAATTGAAAGAGTCAATTAGTTTTAAAGAAGAATCTTGTCACTGAAGTATCTTATATACATCTTTTTGATTTATGCAATGCTCTCTCCCTATTGAATCACATTTCACGTACCATATTGATTTAAATGATATTTGAGGTGGATTTGCGTGTTTTTATGATTTGTTAATAATTTATCTTGCAAGGGGTGAAAGTCTAAAAATGTTTAAAATGGAAGTAATAAATCATCGCCATTAAAATAGAGAAGTGTCATCATTATGTTCAATACAATTTCAAGATTTTCAATCACATCCTGGTGGTGCATATTGATTTATGATATATAGCTGAAATTTGGCCTAAACATCTCAATGGATATTTAATCAAACAACATGCAAATATAAAACCATTGATGTAAATTTTACAAATGTGTTTCTTCTGCAGAACTGACATCAACTCAAAAGGTATGCAAAAAGTTAGTTAACTGATTTATTGAGCATGTGGGGGGGGGGGGGGGGGTAGAAAGCCGTCCCGCTAATGTTTTTTGCAAATAGATATTTTTTTCGGATTTCCCTAAACAGTATTATGACAGATATTTCCCTAAAATATGCATTATGTATTTCCGTGATTATCATGGCTTTTACGTATGACGCATTTTTATAACCATTGAACAAACTAAAATCTGCACTATGTTAAAAATTCAACATACTTGCAAACATAGTGCTAGGTTATTCTTCAGATCTACTTAGAGCCTAAAATTATTTCTTTTCAAGTTATTTCTTCTATTTATCCTTTATTCAAGTCTATGACCTTATCTTAGTGCATGTGTCATATTTAGTTGAGATGTTCGCGGTTCCAGTAATTAAAAGTAAACACAGCCATGGACGACGATTACGAGCCGGAAACGGAAGCAATTTCATTCAAGATCTCAGAATGATACGGACTCTTTTAGTTGAGACTTGTAACTTTTTGTCAATACTACTGAAAATATTTTGGACTTTATATCATACTATATATATAATATTCCTTTTATGATAAATACAGGTTGTAGATGAAGGCAATCAAACAAGCTCACTTAGATCAGTATCTATTCCTCAGTTATATGACTCCTGGGCCTGACCTTGATATATTTTTTTATAGTTTAATATGTAAACATAGAGGACATTTCAAGTCGATTTACATGTATATGGAAATACCGGAAATATTGAAACACTCTCATTTGCTATACTATGTTGTAAATAAAACAATTGACTATAAGTTAGATATACCTTATCATTGTGTTTAAGAAAACGAAAATGCAAAGAACCTCAGTGTGTAGATTACTCTGCCAAATGATAAAGGTCGAGCTCCTACCTCAAAAGAAAAAAAGCCATGAACGTCTCTGTTGTACATAAAATTTCCTTTTTCTTTACGAGTTGAGTCCATCAAATGTAATGCATAAGTCAACTGTCCTTCTTCACCCGATGTACTGCTTACATACAAATGTCCTTATTCGCGGGAACTTGACATTCTCTTATCCACCAGAAATATATATCTCTATTTTTCATTTGTCATAATTTAATCTCTCTATTGCCAATTAAAGCATTGCCTCTTTCTTCCTTATCTGTTGTTTCTTTCTCCTTATTAACGGATTTGTGTGATTCTTATTGAAGGGCATTAGTTGTTTATCAGACATATATACCCTGCTATTTCATTTGTTGATTTAAAGTGTGTCAACTGTGCATGTCATTATCTTTTTTATCCTATATGTCTTCTTCTTTTTCATCAGTAATTCTTTCTTTGTTCATTGTTATTCAGTTCCCTTCCGTTTCTCATCTATATGGGGTACTTTTCTGTTGGCGAACCTTTCTTTTTGACATTTTATTTCATTATAGTTACATGTATGTTTCGCTAAGTACATGTATTTATCAATCTTTCTTGCTCATCGGATATTTTTCCTTTGTACCAACATAGTGTTTCAAAGATAAACCTTCGAGAGAAATTGTTGAAAGACCATTTAAGGAAGGTAAAGTGATAAATTGATCGGATCTGCTTCCCGACGAAATACTGGGGTATATTTATAATATTTAAAATAACCTGAGAATAATTTTTATGGGGGAAAATCGTTTTTTGAAGATCCATTTTTATCTAGTTTTCGTGAAAGATTGGTAAAAATTATCATTTTCTTTTCATCGATCAAAATATCAACCATACAACATGAAGTTAATGAAGGTAGGGAATTTCGAAAGGGATATTCTCTTTAGAAATTGAGGGAAGGAAGCGATTTTTCATCGTTTCAATGTTCTTTTATCTAATTTGAAAATCATAACTTGATATTTGAATTATTGGAAGCAATCTTAATAGATATATCATCTTCAAATGAGTAATTCATCTCTTTAATCCAAATCTAATATAAGTTTTGCAGGCCAGGGGTGGATATAGATAATACTGGTGATACGATTTGTCGCCTGTACATCTACATGTACAAGATCGGGATCCCTTGGCAGGGAGTTGCCTTAGTGAGAAGTGGTGGTACTGTATCACATGTAACAGGAACTGGTTCACTAGGGCAGGTGTATGTTCTGGGCCTAGCCCCTCGTCTTAATCTTTTACTGGCAAGCAATCAATGGCGAAAGGTGCAGTTTCTTTAAGCGCGCACAATCTTTTGGGGTTGAAAGCCCTCTCCTAGATAATGTTTTTATGGCAAGGAATAAAGTGTAATAAATACCATATCAAAGAAAAGAAAAAATAACTTCAATATAGATAGAATCGTTTTGATTGATATTTATTTTATCAACATCAATTTATCTAAACTTATATTTATTGAAAATATAGAAATAAAATCAAACAGTAATCTTTGCAAATCCATCAATATAGGATAACGTTTTTATTCACAAATACTATTTGAATAATTTTCATTAACACTTTTTACAAAAATACTTCATTTTATAAATCTTCATTTTTAACAAATTGTCTCTTATAATTGTGCAAAATGGTTTATTAACGTTGCAATTAAAAAACAATATAGTTTATCATAGTAAATTACAGTTACATATATGTACTTAAAATATCATATTTTTGTTTGGGTAAGACTAAAGTACATGCATATATAACAACATGTGTTCAACATGTGTTCAACACTATCTTCCCTCGAAGAAAAAACATTTGAGATCACTACTTCTTAAGGTATGTAATTAATTTATTATTACAAACAGTACGATAAAAAATTGCCAAAATCTTTGATTAAAAAAAATATTTACGAACTAATAGAATTTAACAGAAAAACAAATTTTGAACAAATGTTATAACAAATTCTAAATTTAAAATTATTTTACATTGTTCCTGAATGGGTTTTCTTGTAAACCAGCTGATGCTCGGAATATGTTATTTCATATTCTGTTAAATCTTTCACGAAACAAGAAAAACTCATTTTCTTACTCTGTACTTCGAACATACTTGTAGGGAAAAAAAATGAACGCTGTCAGTATTGTATAGGCGAATATACAGGTGTGTAATAATGCATTAATTTTTGATTGATATCTATATAACTGAATATACCCCATACAACCTACTGTACTACCACCAGACTACACCTACGCGTGGAGGAAGAAGTACCATATAGATCACTTATACTTGTGAGTACAATTTCAAAGTATTAGCAATCAACTACTAAAGCTATTTATTTAGTAGTTCATTATCAATTGGTAAATGGACACTCTGTTATTGAAATACTTTAATTTGAAATACTTTGAAAACCGAAAACAGGTTTTCAAAAGAATAGGAAATTTAAAATTCACTGAAACTTTTCGTGTGTGTTTGGGATATTTAAAACATAGGTAATCACAGATTACAAAGCTCACCGAGACGAGGCATCACCTTAATGAATAATGAGGCATCAGCTGTATGAGACCACCTTTATCATTTTATATGAAAATCATACTTTATGATGTTGGATATTCATAGATACTGTTTTGACACAATATCGTATATCATCTGTTAAAAAATTGTATGATAGGTATATGTTCATTTCATACGGTATTATAAGATACAATGTTTATCGATACAATGATATAATCTATGATATTGCATCCTATGATACTTGAAATATAAATAATTCAATACAATATAAAAGTGTAATAAATAATGGTGCAATATGATATTGCAACATATAATATGACATTGTATCGTGTTATAAATTATTGTATTTACTCACATAAAAAAAGAGGCGCATAGTTTGTAACTTATAATGTAAGTTGGTACATCTAACGTTTTGTTGCAAATATTAGTACTTATTAAGTGTTCGAATGTCAAGTTATAGTGATAGAGACAAAAAAGTACAACGTATCTTGATTCCAGTTCATACAAGTGAAATATTTTTAGCAGTGTTTTTAATAACAAAAGTTGATAATTTATGTTCATATTACTTAAAAAGCTAATTTTGCATTGAGCTGAAATAAGAGCGTATATTATATATAAAAATTATGTAAATAGACTTCATGCAAGCTTAACTATCTGGAGACCGTCAAAGTAGAAAGTGGAGTAGCAAATTATAAATGGTCATTGTGTATGCAATGCCATGCATTTCTTTTATTGAAAAACCCCCCAACTATATACAATACGGTTTTGTAAATGCAGTTGATATTATCTTTGAAGAATTGCCAATACACAGTCTTCATTCACTAAAAAAGGTTTTGCTGATCCAGTTTTTTAAAGACATGCAACAAGACACTTGCAGACAGTTTGTTTTTCATAAATATCTCACAGTTCAAAGGATATTCACTCACTAAAATGAAACAATGTTCCTATATTTCTCTTTATATTTCCCCTCTGACTGAAAAACGTGACTTAGATAATAAAAATAATAAAATATATGGATATTATGCAAACGATATAAGATTATACTTAGATGATAACATTGGAAAATTGTCCTATGTGTTTCAAAATACTTTAAATTCTGAACAGAAAAAAAAATGTCATCGTAAATTCTTTTTTCGTTGTTGTGAAATTTTTTTGTTTAAAAAGAAGATATGTGTCATGTTTTACTCATTCATCAATATCAGTTGTACTTTTTTGGCAGAGAAGTGTATTTCCGATTTTAAAAAAAAAAACATCGAAAAGTGTCCCAAATAGGTATTTGGGACATACTATCTTCGGAATCGAACCCACTGATTTTCTCTCCTTTATACTTTTCCTAACCAGTGTACCAGATAAAAAAAAACCCAGTGACTCAAATTTTGTGGTATTTGTGGGTAGCCAAACCCCACAAATTGACATTCTCAACAAAAACAAAAGGTAGTTTGTTTTATTTAAACTGAAAACCGAAACTACATCCCAACGAATAGACAAAAAACGTATACTCCACCAAAATTGGCCACCACAAAATTAAATGATTCCACTGTATTTGTTTGATAAATCTTCATATGTTTCCCGCTGTTCATTTAAGTAAATGTCATTTACCTCTTTCGTTAGCTTTTTAAGTTTAATACGTGATCATGAATGCCATATGTCCTTTTCCTATCCAGCAGTCCCATTTCTTTCTTGTTCTACGAGTTATGTTTCATGAGCTTTTCGTTTCTCAATCTTTTTTCCGATGGATATTTATTCCTCTGATATTTTTTCTTTCTATATCATTTATGCATACAACAAATAAATAAATTTATTGACATTAGACGTCTAACATTGAGAGAAAATTAAAAGGCCGATTCAGTTAATCGTGAGCTTTTCGTTTCTCAATCTTTTTTCCATCTTTTTTCCGTTGGATATTTATTCCTCTGATATTTTTTCTTTCTATATCATTTATGCATACAACAAATAAATAGATTTATTGACATTAGACGTCTAACATTGAGAGAAAATTAATAGGCTGATTCAGTTAATTTAAAATATGGACAACTTTTGTTTAATCGCTTGCCTTTTAATGGATTGAATCTTTGACTCTTAAGCCATGGAGGAGTCCTGTTATTGCGTTCACTAAACCTTCTCAATTCATGGATTTAAACAACCAACAGGTTGGTGTTTTGTGATGCGTTTTCAAGAAAAAAAAATACATAATTTAACAAAACAGAATTTTTTTGGCGTTCGCATTAGATACGTGATAATCATGATGAATATATGGAATCATCCAAATTTTACAATGCATAAAACAATGAACAAAGTTTGTATTTAAAATTAATTTGTGTCGTTATACTCATTAGGATATTGGTTTTGTTTTCTTATATTTTTTAAAATAAATATCCATTTATTTCTACTGTTATCTATTCAAAATCATGATGAATTTGACTTGGCAAGCAAATGAGAAAATTAGAAATACTTTTGTACCTTTCCCCTCAAACAGAACAAAAATTAACTTGGTGTTTTTCACCAGAGTTGAAAGTTTTTTTTAGAAACCCCTTTAATGGTCCTGTGTGCGCTGCACTTGCACTGTTAGCTTTGTTTTCATGTGATAACCCATCTGATTTTATTGGATACACAGTTTTTGCAGGAGTCACGCACAACATAGGGAACACACTTGTAGTTGTTCGATCATTCCGAGTTAAGATAACATAAAATATACAAATATATGAAAGATGACATATAATATACAAATACATGAAATATGACATATGATATACAAATATATGAAATATGACATATAATATACGAATACATGAAAGATGACATATAATATACAAATACATAAAAGATGACATATAATATTCAAATACATGAAAGATGACATATAATATACAAATACATGTGTATTTACAAATATATATAATTTAAGGTTAGGATGATAACACTAAATGCAAAGAAGAGATATTGATATAATTTGTTGACTTGTTTATTATTCTTTGTAATATGGAAGTTTTTTAATTTTAAATTTTCTTAAGTGTAATGCCCATGTAATTCACCAACTCAATCTTGTCCATTTCACATCCATGTATTTTAAAAATGTAAAGTAAAACTAGGTCTTTCGTTTGACACTTGCGTCAATTTGATTCTTGTCAATATCAGATCCAGAAGGAGACTAGTACAGCAAAACACAGATTCCAGGTCACACGTCACACACTAGTTGATCAAATATCAAATGACATACTTATCTGATTTTGTAAGGAATGTCCCACGCAAATAAAAAACGATTCGGTGAATTCTGGCGATGGCTCAAAAATATATTGAAATAACATTCAAATTTATTTCATTTTTTTTTTATTTTACATTAAATATACATCTTACGAGGCATAAGATTTTTAACATGATGTAAATTGTATAATAAACATGTGGAAAAAAAAGAAAAAAAGAAAGAAAGTAGAAGAACAGAAGCGCCATTTCATAGCTTTCAAATATTACCTATCTAAACCATTAATTTTATTTTTAAATTTTCAAAGATAAAAATTAAGTTTTTTAACATTTCACCATAAAACCAAAAACCAATGCTCACCAACTGCACTATCCTAGTAAAGAATAAGATTTTTTCACAGTATCATGATATATGACATATATGTCGAATAGCATGATATATAATGTCAGAATATCATCATAAATGACGAAGTATTAGCATATAATGTCGAAGTGTTAGCATAAAATATGACATTTCAGTAAAAATGACGAATTATTAGGAAAATTAGCCAATTACCAGCATAAATGACAACGCATCAGCTTAAATGACAAAGAGTCTGCATAAATGACAAAGTATCAGCATTAATGACGAAGTATTAGCACAAATGGCGAAGTATTAGCATAAAATGACGGAGTATTCGCAAAAATGATGACATATCAGCATAAATGACAAACTATTAGGATACATGACCAATTACCAGCAGACAAAGTATCAGCTCAAAAGACGAAATTGGTGGCGGGTAATGTCAAGATTTCATCATGTAAGGAATTACAAGTAGCATCTTGTAGCTATAGGAACCAGCATATCATGAAGAGGTATTTAGTGTCTAGCGCTTTAAGATAATATAAAAGCATCTTTATATAATGAAGAGTGGTCATCATAAAATGAATAATGTACATATACGGCAATTAAGGTGTGTCATAGGACATGTAGTTGATACATGTACTTGTGCCAAACTAAGTGGGTATTATAGGGGGTTCTTTACAATTAAGAATGTACCCTAATCTGAAAGCAACGATAGATAGCATATTATGTAAAATGTATACAGTTTCACGTACCTGATAAAAATGCAAAACGATTATATTGGTGTAACGTGTTTCTCAGTGTTTTAATGATTTGCTAATAGTATAACAATACCAGGGGCATTACCGGATAAACCAGGTACTAACGACTGGGTAAACTGTCACCGCAGACTTCCAGGTATAGGGTTTCTATGAATATTGGAAACCTGCAGGCATGTTCACAAAGCTATCTTAGGACTATGGTGTGTCCTAAGTACTCTCAGGATACGTCTTCGTCTTAAGTCTGTTTCTCGAAGCTCTCCTAACTTTAGGAACCGCCATAACTTTGTCCTACATGTAACTTTAGGACATTTACCATGTCCTAAGACCATCCTATGGCTGTCAAAATTACGTGTTTGGAGATTTTGAGACTGCATGTTGTGAAGCTTTTCTTAAGACCGGTAGACTAAAGCAATATTTTATACAGTTTTGGCATTTCCGACAAGCCTCAAATTCTCAATCAGGGAGGGGGGGGGGGGCAGAATCAACTATTCTATCATGTACGCTCATTTTAACAAAATTAAGTGGAGAGGAACCCCGAACAATCACCCCCTTCGATCCCGGTTGCTACATGCCTGCCTAATAAGCATTTTTTTTTTCGCAAATTCTGTCTCTGTTTGGCGAATGGAAATTATTTACTAATTTTTAATATCTACATTGATAAAAATTATTCAAATGCCCTCGGATAAAAGTAGATTCATACATCAATTTATATATTTAAGCCATGCATGATTGTTCTTAATTTTTATCACTTCATTCGGAAAAAATAATCTTTAAAATATTCGTAATGGTAAATAAACTGTATTTATGTATTTTCGAGATATATTGCATCTTAATTCTTATTTATCATGTTCCTGTATTCGATACATTGCAGATTAACGGGAAATTCGTTGTGTTTGTACATGTTTGTGTTTCTACATGTAATGTTAAATTCTATGAAAAGCGCGTGTTTATGTATTGCATGTACTTGAATGACAAAATATCAAATGTTAATTTACACTCAAATAGTGCACACATGCAATTGAAAATGGTTGACCTTTCAAATTTTCGATCAAATTGATGACAATTAACTTTTATTCGCAAATTATTTCAACCGTTTAACGATTAGAAAACAGTAAAATAGTCGGATTACAACAAATTATTTTCCAGTTTGCCAGTTCGTTCAAAACACGTAAGATACACATAGAAACGTTTGCAATCGTGACTATTGTAAATCGATGGACCGATATTGGTTTTCATTAATCATGATTGCTTTAAAGCTTCAGGGAAACTTCTGGCAATTTCTATAATATAGTTATTGATTTTCTATGACCAGAAAACTTTTCATTACTTCTAACCCATGTCGTGCTAGAATATATAAAGAATCAGAACCGCTTATATCCTTTTAAGAACATTTACTGTGTGCTTTTATATTGGAGAAGGAAAAAAAATGATATAGATATATCACATTTGTAAAGGAATAGTTATAGAAAACAAGATGAGGAGATGCCTATAAATCGATGGCGAAATATCACTTATATGACCGTTCGACTACAATTTTGATAGGACCACACCATCTTCGTTCTAATTCTGAAATATTTACAATCGGAATCCGGATTTTCTTTCTTTCTTTCTTTTTTGAGAGAGAGAGAGAGAGAGAGAGAGAGATGCGATTGGATGAGAAAGAGGGAAAAAAAGATGAGAGAGAGAGAGAGAGAGTCTGTATCAATCTTTAGTAAATATGTATCAATCATAACCATCCGATAATATTACATGCGGCAAGTGAGACATTAGTGTAAACATAATATAGACTGAAAAGATATTTTACATCTGTCGTTCATATAGAGTAATAAATCATAGGAGGAGTCTGGTGATAAGTAGTTTTTCGCCGTAAGCACGTCTGTATATGAAAGATTATCACGATGCTTCAATCACCAGAAGACAGATGCGGTTCAGAAAAAAACATACAACGTAAAAGATATTGACGTGTACAAGATAAATATCACTATAAAATACCATAAAATTTTGAAAATCAATTTAAAGAATACATGTAAAATTAATTTCTTATTTCAGAAATATATAGATAGTGATAGACGTTGTTCCAATTCAAAGGACAGATTCTGTATGCTTGCTATTGCTGCTCTGTTTATTGCTTAGTCATCATACGTTCGTTGATTGAAAATCATTCATCGACTAAATTTTCAAAATCGAAAGCTTGTAATCATAAAAATCTTTTGAAAGCTTATTCTAATAAACTAATGAACACACAATTCCGTTTGTTTTATTTTTGTCAATTCCGATCTCGATGCCATATAAGATTTATCCGTGCGCAGTTTTTATCTCAGTCTCACTTTTATACAACAGAGCGAAAAAATGAGACTGAGGACAAAAATGACCGGATTTTGAACCATTCTAACAAGAGCTTGGACTTTGGGTAGTTGTGTCAAACAGCATTGTGAGGTATAGGCCTGCCTATTTCATTGCTGGCTACTCAGCCACGGCTCTCTGAAATCAACACGATTTGTTTGGCTTTTGAGTTAAGTAATCGATGTTCATTTCGCTTGAAATTAACCATCATCATTTTTAACTTGTTTTGACGCAAGGAAAAGATAGTTGAATCCTACCGAAAGTCCAAGGCCTTGATGAAATTGATTCCAGTAATACTGTGGATGAGATCTTGATCAAGAAGTACCATAAAATAACACAATATGCATTGTTAGTTTAACATTAAATATCTCAAATATAAATATATCAAAACCAATGTTATTTTTTCCCCATTGTTTCAAGATCAAGGACAAACTTTAAAATAAAAAAATATGGAATACTTTACAAGTCATTGTAAGAATTCTAATTCAAAGGAATATTATAATTTCGTGTTAAAGATTAATGTTTAATCCCAAGCCTATATAGCCAAGGTCGTTAGTATCAGCACTTGTAATAAATCTTTGCGCTACATATATGTAAATGTACTCCTAAAACCAGTACAATGTCTTGTTTCAAGAAGTTCCGCGGAATAGGAAAATACAACATCTGATTAAAAAAAAGTTTTAGAAAAATATAAACTTGAATCCTATAATGTATAGGATTCATACAATTCTTACAATGACTTATACATACATGTATAAGTCATTGTAAGAATCCTATCTAAAAGAATATCGAAACTATTCACATTTCGTTTTTTTATTCACTTTGTCTTTTAATGATTTTTCTGTATATCTGCTGTCATAAGTTTAGCCACTATAATGTGTACATATACATTGTAACGTTATATACTGACCTGTGATACTTCTGTGTTTTTAATATTGAACATCACTTTGTGTTATAACTACATGTATTTATGTAGGAATGGGCGTTCTAAGTTTTGAGAACTTGTGCCCAATCCTTTTGTTTTCCATCACATGATAAAATATGTTTGAATCATAAAAGCTTCGAGTTAAAGTAGATGTTTAGTCCCAACACTGGCCGATAACCGTCGATGTCAATAAAACCAGGAAACTGGATATAAAAAAAGAAAGATTTCTTGCACTCAATGTACGCAAAAACCCCGGGAAAGGGCCATTCTAATGCGCAACTAAATCAAAGAACCTCGCACTATCAATCGATATAACCTGGGATTTTCCCCGATGATAAAGATTTTATTTTCAGATTGATGTGCAGGACCCGGGCTGTTGGATTTGTTTAATCAAGGTGCTTTATAAAATAATCACGAGGGCTTTGGTTTGATTTACACCTCTGGGTCGTAAACATGCTGTCTGGCGCATATCATTCCCCGCCCAGCCTTGATGGTGTGTAATTGTTGGCCTGGGAAAGGTAAACATATAGGATACTATAAAGGTGTTATGGATTCTGTTCTAGGGGAGGGGGCTCTTTTTTCTTCCGCGTTACCTCAGCATAAATTGTAAAAATGTAAAAAAAAAAAAAAAAGAAAAAAAAAGAAAAGAAAAAAAAGGTTCCATAGAATATCCCAAAAAGATATATAAATGAAGTCTTTAAATGACACTATATCAAAGTACTAGTAAAGGTTGGGTTCTATCGATATAATAATCATTTTATGAAGAAAAAAAAAAGTAAATGGTCTTTGGTGGAAGTCATTTTTTCATTGATAAGGTTGACAAGCATAAATATGTCTTTACATGCAAAAAATAAATGTGATCGGCTTAAAATAAAAAGAAACATGGTGACTTATCTCAATTTCATTAATGGAAGTTATTTTTCATTATGTCGACCTAAAAGTAATTTATGACAATATGCACGATTATTTTGCCAACGTGCAACATTATAAGGTTGACACAGCGAGAAAATATACATGAAAAATTCTGAAATATTACCTACTGCGGTTAAAAAAAAACCCCAACAATACAAATATTGAAAAGGCTTTTTTTTGGCAGACAGACACAAACAGACAGACGGACGGACGGACCGACATTAAACAAACAGACACATGGACGTCCGTCAGACAGACTTTTTTTTCAAATAAAATGTTGGATGCAAAATAAAAAAAAAAACCATTGAACTCCTTTTCATTAAAACAATTCTATAAAAATTAAATTCAACTTAAACAGTAAATGTAGACTGCATAAAAAAGTCAATTGTTTTTTTTATTTCGCTTTTTTTTTGTGTGTGTAGTAGAACAGTGCACCATCTTTGTGAACAACATTAAGATATAGAAATGATGAATTGAAGAAATATGTAGTGTCCCGGAATTATTCTTTCCGGTTTTGTTGGGTTTTACTTTTCATTTTTATTAACTGTATTCCGGGTGATCTAAGGCATCAGTGCCAACCTCGTGGGTTCCAGAACCCAGCATATTTTACTATCTTTAAAGCCACATATGAAGTAAGTTTTGTGCCTTTTCATTTATTACGATGTGTAACCAATGGATAACACTCGTTTCCTACTCATATATATAATTTTTAACTGTCATATAGAGTCATCGAGTATTTGGCGCGTTTTTACCTGCCTTTGTTTTGTTCGTTAATTTTGTATGCAACAATTGATTGATAATTGCATTTTTAATACATTTATAAATATGATAGGGATAAACTATTTTAATGTCCGTTTATGAACTTGTGTAAAAGATTTCGATCGAATAGCTCTGAGATTTGTCAAAATTCAAAACTATGGAAGCCCACTTTTGTCATATTTTTATTGTGTATGTTTTATATTGAGATACTGTTTACATTTTGTATTGTTTGTTTGTAGTTTTTCACCCTCTCCGGGGGTTTGGATGCAATAAAACCTCGAACATTGCACAGTGAAAAATTCATAGCCGAGCTAGTGATTAATTGAATGGAAGGTTCAACGACAAACATCAGCCAGATAAGTCCACCTTCAGCCATGTCTTCAGGAAGAAGGTCTTCCTCCATAGCTTCAGAGCTAGCCAGACACCGGGCCAAACTAGAAGCGGCAAAAGTGCGGGAAAAATATCTACAACAAGAATATGAAATGGAAAGACAAAAAGCCATACTTGACCGAGACCTTAAGGTACTTCAGTGCAAAAGAGAGATGGAGGAAGCACAGATTGAAATGAACAGTCTAGAAGGTTTAGATGAAGTACCTGATGAGAATTTTACAGATAAAGAATACCAAAACCTTCGGCAAGTTGCTCAGGAGAGAGTCGAGGAGTTTGTACAACAGCAGTCAGAGTTGAAGACTGGATCAGAGAAAAGGGAACATAGTGTCGTACCAAACAACATTACACTGTCTCCTATGGCGCCAGGCATTCGTTCCCAAAACAAGACTCGAGCAATGGACATATTAATGAAGTGTCTAAGTTCCTTGCAAAGAAAGATTTATTGTGGTGTCGACTCACAAAATTTGACGACCGCCCAGAATACTTCACAGGATGGAAAACAAGTTTTAAAAACATTGTGAGTGAACTGAACTTAACATCTTTGGAAGAGATAGAACTATTGAATAAGTGGTTGGGACCAGAATCAGCGAGATATGCACAAAGCATAAGGACCGCCAGTGTGAATCCGGATATCGCTTTAGCCCGACTATGGGAACGCCTGGAGGACAGATACGGTAGGCCTGAAATGATTGAGGCGGCACTAAAAAACAAACTTTCAGCCTTCCCGAGACTCAGTATTAAAGACAACAAACGATTATACGACCTCGTGGACATTGTGTCAGAAATAGAAGCAGCAAAGGAAATTCCACACCTCTCTTCGCTTTTCGCATACTTTGACTCATCAAGTGGAGTGAACCCCATCGTGTCAAAACTTCCTTACCAAATCCAAGAGAAGTGGACCAGGCATGCAAACAGCTTTAAAGAAAGTCACTACATGACCTTTCCACCCTTCCATGTTTTCTGTAAATTTATCCGTGACACGGCACGAATGAAAAATGATCCATCCTTTTACTATGACAATGTGATTGAGAACGCCAAAGTTGATGGAAGTCGACGAAAGCCAACAGGTGCATCATCTGTCGCTACAAGGAAAACTGACACAAATGCTTCAAGGCCCATGGACAAGACGGAACACACGCAACTGTGTCCCCTACATGAGACTGGCCATTCACTGAACTCTTGTCGTGCCTTCCAAAAGAAAACTGTTCAAGAGAGAAGAGAATTCCTTCGATCAAAGGGAATTTGTTTTAAATGCTGTGAAGAGAAACATCTGGCCAAAGACTGTCAGAAAAGAATGAAGTGTAACATCTGCAAGGAGCCAGGACATGCCACTGCCCTGCATGTCGAGAAACGCGCAAGCGACACTGAAACTGATAGCCAGGTAAAGGCCGTATGTACACAAATTTGTGGAAACGTGCATAAAACTAGCAAATCCTGTGCTAAGACACTCTTGGTCAACGTTCACCACGCAAACAACCCAAACAAGGTGCTACGAACGTATGCGATAATTGACGAACAGAGCAATCGATCTTTAGCAAACAGTTGTTTCTTCAACTTCTTTGGCGTGGAAGGTCCGGACGTCCAGTACGAGCTTACCTCATGTTCGGGGCTGTCTACCCAAACTGGAAGGAGAACGGCAGGATTCATTATCTCATCTTTGGACGGAAAATCTAGTCTTCGTCTTCCATCATTGATGGAATGCAACTATATCCCAAACAACCGTGATGAGATTCCGACACCAGAGGTCGCAAGGTCTTACAGACACATGAGGGACATTGAGGAGGAAATACCCCCCTTAGATCAGGACGCAGAGATAACATTGCTGGTTGGCAGAGATTTGTTGCCTGCCCACCACATTTTAGACCAAAGACTGGGAGACTCCGACTCTCCATTTGCTCAAAGACTACACCTAGGGTGGGTAGTGATTGGTGAGGTATGCTATGGGGCCTCACATTCTCAGGAATCCTTGTCAGTGTGCAAGACATATACTAGGACCAATGGACGTACGTCTCTCATGGAAACTTGCGAAAATTCATTCCAATTGAAGGAAACAGACATATTTGCTAAGACGAAGCATGACGACTCACCAGGCCTCTCCATAGAGGATAAGAAGTTCGTTGACATCATGGAGCAAGGTTTTGAAAGAGATTCTGAAGGATGTTGGTGTGCACCACTTCCATTTAGAGAAAACAGACGGCTCCTTCCGAGCAATAGAATTCATGCACTTCACAGGGCAAATCTACTTACTAGAGGACTTCAAAAGGACCCAGACAAAAAACGGCATGTCGTGGAATTCATGGGCAAGATCCTGGATAATGGTCATGCTGAGATTGCGCCACCACTTTCTTCTCCAGAGGAAGAACACTGGTACCTGCCTCTTTTTGCAGTTTACCACCCCAAGAAAGGAAGCGTCAGATGCGTGTTTGATTCATCGGCACAGATTCAAGGACTCAGTCTCAACAGCATTCTCTTGACCGGACCAGACTTGGTTAATAGTCTACTTGGAATCCTGTTAAGGTTTCGCCAGTTCCAGGTAGCAGTGACAGCAGACGTAGAACAGATGTTTTACCGTTTTTCTGTTCCAGCATGTCACAGAAACTACTTACGATTCTTTTGGCACAAAGACAACGATACAGAGAAAGAACTTACAGAGTACAGGATGAAGAGACATGTCTTTGGGAATAGTGCATCCCCAGCGGTAGCTACCTTGGGACTACGCAGAACTGTAAGAAACGCCGATGAAGATGTCAGGCAATTTGTGTGCAGAAACTTTTATGTTGACGATGGGCTTTTATCTGTAGATACAGTCGAAGAAGCGGTCAACTTACTCTCAAAAACACAGAAAACTCTTAAGGAGGAAGGGAACATCAGGCTGCATAAACTTGCCTCCAATGACCCAAAGGTATGCAGTGCATTTCCAACGGATGACCTAGCCAAAGAACTCAAGAATCTGAACCTAGATTTAGATGAAACCCCCCTTCAACGGACCCTTGGTGTGAGCTGGAATGTGTCCACAGACATGTTTACATTCCAAGTGTCGCGTACTCTTCATCCGTATACAAAAAGGGGAGTACTTGCAACTATTAATAGCCTTTATGACCCAATTGGATTCCTTGCACCTGTTATAGTCAAAGGAAAAATGATACTACGGGACTTGATGGCTGAGAAATTGGACTGGGATGACCCTCTCCCTAAGGATCAGTACTCTCTATGGTGTGAGTGGCGAGAGTCACTGCCAGCGTTAGAGGATATAGCAATACCAAGGGCTTATGCGTACATCAATAGTGCAGAAGTCTCGCGCAGAGAACTACACATATTTGCCGATGCATCACAAAAGGCAATTGGTGCAGTGGCGTATATGAAGACTTTCAAGGCAGACGGCACCCTTCATGTGGGATTTGTCCAGGCAAAGGCAAAGGTTGCACCTATACATGGGCACACAATTCCACGTCTGGAATTGTGTGCAGCTGTGTTAGCATCTCAACTGAAACTTACGATTTTGAACAACCTAGATGTTGAAATAGCTGCCACGACCCTGTATTCAGATAGCAAGGTAGTACTCGGGTATATCAACAACGAAAGCAGACGATTCTACATATATGTGGGAAATAGAGTAGAGAAAATACGTCAGGCGACATCTTGTCATGAGTGGAAATATTGTCCTACAGATCAGAACCCCGCGGACATTGCCACCAGGTCAATCAAGCCTCAGAACCTTCAAGAAAGCAGATGGTTATGTGGACCCCATTTCCTTAGGAACACAAAAGATGAAAAGTATATTCCCAGTGAATCAGGAAATCCCACTGACAGATTCCCATTGGTTGATGTGGAACAAGATAAGGAGGTGAGACCTATTGTGAAGACCTTGCATACCGCTTGTAAGGAGGAGGTATACCACCCCTGGTGTGAGCGATTTAAGAATTTCTCCTCTTGGATCGGACTGGTCAGAGCTATTGCGCGACTGCAGCACCTTGCTCAGTCCTTTAACAAGTCTAGTAGCTGCGTGGGATGGCACCATTGTTCAGTCCCAAAGAGTGCTGAAGCTTACAAAAGAGCAGAAGAATTCATTATCAAGGCAGCCCAGAGAGAATTCTTCCTGGAGGAAGTTGAGAGCCTTATGGAGGGGAGAGAAATTAAGAAAGGAAACGCTATCTTGGCCTTGTCACCGTTTTTAGACTCTCGAGGACTTCTCAGAGTTGGAGGAAGATTGAGGCGTGGAACCAAATCACTTCGACAGATTGAAACTTGCCCTATTTTGATACCGAAAGGAAGTCATTTAGCAAACTTATTAGCTCTACATTGTCATGAACAGGTCTTTCATCAAGGTCGACGCCTCACTGGAGGGAAACTTCACAGCATGGGATTCTGGATCGTAGGAGAGAAAAGGTTAATCAACAGTCTTCTGGGGAAATGTGTCATCTGCAAGAGACTGCGTGGTACATTCTGCTCTCCTAAAATGGCCGAACTTCCTGAAGACCGTTTAAGTCCTGGACCCCCTTTTACCTACGTCGGAGTAGATGTATTCGGCCCTTGGAGCATAACCGCACGCAAAACCAGAGGAAGTCATGTAACGCAGAAAAGATGGGCTGTACTTTTCACGTGCTTAACCAGCAGGGCGGTCCACATTGAAATCTCGGAGGAACTCAGCACCTCAAGTTTTATCAATGCAATGAGGCGCTTTATCGCCATTCGAGGACCAGTCAAGATCTTCAGATCAGATCGTGGCACCAATTTTATCGGTGGAGTCAAAGAGTTGGGCATGAAGAATGTTGTGACCGAAGATGCCTCCATCAAGAACTTCTTAGCGGAAAGCGGCTGTGTTTGGATTTTCAACCCACCACATGCTTCCCATTTAGGAGGCGTGTGGGAGCGGATGATCGGAATCGCACGAAGGATTCTAGATGGGATCTTGCTGAGCCAAAAGTACATCAAAGATCTTACTCATGAAGTGCTTGTTACCCTCATGGCCGAAATCAGCGCTGTCATGAACTCCAGACCAATTGCTGCAATATCCACAGATCCTGATGACCCATCCATATTAGCGCCATCCAGTCTTTTGACCCAAAAGGTTGGAACACCACCAGATGACATTCCTCAGTTTGGTATCAAAGACATATACAAGTCACAGTGGCAGAGAGTCCAGGTGATGGCTGATGAATTCTGGAAAAAGTGGCAGAAAGAGTACCTGACGGGACTTCAGACCAGAAGAAAGTGGGCGACGGACCAACCTAACCTAAAGACAGGTGACATCGTTCTGTTACGCGAGTACGATTCTGGACGCAACTCATGGCCGACTGCCATGGTCAAACAGACTTTTCCGGGAGCTGATGGAAGAGTGCGAGAAGTGGAGGTCCGTTTGTGTAGAGGAGAGAAAGTGGTCACTTACGTTCGTCCCGTTCATGAACTTGTGCCGTTGATCACTGATTGAATTAACATTTGTACATAAAACTGCTCTTGTGTGTTTTCATTTTTGAGTTTGATGAATAAGAATGATTATTTTCTCATCACCTTATATGAAATGCCTTGTTAGTTGTCAGTTTGTTTTGAATTATTTCATTAAGGTGATTTTTTGTAAAATCAGGAGGGGAGTGTAGTGTCCCGGAATTATTCTTTCCGGTTTTGTTGGGTTTTACTTTTCATTTTTATTAACTGTATTCCGGGTGATCTAAGGCATCAGTGCCAACCTCGTGGGTTCCAGAACCCAGCATATTTTACTATCTTTAAAGCCACATATGAAGTAAGTTTTGTGCCTTTTCATTTATTACGATGTGTAACCAATGGATAACACTCGTTTCCTACTCATATATATAATTTTTAACTGTCATATAGAGTCATCGAGTATTTGGCGCGTTTTTACCTGCCTTTGTTTTGTTCGTTAATTTTGTATGCAACAATTGATTGATAATTGCATTTTTAATACATTTATAAATATGATAGGGATAAACTATTTTAATGTCCGTTTATGAACTTGTGTAAAAGATTTCGATCGAATAGCTCTGAGATTTGTCAAAATTCAAAACTATGGAAGCCCACTTTTGTCATATTTTTATTGTGTATGTTTTATATTGAGATACTGTTTACATTTTGTATTGTTTGTTTGTAGTTTTTCACCCTCTCCGGGGGTTTGGATGCAATAAAACCTCGAACATTGCACAAAATATGTTAAATCAAATAGATCGTGAAATAATTATATATACAACCTACCGATCAAAAACAAGATATTGATAGTTTTTTTTTTAAAATATGAACGAAACCATACCGAAAAACAGTTGAATTAATCGATTTCTAACGTAAAACGTTTATACAGGCATGGACAGAACAGCGTGTACATTCTCAAAAACCATTTTGTTTGTTTGTTTTTAAAGAACCGTTAAATTGTTTCTTTTCCTTTAAATGTAAATGTAATGCGGAATGTATGACGAGATAAGATGAACGATACTTTGCTTGAGCATGAAAGTGTGTCATGGCAAACACTATTTCCGTTCCGTTTTTCCCCTTATTACTATAATACCAGATTTGTAATGTATTTTGCTGAAATAATATAGTAACTACACAAATGAAAATCTCAATTATAAGAGCCATGCAAGATAAACTACGTAAATAATCATAAAAAAATTACATAATCTCCGGCAATTTTGATGAATCCAGCCTGTATACAATTAGATTTTTCGTATTTATATATTTTCCCCGAATTTGGACAAGATACCATGGTGACGTCGCCAGTTTACGCGACAGTAATACATGTATTTGCTTTGCATGTTTGTCTCCCACCTGAACGAGTTGAAATCAATCAAAATAATCCAGGAATGTTCAACAAAAGAGACTTCAACCGTAGTGTGTACTATGAACGCATGCTTGGGATATCAAGTTTCACTCCAAGGTTTTTGCCGTGGGGTTGGTCATTGTACTTGGTAATTTCGTTAATTGAAGACCATTTTGAAAGCTAGTGGAGGCGAAAACTTCAGATTAAAAAAATATATATATTAAAACTGGTACCTGTACATTCACTCTATTACATGAATTTACCAGTCTATTTTACCAAGGTACATAAAACCCAGCAAGATTTATACAAATCAAAATTCTGCACCTTATACAATTTTCTATGTAGGTTTCGCCCTATAAACCAACCGCAATATCCAGGCTTATTTGTGGGAAATCCGTTTCCGAATTTAAACAACAACAGGACGTCCTGAAACATAATCAATTTAGCGAATACGTCCGATACCAAATCTGTATCCTGCTTGATTTGATAACATGTGTAAGGCAAATACTTGTAATTCAGACTGGGTACACACTGTAGTATTCGATATCAATAAAGGTGGTATGGGACACATCCATATTGTGCCGTTCTTCCTATATCGAAATATTAATAAACAATTAATTTAAATGTAATTTTATAAATGTTTTCTTTCCCAAAATTGTTACACAACAGCATTGCGCAATAGGTTTGAGCGTTAACTACGAATCTGGGCTGCGTTTTACAAAAGAACTTACGACTTACGATCAAATTAATGCTTTTTATTCACAAACTAATCAATATTTCAATTTAATGGCTGTAAAATAAAATTGTAGAAATCAAAATAGGTGTACATAAATGGTTTTATATAAATTTGGTTCATAAAAGAGCGATCCATGAGACTTAAAATATGTACGACTTTGTCGTAATTTCTTTTCTAAAACGCAGCCCGGAAAGTCACGAGTTCAAATCCCGTAAGGGGTTTCATTAATTGTTCCTTTCCCAAAATTTTCTGGTCAAATAGTTTAAAATATAAAAATTCTAAACAAGTCAAAATACTTTAATTTTAATGTACTTTTATCCACATGAATATTGACAAGTGTCACATACCACATTAAAACTATTTTTTTTTTAATTAAAGAACAAAAACATACATTTTTTGTCATCAAGTTTTAATCAAACTATCTACAGAGATAAAGAGGTCAGAAAAATGTAATTATAAACTCTATTGTAACAAGAATTGAAACGGAACATTAATAAAGTTAACGTTTTACACAGGAACATGTAAACACATAGGAACACAGAATATCCTTTTGTTTTTAACATGCGTTAATATACTTTGGTACCATTATACAAACATGTAAAAAACGAATTTTAATTGAACTGAACAAATAACAAAATACTTAAAAGTTGGTTGCTTCAATTCATATTTTCTGGGACTATGTCATGAAAAAATTGGACACAGAATGTTTACAATAAACACAGAATATCATTTTGTTTTCAACATGCATTAATATACTTTGGTACCAATATGCAAACATGTAAAAAACGAATTGAACTTGAAAAATAACAAAATACTTAAGAGTTGGTTGCTTCAATTCATATTTTTTGGGACTATGTCATGAAAAAATTGGACACTGAATGTTTCCAATATACACTCATATTATGCTGCAATATTAATGAAGATTTGTGTAACATTGAAATATTTTGGTTGGTAAAAAAAAAAGAGAATAGATAAACTTTCTAATTGATTTGTTTCAACATACATGTATAAAACACATGCTCATGTTTTTCATCACTAGCTAACAAACTATAATAAATAAAATACCATACATAAAATAGATGATATAAGACTTCTTCATGGATTTCTCATTTCAATCACAAAATGATAAAATTGATGAACTTTTCATAAATAAACACACATCTCATCAAGATCATATTGTCCATAACTGGATGTAGTATTTATTCTTTAAATACATTGATAATTTCTATGATAATCCTATAACAAAATATTCTTGAACACCTGTTTTCCATACACATTTATAATATAACAGTGTAGTATGCAATGTAGAAATACCATAATAAATAACAAACATATTTAAAGAACTTAAACAAATCACACAAATAAGCCTTAAAAGATGGTACTTTTTTTCTGTAGATTATTGCAAAGACAAGGAGGACAATAGGCAACCCTGTCTAATGCAAGCTTCAGTTTTTAACTGCGTCATTATATAAAATAAAATGTCATTATATAACAAATCGCTATTATCTGAGCAAAAAAAAAAAACAAAAACGTATGGAAATAATATGGACTCTTAGTTTACATACATACTGGTGTGAAATTTTATCATGAGAAAATTATAATTACAAGACCAAATCATTTTTAGACTAGAGGAGATGTGTTTGGGGAGCCATGGAGGTTAAACTTGTTTTCACAACTGGTACAGAATGTAGTGTATTGGGTCTTAACTTTATAATTAGCACTGAACATTTGAGGTGAGAGAAAAGATGAATACTAATTAAGATGTTTACGGCAAATTCAAATACATGCAAAATAAAGGAACAAGTACACGTAAAATACATACTGATATAAATAGCTCCCTCATCGACAATAATAAACATATTAATGTCCACATAGTAGCAAAACATTGCAAAAACTTAAAGAAACTCTAGTAGGACATTGTAAATATTATGCTATATAAAAAATATACATGTAGATGTAAATTTTGCATAAATATATATATTTTAAATGCCTGGATGGAAGCTTGTTTGTGTATATACATGAAGGGATAGCTCTCACAAGATAGCATCACAATGTGGTTGGATCTTCACGTTATCTATCACAACCTCACGTGATATGTTGAAGGAAAAAGTATAATTTACTACATATTGTAAACAAGGATTCAATTTGGGAAGATGTATTAAAGGTTCCCTTTGTGGTTCGAGTTTTAGGATTCAATAAATATAATAATTTGGTTTCTTTTTCCTTCTGAATCACTATTTTTTGTCTCTTTAAAAAAAAATATAATAAAACAATGAATCACATTCTTTGATATATTCTACAAGCAAAAAATCAGAGTAACAAGAAAAATTTGATCTTTTGGTTTTATCACATTTCAGGAAAACTGGTATATATAACATGACTGTGTAACAGACTTTCATCAACTTCATTCAAGTCTTTCAATTTTTTAAACCAATATTAATAGTTTAAAAGTCAGAGTGGTTGACAAGGGAATTCATTCTTATATCAATGAAAATACAGTGGGAGCAAAAACATTTAAATTCGTTTAAACAATTGGGTAAACACTAACAAAAAATCGAAGATGATTACTGGTAGTATGTGCCTGGGGGCAAATAGCAATAAATTGATTTCATCTTCAACAATTCAGGCTTTATTTTTGCTTTAACACGTCAACAAAATTGTACACAAAAGTATGTCTTTAGGCATTTTTGGTGCTTGATCAATGAGATGTGACATTGGGACTTTAAAACTTGAAATAAATTTCACTTTGAATGTATCATGTATCTTTCTGAATCAACAGGAAATTTCTTTGTATGTTATTGATGAGATAAAAATGAATGATATTTTTTTCCTATAAAATAAAAAGACAAGTTTTTGCACAAATATACCACTTTCTAACTCGATCAGCTTTTACAACTTACATTCCCGTTTAAAAGAAATAATGAAACATCTAAATCCAAACAAACACCTCAATGGTACACATATATCTGTTACAAGTCCACACTTTAAAACAGTTTCATGGAAATCAAAAGCAAAACTTTGTTACCACAATCTGCCCCCTTGGATTCTTCTTATTCTACATGCATGTAACTAGGAGACTTTCTAGATGGCAGATGTACGAATAATATGAACAAATTGCATAACAATTAAAATAAATGTTAAGTGATGGATGAACCTGAATTATCTGCTGGCAGGCTTTTGGAATTCTATATCACTATCACTCTCCTCATGCATGGAGATCAGTCTCTGGCCGTTTGAGTCTTTGTGGATCAACCGCTTCATAGGCGAACTCATCCTCGCCTGCGTAGCCCCCAAAGCGCCGGTGAAGGAAGCCTATCACTCCACCAATGCATAGAACGACAAGGAAATTGGCAGCTACATGCCACGAAAAGAACATGGTGGCTATCATCAAATCGTCATGGTCGTCGGGTTTCCATGGGATGTGGTTTGGATATGGATTGTAGAGAATGAAGCCAACCTGCCAGAACCAGGTTCCTTGGAGCAAAAATCCATAGCACCTGGACAGGGCGCAGAGGATATTATGTCGGTACTTCATTTCCAAAATAATTCCTGACTGCATTGAGGGCTATAGAGTAAATCAAAAGCGTATGCAGAAGAACATCCAAATGTGTTCGGCCATGCAGATGAAATTTGAAAAGAAGACCCTCAACTCCAATGGCCAAAATGTTTGAAACATAATCTAAGTCCTTTGGTAGTGGCACATCGAAGAAGAGAAGTAAATCTATTACAGCAGTTATTCCAAAAAAGAAAAACATTGTGGCGTGCTGCCCATTGCCAAGTGCTGTGAATTTTCCATCACTGGTCCCAGTGTAGATTTCTAGCGAGAACCCAACAGACACCATGAACAGTTTGACCATGGCTTCCAGTGGCCAATTCCGCAGTCTCCCAGGACAGCAGAGGAATGGAAACGTGACGGAACTCTTGAACCTGGTGTCGCGCTTCAGAGCTTTGAAATATCGCGTAAAGATGGAGATGATCCACCATACCGACATCACAATGAAAAAAGACCCTGGAAGGGCATGTCCTGCAAAACTTCCCATAATACTCCTCTCTACAGTTTCAAACTACCGAAAAAACGTCAACTGACACAGGATGGAAATCTGAAATGAGAAAAAGCAATTACTGAGTTAGTCACAGTCGCGCTGTACATTTAGAAAATATTGATTTGAAAATGTATAGTATCTGATGAGGTGAAAAATGTTTATTAACAAGACACATTTATCACCTGTTTACAAACCGGTGATCAGAGAGAGACATGCATATTGCCAGTTATATATAGCTATGATCAGAGACCGCGAGGACAATCAACAGATCTGTGGAAATTTCCGACTCAATGCATTAACACACAAAAGCATACCCCTTATAAATCAGATACAACAACCACACATTCACCTGGCTTGCAGTTGGTAGGTGATACCATTACGTGACAGACATCCGGCATATAAAAAGTTAAAAAGTACCGGTAAATCAAAACAATATTTTCCCCTTTAATACAGACATGCTCCAGTAAACAACTATGGCATATTGAACCTTATTAATGTAGATATATAAATCATTGCATTCTTCTTGTTACAACTATATTTTTTAAGTAATCGATTTAAATAATTAAACAATTAAAGCTTTCATTTATAATTATGATGATCATGACGGTATTACAATGTTTTCCTTTCAGATGAAATAACAAAATACCTGTGTAAAATTCCTTAAAAATCATTGTTATTTTTGCAGTAAACAACTTCAAAGTACATTGACAACGATTAAAGTACAAGCTTGTACTTTCTACCTGCTTGAATTAATTCTACAGACACCAAAAAATAGGCAAGGTGTATTGTGAAGCCTGGAATATACAAGCTTGGACCCCAACCCATCACAGCCTTAATTGTACAAGTAATACTTTTAAAATATTCATTTTCATTTTTAAAGTACATAACTATACTTATACATGTACATGAAGCATTAATGTATGATTAATTTTCTCCCATTTAACATGTTGACTTCTCCATACATGTATGTCTTAGTGTTAACCAGGTCAGGACCAATTGCCCAAATAGAATATGACTTTAAAGTGCAAAAAATAAAAAATTTTGACTTTGAAATTTTTGATATAAATCTGCATTAATGTGTATCAAATGCAACATTTGGTTAAGAAGTTTTCCTATATGTCTTTAGATTATAAGACTGATCCCCAAGAAGTTTTGGATATACTGAGGGATCAACCTCCATTATAGTACGGTTACAGAAAAGGTTGTTTACCAAAAGTTGTTATATTTCATCTTTTCTAATGCGGATTTATATAAAAAATTTCATAATCAAAAATTATCATTTTTTGCACTTTTAAATTTATATCCCATTTAGGCTAATTTATCAAAAAAAAGGGTTATTATATCCCATTTGGGGAACTGGTTCCAACCTGTTAACTGTTTCTAAATACAATGATTTTACAATTTTAAATATTTTGCATTTATGGCGCTTATAAATGAAATTGCATCTAGTGGTGGTCAAGTTAAGGTTAAAGTAGATCTGTAGTTATATATGCAAATGATGCCTTATAGGTGGCATATACTGAACATGTAAAAGACTTCAACATATCAAACAAACAAAAAAGTCAGGTATGTTTACACCTGTATGTATTCAAGGACAAGGCCATTTTCTGTGGTTTATCTTATTAATACATTAAAACAATTTTCAAAGGCATTTGGTATAGGCAAGTGACATACCGGTGAGAAGTCCTCAAGGTGAGGATGTTTTTCGATGATGAATGACAACTTCCTCTCACCTCAATCATAACAACAACACCACAGGAAAACAATCACAAAATTGATATTAAATCATTCTAATCTGCATTATGTATGATATCTGTAAATTTTTATTATGGAAACGAAAGTCATTTCTATACACCGGACTGCAGTCAAACTATATTCCAAGCAAATCAGTATCGACCTATCACTGACCGCCGAAACCTTATGTATCGCCGTCCCCTATTCTACCACCTCAGCATAAAGTGAACGAAAAAAAAAAATTGTCAACACTTTATTGAATCAATCCATGAATCAATACTGCTCTCAGGCAAACAATGTACTTGAATGAAAGTTAATGACTTTCCTGCGAGCCCCTCTAATCAATATTCATTGTAAAGCTAATGCTCCTGTTGAATGTTCGTTAGGTCAACCGTATACCAACGGATACCTGTAGCACCCGCATCACATATTTTGATCATTATAACACACAGCTCCATCATTGATAAAGTCTGTTTTTTTCATTTCCAAAAACCAGTGATTGTTTAATTAAGACATAAAGAGCCACCCATATTATACTGTATTCAACCCTTGTTTTTCTTATGTCTGTTCAATATTAGTGATATTAATTAAATAGCAGTATATAGGGTTATAACTCTTACAAGAATAAAAAATACATGTACTCTGATAAAAGCTAATGAAGTCCAATTGTGTTGATGGAGGGACGAGAAAGCTGGGTTAGATAAGATGCCAATTTTACAGTTATAATTATTTTACTGTTGAAACTTAAGTGCATCAAATTCTCTTATCTAATTTCTCTTCCTTAGCCAATCTGCTTGAATATAATAGAATAATTCATATAATAATAATTAAAAAAAAAACAACTCTAATTTTGAAATTTTGATTCCCAAGGCATGCAATTTACAACCCAATCTTCACAATAATTTTCCAGAATACATGTAATGCAACTTTAACTATAACTTAATTGATTACAAGTGGAATTGATCCTTGATATATTAAATGTAAGATTTGATCTTTTTTAAATAATTAAGTTCATTTAATGTGAGGCTCAACTCATGTTACACTGATTGAAGCAACATGAAACAATTTGGAGTAAGAGCATGAATAAATTTGGTCAATAAATCATATTCTTTAATTAATATTTAAAAAACTAATTATAAACATCGAATCTAAAGTTAACTAACATAACATATTACACAAAATTGTTTTAAAAAATTAAACTTTGTTTATTCATGATTTTGAAGTATTTCTTTAACGTATACGTATACTTTAGCTACTGTAACAGCTTTTTAACACCCAGGTCCCAGAAGTCTCCTGTGGATTAATTGACATTTCATTTTGGGCCTATTAAATTCTCTACCCAGGGTATGTTTACCTTCAGTGTTTAAAGGCCAATCATGAATACGCTGATCACTCCTACATACCTGTTTAAATCCCAGATCACATGTCTTTGTCACTAAAATTAAGTAGTTAAGAGTCACGCTTCTCTTTCAATTCCAGATCATGATCACTGGTCTCAGAAAAGGACAAATATTTCACCCCCCTATAAAAGAGCTGTGTCACCATGCATGCTAATCACTGTACCATACCCACGAAAAAACCTACCTCAGGTCCTTCTCTCACCTGTAAACAGGTAGCAATGAGAGATAATGGCACTCGCCTGAGACAGTACAATTAAGTGATGACTTCGTACTTCGTACAGTAGGTTTGATAAACAGACACAGATCTTTGAAGATTGGCTGGAAGCTTTGTAGCTTGGGGTTCTGAGGTGAACCTATCTACTGCGCAGTATCGACCAGTTCATGCTTTAAATCACGTATCTCTAATTCACCTGGACAAAATCACTGGAGGATTTCAAAATACCTTTAACCGGCCAGCTCCCCCCATCCCCATTATTGACACCCCTTTTGGGGCTATAAATGTCAGCTAGGGTAAACATTGAAAGATGTGCTTTGTGGTATATGACATAATAAGAAAAGAACAGTATTTTAATCTAGTCAGAATAGAACACTGCTGCAGACTAAATTAAAAGCTTTTGTCACACAGTTTATCATCTACATCTTGAATTATACTGCTACTTACTTAAAATTAAATGTATAAGATTTTTGTTTATTTTGCATTTTCTTAGTAATTAACTTATATCTTCAAATGCATAAAAAACAAGATAACTGTGAGCCCATGCTCTCTACTGATATCTCCACTCTGATGTGAATATATCATATACAAAATAAGCAATGTCATCAGAAAAAATCGCAAACTGTGGAACTTTTCTTCTTATTGCAATATAGTTCTCGATCAACACTCCGAAAATAATAGGCAAGATTTTAAAATCACAGAAGGGTGCTTCTCGCGATTTTACGCAGATATTAATTCCTCGCGTTTAATTAAGGAATCTACAGTATACTAGTGGAATACTTACATACATGTATATGAATTTTGAAGTTTAAAACTCTGTTGAAATCAAAGTTGGTTTCTTCTTCCATGTAAATTAACGATGTTATTCATGTTACATATAAAATGTGCACAATAATATACCAGCTAGGACGTACCAGGATAAAACATGGCACGACCATTATAACATGAACAGGAAGGGGGGTTATCTTGACATAACATTCAGTCACTGCGATGACCATATCCAGTACTGGTCATTATAACATGAACAGGAACGGGGGGTTTATCTTGACATAACTTTCAGTCACTGTGGATGGCCATATACGGTATGGTCACGTCACAACTTGGCCACTAGAAATTTAATCTCCTTTAATTATAAACTCTTTGTTTGACTTTCAATGCACAAAAAAAAAATGGTTGTCCTATATAATGACCAAAGATTTCATAACAGTCTAGCCAACACCATGCAAGGGTATTGATAAAAAAAAAAAAAACCTCTAGCAGATGCCATATCAAATTACATATCTGTTGTAAATATCTAATACAATGTTTAATAAATATTATGTATATATACTCTAAAGTGTTTATAAGTATTGTTGGTGAACTAAGCTGATATATATATATATATATATATATATATATATATATATATATATATATATATATATATAAATAATTTTTTTTTTCTTAATCAACTTGGGTTTTATCTAAATATTGGATTTTTTCAAATATTAGATTCAATTTGTTGTGTACAGTATTGTATTTCTTTATCTACATGACAAATATTAAATCCTCAGAAAACATACACATCTACCAAAGCTTACAATTTACGGTACATGTACATGTTGGAACAGAATTTCATTTTTGAAACCTATACTAGCTAATAGCTAGGACCCCCCCCCCCCCCCTTGAAAATGAAAATTTATCGCAAATATGCCTCGGAACCCCCCCCCCCCCCCCCCCCCCCCCCCATGTATTAGGAATTTCATGATTTGGGGAATATTTTTTTTTCTTAGGTATGGATTTTTGTTGGAGCTATAGGTATACTATATTCCCCCAATTAAGATTTCTGATGATTAGTGTAGCCCCCCCTCCGACTTTCAATTCGGACCCTCCCCTCCCCCCCGGAAATTGGAAATTCTGGATCCACGCATGTATTGTCAATCAAAAAAATAAATCAATTAAAGCAACACTGACAAATAAGACAATAACTTACAAGCACATGTAAGTCCATACTGATAGGTTCACTGAATTACTGTAATGGGGCAGCTTTGATAAGCCAGTAAATTTAAGATTAATACTATATCAACAATCATGTGGTCTAATTCTGAAAACAGATACTTTTTTTTCTTAGACACAATTGAAGTTCAATTCGAATCATAGCTGAACAACTGATAGCCATAGAGCAATAAACAAATATATTACAAGCATTTACAACTTACATTGTTTCTCTTTGTCATCAATGTTTTAATCCAGACTGCGAGTATAACAGTTTACTGTCAGTGACATTTCCTTTATGAGACTCGGTCAAGATTTCCTTCAAAGTTGAAGAGAAAAGAGAGAAATAAAAATAAACACGACACTTTTGTTTGCTAGCCTGTCCACAGTCCACCAAACGCCACTGTGCGTATTTTGTATAGGGATTAAAATTACGTGACCACACTTGCTCATACACACACATACAACAGAGAAAGAAATTTTGCAATATCAATTTGTACGCTAGCTGCTGCTGTGTTTTTAAACCACGTTTCTATGCAGTAGTTAGTTGTGATTACCGCGGAGGGGACATTTTTCTATCTTAAAAGGCTAAAAACTACCAGTACCGGTACTTTTAGTCTTTAAATCTAAACTTTTAATCTTCAGTCAAGTGTGACAGAATTTATAGGTATTAAATCACCTAATTTTAAGATCATAAAGGTCATGATGCCTTACCATTTCTATTTCTTATTTTAAATTCACCTCAGACTATACATAATCTTAGGCTGAATGCATGCAAGCACTCATGAGGCACATGTACTTTTAATTTAGAAATGAGCTTTTCATAAGATATATGCACTACTGTTATAACAAACATTTATACCTATATAAGATCGTACATGTAGGTTTATGCATTCCATACGGGTCTATAAGTTTATAATGGTTTTAATATTGATTCCCCTGACCTCCGAATAACCTGGGTTTCGGTATCATTAAGTTGAAATTGTTTCTGAAAGTATGCATATCAACAGTGTAGTAAACTTGAATCATGTAAAATAAAACTATATATTTTTTTAGCAAATGTGTGAATATTTAGGATAAATAAGCTTTGTCAATCATCATCCAAGTCAATGGTGGAACTTTTATGTATGAATAGTTAGTTATTTTTTACTATTCTAGAATATTCTAGAAAGTAAAAGGAACATCAGAGAGTGTCCTATGTAGTTAAGGCTAGGCCTGTCCTTCACTTATGAACAAAACAAGTTGCTGTCCTTTAAAAAAGGACTACAATACGTGGACCATTTGCATGTGTTTCCAACGAAAACGTGAAAGACTTAAGATTATCACAGATTCCATCGACTCTAGCCCTTTGCTTTTAACCACTAAATTTGTACGTTGAATTACGTATGTATGTATAGCCCTTACTTTTTATCTCAGAATTGAAAGGATTAATACTTCTAAAATAATTATTGAAGTTTGCATGTAAGTATCAGGCATTCGGTGAATTCTACTATTTGCGCACACATTACGATTCGCACTACTTTGTTAACTATGCAGTGACAACTTTGTGTAAATTAAAAATTTCATATTTTGATGCATTTTTCTTGAGATTTAAACTTTTATACAGTGACATAATTATCATACTTAAATGCTTAAAAAAAATTAATCGGGCAGTTCTCTAGCCTCGTCTACTATAAAAGTCAAGTTAAGTTACGTGTCATATTCGGAATACTTCAAAACATTGCAAATTATGCTAATTGATGCATGTTGTAATTTCGGCATAACATTAACTTATTTCATAATACTGATAGTTCATATCACACGCCAATCATTTCTTTAAAAGGAATACTTTGTTTCTGTACTGTTTACCGACAACTTTACAATTACAGCGCCTTTGAACTTATGTGTGCATATGGCACGGAATCCCGATTCAGATAAACGTGTGCTAGCCTGGTTCCCTGAGCTACCAATTACGCACAGGAACCAGGCTAGCTCATGCGCAGGCTGAATTTTTCCCATAGCATCCGGTTTAACCTCGCTTATATATTTTCTGCGTGGACCTCAGGGTCCACGCAAATATCTGACGTCCTCCTGAGGAAAAGATAAACAAGAGGATTCAGTCAATGTGACAGCAAACCGAATTTTCTTTTGTGTGAACATGCAGTATCAATAATCCAATTGTTGATTTATAAAAAAATCAAAGTACATGTATGATGCGTATCTCAATGGTGCATATTTGTACAATTGATTAATGCAAATAACTGAATTTAAATCTTGAAATTTGTAAGAGGAGTTACATTGTATCTGGACAAAGGATGCTCTAGATCGATCCTCACGTGTCAGTTTTTTCTGTATTTTGAGCTAATCTTAACATATCTTGCATTAAACTTATCCTATTTTTTATCTTAATGAGGGCAACTTCACCACACATCAGACACATATTCCCCCCCCCCCCCAGAACTGAGAACTTTGGTTTAAAATATACAAATAAATAAGAATGCATAAACTAGTTGATAGTTGAATTAGAACTACTTAACATAATCATCCTGGTAATCAAGTTCAAAAGCTATTATTTTTTTCATAAATTTTCAGAAATCAAAATCCTACCAATATGCACACCTCTGATATATGTACAATTGATCTGCAAAAGAACAACTTCCTATCTTGAAAACTGTATGAGGAGTTATCCGACAAATGAGGGTACCCTTTTGGCAGCCAACTGCCCACCATTTTCACCATTTCAATAACCAGATTTTTCCGTTGGAAAACCTGGTTAACAATAAAGTAACCTTAGAATAAAGTACATCAGATGCTCCATCATCAAAAATTTGGTTATTACCAAGATATTCAAATTACATGTAAAATGATTTAGCAAAATTTGAATATTTCTTTCTTAACTGTTTTCCACAAAAATACAAAATCTGCCACAAATGAATGAAGATGTAAATTTCAAAATACATTTTCAATTTATATGAACATTGTCTTTGGAGATTTTATCATTTAATTTCAATGTCATATTTTTCAATTGGTTTTGCCATGGATCTGACATAAATTCACCGGACAATTTTTTCCTTCTAATAAGCATGTGTTGTGCCCATTCTTTTAATAGTAACTTAAATTCATAGTAAAATAATTAATTTTTTCAAAATATACTAAGCAAATGTCATATGGTATGTCATTTTGTGTAACATATGTGTTTTAGAGTTTGCTCATGCCAGATGACAAGTAATTAGTGAGGTCAGTCTGATCTGCTAATTATCCCCAATTAGTCAATATAATTGTTCCAAATGAGTCAGATTTAAAATTTATCTCTATGTTTCTTAGTCTACTGACAGACTCCGGTGGACAGTCAATAAATGATAATTCATAGTAAATTCAAATCACTTAATTAATAAATTGTGAAACCTGCCTTCGAGTTATAGCTCTATGCATATTTGACTTAAAGGTCAATTCAAGCCTAAAAACTATAGGTCGACCCCCTGTCTGTTGGGTTGGGCCTATACAAGTTAGTTCCCCATATCCTATGGTGCCCTTTCCCCTCAGTGACACAACTAATTCTTTACCGAGCACTAACAAATTGTAATGTTTTGGATTAATCAGGTCTTTTAAAATCAAAGTATTGGTATGAGAAATAACCCTCACTGATAAATACCCCTTTACACAGTTGATATCATTATGACTTAATTTTTTGACTGTAAATCAAAGAATTTGACTTGATTATGAAATATGAATCATTTATAATCTGTTTGTAACACATAATAAACTTTTTTGATGACATCACAATTGCTCACACATAAAAATGTACTAAGCCGCTCAATGTTACGTTTAAATTTTGTTCATTTTTTTCCTAAAGAGAACAAATTTGTCTCAATTTCAAACAATAAACAAAATAAATTCAATAGCTAAAAAAGAGTCAGAAGACTCATATAAAGTAGGTTGAAACAGTTTAACGGCGTACTTTATAACTTCAATTTCACTCCTCATTTCCTCATGTCAATCTGAGAAATTGTTCTTCAATTCGATTAATATTCGACGGTCAATAAAACCAATGAAATTATACCACAAAACCAGGGACGTTTATACTAAGTTAGTATATACGTCCCTGACAAAACAAAAAAAGATTTTTATTATTTCACCACCAATAACATGAATAAGTTCCACAAATCAACAAATTAAATCCGGCCATGAACTTTAATTAATTTAAGCCATTTTGGGGTAGAGTATTGGGACGTATATATTAGTAAGTCCAATATATCGTGTATATACGTTCCTAGTTAGGTACCACATGTAGTATAGGAACGATTGCCGTATTCTACCACAGGACTTGATAGTTTTATCTATGACGGTAAATAGTAAACAACATCTAATGACCTGTCGCTTGCGAAGCTTATAAATAGATGTTGTTTACTACGTTACAGGCCTATAAATGTATCATGCTTTGATGACAAGTCCCGTGATTCTACCCACCGACTGTTCAACAAAACTAACTGGATGATAAAAAATGCAAAACTAGGCAAATATTAAAAAGAAGAATGCTTACCTCAATACAGGTATGATAGTTTCATTCAGACATGATATCACCGTCCCAGATATCCACCCGATCTGAGTCTACGTGACATGCATCACAGACTTCACAAAAGTTTATGAAGTTACCGGAGTTGATCGAAACTTGTTGGAATCCAGAGCCCGATCTTAATTTAAGATTCGATGGCATAATTATATGTACATGTACATGCCAAGTCAGTTTTGCAGAAATTAAATAAAACCGTTCGATTTGGTAAATCGCGTAAGACTAAATAATGGGAGATATAGAACAGTAGAATGACAGATTGGCTGAATGAACTAATGAATAAATGAGATATAATCATGATTGTGTGAATGAATTAATGCAAAAAAAAAAAAAATGCGTGAAAATATGCACGAATTTATCTATAGCGCGATTCATTGTGGATCATTGTGGTTAAAAGACGCGCCCATTTATAGGGTCTATTTTGGTATCATCATTTTTACCGGGGGGGGGGGGGGGGGGGGGGTCCGAGGGATAAGTGTGTTTACCGAGGTAATAGGGGGTAATTAAGAATTGTGCGATTTTCTTACTGAATTTTTAACTTGTATCGCAAAGTACACTTATAGGACATTTAGTTTACAGCTTCAATTCATGAAATTTCTTAAAATTTTCATGATAAGTTATGATAAGTTATGTTGTTTCACTATATGTTCAGAGGGGTCATAAACATACGATATTTGGTTATGAAAATCAAGAAATGAACAATGTTCAGATCGGCAGGACACGAACATTGGATGAAACAGACAAACAATCAAAAAGGTTAAAACTGAAAATATATGACTTTATTGTCATCATGACATCTCTCTCTCTCTCTCTCTCTCCCCCCTCTCTCTCTCTCTCTCTCTCTCTCTCTCTCTCTCTCTCTCTCTCTCTCTCTCTCTCTCTCTCTCTCTCTCTCTCTCTTGTCATCATGACAAGAAACAGTAACTAGACATACTGTGCACAAGTTCATAAATAATACTCTCCACTAAGAATATGTAACAATTCAAGTATTTTTCTTTTGGATGCACCATTTTTCATTTATTATACTTTCATGTTAAATACTGATATCTGATTATAATAATAGACGCAGTTGATGATCCGTCCTATTACCCTCGGCGTTAGCAACACACTTAGCAACGGGTAACACAACGAATTGTTACATGCGCGTAAATTATGCGCGTGCGGTTCGCCGTGGATTCACGTCATTTCTATATAAAATCAGTTAAAAAAAAAACTCTAAAATTAAGACATTCAGTATAATAAAATAAATAGTGCCTGTTTGGGAGGATAACAGTTGAAATTGACACCCCTCGAAAACCATTGTCAACCTCCGCTTCGCGTCGGTTGACAATGACCTTGACAATGACCTTGACAATGACAGTGACCTTGAACTTAAAAATGACAATTTCCTATATACATGTATATCCCTACAGTAAGTGTACTTGGTTTTTTTTTTAGGTGGCTCATAAAAAGAACCAGATGGCAGATTTTCTGGAAACTTCGCAAATATATAATAGTTGGTGTTAATTACATATGGTTAAAAACTTAGTTTTGCTATCGTAGTTTTTACGTCCCCCCCCCCCGGCCTCCTTAAATAATCCTTTTTGTTGGAGCGACTCATCCTGTAGAAATTCGAGGTTTTAGAGTAGTATCTATTAGACATATAAATCTGCAAATTCCAAATAATTGGAGTAGTTGATGCTTGCAAATTTGTAATCTTATTCGCATCTTTCTTTGTTTTTGTCAGTAAAATCTGTCACTATAGAAAAGACACCTCTCTCTCTCTCTCTCTCTCTCTCTCTCTCTCTCTCTCTCTCTCTCTCTCTCTCAGTACAATTATATTGTCCTAAAACAAGTATAATTTTTCAACCAAACCAACAAACTGCGTATTACATGGCGACTAGCTAAAATATCAAATTGTGTATATAAGTAGATTCAGACGTCGTTTACACATTCAATTTAACTATTAAGCATATATATACCAGAGCCAAATAATTACAGTGGCACAGTGCCATATTGTCGCCAGTATTATTACACGGGAGTCGGCCAAGATTGACAAACGAAAAAATAAAGAATAGCAACCAAACAAAATTACACATTTTAATACATCCACCTTGTCCTTTCTTTTCTCGCAAAAATCGAAAGTGATGCCATCCATCCATCTATCCATCCGTGACAGATTTGATCACGCCCCGACCGAAATTATCACCTCACAATATTCAAAGAATGATTCCTTATCACTTGTCCCTATTAATGTAACTTAAAAGAAAAATTCCTTAAACCCTCTATCTTTAAATTAATTCTATGATTGTCAACACAAAATGTAAAGGATTTGTGCAATTTAGGTAAATATATTAAGAATGCTTTTGTTATCAGAAAACTTCATGTATAAACTTGCCTTTTTCAAGTGACTTGTATTGTACTTAGCATGTGTATATTAATTGTATATGTCTATGAGCTGTACAGCTGTTGACCAATAAACAATTCAGTACGTATATTTATATAATTTTAAGCCATTGTACGATTAAATATTTAAATATAAATAAACACACCCCGCTGCCGCCCTAATTATACATTTGAAATTATGGGTTATATAGTACAAAATCGATATGTAGTGCTATCCCAAGCAAAGACACTGGAAAATGTAAATATTATATATATTACACTATATATGACCATTTTGCCCCGAACAAGAGTCAAAACCCCTACCTCGGGGATATGAAATTTTCAATTGTCATGTTGTAAATTTTGAATTTACTGGGTGGGTGTAAATACAAAATTTACAACATGTCATGTTGTAAATTTTGTATTTACACCCACCCAGTAAATTCAAAATTTACAACATGACACAATTTTGGTAGAGGGCCTTCTGATTTTCTTAACCTTGAAATGTTGCTTTTAATTTTTAGTCCTATTTTCTTTCCAATTTTATTTAGTTTGTTTGACTTCTCTCTGATGTCACATATATAATGGGACAGTAAGGCGAGGTCCACTAACCTTCTGACCATTGTCCACTGTATTCCTGTATTCCCCTTGGCTTGTCAAATGCCTGTTTTGTGATTCAATCTCTCACTAATTTTAAAAGGATGGACAAGAGTAAGCAGCCTTCTTTCAATCCAGTCTTTATCAGAAAGGCGTCAGTGACACAGTGGCTTGGTTGTTGGATAGTAAATTTCCTAATTACTTGTTCCCGAAGAAAAAATTGATTAAAATTGTCAATCTTAATGTGTATTTCTGTGTATTGTTATAAATAAATTCACTGAAACCCCCCGTTTCACTCGTGTTAAAAAAGTGTATTCAATATACATTAAACTTTTTTTAATGTACATTGAATACACTTTTTTAACATGAGTGAAACGGGGGGTTTCAGTGAATTTATTTATAAAAATACACAGAAATACACATAAGATAAGATAGGAAATGCACTATCCAACAACCAAGCCCCTGTGGCCAGTGAGGGATGCTTCAGGTATCACTTGTACCAAGAATTCTTCATATAAGGTCTTGATGACCCTCTTAGATGGTATTCAGTGGTGTCTTAGTAGTTGTCACGTTCCATATCTCTGTTGACTCTGTCAAAGGGGTTTTCGTAAGATAATATGTATGTACACTGTACAGTGATGATTGCCATTCAAGTGAACAGATTGCCTACAATTATTCTAAATGTTGCAATTTTAAATTACGCACTGATATCACTGGTCAAATATTGTTGCTATTATGTTAAATATATCATAATAGCTGAAATAAAAGTGAAGAAAAAAAAACCGGTATGTATATAGATTATATGTTAGATGAAAATTGTCATATGCATGATGATTGTTCCACAAAGAGAGCTAACTCTTTCAATTCTAGTAAGTTGATTAAATCATTTGGATTTCCGAAGGAAAAATTTTGGTTAAATCATAGGCCTTGAAATAATTCTATGTGAATAAGTACATTACAATAAATAATGAAAATTTCATATCAAGCACATACTTTTCAGATTTTGTTCTCTCTCTAGGATTACGTGTAGTAAATTATCTACATAATTAACTTGCTGCCTGATCAAGTGATTCACGCTGCACATATGACTTCTGTAAAACTAGTAACTAGTACTACGATCGCGAGGGAGGGAGGGGGTAGAAGATAATTTCGATTGGGGGGGGGGGCTATTTCAGTAAGTTTGAATTTTCTAGGACAGGGACGCCAGACAGGGAAGTCTATTTGTCTCACATTTATAAATGCGATTATCAAGTTTTCTTCCGGGACGCATAATGATTTGGTGCAGTTATCGCTCCTCGTATAATCAGTCAGTAGAACTTCACAGATTAAAAAATAAGTACGTTAACACATGTTGATAAAACATCAAAATCGTCATACTATATCTGTAGTGCATTATCATAAAGCTACTCAAGAAATTTGAAACCAGTTTGCCTAACCATGATAGCGTAAAAAGTCTGCAAAACGAAGACGGGACAGAATGACTGACAAACCGCAGTAAAGACTAAATACATGTAGCCCCCCTCCCCCCCCCCCCCAAAAAAAAAAAACAACAAACAAACAAACAAGCAATCAAACAAAAAACTACTTATACTAAGAATAACATTTTGCATTACCAAAAAACCTATGTTTTTAGCGGAGCTAAAAAAGTCATTTAAGCTTAACTGTTTTCACGTTAGTCGTTTGATTAGATCGTCTGCTCCATGACACCTGACACTGTAAAAAAAAATACTTAATGATGTAACTCACTTAGAACATAACCCACTTTTTCATCCAATTAGCAGTCGCTAAATATTCTATTAAGTTATGTTTTTATAATCGTTAAGAATTTCTCTAAGTTGACAGCGATGTCACCTTTCGATTGACAGCTTGGAGAGCTGTAAATAAAAGAGAGATGATATTTGATTGGCGCAGAACTTTTTATCAACCATGCAGTGAACAAGTTGGTTATGTTTTAAGTAAGTTAGATCATATTAAGTAAAATTTACGCCAATAAGAGATCTTATCGTGTAAATTTTACTTACTATCATCTAACTATTACTTAACTAAATTATTTACTCTATTTAAAAGTATCAAATATGTCAACCATGCAAACCCTGCACCTTTTTTTCAAAGTGTTGTCACAGGTCAATATAAATGCTTGTTCACTCTCATTGAAATTAAAAGATTCAAATTTTAACTGAAGTTCAGTGTTCTGATAAAATGTTTCATTTTGCGACAGATCGAATCAAATCTATTGAGATGTAACGTAAATGACAAAATTAAGGATAATTATGAGTCTCATTTCCTCTCTTCTTCGTTAAGCGCATGATATTTGATGTGGAAGTTTAGTGTCCTTTCAAAAAATTCAAATTTTTATTGTTACGGTTACCGTATAAATGAACAAGAGTCCCTTGAGTGCTTATTGCAAGCATCCGGCAATAAAAACAATAAAACATTAATGTGACCATGAACTGTTCCCTGGAAACGCTCGTGAATTACAAAATAATGACATATTTATAAACCCCAGAAAGAATTCGATCTTTTTTTCTTCCCTTTTTGATAAATTAACCCTTTCTTTTATCTAACGTACTTATGTACATTAACAATAATTTATTTACCTTTACTTACTCTTTTTCGATCAATGTATGATTAACTTGTTTTTAAAAAAAATGTAAATGTTATAGTCTGTCCCAAGATATTTTTGCCGCACATTTTCTGAAATTATTCAATATTTATAAATACCTCATGGTTCAGACGATGTTTATTCAATAGTATGAAAAAATCCCAAGATTTCCCCTTTTAAACGCCCTCTCTAGCTTGTCGGGTATCAGTACACGGCTAAAAATAAAAAGTCTACGAGGTTTTTCTATTGCCAAGGAGATGAAGACGCCCGGATGATAACGTTGAAAATTGCGCGAGGGGTCCCGAGTATTTCCGAATGGAGAAAAGATGTCAACATTCCCCATTATAAATCTCCGTAGGAAATCTGTTTTCGTTCGAGAGATTTGAAGGATTTTTGATTTTGATTTTTAAGGACGCCTCGCCACGCCACATTGAAAGGGGGATACCACCTGGTATCGCAAATTCACTCAACCATCAACACGAAATCATTCGAGATCGACCGCCGAGAAGTTTGAAGTTCCTTGAAAGATAATTAATCCAGATAATTAACTGATAAATCGTCACCAAAATCGTGCAAAGATAATTAACCCAGATAATTAACTTATACCTCGTTTTCAGTTTAGTTTATTTTATTTATTTCACTCAACACCATATAATGGTACAAGAGGTACATAAGAAGACCAAACATATTTACATATATACAATATAGTTGTAAAGTTCAAGAAAGTAAGTGGGGTGACCGAACAGTATGATTAATTTTTGAAATAAAGAAACACAATTTTCTTAATGTAATGTAATCAACTGAAGATATGATTTCATAGAATTTTTTAGTGTTAGGAGAAGAACAGTAATATGTATCTAAAGACTGACTTCGTAATTTACTTAATGCCTTGCATTCTTATATAACATGAAATTCATCACCAATTTTGTTACAATTACACTAATTACAATAACGTTTACTTCTTTCAACAATACCACACCTTCCTATTTCAACAGGAAGATGATGATTTGTAGTTCTAAACTTAACTAATATTTTTCTTAATTTACTGGGTAACAAGAGTAAGTAGCGTTCACATTCAAAATTTGTTTTAAAAATTCTATATATAACACCCTTGGTCGATTCCTGAATATCGTTATGCCATTTTTGTAAAAATTGATCTCTTAACCTTTGGTTAATAGTTGTCTTAGTTGTCTTAATCCAACTGGAGTTATATTGGTATGATTCATGATCACATCACACATTTGAAAGCCCTCGTCACCAAAATCGTGCAAAGATAATTAATCCAAATAATTAACGGATACCTCGTTACCAAAATGTTTGATCAATCTAACTGCAGATTATGTACAGAGGGGAAAGTTATGAAAGTTTATATCTCTTAAACCATATCATTGATACAACAGGTACAAAACATATATTTTCATACAAATGCAAGATCAAATTAGAAAGAATAGGGAATTATCTGTCGTTTTCCTGGCTTTAATTTCAATGATTTCGATATTTTACTTGCAAGGAAAACGTCAAAACAGGCGCCATTACGAAAATTGGAAATTGGAAGGCTCCAACTGAAGTCGACTCAATTTTGATAAATATGCATTAAAGCTCGCCAATATACGTGTACCTCTTAAAATGAAAATCTACACTGATAAACAAATGCAGGCAGTAGAACCTAGTACAGTAACTGCAACGTTATTTTTTACAAAATAAACGATAGGATAGGATTAATGCATGAAAGAACAATAAACACGCAAAATTTGTAATTGCGAGATTTAAATCAAAGTACTGAAAGTACTGATAGACGGAGGCATCATTTCGGAGAGAATTAAACTAATAAAAATAAATGATTTTCCAAATTTTAAAATAAAAAAGGTTTGAAGTATGAAGACTTTGCAATATCAAATACTACAGAATTGAAACTACTTTTAGAATCTTAATCTTCCTACTCTTATATGGAATATATACACAATAACAAATAAATTGCAAAACAGAAGAAATATTTTAATAGTTACGATTATAAAATCAAAGTACTGAGAGTACTGAAAGACAGGGTCTTGAAGGTTTGAATTTGTAATTTTCCTGGATTTCCTCGAATATGCGTCCAAAATTTATGAGTTTGAATTAGTTGTTACAATCTTTTTTAATTCTGCTTTTTTGCAATTGTCTGATACTTTGTCTAAATTTTACTCACTCCCGGCCTTCATAATTGTAGAAAATTGACACAACGGTATACTATGTTAAATAAGACCCCAAGGAAAAATAAAAAAAAATACCACTAACCGGGAAAATCAAACAACTATATCAAAGAAGATAATTTTAATCATTAGATTTATTCAATTTTGTGATCCAAGGGAAAATCCACAAGTCGGACGGTATCCGTAATAAAAGTTTTTTGAAAACCCCGAAAACTCTAAAACTGCTGAATTAACAAACAAAGTGAAGATTTGTATACCGATAACATAAACAGGCACCTGACGTTAGAAATATTTTTTTTACAATAAGATTCCAAGAACTTTGACAGTAAAAAGATTTGTCACGGTCGCCATTTTGATTTTTAAGACCGACTTATTTGACACGATTTTCTTCATTTGCGATTCATGCAAAATTAATAGGTAAAAATAAATCCGTTCGCCACTTACTACTTTTTTGTGTAAACTCGTGCACCACCTACACGAATTACGATACATCCGTTCCTTTCATTAAAAATCATACTCCGAAAATCAGAGACATAAATAACAGAGATTGTCAACTCCGCCATTAGCGTGTAAATGTTACGGGACCAACCTTACTTTGAGAACTACAAGTGCAACAGCAACCTTCTATAAGTCATTAAATTTGAACCTGATAGTGAACATGAACATGAACCTGTAAATATTCTAAGCATGTTTTATTTATGAAATATTTACAAAAACTCTTTATTTAGTATCTAAATTACTTTTTAAAAACTTATTGACTTTTCACAAAGTAATGGTAATGCATTACTTTACTCATGTAATGGTAATGTAATGCATTACTTCAATAAAATTAAGTAATGGTAATTTAATGCCCTAATTCATGAAGTAATGGTAATGTAATGCATTATTTTACAATGTTATTCACCCCAAGCCTGATTCCAACTAAACCGGAAAACATGAACATTAACATATAACTTGGTTCTTCAATCGATAAGATTGTATATATTATATGATGTATAAGTCTTCCAAAATGTATGATCTATTATAGATTTTGCTTACAATGCATTGTTTAAAATTTAAATTCAGTTTAATCAACTAAAGAACCAACGAACAAGAAGGAAAATTCAGACTTGTTTTTATTGTCTTTGTACAAAATTCCTTTAGAGACGAACAACAGTCATACCGCAAATAGACTGGAAGCCAATGAAACACCTATTTAAAGCTGCTTAGTCCGATTTTTGGGTGTTGATTTAAATCAACTCTCCTATGCAGTTACTCTGGGAAACCGAAACTGAAACAGTGTGTGGACCTAAGCACAAATAATCACCGCTGAGAAGACTTAGTTCTTGAACATAATTGATAAATTCGATGTAACGTACAGTCCTTTCTGATATATTTCATTTTATCAAATAAAATATACAACATGACTTTTTTAAAAGGAAACTTATTTATAAATACCTTGGAAATAGTCAGATTTTAAATAGTACGAACAATTTAGAAGTTATTTGCAGTCGTATGTATTCCTACGCCAGAGTTCAATATAGTCTCGTTCAACCATCGGCTGTCTCCGTACATCTTCGACAAGCAGAGAGTCAGTCTATATTTAGAGGTCGCATCATCAAGCTATCACGTGACCTGGTATCTCTTACTTGTCGGAGATTAACGGAGACAGCCGAGCATCTGATTGAACGAAACTAGAGTTAATTATTGGTTGAATCCATACAATATTTGAAATATTTTGAATACCGATAAATAATTTTATGAAATCAATTCGATTTTTAAAATCGACACAACATGATTCATAGGAGGTTTTCTCGAAATTCTTGTCGGAAAAGTCCGAGAAGTCATATTTTAAAAATGTGCGTAATTCAAATACAGATTATATACTACTTGCCAAGCAAAATAACCTATCGTTGATTTTAAGATAAATAATAATCGATAAAATTAACTCCCGTCAGTACTTCAGTACTTTGATTGTTTGTTATTACGGTATCAAATTTTTTTCCATACAAGCAATTTATCTAAGAAAGTTATGGACTTTCTCCTATTGACACGAGCAGAATAAGTTTCCTTTCAAAGTTAGAAATATTCAAAGTAAATAAAAATAATTTCTTTTTGGGCAAACGAAAAAACAAACCAAAGTGCATCACAGGAATGTTTAGAAAGGAAACCATTTGGTTTCGTCCCCCGAATGATTGGGGTTATTCAACCCCCATGCTATGCATCGATTGTAAAGAAAGCAAACTTCAGAAAAATTAGCGAAAAAAACGTACACATGGTTATTTGTAATTTGTCTGATCGTTTCGACCTTTATTTAATGCGATGTTAAAGTCGTAATACAACCATACCCGTCTCTTCTTCAGGGGTGAAATTCAACATGAGGCGAAATAACGCGGTATCCTTTTATGTTTGTTTGTAAGAAAATTTTGTACGTATTTTTCTTCATTGAAATTTAGCTCAATTGACTAGAAAAAACTGCTGCAATGTCTATTATAATACATATACTAAGCCCAACCATCGTTTAAAAAGCGTTCATAAAATTTGATATAAAATCGGACCAAGCAGCTTTAATGTGTAAAACATCTGTGTATAACCCGTCCCGATTTTAACTTCGGCTTGCGCATGAAGTTTGGTAGTATCAAGGTGAAATATTGTCAAAATAAATTCACAACTTTTCAAAAATGGCACAATGCGTTTGGGAACTTAATTTCGATTCCACTATCAACCTATTCTATTGATTAATGAGCTCGTACCAACTGAATCGTCAACGGCGCTGTGCATTCAGTTGCGTAACTCATTCCACATTTGAACTCGAGCAAGAATATTTTGATCAATAAAACTATTTGTTTATTTTTTAAATAGAATTGTGTTTATACACAGAGGACTTAAAAAGATTTAATGCGTGTTTTTATAATACATATTTACTGAAATGCATGAAAACTTTCTGCACTATTTTCTTACGCGTAGACTCAATTCATTTGTTCTACGCGTGCCTTCCGGTTTGAGACTTCGGCTGATAGTAAACCAATAGACGGGGTCACGTGACCCCATCTAAAAATGATTTACAATATATAGATTTATGCTGATATAATCAATACAAACTCCTGAACAGCAAACATTTTCATCTTCGCCCCTGCTTAAAAACCCTTAATGTTAGGTAATAAGATCTCAATCTTGCAGAGTTGTTCTTTTTCTTTTGCGTAACGTATGATTCGATTGTAGAGAGTGAGCAAGAAAATGAGCATATCACGAATTTATACGTACATATTTCATCAGTGGTGTAAATAAATATTATGAATTTGACGTATAGTCCAAATTTACGAGGGAAATGATGTTTATTGATTGCCATATGTTTAGTACTTTCTATTGTATTTTTTGTAATTGATTTTGTAGATGATATTGAAATATGAATCCTAAACGAGTATGGCAAATTTTTGTCACTAGGTGGTGTCCACCAAACCTACTAAGTTCATTATCGACGTCATATGCAAGCTGATCGGTTGCAATAGAGGAGGCTTATAGAGCCCCCGTCTAAAAATGCGCGAAATAAACAAATTTTGACACGTCGATAAGTTCAATAGACTGTATTTGAGATGCAAGAACCCATTAAAGCGATATTATTGAGTAGTTGTATCGTCGTTTTATTAGTTAGTTGTGTGTAAAGCCCTTTTCATGAATGGCAAACGAGCACTTTACAACACTGCGCGATCAGAATTATTTTGCAGTTCCATACGTTGCTCGAGCTCTTGCATTCGTTGCATGTGTTTTTGTGGTCGCATCAAATTTTCTCAAAATAGTTGACATGCAAACTATGCAGACGCGACCGAATGCTATTCAAATTGTTGCAAATCAACTCACGAACATTAGTACAAACGTTTTACGTTTTATGTACTCGCAAGAGCGATGCTCGATTTTTAAAGATTGTAAGATAAATCGCATCCTTTCATGTGCGTGTTGTGCGACCATTGGACTGTTTCTCAACGTGTCTTAAGCCCCTTTCACAATTGGCGCATGAGCACTTTACAACACTTTGCGATCGGAATTATTTAGATTCGCACGAGCTCTTTCATACGTTGAACGAGCTCTCGCATACGTTGCACAAGCTCTCGCATTCGTTGCATGCGTTTTAGTGCTTGCATCAAGTCTCCTCAAAATATTGGACATGCACACTATTCAGACGCGACCGAATGCGATCCAAATTATCGCATTGCAACGCACGAACATTAGTACGAACGTTTTACAACCTTTTGTGTACTCGCAAGAATGATGCAAGACTTTTAAAGGTCGTAAGATGAATCGCAGTTGTTTATGCGCGTATTGTGCGACCATGTGACTGTTGCTCAACAAGTCACATGTTATCTTGCAACGTTTTACTATCATTGCACGACTTATCTGTAATATGCCATGCTTTGCCACTAGTATACATACCCTGTATAAGCATCTCTGTTTCAGACCACAATTCAACAATAAACATTTACCGGTACTGCATGATGGTGAGGGAAAAATGAAGATTTATTTCTCCAAGGATAATCATATATTTCCCGATGATATCGCCCGAGGGAAATTTGGTTTTCTCTGGGAATAGATTGATTACGTTGATTTCTAAAAATGGTTTGACTTTTTGATAGCAATAACGTGATTGTTTGATTTCCTCTGTTACTGTCTCACTTTTTTTATAATTTCGAATCATAGATAGTTAACTTGGTTTTGTGACAAATAGAGAATCATAATGATTACATTTTTTTTGATTTTATCATACTTATCATCATATGCTCATATCGGCTTCTTCATTCCTATGAAATCGCCCTGTCGCGTGACTTTCTAGACCAATCAAATATAATGGAATGATCATATTGAGGTATAATAATATATAAATAGTGCCTGTTTGGGAGGGTAACTGTTGAAATTGACACCCCGAGAAAGCCATTGTCAACCGACGCGAAGCGGAGGTTGTCATTGGTTTGCGAGGGGTGTCGATTTTAACAGTTACCCTCCAAAACAGGCACTAATTATTTTATTATACTGAATGTCTTAATTTTTAAAGAAAATTTTTACTGCTTTTATTTAGAAATGAAGTGAATTCTACGGCGAACTGTACGCGCATAATTTACGCGCATGTAACAATCCGTTGTGTTACCCGTTGCCAAGTGTGTTGCTAACGCTGAGGGTAATAGAACGGATTATCAACTGCGTCTTAACCAATCAGATTTCAGTATTTAACATGAAAGTATAACAATAAATGCTGCTGAATCTCTGTTTCTTCTTTGGCGGCATGTTCTCTCTCTTTCAAATATGTCTTCTGAAGAGCGTCGGAAATCGGCGGTATATATACCCACTCTGACTCGTACGAGAATTCATACCATGGAACGCATGATCGCACGTCATATCGCATTGGTGCACGTCCAATTGTCCAATCATCTGGTCTCTCGCACGATCCTATCGCATTATCTTTCAACAGTCACCTTCATTGTACACCAGTCGCATATAGACACAAGATATATCGCAAGATTTAATGCGTTTACATCGCACAACGTTCGCTTAAATCGTGCGAATTTCGTACGAATACTTTTTTTTAAATACGATTATTTCGGCAACAGTGTCTAATTTTATCGATCGCACGAGTATTCAGTCGCTTCTGGTCGTGCGCCAATTGTGAAAGGGGCTTTATGTAATCATGCAACGCGCAACCATCATTGCAAGATTTATCGCTTTCAGTTTCCATGCTGTGCCACTAGTATAAACTGGATACAGGGCTATGTAGCAACCTCTAATGATATAGTATCCATTAATGATATAAAGTTGCATTAGTGGTCAGACTTCTGACCGTTATTGATACAATTTTATCATTAACAAACTACCTAACCGTCCAGTAATGACACAATTGCAACATTACTTTATTAAGGGTCAAAATTCGCGTCCACTTAATACATAAGAAAAGAAACTCCGCAAAATAAGTATATTTTTGAACTTTAATGATATAATTTTTATTGCATTAAAGGACGAACGTCGACCGTAATGATACAATAATGTATAATATAGTGCTGTTTCTAATTTTGCAATTTGCATGTACCTCTTCATACATGAAATTTTATCATTAGTGGTTGAAATCCGTCCATAAGGCAACACCATCAACTAGGAATAGTGCAATACACGTATGATGATATAGCATTAATGATAACGCGCGTCAAAGATGTATTCTTTTAAATTGTTTTATTTTTAAATAAATTATCCAATACGTTTCTAAGCAAACATATTAGAAATAGACAGACTGGCCTGTCAATAAGATCATGACCTGTCCAATGGATAGTCCAGGCAGACTACTGTGGAATCATCAGCTTTCGTGGTGTCTCAATTTTCGTGGAATTCTCTCATCAACAAATTAACACCCTCTACTAATTAATAAATTAGGGAAAGTCCTATTTCCTTTTGTAGGTATAAGATAATACACGAAATTTTCCGACGAGCCTGTAAAATTTTAATAATCCACAAATTTGGCCCCGCGGATTTTAATGATTCAACAGTTATCACTAGGCATAATGGAATATAGCGATTCATCATTATTGGTAAACATTGTACTTATGTTTTATTGTCTTCTTTGTTGATAATCGATCTGATACACTATTCTCGACCAGCAGAGATATAGATAGAGGGGTTCAATTAATGGTTCAAGTCCACCAACTGATGCAACAGAAGCCATATCAATAAACAATTAATGTACAATAGGTCCATGTTAAGCGTTTTTATTTGAAAGAATAAATCAAAAACAAATAAATTAAATACATCAGTTGATTAGAATTTGACCATTTGTTACTAGTATACAATTTTTAAAGTCCTGCGCGGATCAAGAGAGGGGGTCGGAAAGGGGGGGGGGGCTGATCCCACTCCCCCGGAATTGGCAAAGATAAAAAAATAATATATGACAGTTTATTAGAAAAATGAGTTGACTGCCCTCTGGAAGAAGTTCTGGATCCAAGCCGGATAGTGCATCAATAACTAAAGCAGGTGTAACGGGAATTCCCAGCAATAATAAAGACAATCCTTTCTCCAAATTTCTTTAATGATGTTATATTTTTATACTCTGTAATATATTATGATTAAATAAATATAACATAATTGTATAATATCAAGTCATAAAAAATACATTATTACAATAGAATTATCTTTAAATACATTTCCATTGCAATATACACAATTCATCATTCCCATATACATATAATTTCATTCAGTCCAAAATCAGAAAGACACAATTAAGGGAAATTACTCTAATCAATTTTAACATACAAAAGTTATCTTTCTTTTACAATAAAATATTAAAATACACAATTATATATAAGTCATACCAATTTATGGAATTGAGTCCGGTTCCTCAGTTTAATCCTTTATCTTCAACTACTGATGTTAATTGATCTGAATATTAAATATATATCTAAATACATGTTCCTTACATATATTTCCTATTCACAATATAAAACAATCTAATATTTCCTTAGAAATATTTACTATTATATATTAAGCTGTATTTCCAATGCTTGTCCATCAGGTTTATCTACATCTGACACAATGAAAAAACACAACTTTACTTATCAGATTTATCTACATCTGATATATACAATATTTACAGAGTAATTCCTTCTAAATGCTTAATCCTGATAGTTCATAATATAAACTCCAATTTTCTATAATATTAGTAAGTGGTTAAAATAGAAACTTACATTGTCTGGATGTCTTCAGGTCTTCAGAATAAAAGGAATATAATATTTGACAAATTAAACTTCTCTGTTCAAATTCTGAGAGTGTTCTACCTGAATACTGTTCACAAGACAATGAAAACTCTTGACCAATAAAACCCGAGAATTTTCAGTATCAACCAATGAATGTAAAATGTTTGAGTGTGTGTGTGTGTGTGTGTGTGTGGATCTAAAGGGGTGGAAGGCTCTAACTAAATACCTTGTTAGTAGAAGAAAGAATTAGAATTTATTTCATTTTAATTTGATAAACTTTTATTTATTTACATTTATATTTTATTTTTATTTATAACTTTTTAATTAAAAACACATCTACTACACAGGTAGTACTTAGTACCTGAATGATAAAGATTACGATTCTGTCCCACTAATGCGACTTCATATCATTTGAGAATATATCATTAGGGATTACTTCAGTCATAGGTACATGCTAATAAGAAACATGACTTTTTGCTTGCTAAATTTTGTATTAAAGAAAAGAGTTATATGAACATACCTTAAAATAATATTTCAAAAGGCTTAATCCTCTGCTTAAAAAAATTTGTTCACCTCTAGTTCGAATATTCTACACTTTTTATCAAGTATATCATATATTTATATTCTACAATGCCTTATAAACATTTTCAATTAACCTTGTACTACCAGCTAATATTAAGACTTGAAAGAATTCATGGTTCTTATTACCTTGCATCTAAAGATTCAATCGTATCAAATTAAAAGAGCTAGGAAAGCAAAGTAGAATCTCAATAATATCTGTCAGACCCTCCTTTTAGTCAACAGAGAAATAGACAAGGGTACATGCAAAATGAAGGATGTAAAATTGTACTGTACTATATGTTGAAGTTCATCCTGTAATGCAATAAAAAAAAAATCGTCATTAAAGGGGCATGGTCACGATTTTGGTCAAAAATTATTTTTTCGATTTTAATGTTTACAATGCTTCAGTAAGGCATTTTTAATAGGCAACCAAAATTTGAGTGTCATTCGCCTGAGTTATAAGAGCGTTACAGAGCCTACAATTCTTCTCTATGTAAACAAAGCGTTTGTTTACATTTTGAATGTTGAAGTAAAAATTCCAGTTTTAGACCTCAAATGAATGTGTTAATCATAATAAGTAACCGTTTATTTATGCTTAAAATGAATAAAAAATTAGACAAACCAGCTTTAAAAAGATTTTTTACTGGTATATTGAACCTCTGTAAACAAAAACAGGGCACGAGCCTTGTTTATATGACGAAGAATTGTAAGCCGTGTATCTTGCTTAAAACTCAACGACTGGCACCCAAATTTCATATGATTATTGGAAATGCATTCCTAAAGCATTGCAAATAATGATCATATCAGAAAAATAAAATTTGACTAAAATCGTGACCATGCCCCTTTAAATGTCAACGATGTACTTATATTGCGTTTTTTTCTTATTTCATTAGTGGACATGAATTTTGACACTTAATGATATAATTAAGAAATTGCATTATTACTGGACGGCTTGGTAGTTCATTAATGATAAAATTGTATCATTAACAGTCAAAGTCTGACCACTTATGCAGCTTTATATCAGTTAGTGGATACTGTAACATTATAGGTTACTACAGGGCTATATTTTTTCCCCGTGATATTTTCGCTTCTACTTATGGTTTTGTCTCGTGTTGAATTACGCCCCAACAATGTAGTTGTAAAAGAGAGATAATATAAGGCATTAGAATTTGGCAAATCTTAATCCGCTAACTGATAAAAAGAACGAAATGAGCAAAAATAAAACAGGGGCAAGTAGTTCCCTTATACAGTACACACTGTATTATCTGTTTCAGGCCACAATTGACGTTTTTGTGACAGTCATCTTCTTAGGCATTATCTTCTCTTGCATACAAGTATTTTTACTTAAAAGCGCCAGAAACGGGCGTTATATTCACATATACCCCCTCTGACTCGTTCGCGCATTCGTACGATGAAACGCATGATCGGTCGAGCGCCGTTCGTCCTATCGCAATGGCGCACGTTCGGTCGTCCGATCATCTGGTCTTTCGAATTCGTACGATCCTATTGCATTATCAAACAATACTCGCTTTCATTGTACAACAATTGCATTTAGACACAAGATATGTCTTGTGTATATGCAATTATTTTGGGAACAGTTTACGAACCATATCTAATTTTTTTGTTGCACGAAGATTTTGTCTTCTCTTGTCTGCCTGCTCTAACGCCAATTGTGGAAGGGGCTTCAAATATTTGATTCGACTCGCAAATATTTAAATCGAGCCGAGAAATACCGCCAGTTGGTGGCGGCGGACCTCCAGCTTTTATAATTGCGCCGGTTTTGACGCAGACTTTTTTTGAAGATTTAAAAATATGAAAAAAAATGAAGGGGTTCGCTGGTGTCCTCTCTACAACCATTTGTTGAGAAAAATGTCTAAGGTTGATCATTTAAGTTGTAACTTTGTCTAAAAGTAAGATAACCTATTCTTAAATTGGGCCCCCAAACACCATAAGAAATATTTGTCTGTGTCTATGGAGGTACATTACAGATATATTTACTTTGAAATATGATGTTTACTTTTTTAATATTCGATCTCTAAAGGGGTCTAAAAATCACTTTTTAGACCCCTATATCCTACTTCTAAAAAGAATTTACTTTTTAATTTATACTTATAGAACCAAAAATTCTTCATAAAACAAACATGGAACAGATATAGAAATGTATATCAATTTTAAAAACGGAATTTTTAAAATTGACATTTATTTTTTTCTATGAAAATATGACGCCAATGGGTCTCCATAGACACAGGAAGTGCTAGCCATAGAGTGATTTTTTCTTGTTCTGAAATAGGCTCCCATGCTGACTGATAAAAATATGGTACCCTTATTTTGAAGCAAAGTTACAAGTTGATTACTATACCAGATAATGAGCATGCGCGAAAAAAAAAAGATTTTAGTTTATTCATTTATGTAAAAACAATCATTACATTATGGATTGTACAACTTAAATGAGCAAAATTGAAACTTTTTCTCAACAAATGGTTCCCGTTCATATTTTTTCCAGATTTTTAAATCTTCAAAAAAGTCTGTAGCTGCACAGTTCGACAACTGTTCTGAGCGATTAAAAAGGCATTGTCTTGTTCTTGTATGCATATTTTTTCAAGCAAAATGACATATTTATTGCTTTTATATCTTTAAGCAACATTTTTGGCCAGTTTCAGGCGGAAACTAAAAAACTTGGAATAAGCTATCCGTACAAAAGCTGTACCACTTTGGGAACCGCCCGCCAGTTTCTTTAATAATTTCAATAACGGGTTTTGTCTAGGTGGAAAACCCAGTTAGTAACAGATATGCATTGGCATTTAAATGAAAAGAGAAAGAGAAAAAACCCACCAAGCTACTTCCTTCTAATATGTAAAAAATATTTTTCTTTGAACGAGAATTAAAAAATACACCAGGAAAAACTTTCCGAACCCCCTTTACAGACATTGCATGTTACGTTTGCCTTTGTGTAATCTGATGAAGGAACAAACTAAATATTTAAACGCGTCAACATAACCATGAACATGAAGGGTTCACTTGATGAAATGAATCAACAATTGACAACTGTGCTGAAGTAATTCGTCATGAACACAATGAAACAAACACTTCCTTGATTAGTTCTTTCATATCAATCCAAAGCTGCTTGCGAACATTGCCGAAAAGAAAACCCCATCAACAGTGTTTGCTTGCAATCATTGTTTTCTTTATATAATGATTGCAACCTGTCAAACAAGAAGAAATCTCTTTACTGTAATACATTACAGTCTTTCCTTCCTTAATTTGATTCTGTTATTATCATTGAAAATGCTTTCGGAATGAATTTTTAATGATTAAATGAAATTTAAGAATTAGACATAGTTATAAACAAGATTCAGGACTCACAATTCTTTGTAATGTAAACAAGGCTCGTGCCCCCGTTTTTGTTAACATAGGTTCAATATACCTGTAAAAATCTTTTTAAGCTGATTTGTCTATCTGCTTCATTTAAAGCATAAAAAACAGTTCCTTTTGCTCAACACATTCATTTTAGGTCTATAAACTGGAATTGTCTCTTTAACATACAAATGGAAACTAGAGCTTTGTTTATATAGCAAAGAATTGTAAGCACTGTAATTCGCTTATAACTGAACGAATGACACTCAAATTTTGGTTGCCTATTAAAATGCCTTACTGAAGCATTGTAAGCATTAAAATCGGAAAAATTATTCTTGACCAAAATCGTGACCATGCCCCTTTAAATTAAATGGGTTACCTACTTCTGGATGAAAGAAGACAGACATCCAAATAAAATTTAATGTAGTTCGGAAAGAGGTCAAAGTACCAATTGTTTATTTATGATCTAATTTCATACACCAATAGTTTTGACTAAAAGGGCTGAGGTGAAAGTGAAGCATGCCGACTTGTATGACATCAAAAATGCCACTGAAATGCATGATGTACGTTAACCCATCGATATTGGCATTTGAAATGTTTGTCATAAATAAAGAAATATTTTTAAAGAAATTTTAGTCTTATATAAACGTAATAATTCGATCAGGTCTCATGATCATGAAAGTAAGACTGTTTCATGATTTTAGTTTTATTTAGATAATGCATAATGTGTTTTGCAATTTTCCGCACCTAATTCACAGAAACATATACTTGAACAAATCAACTAATTTGTAAATAAAGTAATGATCCACAAGTCGACAATTTGACCATCGATCTTGTAGCTCCAGCCACATCCTTTGAATTTCCCTAGGTGTATAGTGATGTCCTGTTATCTGATATCTGAAGTTATTTCCACAGGGACCACGATTGCGATATCCACAATTAAAACCTTTATTTTCTAATGCAACGGCACCAATGTGTTTTCTACATAAGCCTGTTATATATACGTCTTCAAAAATGAAATACGGAACATTTCGTGTTGCCCGATATAGGTTCGAAATTATATCTCCACTGATCAGATAAGCAGTTCCTGCAATATAATCTGGATAATAATCATGTTTGTAATCTGATCTCGATATCTTCCATTTCGAGAATGCAAATCGGAATGGAGAAGCACCACTGACTATGCAGCCGGATATAGTGTTTGTTTTCGGATGAGCGTTTAATTCATTCAAAAGTCTTGGAAGATTAAGGAACATGTCGTCATCAATTTTCAAAAGATATTTCACTCCTTTACAATTTGTGGAAGCCCATCGCAACAACGATATAGATTTTTGTGACAGATTTTCATAAGTTTCCAATATTTCCTCGAACAAAATATCATTATAAATAGAATTTTCGGTTTCTGCAAGGCTCTGGTAAACAGTATCCTTACTTTTACCCAACACAAATTTCAACAGAACAGTAGGTTTTGTTGTTGAAACGTTTCCCCAAGTTCTGCGGATAGCGTCTCTTTGTTCAAAGTTTGACACAGCACTTGGGACCATGATGAGCAGGAAAACCTCACCGTTACTATAGGTCTTATGACGCATTGGTGCTGTCTCCAACAGGCCAGATTCTACGTAGGCCTGTAAGAGTTTGTAGGATGTTTCATCTGCTCCCTTTTTTGATTCTCGGAAAGGTAAACAAACGATGTAAGTCAAAAGATATATGATTACAACCCATTTCACAATGTGTTTAATTGTCTGTATCCTCCTTTTTAAAGCTTGCATCTGTAAAAATAAAACAATTTATCAAACATTTTATTGATGAATCAAATTTTCTTGTAGACGAGAAGAACATTGCATGTGGAGGATATTATTGTGTTAATATGGTTTTAATGATGAAATTCAATTTTTACTCAAATTAAAAAGATTTCTTAAAATAACTGTTTTATACAAAGTTAGTTTCATAATTAAATTATGCAAAAAGCAAGTTTTAAAACTATAGCTAAATTGATTACTTGTTTAGTTATTAAGATTTCATTTTAAGATTCCGAAGAATTCCAGTACATGCTAAATCAAAATCAACATTTTAGTGTAAGACAAGCCATTGTTCTCCCTTTCCTGGAATACCAAGCTGTTTCATCTTTAATGGTTTAAAAAAATAAAGAATTAAAATATTAATTTTTCTAATATCCACTAATTGCTAGGATATGATTTTATAATTGAAAAAAAAACCCACCAAGTGTATTAAGATTCAACCCACCTTGTGCCGAGTGTAGGACTATATTTTAAATTTATAATATCACCTCCCAGGTCGGATAGCATTAAAGAGCGGATATCTAATCCTACTGCTATTAAAATTATTTGCAATATTCAATAGAAAATGCAAATATTGAAGTCAAGAGCAAAAAAAAGTCATCTGCCTACATTTAAACGCACAGAATACACATCTACATGTAATTGCTTTATAAAAGAATATAGGATTATAACGATTTTGTCTACAACTTGCGACCTCACATTTGTTACATTAAGAAATCTTATGGCATTTATCATCGAGTAACTTAATGACCGATATTTTCATTACAAACCATTTTTAGGGTATACATTTACACAACCATACGACGATGTCCTTGTTATCATAAAATATGACAAAAATGCTTACTTCATTAAAAAGAACGACCACTATCTTATTTTGATATAGTTAATTTCTCATGTGACGTACACATATCAAAAAAACTCAGATTTCAGTACTCTCAGTATTTTCATCTATTATAAGTAGGGTTTTGACTAAGCATCCGGTTGTGTAAAGTTGTGCCATTTCCCTCACTTCAAAGCAGATTATTTAAAGACGACGGACACAATTCCATTTGCGCAGATAAATGTAAAAAGGAGTGATTGTTACGATTATAGAAATCTCAATATTATATCACAATTACTAAAACTCAATAACAATAGCTTATGACGCATTATATAGCTGTTCAAAGTCATCAATACACACTATGTAGCACAATGCTAAAATTTGCTTTTTAACATCCTTTAACGTGCACAAATATCTTTAAGGGTTGTCAAGTACTGTACTGAGTCTTATATTAGATCAACTTACATGTAATTTTAACCATATACATAGGTTAGTTAAAAGAGTTTGAGCCAATGAACAAATAATTAACATTTTGATCCGCTTTAATACTCTTATTGATAATAAAGTAAAACCACCCCTGTGTTTACGTTTTGAAGTATTTTATCATACACAAATGTTTATCACACTCTGATAGTTGTTTTGTTTCATAAACAAACCTCGAAATAATGTACATAAACATTTTCTTAGAGTTAGCGCAGTACTTTTCATGAAAAATTGAAGAAATATAAGACATACCGCAGTTTGGCATGTGCCCCTGTCAAAACGAAGTCGATGACATGGTCATTTATATATTGAATTATACAAATACAAAATTAATACAAATACTTTATAGGCACAAACACAATTACAATAATTATCAAAGGCCCAACATATGCATATTAAAACAGAAGTATTGTTTTATTACATATCAGTACAAAAGATATACATGTATAATTATATTTCACATTCACATGAGAGGAAAACAGCTCTGTCAATTAAGTTTGTGCACAGTTTCTGTATGATGTACATTTATTAATAAATGATTGAGAGAGTTATTTTCAATACTTTTGAAGATTTACTATTAAAACAGAGCTTAGACTTAAGGATATCTTATATTAATCATCAAAATCATCGTATAATTGTCATATTTTAATTTAAATATTGAAGAATATCTATTGCAGATTTTTTGGGACGCTTTTCCTCATTGAGCTCAGTTGAAAAAGAGATGTAACTCTAACATTTTTTGAAATGATCCCTACAAAAATTTAAATCAATTTTTGTGGTGTTTTTTTGATTGATTATTTCATATTACTATACAAAATTTTCATGAAAATAACTATGAAAGAAGTGAATTGGAAACGCCGTCCTTAAATCCTACAATAGACATGCATTATCCTCAAATTTCAACATGATTTGATTTGAATATATTTTTATTGTACATTAATACAATTGGGATTGGGCACAAGTTCCAAAACTTAGACCGTCCTTTCCCAGTATATAATATTTGCTTGGTAATATCATTGTCTACCTTATATAAAAGATATACTCAATTCTATCATCTGCAGACGGGGCCGTCTCAAAAAATCAAAATGCACCAAATTTTTCTATTTATTTGGAGTATCGAAATGTATATTGAAGTGATGAATTCATTCGACAACTAAGTGAATTAACCCAGAGGATAACAATAATTCTGTGAGTAAAATTTCCAACGCGTACATTTTTTACTTTATAATTTATGTCATTTCTTATAACTCACTCATTCAATGTTTCAAGGTATGAAGACACATTTCGAGTACCGCACAAGCTTTGGTGAGACCCAAAAGATTTTTTTATTCGTATTGAGTTTAGATACGTAAACAAATGATTATAGTTTTCAACGTATGAAGTCACAGTGATCTCGTGCTATATTTCCCACGAAAAAATTAGAGGTGGATCAAACATCTGTAAACGTGTACTAATAGTTTGTTCAGTATTAACTGCAATATTCTTGCCTCAGATGATTAGTTTTTAATTTTTTTAGAGAGATTATATATATACTAATTTTAAGCTATTTTTGGTAGGATGGAAATAAAAAAAATATATTGCCATCAAAGTTACAGCCCCGTCATTTTGAACTAAATGAAAAAGAATACAGAGAAAAAATTAACAGGTAAAAAATCTTTGTAGATATTGCATATTGCAAACCACTAAATTGCAAGATGGGAAATTACACATGCACCCACAAACAGGGACCAGGGGCATGGGGACAACGTATGTATTCAGAATGAAAAAATGCACAAATCAGAAGAAATTATGAGCCAGGAAAAAAAAGTCTGTAAACAACAAGGTACAAAAGAAAAATAATATTCATAGTCTACACTTTTGATAAAATGACACACAAATTACATTTAATTACAGACTGATCTCCGGTTTAAGGGGGGGAAACAAATCTATGTTTTTTTGTATAAATATTTTTTTAAACTTAGAAATATTACGTAATTCTCTCTCTCTCTCTCTCTCTCTCTCTCTCTCTCTCGCTAAAATATTCTTTGATGTTAGTTGATAATTGTCAAAATGTCACTTAGTTGACAATGATGCAAAATAAATGTGTAATTCTTGCTGCGCTCGCCACAACGATAACACCGTAAAACTTATTAACTCTCTAAGAATCTAAAAAAAAAAAAATGAAAGAAAGAAAACTTCCGGTTTCATAAATACGGTATCTGTAAACGGTCAAACGATAAAAAAAAATGTAAGAAATAAATTATGCAATAGCTCTTTATATGTTAATTTTATTTTTGAACTAACCAAATGCAAGATAGAACATTTGATTGATGAAGAAAGTCGTCAACCACATGTTTGTGAAAGTGTCAATTAAATTTGAATTTGATTTATATATTCCGCCCCGGTGAGAAAGGCAGAAAATAAAAACATGGATAGTGCAGTCTTGTGTAATGGAAATTTTTTTCATTTTACGTAAAGTTTTATTTCATGAATTTATATGCACGGTTAAGCGTCATATGTACTTGTAATACTTGCATTCAAATCATAAAGAGCTTTTAAAACTGAAAACGACAATCTTGGCTGAATTTGCTCGGGGGGGGGTCTGTCGACTCTTACTTGACCTTATTATTCTCGATTGCTTCGGAATCAAAAGTTCAGTACTGATGTAGAAACACTACTCTGTTTGGTCTATTGAAATCGTCAATTGTTTTAAAAAGCATATAGAGCATGGCTGTAGAAGGTTGGAGGATTCTAATGTATCATAATATTATGTTTGTGGTTATTCTCCAGAGGTAATCAAGTCAGATTGAGTGTTGATAAGCATATATCATATGAATTCGTTGTAGCATGGATTCCATTGAAAAGTAGAATGCGTTCAGCTTGCAACAAATTAAATATTTTGCAGAGGTTGGCATTCGGTGCGTAGAGGAAGAGGATCGTTGACTTCTTCATAATTAGGGCATATATTTATATAGGTAACCACTTAAGAAAATGAAAGACAAATTGTGCTCATAATTTATAGAGGATAATTGTTGTTAAAACTTAAACCCACCGGAAGCGTCTCTCTCTCTCTCTCTCTCTCTCTCTCTCTCTCTCATATTAACAACCGTATTTTGTTGGGTTTTTTTCTAATGAACGCAATCACATTGATTTTTTGATAATAAATGTGAAACTGTATATAATAATAGAATGAAAACAATTTAGAAATCATATTTTTTTCCGATATTTTGATTAGCACATATATTACTCATATTGATTTTCCTTCATTCTTTAAGGCTAGCGAACAGAAATATGGTTCAACGCGGAAAAATTTCCGATGCGAGGTATTAATTATATATATTAGATAATTAGACCTTTAGAGAAATGAACTTAGGGTACAAACTGAAAGCTTATAACAGAATTTGTCATTTCAGGAAATAACATAAATTTTCCTACAATAATAAAATATGTCAATAAAAAAATCCCAGTTACTTTGATGAAAACAAATACAAAAAGGAATAATTCTTTTGCAAATAATAATTGCAAATTCAAACACCAGCTTTGTAAAAATGTCATAAATAAATGAGTGCAGAGTTATAACACAGAAAGTCGATAGAGGTTGATTACATATTAAACAGGCTCCTATAGATCCTCTGAAAATTGATTATGATGTTTTTACTGAAGGATTAGTCTAAGATATATAAGATACATTTATATTCACTGTATGCATAGTCTTTGTCCATTGTTAGTTGTTGGTTTTTTTTCATTTTAAGAAATATTAATTATGAAAAACATGAATAAAAAGGTAAAAGAAGAAAAAGTAGAATTAAAAAAAAAACCTGCATTTAATTTTTTACCTAAACTTGTGATTATAGAGATTAAACTACAGTACTGATTTTCTATTTGCTTTCCCATAATACCTTGCTAATTGCCAGTAGTAACCTTTACACAAACACGTTCTGTTACCCCTTTGAGTACTTACTATTACTCACCGTTAATGTTGTCAAACAACAATTGGGTCAAAACGCTCTCAGACATTTTAGCATAAATGCGTTCATTGTCTCAACATGCACAGTAACAAAGATTTCAAACTTATTTTGATCAGGTTAAATAATTATTTTCAGTTTGCAATCCCAATTGCCAAGATAAGTGTGAAGAAAATTAACCTTTCCTAAATTTTGGTTGATAATCTTGATGTAATGATGAACTAACATAAACGAATTATAGAAATAGAAATAAATTTTAAAAAGGTTTTTTTTTTCTACTGATAATCATGTAGTAAATAATTAAAGTTGTTATACTTTTCCCCCGCCATTGGGTTTGGTCGCCTGCTTCACTCATTGTTCTTGGAAAAAGTTTACCAACATAAACTCATTTTTAATATAAATAATAAAATATAAGAAAGTTAATATCTTTCCTACCTTTTTCATGATAACTCGATTAAGTATGACGGCAATCTAAAACTCGCTGCAACAAGCTAAAATGTCCAAACATAAAGAAATGAATATCATAACGGAAGGAAAAGGTTCGGGAAACGAAATGAAATCGAGGCAACATGAAGTAAGTGTAGGCGCATTTATTTTTAGTCAAAATAACGATATCGAAAACTACTATGCAAAAACTTTATCAGTCAAATCAACATTTTCAAAAATATTTTGTATGCCTTAAACTAAAGCTGTTTTTTTAGGATGACACTTTTTGATAAATGGACGATAAGTCACTCTGCCACATGCAATACAATGCTTAGTAGATAATCATTAGTTTCTGTTGGCAATATTAACGCAATTATTTATATTTAATCAAAAGAAAAATCTTTGAATGTTGATACTGAATTAGGAAAGTTAGTAATTTGAATCATAATAAAACGCTTTATAATAGACCTCATTATTTTTGATCTCAGATAATAATAACACAAGGGAAACAGCTTACATGTATGCACATACATGTATCTTCATATTGTTTTATATATTTTAAAGTTTATAGATTTACAAATGCTAATACACAAGATGTTAACCCTATCTCAACGAAACCATTCTCATGGTTGTTTTAACACTAGACTCATGGGCCACATCGCTCACATGAACATCAGTTCTTGAATCATTCTATACTGAAATTTTAAATATGAAACTCTTTCAAAATGTTGTAAAATTCTCATATTTCAATAGTTTACAATATATGAAATATGTCATAAAAAATAAGCTGACTTGTTTTGGACATCATGTTTTAAGATCTAGCTGCATCAATTGACCGATCATATTATCCTACATGTAGGCTTCAACATATTAAAGATAACAAGTTGTAAAAATTGTAATACTATAATTAATTGTAAAATGCAAAAGTAGGTTAATGTGACCTTGAATGAGGATATGAAGATATGAAGATGCTTACATAGTTAAGTAACTAAACGTGGCATCGTATTTCTCGAGAAGAATATTTCTATTTTTTTTTTCATATATACTTCTATGTTGAACTTTGAATCCGTCCTAAGGCCCCAGTATTGGCCAAGGGGTCACGGTTTTAACAATTTATAATCTACACAATATGAGGATGCTTGCATAGCAATCTACCAGCTTGAAGTATTGTTAGTAGTTCTCGAGAAAAAGATCTTAAAACACGTTCCTTATCTCTATCTTTGTTAAACTGTACACCCCTCTTGGAACCCCAGTATTGATTCAGGGGTCACGATTTTAACAATTTTAAATCTTTACCATATATTAATATAAGCTTTCTTTTAATATTGCATTTTTGGTGCAGTGGTTCTTAGAAAGAAGATTTTGAGGAAACACATCCTGTTTTCACTTTTTTTAATATCAAAAAAAGGTTTTCACCCTATTAATAATATTTTGAATCCTCTTCCCATTAAGATGCTTTGTACCAAGTTTAGTTAAATTTGGCCCAGCGGTTCTAAAGAAGAAATATAAAAATGTGAGAGTTTATAGACGGACGAACAGACAGACCGACGGAACGACAGATGAACGATCAGGAAAGGTCATCAGAAAAGCTCTCTTTAACCTCTGTTTCAGGTGAGCTAAAATCTGAAAGTTAATTCATTAACTATGAATTTAACGTATATGAACACCGAGTTTATCCGTACACCATTTTGTACGGAAACCGACATAGGTCTATCTTTTTTTCTGCGATCTGTTTGTCATATCATGCCTTGAATATTGAGATGCATATGTTTAACTGCATATGTCAGCTAGATTGATCTCAATTTTTTAAATCAACAGTGTTTACATTTCATAAATAGATTAGATGTTCTCCATTAGTAGATAAACTGCATGATTATATGATATTAGTACACAATAATTCTGTCTATTTACATTTTTGGAAAAATGGTCAAAGCTCAACTAAACGAAATTTAACTTTCGAATCCCTCATCGCTGAATTGCAAAGTAAACAAATTAAAACTGGCATTTTATATAGATCAGATTGAGCATTTATGCTACACAAATGCCAATGACATCATGGAATTGAATTTCAGGGTTCGAACATAACAGATATAGTACAGTCAAAATAATTTTTTAAAGCAATAAAGGGCAAGAAAGTCTAAGATAATCAATAAATTATATATTAATTTTATTGATTCTCCTTTGGTGATTGCAATGAGGAAAATATTTTGATTTTGTCAAAATCTTCTTTAAAACCGGAAATTGATTAAAAGTTTGATTAACGTGTTTAATACTGATTTAAAAACAAATTCAGATATTGCCAGAAAGTCATCATCAATTATCAAATAGATATACACCATTTTACTGAAAATGTAAATGAATTAAAAGCTTAAGAAGCCATTCTGTTAATAACTTTATATACAGTGGGGCTTTGGATATCCGGACGCCAAAAATCTGGACTCTTCACTTTACGGACTTTTTTTCCGGGAACAGATTTTTTTAACGTTTCTTTTTTTGTCTCATATATCCGGAATTTCGCGTTCTTGATTCGCACCTGTCGGATCTATGGTCTGTTTTTACCATAAATTACTTTTGAACTATTGCATCATTTACCAGGACGATAAAAAGTTAATGATAGTCCGCTTAATACAACATCAAAAATACACCTGTCAATTGAGTTTACACCTTTTTTCACCTGCTAGACATATGAGTGGCTTGTATAAACACACGGACTTCCCAAATCTTTGTCAAATATTACTCGGACTTCCCAAATCTTTGTCAAATATTACTGACAGTGCTGGTTAGTTACGCCTCACTGTACATGGTTTGGATATCACACTGTGCACCTGTCAAGTGCAATCACTTTTTAAAAAAAAAATCCCTTTATTTGAAAGGAAGAGTGTACTTAATAAATCTGGAAGTTTTTACATAGCTTTGTGGTATTTATAAAGTTATTTTAAACGACCTGCCTTATGAATTCTTTATTAGATTAAGCCAAAACCGGAAATTGTGAAAAAAATAAAAGGGAGAGAATGGCAAGTGAAAAATCATTGACGTGTCTAGAAATAGACTGTTAAAAACATAACACAATAGGCACAGTTCACATTTGAGCACAATATATCTAGCTAGATTTGATTATTATTATTATTTTTGTTTGATTAATATTTTTGACGAAATATAAATCAAGGTTCCTTGTGTTAATTTAAAAGTAAAAAAAAACCTAAGACTTCTTAACTCGTCAATAACAATCTGATTGTTATAGACAAGTTAAGAAATCTTTAAATTTAAAGAAGATGGGTGAGTAAGGCGTGAAAAACCCATATGAGGAATAATTAGATACTGCACAATTAAAATATCATTAAATCTGATACTTTAAAAAAAATTTAAAAACAATGTATATTTAACGTAACATCGGTTTGTAACCCTTAAATGTTTTAAATGCTAGTTGATAAATATCAAAATATCATTACTAAGTTGCCAATGTTGCAAGGTGTGTGTAATTATTGCTGCGTTCGCCACAACAGTAGCACCGTAAAACATATTAATTGGTGTTGATTCTGTTGTTTTTGTCTTTAATACTTAAAAGTAACAAATTAGAGTTGTCCTTTGAATTCGCCAGTTTTCATACAAGTGTTATATTAAAAGAAGATGGGGGAATAAGATGGCAAAACTGCCCATTTGGTTAAGTCGTAAAATACAATTTCAAATTTAACATTTTTTCAATTAAATATATTTGATATGTTATAATACAAGTTTACAAAAGGACAATTTCTAACTATATTCAGTTTGAAATATTTCAAAAAACGATAAGAAAAAGTTAAAAATTACTTAAGTTTTGGTGGTATCAAGTGAAACCCACAACCTAAAAACCCAAGCTCTATAAAATAACCTTTTGTCTGGTGCTCTAACCACTGAGCCATTTCATTCACAACAAAGTACGTTGTTTAAATGCTACATGAGACATTGGCCACGGATTTGCGGACTTGTATTATTTTTCTAAAATGTTCAAAATGACATTTTTAAAGTAAAGTGGGTCATCTCTCCACATTTTTGTTAACTATAATCGGTTTGAATTCCATAAAACAGCATTAAGACTATGACAAAAAAATGGAGCTCAGAGCCACTCTATAAGAGAAAAGGCACTAAAGTTATAAAAATGACACTATTTGGAGGTTTTGACACGCATACTAGTATTTAAAATATTTAAGGGTTACAAACCGATGTTATGTCAAATATACACTGTTTTTAATCATTTTATTTTAAAATTTATCAGATCTAATGATATTTTAAGAACAAGGGACGTTATTGGCCGAAATTTGCCGTGTTTCAAATATGCACAGCACCAAACATTTTAAAAAGCCTTGAATTTATCAAATCCAATGGTATATAACTTACATATGTGACTTAAACATATACATCATGAAATTTATATTGAAAACTGTTCCATTTTTAGCAAGACGTCGAAATTTTAAACGCGACGCCATGCATATTTACGGGAGAAGTAATTCTATCTGTGTTGTAAAACATACCGGTATCTGTGCATGAGTTTCGGGCTTGTGAACCGCAGATAACAAATTTAAATTTGCATGCGTTTCATTTCAATTTCATCGAACCTTTAAAAATATAAGCGTTTAAATACAAAATTGTATATATTTTCGCCTATATGACTCATGTATATACTTCTGATGCATTAGGAAACATTGCATCTTTTCTAATCAAGAAAATTTCTGTTGATTTGAGACTCTATTCCAAGGTGTGGTGAGTCAGTTACATGTAAATACAAGTACCTTACGGCTTCCATTGGTTATTCACTAAAGTACAGAAAACAAAAGCTGTCATTATATTTCTGATAACAAGTCTTAATTTTAAATGCATGAACAATGAACTCGAAGAAGGTAGGGGAAAAGGGGGAAAGGGGTCCTCGACTCTCTGAAAGTTTGATAAGCAATCTCAATTAAAAAATATCATTGGATGAAAAAGAAATGGAAATGGGAATGATTGGACTGGACTTGAAAGATGTTAAAACAAATTAGATCTGTTCATGTTTCACAATATTGTTCGCACCCAAATCTACACTCAGAGAGAGAGAGAGAGAGAGAGAGAGAGAGAGAGAGAGAGAGAGAGAGAGAGATGGGGGGTTTACACGTGTAGTTTTCTGCTTAAATAACGCAGTATGTAAACAAATCAACTTTCACACATAGAGTGTGTAAGAATCATATTATACATTAAAAACACTATAAAATACTTTATTGTCAAACATATTTCTATTTTCTTTGGACTTGAAAAACTTTATCACGGAAAGAGCACGTGGTGCAGCTCGCGGGCTAATTTGATTGACAGGTATAGTACGTGGACTGAAACTGCTTTGTTGGATTCTATTACAATGTGCATTACTTTAAACGATAACATATTAGTGAATTACAAATGAAATCTCTCTCTCTCTCTCTCTCTCTCTCTCTCTCTCTCTCTCTCTCTCAGTTTCTTCAATTAAATGATGTTTGAACAAAATATTTAAAGTGTCCGATAGAGATAAAGTCAAAAATTTTAAGACAAGATCACAGAAGAAACTTTATTTAAATGTTTAAATTGTCTGATAAAGATGAAGTGGAAATTTTTAAGACAAGATCATGTAAGGAACTCTATCTAAGTGTTTAAAAAGTCTGATAAACCTTAAGACAATATCATGGAAGGAACTTTATCTAAACCTTTAAAGTGGCATGTAAAGATATAGTCAAAAACTTTAAGACAAAATCACGGAAGGAACTTTATATACCGATCCACTGATTCTACGATTCCTTCTATAAAAACTAATATACCACATGCACAGTGTAGGAACGGAAGTGTACAGTTATGGGAAGCGCTGTTTGTCGAAGCAAATAAACAAAAAGAAGAGGTAGCTCTGCGAACAGTCGAAGATTTTAATCAAACGAATTGATAAATGGATCTAAAAAAAAAAAACTTCCTTAACAATTCAATACGTTATGGTAATAAACTGGCACAAATATAAACAGTTGTATTCATTTCATTCATTCACATGATTTTTAATGAACTTTTTGACAATCAATATCCAAGGTCACATTCCAATATTGAAATGATTATTTTGTAGGAAATACAATCATTAATATATTACGACTGAATAGGGGACATGTGGAGGTAGATGTATACTTTAAGAGAATAATCTGATAATTTGATACCATTGCAAATAAAATTAGAAAAAATTCTCAGAATAGCATGAGTTGTCATTATTTCATACTGTACGTGTATGCGTAGTTCTTTAATGCGTAGTTCTTTAATGAAGCATTGGTTTGTAATGGTAAGTTAACTCAATAGAATGACCATTGTATGAATGAACTCACCACTTCAAAAAATTTCAATGATGAAAACAAATTTTTTTGCTGCAGTATTTTGTAATTAATAGTTTTTTATTCGACATTGCACATCCTTTTACATAGCTACCATATGTACACGAGTGCTATTTTGAAAACAACTTTATAGGTTTTGGATTAATAAGATTTAAAAACGGAGTCCTAGCACAAGTATTTGGATTCAAGTATTTATATTGACAAGTGGAACTAGAAACTTTATCTATAATATACTTACAGTATATGCAATTGATATCAAAACCTTTAATATATAAGACTAGACATAGACCCGTGCGTGCACGGGTTGACATTGCATGTGATATCGGACATTAACGTATTGTTGGCATGTACATAACCAAGCTTTAAGACTACAATAATACTATTTATTTCACTACACTCTACCTAGTAAGAATAATCTAACTGTGTCTCGGGAGAGGCCATCACCACAGTTAAAACGCCTCCCATATACCTGTAATGTAGCAACAACTTGCAGAATCGCTCCAAAACGATTTTTTGAGAAAATTAATGAAGCTGCATTAAAAATAACAGTCAAATTATTCATAACAAACCATTTTGAGGCTGTAAATACCTTTCATCTAAAACTTTATTTATATTAATGAAGAATTCAACACTTTTTCACAAACGTATTTTACTCGCTTCGAATCTCCACACAATGTTGACACTCGGAACTCTCGGTATTTTTCATATTAAATGCACTGCGTTAGAATTATCTCCCGTATTTCATTTGATGAACAGCAGAATACTATAAATTCATAATTAAACGCGACGAATTAATATCAGCATAAAATCGCGAGAAACTCGTCTCGCGAACTCTAAAATCTCGCTTTTAATATTCCGACATATGTAAACTACATGAAACTATGATAAAATTTCGGCATTCACTATTTATGTTCTCGCAATTTGATGGAGAATCGTTGAATCGCGGAATTAGGTACTCGCGGAAAATAAGGAATCTACAGTATATGAAAAAGCTTCAATGAAAATTTACACGTATTTGTAATATCGTTTGAGTTTCTCCATCCAAATGTGATATTGTGGAAACATAAAGTAAAGAGCCTCCCATGATTTAGCGTGAATGTAATGCACATGCGCAAGATTGTAAAATCCAAAAAAATCCAGATGATTTCCGGGTTTTTAAAAGGACTTTTCGTTGATTATTAATTAGCGAAGCTTGATTGGGAATTTAGGAAAACAAATTGGTAAACTTCAAGTACCAATGGTGTTTAAAATATATAAAACAAAAGACAGTTTTCTTCCGAATTCTCGGTATTAAAGCCCAAAAACTCGAGTCTATTATTTTGATATAGTAGTATAGATAACTAGATGACATCCCACGCAAGCGCGGGAAATAATTTTACAAATCAATGGGCTTTGTTTTTTTTGTATACATTTGCGTCCGATTTTTTTCTTAATTGTTTTTTTTACCCTTTTTTTTTTAAAAACGAGTCTTACAAAACGTAATTTCAGTCAACAAAAATAATAAAGGTCATTGTAATGTTCGAAGCTACGCATACCGATATTCATCTGCAAATCAGACCTACCAGTACATACTTATAAGAGCTACGCGTGTAGTGAGCAAAATCGAGGCATGGCAACCCCCCCCCCCCGAAAAACCTTCAAATTTAAAGAATTCATTGCTTCCTTCATATATGTAGGGTTTTTTTGAAAGATATTGTATTGGGGAAATATTTTCAAAACAAGAAACAACATGTTTTGTGAAAGAAATGAGAAACACTTCTCTTGAAAGTTTGATTCGATTTCTTATTGAATGTTTGCACTGTTTTGATCCAATAAAAATATTTTCCGAAGATATATTTTAAGATTGAAATGACGAGCATAAAGATTAACTTTTTCTAGTTAACAATTAACCATATAAAAATCAACATGATTTAAACAAAAAAGATATTATTAGTGTTTTGATTAAGCCTTTCAATATGTCGGCGATATCCACCGGAACAATTGTACGAGGGTCAATCAAAAAATGCGAAGACAATGTGGCTGTCTCTCATATATTTTTTATGAAAGTCATACTTAACAGTCTACTAAATTTAGTATTGATATGACGTTAAGTAACATAGCTAAGACAAAAGTCTTCGTATCTTTTTGATTGACCCTCGTATAGGTTTAAGCATTGTTTGTCTTGTAATTTGCTGTTGTTGTTGTTTTCTATTTTTCCGCTTTAGTTTCTATTTAATTAGTAAATTAATACATAGTCAAGTTTGTTTAAAAGAACTAAATAAAACCAAAAAGTATTGTTTTGAATCCTCCATATTTTTTTTTTACATATATATGTATACACCGGGTGTTACACATTGTTGAGCCGTGTCGCACCGTCCGTGTTCGTAAGCTGTACTGTGTGCATGATTTAAGAATCAGTGGAACAATATTTAGGGCTAAATAGTGACTTGTCAATTTTAAATGCATTCTACTAATCAGCTTCTCACTCAGCGTCGATAGCGTTAAATAGTACAATGCACAACTTCAATAACGCAGACAAAGACGTTGAAAGAATCGTAAATTTTGCGGCCAAATAATGCCAATACTGTATCTTGTTCTTTTGCAGTTTCTAATCATTCCTCACATGGGCATTTTACACGCCTTATTCACCCATCTTCTTCTTCTTTTTTTTTTACGAAATACATAGACTTGCTTCCCCCCAAATCCCTTCTTTACTTTTGGAGAGAATTGATCAGTCTGTAAAATATAATTTGTGTTTATGATAATTTTATTGAAAGTGTAAACGATAAACATTATTTTTCTTTCGTACCAAGAATGTTTTTATCCTAATTATATTAATTTATTTTTCCTGGTTTGTTCTTATTTGCATTCTAAACACAAACTTTGTATCCGTGCCCCGGTCCCTGTTTGTAGGTGTGTAATTTAATGTATGCAAAATTAGTTTAAAATTGGATCAGTATGACAGTAAGTAAAATATAGCTCTTGCTTGTTTATATAAAACCTCTCTATCATAGCCAAACAATTTTAAAAACTAATCATCTGAGGCAGGTACCGCAGTTTATACTGAAATTGTTTGTACACGAATTACAAATGTTTGATTCCACCTCTAAATTCATCGCAGAAATAAAGCGCGAGATCACTGTGACATCATATGTTAAAATCTATAATAATTTGTTTACGTATCTCGACTCAATTCGAAGGAATTTAAGCGTGTAAAAATCTCTTGGGTCTCATCAAAGCTTGTGCAATACTCAAAATGTGTTTTCAAACCTCAAGGAACAGTACATTAGGATGCTTTCTATTTAACCGGCATCGCCGGATTTGCCAGTGTTGCCTTCGTCGCAGATAACTGGAACGCGTGTCGCCTGCGAGCGATAGTGGCGACGCATTTATCATTTCCGATTAGGAACAATATGGGGTCTAGGTTTCCATATTTTGTAACTACTGTTTGTCCTTCTACATTGAAAAAAAATATTAAAACTGCAAATAGCCAAAATATCTTGACCAAATTTTGTAATATGTATCAGTTTTAAGCTGCAATCGTCCTCGTTAGAGTTCAATGTCAGCTCAAGTACTACTTTAAAATCAAAGTACTGAAGTACTGACGGGAGTTGATTTTATCGATTATCGTGTATTTAAATCAAGGATATGTGATCTTGCATGGCACGTAGTATCAATATTTCTCAGAAATTGTATGGATCCAGGCAAGATTGAACTCTTGTCTTGTTCAACCAAACGCTCGGCTGTCTCCGTTTATCTTCGACAAGCAAGAGAGACCCTGTTTTGTCGGATATTAACGGAGACAGCCAAGCGTCTGGTTGAACGAGACTACACTGAACTCTAGCGTAGGAATACATACGACTTTAAAAATATCTAAACTGTTTGTACAATTTAAAATCTTATTATTTTCATGGTATTAATAAATAAGTTTTCTTGTAAAACAATGCTTCAGAATACATAGCATCGAATTTATCGATTTTTTTCAAGAACTAAGTGTTGTCAGCGGTAACGTTATTGATTTGTGCTTAGGTCCAAACACTGTTTCACTTTCGCTTTGCCCGAGTAAGTGCATACATGTAGGAGAGTTGATTAAAACCAACTCTCAAAAAGCATTAGAGGGCATTATGGAATGCTGTCAAAACATTTTTCTTGCTGAATCTGTAGGTTAAGCTCGTTCGTTTTCGCGCGCACTGGGTCTTAGAGCTCGCTATAATATTACTAAAACCGATTTGGTTTGACTTTACCGATCGCGTCGCGTTCAACTCTTTCAGCTACGTCATACATAAACAATACCCGCACCTTAACCACAATTTTTTTATTGGTGGATTCAGCTTACCGCTGATTGGCTGCTGGTTAACTAAGACTAAATTATGCACGGACAGAACAACAACATATCTGAGAATGAAAAATTCACATGGGTACTCGTGACTGTCGAAATTGGGCTATTTTTCGAAAGTGTACACTTGTGATAAAACAATACATACGGTACATAACATATATAGCTGTAGCTCTATGTATAAATTTTGGGTTAGAAAATATAAAGCTACAGTGCATACAATACTTACATGTACAAAAAAACTTTACGGCAATTTGCCGCATATAAAAATAACGCTATTTTTGAAAAAAATAATAATTCTTCATTTAGTTTACTACTGTTAATAATTGTATTTTACATGTACTTGCCCCAAACTTTCTCCTATTAAACAACCTTCTTCCGTACTCGGAAGGCGGATCAAGAACTGTATTTTTTATGTATGTAAACAAACCATTGTTCATGTATGGAGCTGGTGATCGGCGGTTCAGAGACAGGTAAAATAAAGAAATCTGCAGTAAATGGTTTGTGGATATTTTAGTATATATATATATTACACCGAAAGTGATAGGGCAACAGGAGAGAAACGAATCGGACACTTGTCTAATGAAGACGCACATGTACAAACCCCCTTGCACTCTCCACTTCCGTCTCGTTCTTTCACACCATCGTTCAATTCTTTTATTGACTGTCGATTGCCGATCGAAAGGTGTAGAAATCGAGGAATTCATATCTATCACTTCGACTGGCAAGTTAGTAGGTAATACATGTGCATATTACACATTTACGGTATTTACATGAATTGAACGCTTAGCACATGCAACTTCTAAATATTATATTTTTTATAACGCCGTACTCTGGACCGTAGCTTGAGTTGAGGCTATGGTTTAACGCCCGTTTACAGAGAGAGAGAGAGAGAGAGAGAGTTTTGCACAGAATTTAAACATAGGGGATAGTCGATTTTGAATGAATAATATTGGGGGGGGGGGGGGGAATGAACTGTTCTGAGAAATCCTTCAGCTCTGGCATTGCATAAGTATGTACTGATAACTCCGCCTAACTCAACCAATCATAAAGTTTTCACAACGGCGGCGTGTATAATTTATGCATGACGTAGCTGACAGAAATGATCGTGACGCTATAGGAAAAGTCAAACCAAATCGGTTTTGATAATAAATAGTCAAAAGGAAGGGAGAAGAAAATCAGTTACTTTCTTTATAATGATATTCATTAAAAAGACATTTCCTCCTAGTTTTACGGTATTGGAGCTCAACACAGATATTTTATATGTAGAATATACTCCCTGTACATGTATATTGTGTTAAACTAAAAAGCATGAAATTGAAAGGAACGGCAACTGTTCTTACACCATTGATAAATTTTTTAATAAGGACCATTGTCATTCATTGTATATGGCTGAAATCTCTCCAACGGTCAAATGCCGGTCATTGTAATAGATAGTCAAATATCGGTCATTGTAATAGATTAGTCAAATATCGGTCATTGTGATAGATTAGTCAAATGTCGGTCATTGTAATAGATTAGTCAAATATTAGTCATTGTAATAGATTAGTCAAGTGTCGGTAATTGTAATAGATTAGTCAAATGTCAGTCATTGTAATAGATTAGTCAAATGTCAGTCATTGAAATAGATTTGTCAAATATTAGGCATTGTAATAGATTTGTAGACTTTGTTATAATGGATGTTTTTTTTTTTTTAAAGATATCATTTCCCAAGTTTTCAGACCGTTACAAGTATAACAAATGCGACAATTATTTGTTACTTAATGCGATTTATTTTTTTTTAGATCAAAATATTTTAAAACATGTTCTTTTAAACAACTCAACCAATTAATTTAAAAAAGTAGGAATCCAGTAATTGATCATCGGGCGCTTAGCTGTTGCAAATTTTTTTGTTTCAATTGTTGTTTTTTATAATAACCACAATTACATTACAAAAAATAACACATTTATCTTGTCTCATCTTTTAACTACTGAAATTTTTCGCTTACCTATTGAGCTCTAACGTATTGCAGTATCATTACTTTTGTAAGATATCTTAATGTTGCCCAGAGCCAATTAACAAATTTAAGTCAATACCAGTCGCACTTGTGCAGAACTCATAAATTCATTCAAATAAATAATCAAGATTCATCAGAAATTGGATTGAATTTCTTCAATGACACACACACAAAAAAAAAATCACAATTTCACTCACTCACACAACTCATGCATACTCTAATTACACATAAAACTACTTAGTGATCAATGATTTATTCAATAGTGTATCACCAGAACTCCAATATTTAAAGGAGTGGCTAAAGGGGGAATTCCTCTGATACGATAAGCCCGTAATATGCAATTTTTTTTTTTTACTGTAAAACGTGTTTTGATTTATCTTCCTGCAAACTGGGTCAAATTACTCAATCATTATGGTTGACACATCGCCATTTAATAACAATATAACTAAATCACCAAAAGTATGAACATACAGTTCAGTAACTGTATTGTTGCCAATGGTTACATGTAAACTTGTTAGTATTGTAAAGGAAAGGCAAAACCACTATGCATATCACAGTTTAATGCATTGAGAGACGACTGGTTTGTTACTAACTTATTCATTAAGAAATAAAAAAAGAAAAAAAAATATTACTAAAATATATTCTCAGTCAAATATACTTTAAAATGCAATCAATTTTAATCAAATTAAAATTCTAATAATTTCCGAACAACTCAATAAAACTCAGGAATAATAAGTTTAACTTACAGTTACAGCACAATTTTATATTTGATATTACTAACATTAAAAGATAATTTTGAAAAAAAAAGTTTTGAACGACTAAACGTACCAACTCTCCTCAAAGAAACCACCCTCAAAATGTTAAGAACAGACGTCCCGTAATCCACGGTATTTGTACCATCGACCAAATGATCAGTAATGATCAAATAGCGATATGTTATAGTATTAATTAAAAGCCACCTAACTTGTAATCACAGTAAATAGCTGATAAATTTATCATTTCAACATCTGCCATTCACAATACACAACGTAACTCAACGTAACTTATAAGCACTGGTGGGTGTATGCAAAGTTCGTAAAATACCCTCGCGCGTATGGTAAACTATTAAACAATTTAGATTATTATACTTTCATGTTAAATACTGAAATCTGATTGCTTTAGACGCAGTTAATAATTCGTTCTATTACACTCAGTGTTAGCAACACCCTTGGCAACGTGTAACACAACGGATTGTTACATGCGCGTAAATTATGCGCGTACGGTTCGCCATAAAATTTACGTTATTTCTATATAAAAGCAGTAAAGTTTTCTTTAAAATTAAAACATTCAGTATAATAAAATTAATAGTACCTGTTTGGGAGGTTAAGAGTTGAAATAAATACCCCTCGAATATAATGATCCACTAGCTATAATCGAAAATAAGACCATCGATCTTGTAGCTCCAGCCACATCCTTTGAATTTCCCTCGGTGTATAGTGATGTCCTGTTATCTGAGATTTGAAGTTATTTCCACAAGGACCTCGGTTTCGATATCCACAATTAAAACCTTTATGTTCTTAAGCAACGGTACCTATCTCTTTTCTACTTATTCTCTTTTCTATTAAGCCTGTTATATATACGTCTTCAAAGTGAAATACTGAACATTCCGTGTTGCCCGATATATGTTCGAAATGATATCCCCACTGATTAGATACATGTAAGCAGTTCCTGCAATTTAATCTGGATAATAATCCTTTTGTAATCTGATCTCGATATTTTCCATTTCGAGAATGCAAATCGGAAAGGAGAAGCACCACTGACTCTTTCCAGCCGGATATAGTGTTTGTTTTATGGAAGAGTTAATTCGTTCAAAAGTCTCGGACGATTGAGGAACATGTCATCAATTTTCAAAAGATATTTCACTCTCTTACAATTTGTGGAAGCCCACCGTAACAACGCAAAGATTTTTGTGACAGAATTTAATAATTTTCCAATATATCCTCGAACAAAATATCATCATAAACATAATTTTCGGTTTCTGCAAGGCTCTTATGAACAGTATCCTTATTTTAACCTAACATAAATTTCAACAGAACAGTTACTGTAGGTTTTGTTGTTGAAACGTTTCCCCACGTTCTACGGATAGCGTCTCTCTGTTTGAAGTTTGACACAGCACTTGGGACCATGATGAGCAGGAAAACGTCACCGTTACTACAAGATCTATGACGTATCGGCTCCGTCTCTAACAGACCAGATTCTACGTAGGCCTTTATGAGTTAGAGGGATGTTTCATCTGTTTTCTGATTTGATTTTCGGCAAGGTAAACAAACGATATATGTCAAAATATATCTGATTGCAATCCATTTCACAATATATTTAAGTGTTTGATACTTAGTGAGAGTCTTAACGAGTTATTTCGAGACCTCTGAACAATCAATACTATCAGCATCACAAAGTGGAGATTGCGGTTTTTACCCCTGGTTCAAAACAAGAGCAAAATTCATTTACACAGAAATAAATGGACATGACAACAGCACTTGTTGGAAAACACCAACCTTAACCAAAATGCGAAGAATATGCGGAAAATGTTGTCTTTGAAGGAAGATCACACATATTTACCGCATGTTTCATACCAAACGTCAAACAATATATTCAAAGACTTGTAAACTGAACAATCAAATATTCAGTTTGATCAACAGTTATTAAATCTAATCAAACTGTACTTGTTTAAAGACGGGATGCTTAAGTGGCAGATTAAGTCAGTTGTAAGCTAAACATGATAGCTGTAGCAACAGATTAATTTATAAAAAAAAAATGGCAAGACAGGCAGGTTTTTGATTTTCCTCCATTTTGTTTAAGGTGGCTCACTGAACCTTAAAATAGTTTCGCAAATCAGCTGAAAATTACTTGATTATGATAGATAGCATGATGCATAAGAAGTATATAATGTCAAAAAGGTGAAAAATATGCAACTTTTGTTAATAATTATGATTTTCTAAAATTTAATTCAATATATATATGAAAAAAGCCCCAGAAGGATTTGAACTCGTGATTTGCAGTTCACAAGCCTGATACTTAAACCACTGAGCTATGATGATATTCAACCAAATAGATTGATACAAGCAATTTAACAAAAATATTTAAATCACCATCTTGTAATGAAATGTCTTAAAAGTATAAGTTTTGATGTAGTGATGTACTTAAATGCCAAGTTGTCTAGCCAAGTAAAAAATAAGGGGAATCTGTGATTAACTATGGTTTTTACATGACAATCACAAGCATTCATATTTCATTGGATATATTTCATATTATGCTTTTTGATTTTTTTTTCTAAAGTAGACTTGCTGTCGTCAAAGGAATAAAAAAAACCTCAACAGCTGTGACATAGCAGCTAAAATTATGTGTGGGTTAATGTTGTGGAACTGAAGAGCTTCAATGAATTTCAAAAAGTGAGGGTAGGAATTTGAAGTGGTGTGTTGATGACATTTAAAAAACTTGTCCTGTATTTCTATCACTTATTTAGTAAATAGAAGCAAAAGCTAATATTTAAAAGTATGAACATGCGCGGATCTAGAGGTGAGCGGACCCTTTCCTCTTCGAATTTTTTTGGACGATGAATGCATCTTACACTTTAAAATCAAAATAAAATTTTTGGTTTGAACATATTTTATAGTATATATGATATACAAAGGGTTCGAACACAAGTTCTTGCAACTTACTAGGTTCTCGCCATAAACTTTAATATAAATTTTATATAATTATCAATATAGCAATATGGGAAAATTATGCAAGTCAATGCAAGTATAAGTCATGATCAATGTAGAGTCTACTCTTTTAATATCACAAATAAACAGAATTTCGTTCATTGCCAAATTATAATATTGCAGAGAGTATTTTACATTTAACAAGAAATGATACCGTTAGACTTAATACTTACACTTCAGTCTCATAAGGGGTCACTATTCTACAGGGGTCAATTTTCTTCACGTAGAGTGTGCTCGGTCTTTTAAAAAGACACATTCTTCATGCAAAAAAAGTCATTTTTCTACGTACTAGAATAATGACCGAGGGTCATTATTCTACGTCGAAAATTGACCCCTAGTCATCATTCTACGTGGGTCATTATTCTGCTTTACATTGGCTGGCACTGCGAGCTCGAACGCGACTACTGTTCCCTATGGTGTTCCGATGGGGCCACTTCGACCTTCGCACTTTCGCCTTTAGGTCGAGGTGCGAGAGTGCGAAGTTGCGACGGCGAAAGTGCGAAGGTGCGACGGCGAAGGAGCGAAAGTGCGAAGATGCGACGGCGAAAGTGCGAAGTTGCGAAGGCGAAGAAGCGATACTGCTATCGTACCTTCGCCATCGCACCTTCGCACTCTCGCCTTCGCATCTTCGCACTTTCGCCTTCGCCTTTTTATAATTGTGGAGCTCTCTATCGTTTAAAGACAATTTTAGCTGTATAAAAGGACATCTAAGGCAGACGATTAACTTTTTAGAATTTATTTTCAACAGCCTGCGCAGATCCATAACTTTTTCTAGGGGGGGGGGGGGGATGGATAATTATGTTCCGAGACATATTTTGGAGATTTTATTATATATAATTAATAAAATTAAATTTTCCGGGGGAATGAAATCCGGACCCTCTCCCCCTTTACTGCATGTGTGAAGTTATTTATATTGAATTCTCCGGGGGGGGACCCCCTCTCCCCCTTTAGATCCATACATCAGCAAGCAGTGTCGCATAATGAAATTAGAATGTTACTGTGTTTGATCCACGGTAAACAGACAGCTGGTAAGTGACAGGAGTCTGGAAGTGCATATGTATGCATTATGGCGGACATTACATTTTATATTGAGTACATGTATATAATGATTAGGCATAGCCAACACTGGTAAACATATATATATGTCACATATACACATTAAGATATTTATAAACATTCATAGTAAGCACAATGGCCTAGCGCATGCGTACCAATGATATCATGGCTTAATCGGAAAACCTTGGCGAGTACGGTGCCTGCATCAAATTCTATGTAATCGACCGAGACTTTCTGAATGCTATCAAAAAGGCGAAGGCGAAAGTGCGAAGGTGCGAAGGCGAGAGTGCGAAGTTGCGACGGCGAAGGAGCGATAGTAGTATCGCTCCTTCGCCGTCGCACCTTCGCACTTTCGCCGTCGCACCTTCGCGCTTCGCCGTCGCATCTTCGCACTTTCGCTCCTTCGCCGTCGCACTCTCGCACTTTCGCCTTCGCAACTTCGCACTCTCGCATCTTCGACCTAAAGGCGAAAGTGCGAAGGTCGAAGTGGCCCCATCGGAACACCATAGTTCCCTTATGACATACTGAATTTCTGTCGTTAGAAACATACCCACAATTTCTTGTAAATTGCAAATGGCTACTAACTTCACGTTTTCGCAATGAATTTTAAGAGCAAGTTATCTTAACCTGGTATAAATCGATTTGTGGAGCACTATGATAATAAAAATAACATTTATAAAAAAGAACATACTATATAGTTTTAATGGATTGGAGTCTTAAAGGGTTCTTTTATAGAGACAGTGCAATAGAAATTACATCATTTACGATATTCATTTTCAATATTTAGATTCGAATTTGTTTAAACTGTGGCCCCTGATATCAGTAACAGGTGTCCAGAAACGGTACAAAATTCATAATAAATTACTTCTCAGATAAACGAAGGTCAATTCGCGATATATTAGCGGGGCCTCTGTTGAAATGAGGTAACGTATGCGTTTAAAGAATGTTACATGTATCATTTATCGAAATTAATGTAATTTTATGTAGGTTACATTTCTTGAACTCGAAGTTAGGTAATCGTTGTCCTCTATTAAGATATCAAACTACTTGTTTTACTACCTATATATCTGTAAAAAGTAAATAGCAAAATGCAGATAAAACTTCAAATAGAGATAAAGTCTTCATCCAATTCACTATTGTCTGATATAAACATGCAATATGATTCTATTCGAGTATCTGATTTGACAAATCTTTAACATACATTGGAATTACTTGAAAAACTACAAAAATGTCGGTACAACTGTTTGCATGGATTATAACATCTTCATCCTTTTAGTCGATCGGGACGTTAAAATACCATGATAAAGATCTCATCTTTTCAAAACCGCAACTTCTAGTGTTAGTGTCATCGGTACGAGTTCATCTTAAATATTCAAGTTTTGGCGTTTCTATCAGTTTTGTTTTATATCAGCTAACAACTAACAGCCTTTTGTAACTCAGTTTCTTTAGGATCAGTTACTCCCTAACGGTGAACTGGCTCAACACAACACATGTTATGCCTCCTATCAGTGTCTCTATAAATTTTATTCTCATCTATTTTCGCATAGTATGCAATGGGTTTATATTGCGCAAGCATATTATGCCGAAATAGAGCGAAGGTGTGTTTTAGAAATATTTAATTGAGATCCAATATAATGAATCAACAAACCCGTTTTACATCGCTAGTTTTGTGCAAAAACAATCATAATATGGTAAACAATTCCAGAAAACAACTGTTCCATTTTTATCAAATTTTGCATTTTATAGTACCCACAGGCCATATTATGATGTTAATGAACGGCAATAAAACCAACCAACCGACGAAATATTTATAATATTTGGATTTTGGGGTGGTAAAAACTAATGAGTAAAAAAATAACATTATTACTCTTACGCTGGTCCCAAACAAAGGATTTATCTTTGGTATCGATCCAAGTCGTTAACCTGATATCTGATATCCTCAAGTGATATCCTGATATCTTCCTGAACTGAAATCATGGGGGGGGGGGGGGGGTGGATTAGGCGTGAAAATGACGATATAAGGGCGGATAAGATACTGTAAAATTAAAATATCAAAACGTCTGTTAATTTAAACTGGCGTATGCGTCTCAAAACATCCAAATAGCGCATTTTTAGGACTTCAATACCGATTATTTTATAAATTGGGTATGTGCTCCATATTTTGACATAGTCTAAGCAAGGTCTAATGGAAAACAAACCAATTTCAATCAACAAAAATCGTGGTAAGATGACCTATCAAAATATCATTTGTAACCCAACAATTGAACGTTAAAGAAAAATAACAGAAGTACGTAATGTCGTAGCCATGGTCGCATATAGCATTTAAACAACACACCTTTTTTATGACTGAAATGATTCAGTGATTAGAGCAACAGACATTAGGTAACCTTATGGAACTAGGTTTTTAGGTTGTTGGCTCGATACTTGCTAAACCTTAAGGCAAGTATTTTTTCTTATCGTTTGCTATACTATTCAAAACTGAATATAGTTAAAAATTGTGCTTTTGCAAAATCGTATTATAACATTATCATATAGGATTTAATCAGTAAAATTTAGATTTGAAATTATGTATTGTACGACTAAATCAAATGGACAGTTGCGCTATCTCCTTTATAATAGCAGAAATTTTTTTTTAATCTCGATCAAGTTATATGACACATTTGTTTGATTTAATGACGTTGACATGGGACTTATATTTTCCAAAATGTGTGACTCAGCATTTTGTCATCCATTTCTATCGGACATATTCACCTGATGTCATTATACTCGTCCAATATTTTTCAATGTTGCTTGAACATTAGTTTACAAAATGCATTTACAACTGATCTTTTAATTTTTAATTTTTTTCTTTCGAAACGGCATAGGATTTTTTTCAAAGTTTTTACAAAATTTTATTAGTAACACATGTACTGGCGGCCCGCCCAAAACGCTTAAGTTGCATTCTTATCACGAGTTCACGCTCCATCCTGTAATAAGGGTCCATCCTCGCTATAAAATCTTTAAAAATTCCGTTAAAGGCAGAACTACCAATGGGTCACTAATAGACTATTAAGCAAATTTATCTGCATTTTTATTTAATTTTTTTTTCATCGAAAAGTAGTTATATTTGCGTTTTTCAATTCTTGTTGATTTTAACTTCTCTTTTTTTTGGACATTTTCCTGCATGTCGTGTTTATGATCTAGTATACTTTCATTTTACTAATTTAATTTCATACAATATTTGAAATCACAACTTAATTTTAATGTAAATGACTTGAACCCTTTGTGGCACAAGTTGAATATTACTGTCTTTGAATATCTGAATATCGCCACTTGTGTACTTAATTTTTGGGACAACCCATGTATTGTTGGTTTTGTTTAACTTTGCGTGATCAGTTAAATCAAGGGTTTAACAAGAAGAATGAGCCTAGCTATAGCTTCGTAGATCAGGTAAAACAATTAACGCTTGCTTCAATTAATCTCTGACTCTCTTACTTATAGTTTTGTATCTCATTTTAAATAGCTTTTTTCGTGGTTTGTTTCGTAAATAAGATTTCAAAGTCATACTAAGATCTTTAAAAACCAATCTATTAATATCTATCCAATATTTAGACTACCCCCCCCCCCCTGCATTTTATTATGTGTAACCACGTGGCTTACGATATCCAATTATGATTAACCTCATGGGGCTGCAGTCCCAATACATTTGTTCAAAACTGTTAAACAAGAGGAAGTATTTAAAATACTGAGACTTCTAAAGAAACAATACAACAGAAATTACTTATTTATTTACGACAAAGCCTTCACTTCATTTTTCTTTAGATTCAAAATTGTTTACACTGTGGCCACGGTACCAGTAATGAGTCTCAGGGATGGGTACAAATGTTAATAAAATCAAAATAGATTAAGGTGTATTGTCGACTATTGGGGAGGGGGGGGGGGTCCTAACTTGGACAATTGGACAATTATTTTGAACGACATATTTATGTATTATACATGTGGGTTTTTTACATAAAGATTCATTGCTTGGACTTATAATTAAATAGTAGTTGTCCTCCATTAAATATAGATCTTGTTTCACTAATAATAATTACATAAACATTAGATAGCAGTATACAAATTAGACATTAGTTAGGAAAACACTTCATCCCTTTCACTAATGTTTGATTAAATCAATCAACTTAATGCATTATGAACTTACCTGAATTCTGAGTATCGGATTTAACAAATCTGGGATATCTTAAACATATATTTGGACGTTACATCAACAATTTTTGTTAATATGTCACTTCATCTATGTCCATGAGTTATAAAATGTTCCAACTCTTAGTCGACAGGACGTTAAAAAGGGGAAAAAAGATGCCATGCTTTTTGGAATTTGAACTCTCGTCTATTGTGTCATTGTGAATAAGTTCATCCTTTATTTTTTATCCCTTTTGTTTTTTATCAGCTAACATCTATTAGCTTTTTGTAACTCAATGTCTGTACAAAAAATACCTCCTTTAGTGTTATTGTTTCATTTAAGAAGGCCAATTTGGGTTTTTGCAAATTTCTTCTTTTCAATCATATATAATTAACACTAAATCTAGTATTTTTGTGAAGTTTCAAACATAAACAAGAGATTTTGTGAAACACTTATCCCCCCCCCCTCCATTGGAAACATCTACAAAGAAAATTAATGTATACAGCAAATAACTGGAATTTTTTTTACATGTACAGTCCAAGGGCCATAACTCTGTTGAAAATTGCTCGATCGTACCCAATATCGAACTTGAACTAGATATTATCATGATAAACCTGTATACCTAAATTTCGTTTCAATATGTTCATCCTCTGCGAAGAAAATGAGCGGAAACTTCAAATAACTGGAATGTTTCTAAGTCCAAGGGCCATAACTCTGTCAAAAATTGCTCGATCATACCCAATATCGAACTTGACCTAGATATTATCATGATAAACCTGTATACTAAATTGCATTTCAATATGTTCATCATCTGCGAAGAAAATGAACGGAAACTGTTGGTGGACAGACCGACAGACTGACCGACCGACCGACCGACCGACAGACAGACAGCAGCAAAGCAATATGACCCTCCCTTCTTCGAAGAGGGGCATAAAAATCGTCGATCTGGTTCTTTGTAGGGGTCAACTCCGAAGTACAGGTATATTTATCATAGAAGTATATAGGAAATCGCAATTTTTCCAATTCAATGCAAATTTAAAAAATACTACAAAAGCAATTTTCGTCAAATCGTAATAAAATCATTTTCTACATTATATAGAAAAACGGAAGACCCTAATTAACTCTAAGAATAGAATTATTCTGTGTGTAAAATTTCAAAGACGTACACATTTTACCTTTTCTGTTAATTCCTCCGAACTCCTTCAAAGCTTCATTTTATCATAACGTCATTCAAGCATAATGGAAATGCTTACCTTTACCGAACAACGGAATATTCGTTTATAAAAAAAAAACTTAAATTTAATAAATGGTGTCCCAACAATTTCATAAAAAAAAAAATATACTGTATGAATTTGTCGGCCTCATTATTCTGAAACAGTGAACTGATACAACACAAAATTGCAATTCAGTTTAATAATTTGATATAAATTGACACATTCTAAAGTAATAATTGCAAAAAGTATCCTGGTTATCTTTGTTGAACGTAAGATCCATTGTAATTCATCATCAGACATATTATAACTAATTACAAAATGTTTTCATTTTAATTCTAGACAGAAGTTTGAATATAAAATTGTGATCCATTAGATTCATGATAGAATACAATTTACATGACTTGGTACTTCCAGGTATATGTACAATTCATTGTATATACAAAACAATTGAAAAATTATCTTTGTAAATTTTAGATGATTTGATATCGGTTTTATCATTAAAAGTAACTACAAACCTTATCATTGTGTCAATTAAAGGCAGTTAAAGCAAACTATTACGGAAACAATTTTGTTATTTTTGGATTTTAAAAAAACTAGTAATGTGTATCAAAATGCACATGAATACAAGAGTAAAGATATTCTTACACTGTTTGTCGATCAAGGATTAATCTGTGGATAAATCCAACTGTGTTCATAAAGTCTACAAATGAAGTGTCTTGCCGAACTGAAATCCAGGCGGTACCTAAGCCAATATTTTTAAATGTCAGGTGTCTTCATCACTTCAGCTAGAGTAACACGAAATAATATTTCAAATACATTTAAGACCGATTTTTAGCTCACCTGAGCTGAAAGCTCAAGTGAGCTATTCTGATCACATTTTGTCCGTCGTCCGTCTGTCCGTCCGTTCGTCTGTAAACTTTTTACATTTTGAACTTTTTCTCTAAAACCGCTTAGTCCAATTTCAACCAAATTTGGCACAAAGCATCCTTATGTGAGGGCGAATATAAATTGCAGAAATAAAAGTCCGATCTGTATTTAAAGCGGAGAAAACCTTAAAACTGAAGAAAACGGGGGGTGAAAATCTTCTTATCAAGAACTAGTGTTCAATTAAACGTAGTTTAGCATAAATTATCCTTATGGGAAGGAAAATATAAATTTAGGGCTAATTCAATTTCAAATCTGAGTTATTACGAAAATAATAATAAAGGAGAGGCGTGTTTCATTCAGTTTAATAGCTTCGGTTTCGGCATCCGGTAAAATTGGTAGGCAAGACTTGGCCTGGGCAAAACAAAAGATTGGCAGTTATTAATCTGCCAATCTCATTAAAATTTCAGGATATTTGATGGACCAGTATATTTGTATTTGCTGTAAATATTGCTGCAAAATAATGCGTATTTGGAATTGACGATTGCCGATCTGCCCCGGCTTTTATTTTGCCACGACCCGGGTTTGCATACCCATTTTACCAAGACTCGTATTCCATACTTCTGAAACGAGGTTCTTTGTTTAAAGCAGCCATAACATTATACGAAAAAGGGTCGATCTGACTATGATGAATTTGCTTGTTGTGCAACAGTTCGCGTATGAAGGGAAATTTTTGAAACATGCAAAATATATTGGTGCCGATTTTGTGAAGTAAATTGAGGCTAAATATTTCAATGCGTTGACAGTTTTCACACATGACGTTGGTGTTAGCTTGTTCTGATTTTCGTTTCGTTTTCATTATTAATGCTTTGTAACCTGGGAACTATCGTCTGTATTTCGTGATTTTTTCGTATCAAATCAAACAGAGACTTCGGTAAATCAAACAGTTAACTGTTTACCTGCGCAAATTAAGCAAAATCTGATGTATCAAAAAAGTACTGAAATACAATTCATTCTATCGGTATTCGGCATTATCTTTTGCGTAATGGTAGATGAATGCAATAGGTTTTGTTGAGATGCTCGGCATTTTCTTGAGTTTATTCAGTTTAAATAGAGTTTGATATCGCTGACGGAAATATGTAGGTAGGTATATATATATATATATATATATATATATATATATATATATATATATATATGATTCATTTCGAAAAAATAAATTGTGTTCTCTTTTTGTTATAGTGCATGCTTTTTGTGTTTAATTGTTTACAATTTCTATTTACTAACCATACTTGAGTGTTAAGCTTCGAATTATAAGCAAGATACAGAGATTTGCTCACACTTAAGATTAAAAAAATAAAAAATTTGTCAATATTTATTAAGAAAAACTTAAGATTAAAAAAATAAAAAATTTGTCAATATTTATTAAGAAAATTTTCAAAGTCTGTTCTTCCAGAAACCAACTTTAACAACTTATTGTATTGTAAACTTAACCTTTTTTCGTCATTATTACTCCTACTGTACATGTGATCCTTGACCGTGTTTGTGTACATTTGTATAAACTGATTTTGAATTTCAAATACCAGTGAACTGGTCTTGAGTGAATAAAAGAATTGAAAATCTTAGGCCCTTTTTTTCCATTTTAAATGCTGAATAGGAAATACCAAGTTAAAAATCTTAAAGCTGAATGAAATAAACTCATGTGAACAAAATATGACTCAAACGTAGGCGAACTGTGAGCTCTGTATCTTGCTTATAATTCTACGATTGACGCTGAAATTTTGGTTGAACATTAGAAATTCTATATGAATTAGAGTATGTTAAATACTTGTACAAACAAAATAAAAGAACGATATTCTGTATATACCTACTCTCTGGGGCCCCCTCTCTATACAATAAATAATGTGAAATCTACATCAATTTTGATAGTTTTTCAGACACCAGTAAATAAAAACGACATCATAAACAGTTTCCATAGTTCTGACACATTTCTGTTGCGGGGATTAAGTAATTATCGCTATTCCTAAGAAAATATCACAGCGAAAAATTATCCTGGTTTGTACGCGAGGTAAATAACAGTCATTTAATCAAATGGAGAAGACAAATTAAATTTTTGAATGTTTTAGATTTGAGGAATTGAGCACATTGAGGTACAATTTTTTTCTTCACATCTATACATGCAGGATTTTTTAAATAAAATACAATAACTAGTAAGTAGTTGATGAAAAAAAAGTACCTATATGCTCTCATATATTTTGATCGCTTTACAAAGGAGGGGGGGGGGAACGAAAATATAGGGAATTGGAAGTTAACAACTTAACAGTGTACCCCTACCAAACGTTTAGTTTTATATTTTGCGTAGGATTTCTTATTCTAGTAAAAAATAGTATTTCATGAAGATACAATGTCAAAGATTACGTGTATGCAAAATAAGTGTAAAATTCGAATACTTTACAATATTTATTTTTTGTAATTCTACCGAGGGACCATATGGCACAATATCTTTTGAACGCCCATTGTTGCTCAGGTGAGCGATGTGGCCCCATGGGCCTCTTGTTTTTTACTAAAATCAAAATACAGATACATGTTTTAAACTTTTTTGACAATTAAATATGCACTAGCTAGGTGTGTAAATCAAAGAGCCTCAAATTCGATTGAAAGATCATGCGATACGACAGAAGCACTGATAATTCTTTCAGCAGACGATGCTTTTTCAACTATAGGAACATTTTTTTTCTCGAGCTCGTTAGAAAAGCACTTTCAATACCGTGTGAATTGCATCCGATTACTTATTTCACGTTCTCGCGAGGAAAGGAAAAAAATAAATTTTAACAACTTCATGCAATAAAAGGGAGAGTAAAACATTCTCATGTTTATAGTTATTTCCCAAGAAGGATTTGAAAATTATAGTCTAGCTATTTCTGGCTAATTTTGATGAAAAATTTAATTATTGTAATATTTGTTATGTATTAATTCAATAGTTTTTGTTTGGTAATCGGTCGGTAAGAAGTAAAAAACTACAAAAATGTATGTACAACTATTTGCATGGATTTTAATAGGCCTATCTTTATCTTTTACTCGACCGGGATGTTAAAATACAATAATATATATTTCATCTCTTCAAACCCGCAACTTTTAATGTTAATGCCATCGGTACGAACTTATCTTGATATTCAAACAACTTTTGGCTTTTCTATCTTTTTTGTTTTATATCATCTAACATCTACCAACTTTTTGTGACTCAGTTTGTAACTCAATTTCTTAAGGATTAATTACGTCCTCATAGTGTTGTTGTTTTACAGACACAATGAACTGACTCTTTATGTTCGACGATTATCTATGTATTCATCAAAAGCAAGGACTAGCAGAAGCATACTATGCCGATATAGAGCAGAGTATCAATACTAAAACAAAGTCACCCATTTAAGAATGAGAAATGGGCATCAGAAGCATATTTTACCAGAAAATAGGCAAATGTAGACGTTGTGATATTATAATAAAATATTGGGCAATTTTACGTACGTTTGTTTTAAAGGTACATTTGAAAGGGTATTTAATAAGAGTCTTAGAAATTGTATTATTAAAACCTTTGCAAGTAACATAACTAAGATTATGCAGATGTATAAAAACGAAAGGAGATTCTCTACGTCCAGTGCTGTAAGTAAATGGCATCATATTGGAGAAACTAAGGTAACCGAAATAGGCTATCACAAAGACATGTCTAATACACACGCCGACACGAAATGTGGATATTGCTCCACACAACATCCAAATAAGATTTCAAATAACAAAATCAACATACCGAAGAAACTGCTTTGACATAAAATATGCACTTTAGAGTGTAAATCACAGGGGTTTAAATGTGTTTAAAAAGATCTTGCGATAATACAGATTCACTGCACCATTTCTCTCCACCTCGATGATCATGAGTTTTGTTTTCAACAGACGATTAATCCGGCATTTATTAGACGCATATGTTTTATTGAGAATGTTAAGTCAAAGATACCTGGGTATCCTAACTGATGGTAGGTTAACATTAAATTTCGTCATTAGTATGAAAGACGCGTACTTTTATTTTATAAATATTTTTTAACTTCACTCTGATCCTCAGAGTACGTGAAGTGTAAATAACGATCATTTATGTGTTTTTCTATCGTTACCTGATGCTATGTACGTTCTATTTATGGCGATGTTAGAATCACCCTTTAATGTTGTCAGTATGGTGAGCTGTGTATAAGAAAACCTTGTGATTAATGTGAGACATTACTAATTGGTATTACCTTATTACAAAGAAAGAGAAATGGGCATTTACTAATGTATATTTAGGACAATTCATTTTAATGCAAAATTCTACATTTGCAATGGAATTTTGTAGGGTAGAACCAACATAGAGAGAGTTGCATTATGGGTTGTCTCTTTTCAACATTAAGGTTGAATGTCCCTCTGATAAGAGAGATAACTTCTGTAGAAAATATTCTCACTTTGTTTCTGATAACTCATAATTATTAAGACAAAAAGGACAACAAGCAAAAAGGGAGGCGGTACGTACTAGGCCCCATTTTATGCTGGAAGGCGACATTTATTTTAATTCAAATATTAAAAGATGAAATTTGAATGGAACCTCAACTTTTCAGGGGGGCGCAAAAAAAATAGAAATGTTTACCAAAAATTCCAAGAAACTTAAACTAATCATTGTTAAAATTTTGTGAGGTAATATCAATAACCCTCCTTCTCCCATCCTCCAATGCATTGTTGTTGTCCCCCCCCCCCCCCCCGAAAAAAAAATATTCATTTATCATATGTACTTGTACAGTCCATCAATAATACGTGTTTGATGGTTTAGGCCAGGGAATCTTTAGATGGAAATTTTTTGTTTCTCTCTTAATCGCTCGTTCACAAAGGTAAATGAATTAGAATTTAGGAAAAACATGCTACGACAATTGCAGACTCTAGACTTAGTCATCATCATTTGAAACTTATAACATTTCAAATGTTTAAAACTGATTCAGGATTTACTATTTTAAAAGATCAGATATGGGGAGACAAAATTAAAAAAAGAAAAGAAAAAAACATTATCCAATTTTATTCAAGATAATATATATCCCTATATTGAGATTATACCAATTACTAGAAGATTATCCAGTTGATCCCCTTTATGTGCTATATATAACAAAAAGCTCTGGTTTGATTTTTGTTTTTCATTCTAAAACATATGGATCCATTTACTATTATCTTATCCAAATTTTTAAAAAACCAGAAAACCTTTTTATGAAAAATTAAAAACTATTATAATTTATCACATACTGTATGTAAAATCTGTATGTAAAACCTTCAATAGTTCATGATTAAGAACGACAACTCATGCTGTTTGAAGCAGTTTTTGTTACAAACCTTAACAACAAAGTGTTCCTCTGAACTAAAAAGCAGCGCTTTACTATGTTTTGTAAGATGATTTGACATTGTATGTAACTAAATATTATTTTCATATTATGCATTAGTTTTGGATTTTTAATCACTTTGTCTAATTTTCTTAGCGCTTAATCTCTTTCACTTTGTTTCATTGGAATCTCTTGGTATTGACTTTGATGAAAATTAAAACTAATTTAAAATATATATATATGGTAAAATTAATAGCGGAGGGATATTACACCTTAAGTCGTATGAAAACATTTAGGGAGTTGCTTATTAACAATATAATTGACTACTTCACCGTTTTCCTATCAATAAATCAAGGACGATAATATAAATAAACATACTTCACACATAACAAGAGATTCAATAGAATAGAACGTCAACATTGCTTATTTTTGATGCAGAGAAAACACAAACATTTCTGTCGAACTTACAGTTTATTTTGTATTCTGTTATTTCGTAAGATTTCTATTAAAATTGTTTTATTATCAAATACTTCATACTAGTACATATTACGTATATTACGTAACTTAACACAAAAGTTTCTTAAATTATTTATTTAGTTGGTAGGTAAAAAAATATTTTAAATGTTAAAACAATGCAGTAGTCGAGAACAATTTCTCAAACCTCTTTTCAAATTTTCAACCAACTTTATAAATGTACAAAACTTCTCAAATATGACATTAGGCAATGAATAGCCCAGAAGCAGCGATTTATCAAAGTAATACTTTCCTTGATATTTAAAGAAATAAAAGCTCAAAGTTCCCACGATAAATTAAAAGTATCGGAGAAAAGTAATTTTTTATGTCAATTTCACTTAGTTCTGCAGCCTGTCCCAACTGCGCAATATATCCACAACAGAATCAAAACATAAATTCAAAGATGAACAGATTAAAATGTTGCTTAAGAATTTAGAAAAGAAAAACAAATCTTCGGAAAGTTAAATTATAGAAATTCAAAGTATAGGCGCAGATAGAAATTCTTTAAAGAGTACTGAGGAAATTAAACTAATGGCAATATGATTTTTTTTATTTCAGAAAAAACAGCGCGCTTACCGCTTATCATGTTAGAATATAGATAATTTAGTATTATGGTAATTTAAGGTCGCGAGGATATTTTCCAGGTTGACATCAGAATTAGGTAGATAATATTAAAATAATTAGTGTTGTTTTCTTATTTTAACCTTATAAGCTTGTTATATTACTACATAAACATAAAGGTTTTTATTCTTTACAAGAAAAAAGGTAGGAAATTATTTTGCATCACAAAACAAAATGGGAAACTGTACATGTTATTAAAGGCATACAACTCGAACTTGAAAAATACAATGCAAACTTTTTACATGAATGTACACGTTCATTTCCTTGTGTATATTTAGTTTAAGTCGATATAATTATTTTCCGTGTATAGTGATTTGCAAACCCAAGGTAGAAAACGGCATGTTTCCACACCTGTTCAAGACAAAAGATAACCTCTAAATTACAAACTACTTCGTCTAACCGTACAACCCACTCCCACCCCTTTCTATCTTACAGAAGGGGTTTCTTGATTGGGAGTTGATTTTAATCAACTCTCCTATGCAGTTACTCTCGCAAACCGAAACTGAAACAGTGTTTGGACCTAAGCACAAATCATCACCTCTGACAAGACTTAGTTCTTAAAAATAATCGATAAATTCGATGTAATATACGCTGAAGCATTTTTTCAAAGGAAACTTATTTATAAATACCTTGAAAATAGTCAGATTTGAAATAGTACGAACAATTTAGAAGTTTTTTGCAGTCGTATGTATTCCTAAGCCAGAGTTAAATCGGCTGTCTCCGTACATCTCCGACAAGCAGAGAGTCAGTATATACATTTGTAGTTAGAGGTCGCATCATCAAGCTATCACGTGACCTGGTATCTCTTACTTGTCGGAGATTTACGGAGACAGTCGAGCATCTGGTTGAACGAGACTAGAGTTCATTATTGGTTGGATCCATACAATTTTTAAAATATTCCGAGTACCGATAGATAGTTTGATGAAATCAATTCAATTTTTAAATATTGCACAAAGTGATTCATAAGAGGGAGAGAGAGAGAGCGTTTGTTTTAGGCGTAATTTTATGTACATTCATTTGAAATATTGAAATATACTAATATTATGTATTCATAAAATTGGTATCCACAAAAGAATATAGTACATTGTGGTTCAATCCAGCATGCAGTTTCAGTCCGAGTCCACGTGTTACCCCTGTTAATCAAATCAACGCGTGAGGTGCACCACTGTTCCTTCCAAGATAAGGGGGAAGGTTTCGTTCTAATAGTTTTTATTTCAAGTAAGGAGAAAAGAAGTATGCCTACCAATAAAGTATTCTACACTGTTTGTGGTGTTTTGATTTCAAGTAAAGAGAAAGGAAGTATGCCTAACAATGAAGTGCATATATAAAATTTCTTTACTGTTTGTGATGTTTGATTCAAAGATTGATATACTGTGTTTGTGAAGTTTGATGTTTGATTCGTATACTTCTTTTTTCTCAACAAAAATCTGTCTCTCTCTCTCTCTCTCTCTCTCTCTCTCTCTCTCTCTCTCTCTCGTTGATACTATGGACACAGTAAACACATGAACTTAATTTTGCTATTTATTTTGAATTTGCAGAGAAATCAAGTTCAGTTATATGGTACTAGTTTTAATGATATATATTATGGCTATTGTTTGCTTCTTATAAAAGAATCACTTGCAAGGGGGGGGGGGGGGGTATTGCAGCTGTAAAGAAAGATACGTCTCCGCAGGAGATTAATTGATAATACCTGAACTATATACGATAGAGACAAAGAAGCACACCAAGTTTATTCATTGAATCTCATAATTATTCATTATTTCGTCCACCGCTAGATGGTGCTTAAGGAATCTTCATTATTTGACGTCACGGGCAAGACAATCACAATATACGGAGGCTGTTATACAGCCTCCGTCTAATAAAAAAGGAAACATGAATTTTAAAAATGTACCTCGTTTCAAGCACTGGGTGTCATTATTTTTAATCGAGGCCATTTTGTGTGTAATCATTTTGTCCAACCCTTTTCATGCGTTTTTTGACACCAAGCAAGATATTTCCATGGTGTTGTCAACTAATAATGCATCATAATTCGGAGTTCTGTTATTAAAAAATGATTATCTCATACATGTGTATAGTGCTTTTTTAAGTGTATAAAACTTCCACTTGTTTTTAATAAAGGACCGTAGATGATTTGAAATAAATCATTTACATCTTTAAAAAACAAAAACCACATGTCAGAATAAAGGTCTTGACCGAATTGAAAAAAAAACCCATTAAATTAATAAAAGTCAACAGGTAGAGTATAGCAAGAGATTGATTACGTGACAAAACAATCTAGAAAAAATACGATTTCTTTGAAATATTTACATCTGATATTAATATATGCCTTTTTTTCAAAATAAGTTTTTAAAAAATCAATCCAGCTATGAATTGAAAATTTGTTGGTGACATTTACCATTTGACTGACAAGAGTGGTTATTCGTTAGACAGTTTTGTATGTAAATGACTGAATTTTCACAATAATGTCTATTAGTTCAGTTTCTCACTTTATTAAGTAATTCAATTTTTGATTTGTACTTAAGTTGATCTATAAGGATTTAATTTGAAAAAAATTGACAAGGATTCGTCTCATGATTTTTTTTAAATTACATTTTATGAATATGAATACTGAAGAAATAATTTAGTGCTCAGTGTAATTTGCTTCCTTGTAATCAGCTGATTTGCAGAGAGATTGTTTCAATGATACCACTTCCATGATATTCCTCTGATAAGCACGGACATGAGAGGTGTTTGTCAAGCATGAAATCTTGACAAGCATTGCTATATTTCGTAAGACTAGTCTGTCTAACACAGGGATTTATAACGTCTCATTAACCGACAGAAAAAAGTGTGTGAGGAAGATCATTTATACCCAAAACAATTACGGTTGCTTAACACTTTTTCAAATCAATTGTTTGGCATTTTATTACTTAAAAAATTGTCATTGAAAATTCTTTCAAACTTATTTTTTGACAATCATTTAGAAGGAGTTTATTATAAATCATGTTGGCCTCTCTTATAGTATCTACGATTATAATCTTAGTTTAAACGGTAAAATTTAATGACATAATTTTAGAAAAAAATATTCACTCAATATATCCTTATTTTCGATAGAAAATTCTGTCAGGATGCTAGAATCTACGGCCAAGTTCAGTACCTCGTCCTTGACTTTGAATCTTGGTGGGGTTTTCTTGGCGAAATTCTGCAAATTCTGAAATTCCGTAAAATTCCACTTGTAATTACGAATATTTCTCTTATCATATGGCTGAAGTTTTTCTTGCACAAGATATTTATATGATGTCTTATGGAAAGACATTCTATGAATGAATGTTATCTTTATTTTAATGACATTTTATTGACATTTTATTTTAATGACATTCTATTGACATTTATTTTAATGACATTCTTTTCATGAATGTTATCTTTATTTTAATGACAATAGGTCAAAATCTATTTGAAAAATAAAAACCGATATTCATGCAGCTTTGAATATATCCCCATGATTTTCAAATATACAAATTGAAATCATGGGGGAATGTTTATCTTCTTTTACAATACCGACATGGCATTGATTTGTTATCATCAAGTAGAAGGCATACACTTTAAATGATAGATATATGAGGTTTTTTTATGTGCATCGGGGAAATCGTCTCTCAAGTTTGACGGCAACTATAAAAATAGTTATATAGGGTTAAATCTAAAACTATAAATTTAAAGTGACCTAATGACCTCACTTGCCTTGTCACACCTCTTCCTTGTTTATCACACTAAAAGTGAAGTAAATTGTAACAAACAACAACTTACCCTTTTACTGAATGTTTACAAAAATCACAAAGTCTTTTGATATTCTCAACGAAGAGAAAGATAAAAAAAAACCACACAGACAGAAAGAGACAGAGAGAGGGAGAGACAGACAGACAGACAGACAGACAGACAGACAGAGATACCAAGACAAGAAATAGAGACTGAGAGAGACAAACGAACAAAGAGACAGAAAGACGAAGACAAAGAGAAAAAGACTGAAACAGAGAGAGAAAGAGAGAGAGAGAGAGAGAGAGAGAGAGAGAGAGAGAGAGAGAGAGAGAGAGAGAGAGAGAGAAAAGAGAGACTGAAAGAGAGACTGAAAGAGAGAGAGAGAGAGAGAGTGCAATAGCGTGTCGAACTTTTCTTCTTCTTTTTTTTAAAAATATGTGCCTTTTAAGCGTGCGTGCTTAAAATTGAAAATTATTTACAGCGTGTTATTTATTTGAAATCGACTGTAGTAGAAAAAAGAGATCTTAGGAAGGGTTGAATCACTGTAGTAAAATCAAAATTAATACAACTGCATTCAGTATCATTCAGTTTTACTGATATTAGTTTCACCGTATCTAATAAACAAACTTGTTTTCTGATATTAGCCATACCGTATGAAATTTCATTGGTATTTGTATAATCAGAACAAACAGAAAAGAACAAATTATTTCAATAGATGTTACAGAATATTGCTTTTAACTAGTTAACAGAAAAATGGAAGTCTGAATTTCACGAAGAGCCATTTTTATTGTTCTTTCGTTTTCTTACTTTTTAAGATTTGAAATCTACAAAAATTGTTAAGTCGTACGTAAAAACGATCATCAGAAAATTATCTCCCTTGTGCCGAACAGTATATCAACTAATGAAATGAATGTAAATTTTCACATCATGTATTTTCTACCAATCACAAAGGAGAGGAAGTGCACAGTCCGGAGACTGTAAATTATTTCAACTCTTTATACCGTCTTCCGGTAACCACAGTGGCAGTAGAGGAGCGATCGAATGCTTTTATGAATTCATGTCAGCTTTAAGATCTGTATGCTAAATTCAATAGCTATGTGATGATTATATCTTTTAAGGACCGCACACAGACTGAAAACCATGCCAGTGATAATTTTTATTTATTCATGTAAATGAGTGAGGTTGACGTAATTTAGTCAGGTTTTTTTTTTACACAAAATATTGTCACGTTACCGTTGTTATCAATAAGTAAGTCGACTGCAATTTTTAAATATAACCGGGCAAAGAAAAAAGTCGAAAGCAAAAATATTTGTTAACAATTCTAAAAACCTTTACAAATGGACAAACTAATGAAATGCTATTTTTTCGGTGAATATGACAGTAAATTAAACATTATAGAAATCCATCTGGATATAATCTTACATCGAAAAAACTTCAAAACTCTTATAACGAATCCCTAAATCATTCTTAAATCTGCGAAGGTGTGAGTGTGTTTCATAAAATAATGTAATGTGACTTTAAAGAGACAGAACAGCTGAAAACACATGTGTGAATAACTTTAGATTTACCCATTGTATCGTTAGGAAATAAGAAATGACGTTGATTGTAATAGTTGAAATACATAAAACTCCCTTTCACACATCTAATTAACGTAATTATGAGCTTCCAGAAATTTAAGGTTCGTACAAACCGGAATAATCTTATGTCGTTTATTTGTACCACGTGGACTTTGATTGACAGTACTTGGCACGTGCTGAAAACTACAAGATCTTCGTAAGACAACGGTCATCTTGGTATACGAGGTTAAAGGGACTCTCTAAACGGAACACATCATCACTTTCTCGATAATTTATTGATGGTTTACCAATTTCGGTTCATTTAAAATGAACAGACATAAATATGTCAAATAACCCCTAATGGGGCCTCATTTACAAAAATGAATTTAGTTTGTAGCAACTCCTATGATAAACACGCAAAATACATGCTTACAAAATAAAAATTGTGGTTATTTTAAAAACTTTGAACAATTATTACCTGGAAGAAGTAGAAATGACATATTTTTATCAACAAACATGTCCAGGAGAATCTTGGCGAGCTCTGCATGTTTTGTTCACAGTAAATACGCATGCGTATTAGTATAGAAGGTTGAACCCCGTAACAAGTTGCGATGTAATTATGTATAGGCTATACGTAATTATTAATTTTAATGAAATAATTAGATTTATTTCATGGAGAACTTGGTAATTTTCTGAAAGTTTATTCATGAGTAGTACAAAAATACCGAACCCGATCGGAAAATTTTTTCAAGTCGGTTTTTTGATAAGATGCGCCGTACTGTCTCTTTAAAGTATGAACATTTAAAGGCTACATTTCTTTATAGCTTTCCCATGTAATGATTGCTCCTCTGTTTTGTAACTAAACTGTTGTATTACCTACCTGACAAAATACATGTACAAACAAACAACAGGTCAGACGCAAATTTATTATTCATTGAACCTTATATTCCATTTCTAAACCGACTAAACATGTGAAACACTAGACACTAGACACTAGACCAGACACTAGACCAGACACAGATTGTAGAACGGATAGTCAAACACGAAATTGCAAAAATCATGAACACGTTTATGCTGTGCTACAATAGACTTTGTGGTAAATAGATAGAGTGATCTCCCTTAACACAAATTATCTGTTGGATCTGTTGTAAAAGAACTAGCAAAGAACCTCAAAGTACAAATGAATATTCAGAATAATCAATACATTGTTTAGGCTTTTTTACTGATTGATTTACTAATTGTTTTAGAATCATTTATGCCATTAATCCGTTTGTAAAGAACAAGCTTTTAGTTTATATTGTTAAAACTGTGACTATTTTTCATTATGTTCTTGACAACAACTAAAACAGACTTTCAAACATTAAAGTTCCAAACTGCTTTTTTGGCTGATTTAAAACAAAAGCCATAAATTCCTCTCAAGTGCGGCTTTGCTAAGAGCAAAGTACTGGCATGCAAATTGCCAGTGTTTACATATAGATACCACAAGTACAAAAGTGAACAAAAAAAAAAAACAAAAAAAAAACGAACAATGTCAACGTAGAAGTTCCGCTCTACCATATGGTTACAAAGAGAGGCACATTTTGTCAAATTTATTGTTAGGCATAATGACACATCAAAAGAGTTGATGCATTCTGATTCATTTGTTTAAGAGTTAAAAAAACCCCGATAAACTCTTGTCATCTGACGCCAGTTTGATAGTATACGACCGATAGGCGTGCAGAAGGTTTAGCCTTCCGCTTTGAACAGTTAAGATATTTGACAAGTGTCAAACACGATCTGATAAACTATCAAATCTCAGAAAAAAACTTCCTTTACCAATTGTGAGATAATAAGTTTTAAGCAGAGAAAGATCACGAGAAAATTTATGCAGCCATATATAGAATTTTGTTCTTAATCTTTCTGTTCAATCTGATTACTGTGCGTAATACAAAACAATCTTTGTTGTAATGCTCAGTAATTTGGATTTTGAAAATACTGGAATCAAATGACAATTAAACTAGAATTGCATTTTCGCTGCAGAAAAGGTCGAATCAAATGCTCCATTACACAGGTGGATAAACACGAATTCCCCATTTCTATGTTCGAGCGATGAAAAATGTTATACTTATTGAGAAATTATCAATACGACAGCATTGAGAAGTGAGATACCTTAATAGTAACGTAAAAACCGAAAACCATAAAGAAAAATATGCATGTATCAATATATTTCTTGACATTGTTCTCATAACTGTAGTGTACGTTGATAAAATTGATTTAGTATGATCATTATTTTCATATAATTATATTTGAATGTTTTATTCAATAGAAACATGGCTTATATGTCCAACGTATTTAAAGCAACATGGTGACGGACAAAACATTAATTTACCAAATCAAATATCGAATTTTTAAACGATTTTCACACATTTGGTATATCATACTTTTGTAAAATTACGGTGTTCAAAAGTAAATGTTGAATAAAAAACCAAAATTTGAATTGTTGGGCCAACACATGAATATTAAATTACCCTACCGTTTCATAGCCACGCAAATACAAATACTTCAGCGTGGCATATATCAGGAGTCAGCGGCCTCTCAGTAAAAAAGGATGTCTTCAAAAATTAAATATTTCTTACGTGTAAGTTGCGTTATCAATGAATGTATATTTCTTATTACAGACGTCGAAGAATTCCTGTCAATCATAATGAAACTATTTTACATAACAATTTCATTCACGTGACACTCAAAGCTGCGTCCAAATCAATTCAGTAAGTTTATATGTTTAATTTCCAAATGAGTTTTTACGACTTGTAAACTGATAGGTGATGACAGGTTAATTTATTTTTATAGAGTTTTTGTTTTTTAAACTTTTTTTCTGAGTTTTTAAATTCTCATATAATTCTGATATTTATTTAAACAGTTGTTGAAATCATTGCCGATACTTTAAAATGTGGTGATAAAAATTGTTCTCAGCTCATTTTAAATTCTTTTTTTAAATTAGTTTCTCTTATCCTATATAGACTAGAGAATTCGAATACTTTTTAGTTGACAAACTTGAAAAAACCCAAAATTTTAAAGTTAATGTTATTCGTGTTTTAATGACAATTTAAAACAATTAAATATATACGTGGGGAAAAAATTGAATAAATTCAATATTTTGTCATCAAACATCTGGCATCATTTCTGAGCATAGGAAATTTGATTGCGTTGTGTTGGGTGTCGGAAAATAGAATATGATTTTAAATGAATTATAAAGATTCATGTCATCAGGAGGGTTTTACTCCATGTAATTTAGCATAAAAGAGGTTTAGTAGCATTGTGTAGAAAATTACAAACTGAAAGTACTTTTTTTCTTTTTCAGAGCACCAAAGAAAACCTTATATGCAATTGAATTACGGAGAAAAAACTATCTGAATTTTAGATAAAAGGTGTTTTTTCTTTTTGCTTTTAGGTATTGCTGCCATGGATTGCGAAACCAATGGAATATATCTTTGGATCAATTCGGAGGCATATATTTAAATAACCAATTGACTTGTTGATTGTATGAATGCAAAGGCAGAATTGTGCTTAAAATAAAATGACAACTAATTAAGTATATTAACCATTTTTTGAGTATAAAGAACTAATAAAAAGATAAAAATAAACCTTTTAATCGCAAGTGAAAACGGGAATTTCATGTGAGGTAGTTTTGCCGGTATATGACAGATGTATAATTATATTATATTTCTTATCAAAATTTACAAAATTTTGATTACTGAGGTTTAATTAATATTCAAGGGTATCAATTTTTGTGGATAAAGTAAACATCACAGTTTCAAGGATACGTAAAATCGTGGCCAATTATCCTATCATTACAAAAATTTGATAGAAATTGCACTTCAGTGAACATTTAATTTCGTGGATCAACTTAACAACGAAATCCACAAAAATTGGTATTCAACCGTGAACGAATATTAATGAAACTACAATATGCAATTTTAAATGTTATTTAGAAAACAGCGCTCTTTTTTCACGTAGCAATCGGCAGGTATGTTCACGAAACTTTCCTAAGATATGACCTAAGTGTGTTCCTAAGATATGACTTAGGGAAAAAGTTAGGAACATCCTAAGATAAACTTAGGACACGTCTTAAGATGTAGCTCGACGGTAACTTAGGAACATCTTAAGTTACATTGTAGGATATCCTAACCTTCTACAACCATTCTTATTTTTCATATTCATTCATACAGATCGCCTTTGAGAGACTTTTGTGGTGATAAATCATTAAACAGTTTGCCAGAGAAAAGTGTACGTGTCGGTAGTTTACACAATATGCCTAAAACTAGTAATTTAAAGGTATACATTTTTAAAAATTTATAAATACTTAAATACATATCAGTGTTCAATAACAATTTAGTTTAAAAAAAACAACCCCACCCAAAGAAAAAAAACAAAAAGAAAAAAAAGGACCCCCCCCCCCCAAAGTCTAAATGACTTGGTTTTTTTTTTATAGAAAATATGTATCAGGACAGAATTAGCTTACAAAGCAAATAATTATTTAAACAACACGTGTGCATTCTTTGAGTGTAAATTAACATTCAACTTGTCATTCAAGTACAGGTAATACACAAACACGCGCTTGTCTTAGAATTTAAAGTTACATGAAGAATAAACACACGTACAAACACGACCATTTTCCATTTAATCTGCAAAATATAGAATACACGAACATATTAAGTAAGAAATAAGTTATAATGTATCTCGGAAATACATAAATACAGTTTATTCAACATTTAGAGAATTTTTCAAGGTTATTTTTTTTTCAGAATGAAGTGATAAAAATTACCCGATGTAAATTTACTTTTTAGCCAATAATATTTGAAAAATTTACACAAGAATCAAAACAAAAAATGTATCTCACGTAGTGTACGTTGTAGACATTAAAAATAAGTGAATAATTTCCATTCGCCAAACAGAGACAGCATTTGCGTTAAAAAAAATTGATAAAAGGCAGGCATGTAGCAACGGGGAAGGGGGTGAGAGTTTGGGGTCCCTCTCTAATTTTGTTAAAATGAACATACATGATAGAATAAATGACTATGCCCCCCCCCCCCCCCACCTCCCTGATTGGGAGTTTGAGGTTTGTCGGAAATGCTGGAACTGTAGAAAATATTGCTTTATTTTACCGGTCTTAAGAAAAATATTCATAACAGTCCCAATATTCCCAAAAAATGTGATTTTACAGCCTTAGGATGGTCTTAGGACAAGGTAAACGATGTCTTAAAGTTAGGACAAAGTTATGGCGGTTCCTAAATTAAGGAGAGCTTCGAGAAACAGACTTAAGACTAAGACGTATCCTAAGATGTTGTTAGGACACGCCATAGTCCTAAGATAGTTTCGTGAACATGCCTGCGGGTGTATATGTATTTATCATAATGACAGCTTATTTTACAAGTTTTGTAGGAAATGCCTGATAATTTTTTTTATGTCACAGGCGTTTCTCACTCTTTATAAAAACCAATGTAACCCACTTTTTATTTCAATTTTATTATGCTGAGACTGTTAAATAATGTTAGTTTTGTAAATAATGCGTTAACACAAGGATCGTTGAGATTTCAGAAATGTTTACTTAGGAAACATAAGACTATATAAAACATAAAAAAAACAAACTTTCTTATCATTTCAAAATTACTAACAGAAACATTTAACACGAATAGTACGCAGTCTTGGCGTTTAATATTGCATAATATTATCATAAATTCTTAAAATTGTGATATCAAAAACAATTTTGATATCTAGAATGTTGCTTAATACATGTATATCAATATATTTACTGTAATAAATCATAGTGTGATGATAACTGCAAACATTAAAACAGTGATTAAATTTTTAAAAACTTTTTAACAACAGAAGGAACGGTTCCAGAAGCAAAGTGTTCTAAAAGACTTGTCTTTCCTGCAAATTGAAACTGAAGCATTCTTCTAGCTGTTTATCTACTGTAGTTATAATATATATATATATATATATATATATATATATATATATATATATATAAAACAAACACCCTTTCCTTCTTTTATAGTTGTTGTAGAACACATGACGTATTGAAATAGACATGTATATTCTGTGCATAATATCTGCATATCAATTTACTGTATTACTTAATTAGGAGAAAACATTTACTTTAAAAGAAAAAAAATGAAAATAAAATTGTGTTTTGTCAAGACATACCAATGCATTATTTTAAGAATTAACAAAGAGTCATTTTCGGAAAATGCTTGCACAAAAATAAGACAAATAGAGCCTATCTGCTTTCATTTATTTTATAATCTTTTTTGTATTTTTTATAGATACCCGAAACCCGAAACATCGTTTTGGCTGCGAACATGATATTTTAGAGCTAAAATATGGTATCAACTGATGCACAATAAAAATATCTTTATACACATATCAAAACTGGCCAAATTAATTTTTATTACATGTATCTTTGAACAAAAATTATGAAAATGAAGAATGGTATTTTCAAACTTATGGAAAAAAAATACAAATAAACTGTCACTAGCATTAAACAATTCCTATACAATCAAATTATAACTAGAAATTGAAATAAAATTGTGAAATTCAAGAAAAATAGAAAATCTTAAATTCGAATTCGAACCAGTCCCGATAAAATTACAATCCAAACAAAATAAAAAACTAGTATTATAGCTTGAACATATTAAAATTTTGCAAAATTTCAGACTGATTGCTGTAAAATGGTTAGTTTATTAATTTTACTTATTTTTTGTAATGCATATCAATTACTCAGAACAAACTGCAGTATTATTGTTCAATTTCAAGTTTTAATTAATTCTGATCAGGATTTTGTTTTTCAATCGAGATCGGTTCAATAAATTACAAGTATTTTTTTTAATTTGCATTTTCATTTTGATTTCTTGGTTAAATATCATAAGAGATTAAAGATATGCAATTTCAATTTTCAAGCAAAAAAATTATTTAAAAAATTAAATAACGTAAAAAAAACCCCCAAAAAACCCATCTTTGACATGTTTTATTCATAATTACATCACACATCAATTTATTAAATCTCTAAAATACCCTGTTTTTAGTCAAAACAATATTTTCTTTTTCACTGAAACCGATATTGGTTTCTATGATCCCACGGGTTTTATTCATTGATTTACATCGTTGAAATCAGTCTGATGTACAGAAGTCCCATGAGTGTCCATCAAAGGACTGCGAACGATAGCATTTCAAGCCGCCTAACTAAAAGTCTTTTTTTTTTTTTTTTTATAATTTTCTGATTAAATTTATTTTTTTATGATAATGTTAACATTAATTTATATTTTCATTAAATATACAAAGTTCAAACAAAGAGAGATAACAATGTATTTGGGATTAAAATACATGTAGCTCATCTTATAATAGAAATTAACGGAATACGGAATTTTTTAATAAAACATCTCCCCCCCCCCCCCCCCATGAAACAAAATTCCTTTTGAGGAGTTTTATATATTGTATATTGTTTTGTAGCATATTTATACCAAAGGGTTTGCTGTTTCACGATGGGGGGAACATATGTCTACAGACCAAAATACATTCCAAAAAGCATTTTGCTTTGTAACGTTTCAAAATATTATTAACAAATATGAATTAAAATGATAATTTACTTTAAAATCCAATGTGATTATTAATTTTTTTTTGCACATATCGGCCGCTAAATAATATTTTCCTCACTCATAGGGACCGATTTCAATGAATAAAATTAAGACACCGCGTTAGCAAAATTTTTCTTTAAAATTAATGGTTTGATTACAAATTTTATTTTGCTATAAATTGATTAGGATTTGATTATAATTTTTGATAGAGCTTAGTTTTTAAATATCTGACAGAAATTCCGAAATATTTGGATGTAAAATGTAGGCGGGTAAACGGGCGTTGGCGTTCGCAGTTCTTCACAATTAAGACTCCCAATGCAAGTTGTGTATTTTATTTGACAAATGGACTATGTTTAACTTCATTTTGACAATTATTTTAGGGGAGGAATGGGCCCCCTAAATCTACCATTAATTAAGACAACAATAGCTACAAATTCTAATATTATACATGTATTATAGTAGAACACGTGGTAGAGTTTAACAAAACCGTGCATCAATGATGTAGACTGAACATACCGGTACACATTGCAACTAAATAAGTTCTACGTGATAAAAGTATAGAGACAACTGTATTTGACTTACCTTGTCTGAACTCCAAAGTCTTACCTTGAAAAAGATTTAAGGCAAACGTTTATCATTAACAAACGCGATGGATGGGTTATCTTGCTTCCCTTTGGTTTTTACATTTGATTGTAGCCTATTTTTGATTGGATAATATTGGTTGGATAATCCTCTTAAATTGTCATTTTACTGTATTCAACCTTTATCTCAAGCGACAGTGTAGTGAGCGACCAGCAGGCATGTTCATGAAACTTTCCTAAGATATGACCTAAGTGTGTTCCTACGATATATATGACTTAGGAAAAACAATCAAAGTACTGAAGTACTGAAAGCCGGGCTCATTTGGTGTGTCTTTATGCATATTGTTTAGTAAAGACTGAAAATATCTCTCTCTCTCTCTCTCTCTCTCTCTCTCTCTCTCTCTCATGCTTTTAATGTCGGCAAAGCGTCAGAGAGCGACCAAATTTTGTAAACGGCTATAAACAAAAAATATGTCTGTCTTGTAGAAGTTAAAAGGTTCACCAGCTGCTGCCTTGAATTTTGCAACAAGCATTATATATTCAATCCCCATTTCTTCATTGCGCAGCAAAGTACAAAGTAGTTCATGGAAATTCATGCGCATTGTATGTGTCCAAAATGCATAGTAATGTTTTAAAAACACGTTATTAATAAGAAAACTAAAAAAGATAGACAATTCATTCGAAATCTAAAAAAAAGAAACAAAATGCCAACACTTTTGACAAAACGTGGCTCGTTGTGTAACTATTTGGTATAGCGGAAGCTTTACCTTGACGCTGTTTGGTTTTTTGTTTACTTTTGAAGTTGTGCTATTTATAGTAACATTGGCGATTTGCCTGCCTATAGCCAGGGCTCTGCTTTCAGCAGAGCCCGGCTAAAAACCAAAAACTGACCTTTATTTATTTTACAACGATTGATTAAGAAGTTCTGAAACTTATATTAATATCTCTCGTTGGCACTGATGGTCATTGGTGTGGGAAGGAGAGAACCCACTTAGGAAAAAACTTAGAAACATCTTAAGATCAACTTAGGACTTCTTCCTAGGAACTTAGGACTTAGGAAATCTTAAGATGTAGCTCGACGGATAAGTAAGGATATCTTAACCTACTAAAATCGTTCATATTTTTTCATCTTATATTATACAGATAGAATTTCAGAGACTTGTACAGGGATAAGTCATTAACATTTCGACAGGGAAAATTGATAAATTAAAGGAGACTCACTTGTTTTGATTGAAATTCGAAGATGCCGCCGAGTGCTGTGCGCCTTGTACATATCAGTATCTATCTTGGCGTTCTGTACCTTAAGCCACCTAGCTAAAGTATCAGTAGATACCGCTTTATACGGCTTTTGAGTTGAAATTAACAATTGAGACACATTATTTCTAAACACTTTTGTTCTATCTAAGTAATCTAAAATACAAGAAACAACACACATACAAGGATTATCTACATCATGCTTTAATTGAAGAGGTTTCAAATGAAAACCTGGTCTGGCTCTGTTTCATTAATTTCTTAACATCAAAAACTATTACAGAAGAATTCTCATTAACAGTCATAAACTCAATGTTTAACGCTTTCAATGTCTGCAGTTTTTGTCCTGAAACTAAGGCCAATAGCATGACCAATTTCATTGATAAACTTAATAATGACATGTGTCGGTTTTTGCCTAAACTAACTAAATAATCTAACACTTGTCTAACATCCCATGTACTGGAATAACGTGGGAAATTAGGATTGATGTTAAACACTCCTCTTATAATTTTTTTGACTAACGAGTGTTCCCCTAAATTCGGGCATACTCTAAAACCTGGCCTGGCCCCATTGGCCTGGCCTGGCCTCAAAGTTAGCCTGGCCTCATTTTTGGCCTCAAAATTGGCCTGGCCCAAAATTTTGGCCTGGCCTCAAAAATTGGCTTAGCCTCAAATTTGGCCTCTTCAAAAAAATTTGGCCTCAAATTTATTTTTATATTTTTTTCACATATTCGATGATTTTATTGATTTTTTATTGATTTATTTTCAATGCACATTAAACATCCCAGTTTGTGGCTTTAGTGTCTTGTAGTGAAAGTCTATTAAAAATAATAGTTACAATTGATAATATAGTACTAACAATGCATAATTATGACAACAGGTATGTCTAGTAATCCATTCCAATATATTTTTATTCAGTCTGTTTTAAATTCTTAAGAACCTAAGAATGTGATTTTGCCTTCCATTGTACATGTATAACCATGACACTATTTTGTATGTATATAGATTAAATTGCTCTCAGGATCGGACAATAGTTATCTAACTCTTCTTTTATTAACGACTTGTTTGAGAAAAAAATAATTGATGCCAATACTTGTTCTAAACAACATCAAAGGTAACAAAAAGTTTTGCTTTGTTCAAATTCTGAAAATGACAATTCCCAGAGGAGAAAAATTGTTTCCTAAATATACAAGCAACACATGCATGAAACTCTATTCTAATCAGGAGGTGATGAATAATGACCATCACTGAGTCAAGTAATTGGAGGATTGAATGCGCAGTCGTTCACAAATGCCATTAATTGAATTAGACCGCGTGAAATGTTAAATGACAGGATAGGCATGGATCTGACTCCTATGTGGCAGATTAGCGTCAGAAAAGATAAATATCTAATTTCTGCTGGGGAGTGTAAATTTTTCTTAACTTTACGTAAGCAATTCCTATGTACCAAGTATTTTCAAAAACCAAGTACATTAAAATTTAGGGAACTGCTGATGACAACGAACATCAAAACATTGAAAAAATTAAGCTCTTTTATATTGAATATCCAAGAGCAAGTCTGCTGTCCAACCTAAACTATATTAGCATTTATTATCATTATTACTCTCCGCGTATTGAACACCAATGAAACATTGTATGAAATTTTTATATAGTGATCTATTTTTTTCTACCACATTTTGTATTATTACTATTTTTCTTTTCTCTTACTTACTTATACTTACTAACACATGTAATACTATGTTGTATTATAATTTATATATAATTTATTAGACCCTTGACATCATAATTTAATGCAAATATGTTATTGTACCTAATGTACCATTGTATGATAATGGTTTGAGAGAATAAATTGAATTGAATTGAATTGAATTGGAGTGGAATTTGGACTTGATCGGTGTTGACAGGTAATGTAAACAAACGGCAAATTTTAAAGTGCAATAGACAGTGATAACAATTTAATGCTAATGTACCAGTTTACAATATGTTTGATATCAGTCAGGTCAGTCTCTTAAAATGATGTTTAGCTTTTAAATGGGAGATGGTATACGTCATAGGTATTTTTTTGTGTTTAGACATGGATAAAACTAATTAAACTTGAACAATTGGTCACTTGTCATATATATATTTTCATATGATTATTCCTTTCTAAACAAAATTTCTAAAAGAAATCAATTAAAAATCAAACTAAATCGTCACGGCAATTTTTATTAATTACACATATTTGAAAGACGGCTTAAAACTATTTACAAGTTTATTCAGATTATTCCAAGGAATAGTCACATTACATACTATGTTTAATCCATGTGCACCTCTAAATCTCCAACTCTATTCCATACTCTATTCTACTCTAATCCCCTCTTATCTCCTTCGATTCTAGAGCTCATCATATATATATATATATATATATATATATATATATATATATATATATATATATATATATATATATATATATATATATATATATATATATATATATATATACACTACTACTATGGCTCTAATTGATGATTATCTTAAATCACTAGCTCCAATTTATTAAATAATTAGCTCCATTTCAACATTTAACTCTATAAAATTCAAATCATCTTGTCTGAACTCCAACTTGACCTTGGCTCCCAATTCTACTAACAATAGCTCCCATAGCTCCAATAATTAAAAGCCCATAAAACCTGACCACTCTAGACATTGCTCAATTCTTAATTACTCAAACACAGCTTGATCTGTCTGAACAGCGTATTCTCAAATCTGTAACTCTATATAAATCAACTAATACACTAAAATTTACCCCTCATCATTAAGAAAATAAAAAAAAAGAAAAATTTTAAAATTTGAGGCCAAAAATTTTTGAAGATGCCAAATTAGGGGCCAGGCCAAAATTTGAGGCCATGCCAAAATTTGGGACCAGACCAATTTTGAGGCCAAAAGTGAGACCAGGCCAACTTTGAGGCCAGGCCAGGTCATGTTTTAGAGTATGCCCCAAATTCGAGTCATCATCTAAGCAGACCTTTATCAGATCGATCAACTTTCCCATCTATGAACTGAAACCATTTGTTTGTATAAATGATATACTGTTTATAAGTAGACATTCGCCAGGACTACATAATGATTGAAACTGATTCCTCTGATAAACCGCGTCCCTCGTATAATTGCCGAACACATGACAAGCGAGGAGGAGGAGTTGTTGTGAAGCGAGTGAAACGCAGGCAGCCGAGTCGGTAACCTCAATGTCTTTGTGCTGTTCGGAATCTTACACACATCCTCATTAGCACCGGAAACCATAACTGTGATTTTCTGTAACACTCTGTCTATAATGCTGAAAGGAGGAAATGCATAAATGTTAGAAAACTGTTGCCAGTTAATTGTGAATGCATCAAAGGCTAAAGATCCTGGGTCAGGATTCCACGAAACATAGTTCTTTAACTGGGTGTTTATACGAGATGCAAATAAATCAACACCTGGAAAAAATAATCTTTTACACAATGCATCAGATATATTTGAATTCAACATTCACTCTGTGTCATCTCTAATTTTCCGACTCTCAAAATCTGCCTCAATGTTATCTTTACCCGGCAAATAAGCCGCTGAAATCCAGATGTCGTTAGCTTTAGCTAATAGCCAAATTTTCCTTGTAATATCATTACATTTTGAAGATCTTGTTGACCCGAAATGATTGATACAACCAACAGCAGTTGAATTGTCAATATGAATCTTTAGATCTTTTTACAAAGAATTGATAAAAAAAACTCTTTAGTCCTAAGAAGACTGCGTACAATTCTAAATAATTAATATTCGAGGCATAAGAAACCTCTGATTCTGTCCCATTACCCTTTGGTTTTAGAATCACCTAATAATGCGCCCAATCCACAGGGGCCAAGCCTGTTTTAACATTTATTTCGATGTAACCATAAATAAAGAAAGGGGTCGAACTCTGACCCAGATAAAAAAAACTACTAGCTCACTTCAAAAGCCTAATAAATCAATTATTTTTTACTACACTTGCAATATGCATGTATTTTTCAGAAAAGTAATGTCTAAGATACACTCATGCCGAATTTTAAGTTGATGGGTCTTAAGATAGCGGAGATATACGTCATTATTCTCTCGAAGTCGCCAGTTTATTTTTACTCAGAGATTTACCGGTCCAGGGCTCACGATGGGATTTTTCCTATGACAACAGCAGTATTGCAACAAGTTGAGAAACAATAGCACGAATCTTTTAAAATCTCACATCAAACGCACGCTACTTACATCCTTAAATTCCGATAAAATTCCTTAAATACTCTCCAAACTGAACTTTTTCTCTGCAGCCACATTGACTTCTGACAGGGCCAGCCATTTTGACATCTTCGAGAAAGACTGATTCTGATTGGACCACCAGGAATATTATCCAATGAAATTGAGTTTAACATTTTCTATCACAATGGTCGGTCTGGTCAGAAGTTGATGTGGCTGCAGAATAAAAGTTCAGTTCGGAGAATTGAACACTTCGAGAGAATAATGACGTATATCTCCGCTATTTTAAGACCCACCAACTTGAAATTCGGCATGAGCGTATCTTAGACATTACTTTTCTGAAAAAACATGCATATTGCAAGTGTAGTAAAAAATAATTGATTTATTAGGCTTTTGAAGTGAGCTGGTAGTTTTTTTTTATCTGGGTCAGAGTTCGACCCCTTTCTTTATTTATGGTTACATTGAAATTAATGTTAAAACGGGCTTGGCCCCTGTGGCCCCATCCAGATAACGATGCATCAGTGAATAACTCAATTTGATGATTAATACGTCTAATCGGAGCACAAGTGTTCAACTTCCATCTGATAAATAAAACCCCTATTTGTCTCTGATTTCAACAATATTTCTGTAAAAGTTAGACTTAGTGTAAATATCGGGGGAATATTAAAAGAAAAATTGAAAAAAAAATTCAAAGAAAAAAGGCCTCAGCTTTTGTTGAGAAGATATTAGTAGATAAGATAAAAACAAGTCTTTGAATTTTATTTCATTAATAGTTTCAGTTCAAAAATACCACATGTATATCGTAAACTCAAAATATAAAGATGTATTTTACAGTAGCTGTAAAGTGTCGTATTGCTCAAGTTGCATAATGGTAGAGTGGACTGGAGAGAGAGAGAGAGAGAGAGAGAGAGAGAGAGAGAGAGAGAGAGAGAGAGAGAGAGAGAGAGAGAGAGAGAGAGATCCACTTCAATTTGCTCTTAGCTTCATCTATACTACTATATTAAAATAACAGACTCGAATTTTTGGTCTTTAATACCGATAAATCGGAAGAATACTGTCTTTTGTTTTATATATTTTAAACATCAGTGGTACTTGAAGATTGCCAGTTTGTTTTTATTTTTTCTCAGTTAAGCTTCGCTAATTAATAATCAACGAAAATTCCTCAAAAAATCCCGGAAATCATCTGGACTGTTTGGATTTTACAATCTTGCGCTTGCGCAATACTATTATTCACGCTAACGGGATCTTTAGTTTATATTTCCACAATATCATATTTGCATGAATAAACTCAGAAATGATAACTACAAATACGGGTAAATTTTCATGGGAAATTTGCTATATATTCTTTTCAAATATATTAATGATTTCTTATGTCAGAAAGTATAAAATAACAAATATACATTTCAACTAACTACATGTACTTACTTTTGTTATCGTGATGACAAAAAATATTTGATTACATGCCAAAAAAATTCACATTATATTTCTTAGAAGAGTGGAGATAGAATATGTTTTATCGTAAAAATGAATTATGTCCTACGGACCCAGTTTTACGATAGAATGCGTACCGTGTATTGTCACTGTAGCAAAGAAAATACGTGTACGTTGGTGAAAAAGTGTTGAATTCTTCCATTATATGGATAAAATTTTTTTAGATGAAAGGTATTTACAGTCTCAAAAAGGTTTACTATGATGAATTTGACTGGGGTTTTTTTCAAGGCAACTTCATAAATTTTCTCCAAAATAGTTCCGGAGCGATTTTGCAATTTTCTGGTACATTACGGGTATATGGGAGGCATTCTAACTGTGGTGAGGGCCTTTCCCAAGACACAGTTAGATTATTCCAACTAAGGAAAGTGTAGTGAAATTAATAGCATTATTGTAGGCTTATAGCTTTGTTGTGTAAATATCAATAATACGGTGTGTCGATGTACCTATTTCGTAAATGTCCGATATGCAATGTCAACCCGTGCACGCACGGGTCAAAGTCTAGTGTTATTATAAAAAGAAAAAAAAAATATCATGCAGTAATTTTAAAAAATGAATGATTTTTAAGTACGACCTTAGGTACTACAGAAAGACTGTGAAAACACTATTTTGTGACCAACGTGTGTACAATGTAAAATCATTTCAAATGATTCCTGTATAGATAATTTAAAAAATGTACATTTAATATTATTATACTTGCATGTTCAATACTGAAATCTAACTGGTTTAGACGCAGTTGATAATCCGATCTATTACCCTTAGCGTTAGTAACGCACTTTGCAATGGGTAACACAACGAATTGTTACATGCGCGTAAATTATGCGCGTACGTTGAAACTGACATCCTTCGAAAACCATTGTTAATCGAAGCGAAGCGGAGGTTGACTATGGTTTTCTCGGGTTGTCAAATTCAACTCTTACCCTCCCAAACAGGAACTATCGATATACTACCGATGTCTTCATCACGCACGACGGCGTCTTGGAGTACTTGCAGAAGCGTGCTGCATTCGTCCAGATCTGTGGCACAATGCCCGTCGTCCGCAATACACTCCTCATCCTCCGCCATTCTTAACTTCTATAAGCTTCTAGCACACTTTCAAATCAGTCCTTAGTTTTTCTACATATGACATCATAATGGCGGTTACCAAAGTTGCTATAATAAATAGATTTAACATAATATTTTGTTATACTTTCATGTTAAATACTGAAATCTGATTGGTTTAGACGCAGTTCATAATCTGTTCTATTATCCTCAGCGTTAGCAACGCACTTACCAACGGGTAACATTACGAATTGTTACATGCGCGAAAATCATGCGCGTACGGTTCGCCTTAGAATTCACGTTATTCCTATCTAAAAGCAGAGATGTTTTCTTTAAAATTAAGACATTCAGTATAACAAAATAAATAGTGCCTGTTTGGGAGGATAACAGTTGAAATTGGCACCCCTCGAAAACCATTGTCAACCTCCGCTTCGCGTCGGTTGACAGTGGTTTTCTCGGGGTGTCAATTTCAACTGTTACCCTCCCAAACAGGCACTATTTATATAGTATGCAAAAAATGGTCTTTGTGAACAGCACGGTTGCACCCCAATTGCAAAACTTATCAATATAGATGAATTACCTTTATCAACGGTTAAACAATATTACGAAAACAGGTCTACTTGACTATCTTTCTTTTATTTTTCTGAATAGTTCTTAGGCCTATTTGCAAATTTAATACTAGATCTTTCCATATTACGTTGAATGTCAATCGAGCATATTAACACTCAATTGATATCTGAGATTCCTAACGATCCTAGAATCCCTACTGTAGGAAGCCCCGAGTCTGACCGTGTTATTTGCTGAGCGTGGATGATGATTCCAGCACAGAGATCGAAGCAGTAGATCACCAAAAAACATCTGTTCATTGAAGGTAGATGGTCCTTGCTAATCACTTGAGCTTACAAAATCAAATATGGTTCTATACAAATCTCCATACACAGCGTGGTCACATAATTATACAAAACGATTCGTGATTTGTTAGATTTCTCATGCCAGATGATTTTTAAGAGAACTTTATTCAAATATGTAACTTTTGCATTCCACAATTTATATTCGTTGTTTTAAGTTTATGTTTTACCTACTAGAGCAATCTTGTAGCTCTGTTACAACGCAATCTGAAAAAAAAATTAGGTGTGTTAATTTTGGGACCAAGTCAACTCTCTACATCATTGATACAATTTTTTATTTATTGTCATAATGATATTATGAATATATAACTAGTATCTTTATGAAATTCAAATTTACTATAGAAATGGAGGCGTAATTAATTATAACGCAAAAATGCCAATTCTTACCTGATTGTCTGATTCTTTGTGACCTACATATATTATAAAGATATATAGGTATATACATGCATGTAAATCTAACATCTTACCAGAGCAAATATTTGACTATATTCATGATCATCGTTGTATAATAAAATAACATGTATATGCATCAATATTCATGGTTTTTTTTAGACTTGAATGATTGTGTTTTGGACTAGTCGCTTTGAGAGAATTATAATATTTTCATCAACATGCAATAAATGTATCATCAGAGGTGTTAAGAGATAGCTAGCTCGCCCCTCCACGTTAAAAAAATGAACTTTTTTTTCTTCTATTCTCTACAGAAAAATAAACTTACAAGTTTATAATTATTGGCCTCTCAACTTTTTATCTGTGGGTTTCCTACTTTGAAAACCGATGCCTCGTGCCTGATTAAGGCGAACCCAAGGAAAGCGCCGAGATGATTCAATATATACATATTGAATCATCTCGGCGCTTTCTTGGGTGAACAGAGGGGTGGTTGAACTTTAGTTACAGACTTTCCATCTGAGAAAAATATTTTTCACTTAACTTTCTTTCATAATACAATTTATTATTAAATGAATTAAATAAATAAGTATTAAGATATTAATCATTTCGAAATCATGTTTTTACTGTTAGCTCAGACAAGTGCAAATTAAAGATACTGATTACGTGTATTTTAATGGTGAAATGCGCATTTACTTCAGAAGATTTCTTTGGGCTCAAACCACAGATCACGTACTTGTTATCTCATTAATCATCATCCATCAAATCCAGCTTGAGGCATCCCCTTGAGCTTGTTTGTGGAACCGCCATAACTTTGTCCTGAGACCATCCTAAGGTTTTAAATGACGTTATTAGGATATTGGGACTGTTGTGAAGCTTTTTCTTCAGACTGGTAGTATAAAACAATCTTTTTCTACATTTCCAGCATTTCCGACAAACCTTAAATTTTAAATCCGAGAGAGGGATTTTATTTTATCTGTACGGTTAATTTAATATAATTATCTCTCTCTCTCTCTCTCTCTCTCTCTCTCTCTCTCTCTCTCTCTCTCTCTCTCTCTCTCTGGTAGTTAACAACGTATTTCTTATATTACCTGTACGCGTATTCTATATATTGCAGGGATATTGGTTGTGTTTGTACATGTAACGTTAAATTCTATGAAAAGCGCGTGCTTTTACATGTACATGTATATTACGTGAATGACAAGAGAATCAATTCTTAATTTACACTCAAAATATGCACGTGTTGTGTAAATAATTATTTGCTGGTAAGCCAAAATCGTCCTGATACTTTCTTTCTTTTTTTTTTTTTTTTAACAAAATTCAGTTATTTGGATTTCTGTTTTTGTTTAGTTTGTTTGAACTAAATTGTTAATGGTCACTAATATAATTATTTTTAAGTACATGTAATGTATAATTTAAAAAAATGTACACAAATTATATTACTGGTTTAAGACCTATCGTGCTACCGACACATGTAATATTCTTTGGCAAAATGTTTAATGGTTTATCCCTGTACAAGTCTCTCAAATTCTATCAGTATGAATTTATGTGAGAACAAGTTGCTGTCCTTTAAAAAAGGACTACAATACGTGGACCATTTGCATGTGTTTCCAACGAAAACGTGACAGCCTTAAGATTATCAGAGATTCCACCGACTCTAGCCCTCTGCTTTTATCCACTAAATTTGGTCGTTGTATTACGTATACATGTATGTATAGCCCTGACTTTTTATCTCAGAATTTAAAGGGTTCATACTTCTAAAATAATTATGATCTATCTATGAATGAAGTTTGCATGTATAGTATACGGCATTCGGTGAATTCTACTATTTGCGCACACATTACGATTTGCACTACTTTGTTAACTAACGTTATACAGTGACACCTTTGTGTAAATTAAAAATTTCATATTTTGATGCATTTTCCTTGAGATTTAAACTTTTATACAGTGACATAATTTCAATCATACTTAAATGCTTAAAAAAATTTAATCGGGAAGTTCTCTAGCCTTGCCTACTATAAAAGTAAAGTTAAGTTACATGTATATTCGGAAAACAACAAAACATTGCAAATTATGCTATTTGATGCATGTTGTAGTTTCGGCAAAACAAAAACTTTTCATAATACTGATAGTTTATATCACATGCCAATCATTTCTTTAAAAGGAATACTTTGTTTCTCTACTGTTTATAGACAACTTTACAATTACAGCGCCTTTGAACTTAGTGTGCATATGGCACGGAATCCCGATCCCGATTCAGATAAACGTGTGCTAGCCTGGTTCCCTGAGCTACCCATTACGCACAGGAACCAGGCTAGCTCATGCGCAGGCTGAATTTTCCCCATAGCATCCGGTTTAACCTCGCTTATATATTTTCTGCGTGGACCTCAGGGTCCACGCAGTAAGTCGAATGGTTTTAGTAGGTAAGGATTTCTTAACTTCATATGTTCCTAATTTACCGTCGAGCTACATCTTTAAAAAACGTGTCCTAAGTTGATCTTAGGATGTTCCTAACTTTTTTCCTAAGTCATATCTTAGGAACACACCTAGGTCATATCATGCGTGAACAGTCTTGCTAGTTTATGATGTACTTCGAAGGGTACTTCTGCGCAGGTTGCATCGTTTTTTTTTAACGGGGGGGGGGGGGGGATGATAGGGGGGGGGGGCAGACTGATAAAAAAAATCTTGACAATGAAAAAAATAGAAGAACTTTTTACAACTTCTCGAAACCATTAGAGGGCAGAGGAGCAAATTACTATATTGTAGAGACTATTTTACATGATTATTTAAAACAAAAAAGATACTGAAAATTTTTTTAAGGGGATCATTATTCTACAGGGGTCACTTTACTTCACGTAGAATGAGCTTATTTTTATGAAAATGACAATTATTCTTCAGGCAAAAGGGTCATTTTTCTACGTAGAATAATGACGGAGGGGGGGGGGCTTTATTCCACGTCGAAAAATGACCCCCAGTCATTATTCTGTGGGGGTCATTATTCTTCTTTACATCGACCCTGTATCTACTGTTGCACTTACTTTCATCAGTGATCCTTCCGCACCGACAAAGTCTGGGGTGAATTTCACAAACACTTCAACAGTTCCAGAGAAAAAATGATAAAACTTTAACAAAAGAAATAGTAATAGATATTTATTTCAAAATTTAATTTGCTGTGTCCACATGCAAAGAATCACTTAATTGTTGTTTTTTTATGATACCCGAAAAAGCGTGTATACATGTGTACGCTCAAACATACATGTGACTTTTACTTGAAAACTAAAAAAAAAATTTAAGAGAGAGAGAGAGAGAGAGAGAGAGAGAGATTTCAAATATTGAATCTGCGAATCGTACATTACCCAATTTATACTATATGACTGTGTAATAAAAATATTTCTGACATTCACACATTCTTTAAAAAAGATGGTCCTGTGTTGTGTCAGCAAAATTATGGAAAGAATAATTTTTAAACATGTTAACAATTTTTTAACTAAAATAATTTATTCTTTAAATACTAGACAGGTCTTTTCCCTGGCCATTCCACGGTATTTCAACTATTAGAAACATATCACAGCAAAAGTCAAATTGTCAAAAGTATAGACGATGGGAAAATGTGTTGTGTGATTTTTTTACGGGCCGCCGGAAGGCGGTCCGTTATTTGATATACATTTAAATATTGTTACTGCGTTTCTGCGGGATAGTTCTTTTTTAATAGAATTAATATTATGCTTATTTTTATAAATTAAAAGTAAATTTGCATGTAGAAATATTTTATGCCTTTTAAAAAATATCACATATTTTTTGTTTTACTCGAAAATGAAAAATATGTCATACTAAGTAGATTGTCGTGTTTAGCGCGTTTTTATCGAGACTATAATTTATTCGGAAAATTTCGGAGTTCTTCATTCTTTTCAAATCGGTAAGCGGGACATACCCTAAAATAGCAAAGACCTTAATGTAATTAAATTTAATATAATGATATATTTGAATTTCTATGTGCCGTGTCAAATAAAATGACTTTGTGTGTGTATTTCTTATATTTCCATGTAAAATGTGGTAGAGAATATCATATCAATTATTTACGCAAAAATATGACAGAAATGAAAATTTTAATTGATTGGAAATTTTGAACTAATCCATTTCTTTTTTTTCATGTGGTCCCTTGAAATCATATAAACTAATGCATTAAGTTTTCATTCAATACAATGCAACAACAAAAAAATGGTTTGAAATACATAATCTCCAAGAGAAAAATTAAGAGTTGAACTTTGCATTAGAGTAATGTACAAATCAATGTGTTCTCCATTACTTCATACTATCATACAATTACCGTTAGAAATGCTTACAGTAACGAACTCGATTCTTTATGATAATAGTAAAATGTTAAACTTCAAAACGTGTTGCTGAAAGTATATCAAAATTTACCATAAAAATTAGTAGAACCAACTCTTATTTTCTTCTTTTTGGTGTGTTTTTATGTAAACAACCAATGATTCATAAAACAATTATGTTTTTTGCGGCCCATTTGACGCTTGCGTCAATATAATTTCTTGTGTGATTTGTGGAGAGCTTTTGACAGGGTGTGGGATGACGCTTTAATTTTTAAGCTTCAAACGTATTGTTCTTCGGCCCTTGGCTGATATTGGAGTTTCGGGCTGATACAGGCTGTGATATGGAAAAGGGTATGTATTATTCTGTATATATTGTATGTATTATCATTAGGAGAGGAACGCATTAGTTGTAAGAACTTGTTTCCAATCCTCTTGTGTAATTATACAATAAAACGTGTTCAAATCAAATCAGAGAGAGAGAGAAAGAGAAGAGAGAGAGAGATATATGTACCATCGTTAACGATGAGTATGTCAGAATACAGAGATTACAAGAATTTTAAAACAGTGTCGTTATCCGGATAAAATAATTGATGATGCTATTGAAAAAGCCACGAAATTAGAAAAAAGCTCCTCAATCCCGATCAAAACAACAATAAATATCGAAAAAGTCGCCACTGGTTACCACCTATAATCCCAGAAGTACTACCCCCACCCCCCTGATTGTCCACCACCTAAACGACGTCTTGAAGACTGATGAAACAATGGCTAAAATGTTTGAAAAACAAAAATTCATTTACAGCAAAAGAGAGCCGAGGAATCATTGACGCATTCTTACCAAATCCAGTGTCGAAGAAAAGTCGGAATTTGAAGTTTCCAAATGCCAGAATTCACGTTGTGGCACCTGTCCCTATATTTAACAAGGATATCATTTCAGTTTTGGTTGGAAACAGTTAACCATTAACAAAGTCAAACCATAAATATTTTACATGTTATCACGTGCTCAGGTTGCGGAGAATTATATATTGGAGAAGCGGGAAGTACCTTTGGGAAAGAATCCGAATCGACAAAAAGAAAATCAACCAACCGGAATACGGCAAACTGAAAGTCAATGAACCTCTTGACCTGTGCGGAATTTTAAAGAAACCTTTTACTGTTTTTCCGTTCTATAAAATGTACAGTACAAATACTGTTGAAAGGCATGATAAAGAAAAACATGAAAAACATTTTTTATAAAAACTTTCAAACATTAATTGAATAGCTTAATGTAACTTCTGAGTATTGTTAATATTTTAATTATATTTTAATTGTTATATTTAATCATTGAATCAATTTTTTAAAAAGATATAGTATCATAAATGCAGCATTGTGTGAATACAAAGTGAGTAAGGCGCTCAGACACTTTTGCCATCGCTGATTTGCGATTGGACTGAGGCCTTTACATGTATGTTTTGAGACCCATTTCAATTTCATGTTAAGTCATAGTTATTAAACGTTTATTCTTGGAAGTAAGGTAACAAAATACTTTGTTATACTTTCATGTTTAATACTGAAATCTGATTGGTTAAGACGCAGTTAATAATATTTTCTATAACACTCAGCGTTAGCAACGCACTTGGCAACGAGTAACATTAAAAAATGTTACATGCGCGAAAATTATGCGCGTACGGTTCGCTGTAGAATTCACGTTATTCCTATATAAAAGCAGTAAAATTTTCTTAAAAATTTTAAAAAAGACATTCAGTATAACAAAATAAATAGTGCCTGTTTGGGAGGATAACAGTTGAAATTGACACCCCTCGAAAACCATTGTCAACCTCTGCTTCGCGTCGGTTGACAATGGTTTTCTCGGGGTGTCAATTTCAACTGTTACCCTCCCAAACAGGCCCTATTTATAAATTGATAATAGCGTTCTGAAGTTTTTGAATCTTAAATTTTTCTTAGCTTTTCAGTTAAATGCATAAGATTTTATTTTTTCCACTGTTTTTGTCTAACGATATCAAAATTTTTCAAATTTTATTTTTCCAGTTCTAATGTTTACAAAGCTTGTCTAAGGTATTATTTATGCTGAACCAAAACTCAAACGTCGGAGCGCACATTTCTTTGTTTATGAAAACAGGGCCCAAACTATGTTTTTGTTTAAATTGGTAAATATACAGTGTAGGTTTATTTTAACGTGCTCTGTTATAGAGTAAGTGTTTATTATTAATTAGACTCGTGTTTATCTATTAGGGATTTATGATATATATATATATATATATAGTTTTTGAATCTTAAATTTTTCTTACCTTTTCAGTTAAATGCATAAGATTTTATTTTTTCCACTGTTTTTGTCTAACGATATCAAAGTCGATTTGTTATCGCCTTGGTCACGAGCAACAACTGAGTAAATTTAATAATGACCACAACAAATGAGTTTATAATTTTTTTCTCCACAATCAATATATTTTTTGATATTTTTCAAAAGATTAATTGATATATATCGCTGTTTAAAGTCAGCTCTCTATGTATGAAACGATTTATATATATATCATAAATCCCTAATAGATAAACACGAGTCTAATTAATAATAAACACTTACTCTATAACAGAGCACGTTAAAATAAACCTACACTGTATATTTACCAATTTAAACAAAAACATAGTTTGGGCCCTGTTTTCATAAACAAAGAAATGTGCGCTCCGATAATTTAGTTTTGGTTCAGCATAAATAATACCTTAGACAAGCTTTGTAAACATTAGAACTGGAAAAATAAAATTTGAAAAATTTAAGCTTATAAGTGTTCACAAATTTAAAGATAATATTAAGGAGGCTGGGGGGTCCAAAAAAATTGTCTCCAAATTTGCACATTATGTAAAAAAAAAAATATGAAAAATATATGAAAAATTATTTAAGGCCAAAAAAAGATACCAATAACATCACTAAAAATAAACCCAATAACAAAAACTTAACATTATTTGTTATAAAGAAAAATTTTACAATTTTACCAAAAAGTATATTTGACACACAAATGCAAATATGTAAAGAAAAAAAAAGTAGCCACAAAATTATTTCCAAAATTTAACAGGATAATAATCATTACATATGTAATAAAGATTGAGCATTAAAAAAGATGTTTGATGGTGAAATTAAAAATAAATAAAAAGAAAGAAAATATTTGAACAAAATATTTGGAGTTTTACAAGTTACCTCCCTTTGAATAGTAAAAAAGGTGCTGAAAAACAGCTTAAATGATTTTTTGGCATCTTGTATCCCTTGGTTACCATCAATTGACTCTTTAAATAATGCTTCAGTACCTTCATATCCATTTTTTTTCAAAAACAATTTCAGTACGATGTAAGAGTTATAGAACATTAAAGTGAAAATCTTTTTTGTGTAGAGATCAAAACGCTTTAATATGGCAGCCACCCCCCCCCCCCCCGCCTCGTTAAAACGATAACATGTCTCGATTTAGTTCCTAATTATCTATTTCTTTATCTCTCTGACAATTTAAAATATTTAGTATCATATTTATATCATATTTGAAATATCATCCTTTGAATAACTCCTTTTAAAATAAGATATTTCTTCGGTTTTGTCAAATATTTTGTAAAATTAATGTAAATTTTTATTTTTCATTCACATGATTGAATCTCTGCTAAATTTTAGCTGCAAACCTTTCACATTTTACAGTGTTCCTCCTCATCATTCATAATGTATACGCTATCTTTGTCGAACAAGTTTGATTTATTGGTTTGATGCAGTTATCTTTCCTCCTATATATACGTGTAGAAATTAAGCAGCCAATCCTACTTCAACAAACATGATCTGCCTTGCATCATATGTTCTCTTTCTAAACTTTTAGTCGCAACATAATTGTTGTTGTTTTTTTTTTATATATATAATTTTAAAACATTAAAACCCAAGTGAAATTAACTGTTTTCAACAATATTATTCGACGATTCGATTACAATGGATTAAACTAATGTTACACATACTTCTATTATATATTTTTAATCATAGTCTATAGAAACTCCGTAAATTAAATTTGTTTATGAATTCTCACGATCTACTTTGCTGATATCAGTGGGCAGTATTATTGATAAGTGCAAATCCTTACAAAATTTCGAAATATTTTGTTGGTATATGTAAGCAATATTCCTTTTAAACTGCTGCATGGGATTTAGTAAAGACACACTGTGCAGATTTGCATATTGCAAGCCCATTCCAATTCCATGATTTTTTCTTGGAATTTTTACCTTTTGTATAATACAGTAATGAACATTATGTAAGCGCAACTTCTTTTAAACCTCTGCATTAAATTTAGAAAAAGAAGATGGGGGAACAAGATAGCGTAAATGCCCATTTGGTTTAGTCGTTTAGTCATTTCAATCCCCACAAAACTCTTTGTTAAATGCTATATGCGACTACAACCACGAATTTACGGACTTGTATTATTATTCTAAAACGTTCCATTGTTGGGATACAAAATGACATTTTTAAAGGATAGTGGGTCATCTCTCCATGTTTTCGTTGTTTGAAATCGGTTTGATTTCCTTTAAACCTTATATAGACTATGACAAAAATATGGAGCTCAGACCCACTCTATTGAAGAAAAGGCATGGAAGTTCTAAAAATGACACTATTTGGAGGTTTTGACACCCATACGCCAGTTTAAATCAACATATTCCAAATATTTAACATATTTAAGGGTTATAAATCGATGTTATGGTAAATATACATTATTTTCAATAAGGACTATATATGATAAGGGCCTAAAATGGCCCCCTAAAATGAACATCATCATTTTTCTATCATTCTTTGTTTTCTTAGTACAGATATGTATGTGATGTGTTTACATAATATTCATTTTGGTTCAAGTGCCCACAATTTAGAAATATGACATTGTAAAGACAACCTTTTCCCGCCATTTTTGCATTTTTAGCGTAAAACAGCTTGTTTTCAAGCAGTTTTTCCTTCCGAAAACATAGAGGGCATTCTTGAACAATTAAAATATTTTAATCAGAGATGTATCTAGCCAAGACTAATAAGTGACCTAAAAATTTTCCTTGTTCAAGCATGCGCTCTATATTTCCCATTCGTGAATAGATAAGAAATATGTCAATATTTTGCTGATTTTGATTGAATTATAGAAATGGCGTCACTTCTGACGTCATATACTGCCACTGAGTGCAAATAAATCAAATAAATAGATGAAAAATATATTTTATATCAACTCTTCTAAAAAATTAGTTAACATTTTATTGTACCCGAAACACTTAAAAAATGGCGAATTATGGGGGCCAAATTAAACTTTTATCATATAAAGTTCTTTAGAAAGAAATTATGAGATTTGTTGATATTCTAATTTTATAGTATCTTATCTATTCTCATATGGGCAGTTTACACGCCTTATTCACCAATCTCCAATTTTGTTCCAGAAATGTCTGCCGTTTAAACTAAGAACTGAGTATTATTAAAGACAAAAGAATACAATGTTTGTGAGGTATGCCCTTTTAAAATCATTTTGTGCATCTAATGCATATTTTGCCATTCATTATGTGCATCGTTGTCAAGTAATAGGGGTCGTGAGGAATTTGAGCTTGCTCACTTTTTCTTTCATTACAAAAGTAAAAAGGAATCTTACACGTGAATGTCATCTTTAAACATTTTTGGGGGGGGGAGGGCGTTCAAAATTTTAAACAGAATTTGGGAATGTCCTGTGTTGATGGTAGGGTGGGGGTGTGTACATGTGTGTGTTATGGACTGCCAGTGGATATACTTTCTTTAAAACGAACTTTTTGACCCATCAATAAGTAAATAAATACATGTACTATTTTAAAAAGTCTTGGTTTGCATTTTATTAAGATCTGTGCATCAAATACAGCACATTCATTAAGCAAGGAATAAGATTCGCCTCGTCATCTTAGAACATTGGATGGAAAACAGAGTTCTCGAGTACCCCTTGTTTTAATTTGACAGCCTTCATTTTCACATTCGGTTCGATCGTCAAAACGTAAACAGCGGCAAAAATTTGGTTGAGTGAGGCAGAGTCCTTCAAGAAGAACTGTAATAGAAAAGAACAGCACACCATTTTATCCCATTGATGGTTTTTCGTAAACGCAAATATGTTGAATTAAAATAAGAGTTTTATAAAGTGCTCGATGGAAGAGATGAAGTTTTTTGTTCCGTTTTAAAGTTTAGGTTAACAGAATAAATGCAGGGCAATAGACCTTAGTGTTTTGGGCATTACTAAGAGGCCCACTTCAGGGAAAACATTTTTGGGTATACACGTATAAAAGATTATATAATCAGTTAATGTTCTCTTGTAGTTAAGTGACCTAAAAGATCAATGCTGTTACACGAATGATTAACGGTAAATTGAGTTGTTTTAAAACCAAAATTTACGTAGATATACGAGGGTTGTTCGGAAATTATTGAGACATTTACTCTTATTTCCTTAATGAAAAAGATAAATTCTTGAAATTTCACCAAAACGTACACCAGGATAGAGTTTATCAATGTAAAAAATTCATTGTCCATAGCATGATTGGATCATTCCTGGTAAGCTTACCAAATTGCTATCGCCTAGTGACCCGGCGCAACTGCAAACTTACCGCAACGTCATTTTGACGCTTCTTATTAATCCTATGTTTTAAAAACCTAACAAACAAAGGGAAATTAGAATTAATTCTTAATTTCTCATCTTTAGTTTTCATTTCAAGATGTCAACATTCGCATATTCCATCCATTCTTGATTTTGTGAACAAAATCGGGTCATTTCTAACTGAAAGTCATATTACTGTGAAATGTCTCCTACAGTGATTCTGTGTACATATTTTAGAACTGTTTACATCAGTTAGTGTGTAAAAAGTACTTGATATTTAGTCACATGGTCTGAATTCTAGCTAAACAATCAGTGAAAAAAGACGATAAACTGAATTTCTTTATCCCTTGCCATCGTATAGTTTTTGTTAAAGCAGTTGTGTGGCATTAAACGGTCTTTTTCCGAAATTTCCATCAATTTGATGTATATTTGCTGCGCCGCCTTGACGTCAAATTTCTATATACTGTCGTTTTCAAATTCCAATTGTTTGGTAAATATATCTGTATGATATCCGTATTTCAACTCAAACACTAGTGAAACTTGATCAAAAGTTAGTCACAATAAATAGCAAAATGAACAAGTATAATCTGATTTCTTTTAGTATAAGCTGTAAGTTTGCGGACACTTAGATAGACGATGTTTTAGTTTTCTTATTCTCCGAGTTTATGCTTGCGCCGGGTACCCCACCACCGATTTGTTAATCTACCGTTGTAAACAAAATATTAAACATTTTTTAAATATTACTTTCTTTAATAATATGTTGAGGTTTCTTCAATGTTCATGCCAACTTTCACCATAATTCGTCACTTAGAAATGAAAATATCCGTGTTGTCTCAATAATTTCCGAACAACCCTCGTAAATTATCGTTGAGTATTTTTGAGGGGGGGGGGGTGACTAACCATCAAATATAACTGAATGAATTATAGAATGCATTGATTATAATAAATAATAATGAATATATGTTTTAAAATAATTGTTTTTGTGAAAGATTTACCTATATCTTCCTCACTGTTCACTTCATCTCGACGCTCCTGCAGACGCATGTTGCATTCCATTAATGCAGCGTTACATGCATCGTCTTCTCTAATGCACTCCTCGATCTCCCTATTCGTTTGTATCTCAATCAGTTTCTGACAAACTTTCAAATCAATCTGAAGTTTTTGTACCGATGCCATCATAACAGCGGACGCCAAAGTAGCTTTGATAAAAAGAGTTTTTAAAAAAGTTATGTTTCTACAATCATAATTAAGCCTACTGACTAACTATGTCAACAAAATTGGGGCATTCCTCTGATACTTCTCTCATAAAATGAATCGCATTCAGTTTAAAAAAGCTTGTAAATAAATACCTGAAACACCCATCGATCCTAGTATTCCTACTGCGGAAAGGCCCTGGGTTGGGCTGGATGATTTCCTGGGAATTAATGGTAACTCCAGCACAGAGAAAGCAGGAGATCACCAGCTGTAATCTGTTCATTCTAGCTCTGTTTCAAAAACGTTTTAAAGAAACTCTGATCACAAGTCAAGAATTAAAACATTTATTTTATTATCTTAGAGTTGTTGCTAAAAAAAATCTGGACTGAAATAAAATTATACAGGTAATACACTGTTTCATTGTTTATGGTGTAAGTTACAAGTGTATTATTTGACTCTGCATTCTAGTGTCCCTTTTTTTGAAAAAAAAAAGTTAAATCAAATTCATAACCTAAAATACAGGCACAAACAATTGTAATTTAAAAATGTCTAGATGCGTTAACTTGAATATGGAACTCGTCAAAAATAATAAATATTTCGTCTTACATGTAAATTTACATTAGATTCTGACACACCATCTGAATTTTGTTTTGATATAAAATGATACCAATGGTTACAGTATAAATACCCTTCATTAGTCGAAGTCAACTTTCTTTATCACAACTTAAAGAAAACTCACGATAACGGAGATAAAATTGACAGTTTGATGTACTCCTCTTCTTTCTGTTTTATCTTTCTCTCTGATTTAGAAAAAGACGACTCGTTACGTATATACATGTATTACTCATGCAAACAAAATGACCCCGCCGGAGCATTCAACCCAAACATATGATAGGATCGCCTATCCTAACTTTGATCTACCAAACATCACATTCGTTGTATAATCAAGCAAAGGCATAATTATGAACATAACATGATATAAAAGTATAAATATTATTAAATGCTATAAACCCACAGGTTGAATCTGATTCAAACCAGGTGTTTAATGTTTTCGCATTTCAAAACAAGTTCGCAGGTTAAAAAAAAACTTACTTTGAGCATCTTTTGGATAATATTATCTAAGGTTTTATTACAACATTAGAGTTTGGTTTTCATACTATATACCTCACACTATTCAGCAGCTCATTATTTGAAAAATAATTCATTAGAAAAGAATTTTATTTGCGTTTTTTGTTTTGTTTATTCTTATTATAGATAAAAATGAAATATCAAGTGGTTCAAAACCATTCAGACCTATACACTTATAAATATGTTTTTTGACTTTTGGACTGAAGTTTTTTGAATGATAATAAATATATTACTAAGCAATTCCGGGATGTTAATCTGGATTCTAAAGAGATTTACTGTCTTGAAATTATGAATACTAGTATTTGTTTGTCGCATAATGTTGATGGTTTGACATAATTTTAGTGCATTGTCAATAGTTAATGAGTTTTATCTGTAGGTAAATTTATTGAAATCTATAATTCTTCCCCAGCATACAATCATACATCCCAACAATATGAATGAACTCGAAGAGGACTTTTTTAGATTTTATTGATACCATATTGATTGAGACTGTGTGCTGGTGTGTTAAATGTAGACAAAGGGTCACGGACCATGGCTTTATTGATAAAATAGAGATGATATTTCCTCTTAAGTGAATTTGTTAATCTTCTCTAGCAGGATGTACTGAAAAAAATTGAACATTAAAAACGAATATTTATAACATATGCAGAATTGAGTACATGTGGTTTACTAAACTTTTTATAAGCTATTAATTTAGCATATGGCAGATTTTTAGGTAATATCATATGGCCTACACACAGAATATAACTAGGAGCAAAGATGTAAGACAATGGGTATTATAAAATGTTTAAGGAGAACAGCAATCGTACTAAACAACTAAAGGTTTCTACACTGTATAACTAATTATTGATCAATAAAATAAAGATTTGGTACGTAAACAGCAACCAATGTGGCGACGTAAGAGAGGTATATAACCCTACTTAATGTCTGAGGGGTCAGTGTTTGGAGCACCCTGACTACAGGGTCATCATCGTTAATGAATTAAGATGAAACATAAATCTTAATGTGTGATGATAATTATACAAATATATAATGAATATATCCGGAAAAATTCGCTGTATTTGATTGTGTTAACGTTTTCTTCTGCGCACACTACCTTTTTCTCAAATGCATTAAAACAAATTCCGAATAAAGTGTAAAACCTTGTCTTTTATAACTTGCATGTCTTGGTAATATACGTATAAAATTAAATTTACCGGTCATGGAGGGAACAACTTACTGTTTCACTATAACCAGATTTAAAATCAGCACAATTAATGTTACAAAATATGTTTTATATCTATGATCTGCTTTTCCCTTCTTCTTCAATTCTGAATAACTTTCAAATTATCTTATTTTAAATGATAAAATTTTTCCCCAGCTCGTTTTTTTCTTTCTGAAGCGAGAATTATTTCAAATGGACATTTAATATTTAAAGCTCCTCAGACTACAATGTGTTACATGCTGTATTGCAAAGGTGAAGAGGTTTAGCAAGCCTACAAAAAATCTAAGGGATCATAATGACAAATTGACAGCTACATTATAGATTATAGCCTTGGGTGGTTTATGATTTATTTTATTTTTTGTCTAATGGGTACTTCATGTATAAAGTACATGTAGGTAGGTTTACTCCTATAAAGTACAAAGATTCTTCTGCTCAATGGTTACAATTATTTTACTCAGTCAAATGTCTTCTCACTGGTTTTATGAAAATAAAGTAAAGACTAATTACACTCGCAAGTTTCTACTAAGACTATACTTTTCCAAATACATTAAACATTTGCAATGATTATCATAGTGAAAAAAAATGATTTTATTAAGTAATGACTTGCTTTCTCTGGTGGATCGTGGGGTATCACTGCACTGTAGTCTTAAGGATTTGTACAGTCTATACATTAATTAACATAAACGCGGCTTCAGTATTTGGTCGTGAACGAATTTATACTTCTTTTTATCACATGTTTATCTCAATATACTTTATCAACTTTTATTTACAGATACATCTAAACGAAATCCGATTAAGTGTTTATTCAATCTATTCAATTTACTAGTCTTTTTAAGATGCGTAATGTGCATCTGATTTACCGAACAAATGCAAGATATGTGTTTTGATAAACTAAAACTAGAAAAATATAGATATATAAACAAGTTTTAGATTTGCAATTTGTTTTCATTTCCCCTTATTCCCAAATCTGCATTGCTTTCAAAATATCTTATTTTAGATAAAGATTTTTACCGTTAATCCCTGTAACAAACGTAGCTATATTTCACTGCAGTAATGCCAATAAAATAATTATAAAATTTCAAAAAACAGAATTCTTTAAATTATTGCTTCGCTAGAAATGCTCCTAGATTTGTCTGTTTTCTTAAGCGAGAATCATTTCAAATGGACATTTAATACTTAAAGCTTCTCAGACTGCAATTAGTTACATGCTGTATCGCAAAGGTGAAGATGTACAGCAAGCCTACAAAAAACCGAAGGGGTCATAACGACAAATTGACAGCTGAACTATAGCCATGGGTGCATTGTTTATGGTTTATGTTTTTGCATAATGGGTACTCCGTATAGTAAGAAGGTATATTTACTCCTATGAAGTACAAAGATTCTTCTGCTTAGTGGTTACAATCAGTCTTATGTCTTCTCATTGGGTTTGTTTTATGAAAATAAACTTTTTATCATTACCTAAACTTCTGCTGTCTAACAATAACTCCACTACATATATTATTACTTGTCATTCAAATGAATGTTTGTTAATCTTTTCTTTAAAAGTTACTTACGATGTCTTATAAAGCTTTTATTCTATTTGCATGATTACGTATAACAAATACGTGTTTAATTCATATTATTAGCATGTTACTATTTTAAGATACAAAAATTTGCAAATGTTTGCGAAAATGGATGTCCATTTGACACTGTAAACAAATGTGAGCTATTAATTTTTCCAGTATTGCTTGAGACTTTTAACTTTGCCTCGTGTTTAGTTGTAATAAACCTCCTTTGCTTATGATAAACTAGATGTCTACTGTCGTTCTCGGGGAGGGGGGGGGGGGACTTCAATACAAGCAACATGAGTGAACAGTGAACATGATTATAAAGTGTTTTTAAACGGTAAATACAACTTATTAAATAGTTAACCACTTACTTAAATTGATATGACTTTTCGACGAAATGATAAAAATTAAACGCACTTGTTTCTACAGGGACTAATACATGAAACCAAACTGCATTGATTATCATAATGAAAAATTAATTTTATAATTAACATAAACGCGTCTTCAGCATTCTGTCGCAGATGAATACCGGTACACAAATAAAGACTTCTGAACAGATTCTACATCAACTTTTTCCTCAAATACATTTAAACAAATTCCGATTAAGTGTGAAACCTTGTTTATTCAAACTGATCAGTCTTTTGAAGATGAACACCGTGTATCTAATTAACCAAACAATTGCAGGAAATACGTTGTAATATACTAAAACTAAAATTATACAGCCGCTTTAGCATGACCTTCAATTTTCAGTTGGATGTTACTATCTAGTTTGCTAAGGAAGACAAACTTGCAAATATTGATCTAATTTCTTCTAATTCGCCAAGAGAAGCTCGTTTACATTCATACACTGTCAACATCGGAAAGTCTTCCCCCAATATCTGCTCTGGTGGGTGTTTTTTTTAAATATACATCCCTGGATGAGGTTGTGCAAGTGTCATTGGGTTCAATGTACTCGTATCTATCACGCCAATGGTAGGAAAGTTAACTTGCAAGTTGTATGATTAGACCTCGCCTACATCAAATCGGAGTTTGTCATGATTTGCCCAAAGTTCAACTTCTCTCTCTTGTTAATACGGTTTTATAGGTTAATAGTTTTATAGGTTATAAACAAGTTATAGGTTTATAATTTCTTATGATTTCCCCTTATTCTCAAATCTGCTTTGCTTACAAAATACCTTATTGTTTAAGTGTTTTCAATGTTAACCCCCTTAACAAATGTAGCTAAATTTCACTACAGTAATGCCTTTAAAATAAATAATTACTAGTATTCAAATTAAAAAAAAAAACCTCTTTTAAACTATCGCTTGGATAGATATGCTTAAAAGTTGCTTATTTTGAATTTTGTAAGAGAGAATAATATCAGAAGGACATTTTATAACGAGAAGCTTCTAAAACTGTAATTAGTTTATAGGTAAAGAGGTACAGCAAGTCTACATTACATCAGAGGGGTCAAAAATTACATGAACGACAACATATCACCAGAACTATAGCCATGGGTGATTTATGGTTTGTTTTGTTTCATAAAGTGTACTACTGAGTAGATTGGTTATAAGTAGGGTAGGCAATCTTACAAAATCAGTGGTCGGTTAGTTGTATATAAAACATAATGTACATGTATGTTTTTAAGCAATATCAAAAAAAAAATTGTCCTTCAAAACAATTATCTATCAGAGTTAAATTGAAGACCGTTAACACGTAGGGTTGTGATCTTGGAGCAAAACTGGTCAATATGTGTTAATTATAATGATTGTTAAAACAACACGTCACTACCTTGTCTATTCGGCTTTTCATTAACCATTATTAAATGAGTTGAAAAACCGTTACATTATTGTACCAACGTTTATTAATGTTTATTTTACCTTTTCTTTCAACAAATCAATGTTATTACATAGAAACTGTAACTGTCTAAAGAGTGTTCATACATGTTACATGTACTACTGTAACTTTATATCTGAAAGGATAATAATTTTACATGGAGATCTATAACATCATTGGCAGACTAAGTTCATGAAGAAATTTTCAGAAATCGAACTGACAACGAAATTTAATTTTGGCTTAAATTATATTTTGATTTACACATAAACAAAATTTATGAATGTGGCCCATATATGGGATCGCCCTCGTGGAAGCAGACGGAACTTTGGTACATTACGGCCCATGCAAAACCACAAGGTCTTGGAGGAAACTATGCCCCAAAATGCGAGGTACGAATGGCTGAGTATATACGCCCTGGTGCCTGCAATCCTAGTTCACAGCAATGGGCAAATTGCATTGAACCACTTCTTGTAAATACCTTTGCAAGAAGGAAAGGCTAAGGAGTAAACTTAAAAAAATCTGGCCTTAGGATTTAAAATGAATAACTGACCATCCTAATGGCAACTCCGCCCGTGCCGCGGCCGTGCAGGGGGGACGTTAGCCTGGTGAGGCAGCTACCTAGGAGAAGATAAACTGTTACAAAAAACCCGTGCAGATCTAGTATCGTCAGCCATGTAAAGCCATAGATCTAGTGGAAGGAATCCATAACAATTTGCCCTGGTCCTCCTGATTGAGGGTTGGGCACAGCCGTACAGGACTAACAACTATGTCTCATAAAAACAACTAAGTTACGGAAACGGCAACAAACATAAACTTTACTTCAGCTTGTAAAGAGCCTTCTGGGTACAATGAGACTCGTATGAATGCTTGCAATTAAAACCAAAAGGACGTTACAAGCAGAAGGAAGAAGGACCTGAACAAAAGATGAGACTAAGACATTGGAATGTGAGGAAAATGTATGAGACAGGTAAACCGTCACAAATAACATCTGAGATGAGAGAGTTTAATCTCATTTTCTTAGGAGTGAATGAAATCAGATGGACTGGATATGGAAAGATAATTTAGAATCAGTACTGGAAAAACTGTTCTTTACTCCGGGAGGCATGGCAACCTATATGATGAAGGAGTAGCCATCATACTCAGGAAAGGAGTGGAACAATGCATGCTGGAATGGAAGTTGGGAACAGGAAAGATAATGGTGAGAGACTGGTTGATATCTGTGCCATGAATAATCTAGTGATAGGGGGAACCCTATTCACGCATCGAGATGTCGGTTGGAACTGATCTGAAACTTTTTAAACGGAAGGGAAAGTAACCGTATTTATCACCTTATGATCAATGGTATATGGAGATGCTCTCTATTAGACGTTAAAGTCAAGCGCAGTGCAGATGTAGGCAGTGACCACTATCTGATGACTTCATTCATCAAGATCAAGCTGAAGAGAACTAAGGCAAATCATAACGGTCAAAAGAGATTTGAAACCCAGAGATTGAGGGACAACACCATCAATGCTGCCTTCATCTGAGTTCAAAAACAGATTTCAAATCTTGCAAGACACAGCCGATGAAAGCGAGGAAACCAATGTAGACAACCTAGGAAAAAGTCCCCAAATTGTACCTCCAATTTGGGCCTAAAATTAGCTTATTTCATGTTATATCTCAAATATTTGAGATGTGACCCCCTACTTGTTTTACTTTAAAATGAGACATTATATGTATGTCTATTTTTATGCAAAGTTTTGGAAAAATGACATTACTATGATTTTTTTATTTGCGTTTATTTGATTACTCCAAAATTTTGTAAAAGCTCATTATGAATAGTGATATCTTCCAATTTTTTTTCTTAATAATTGCTGAATGATATCTTTGTTTCAATTTGTTGGTTAATATTATGTCCGAGGTTTCTTTTCCGTCACATTTTGTCGAGTTCCTTGATAAATACACATAAATATCATTGAAAAACAATCTAAAAAAAAGTACAGGGTTCACCTGTTGACATGCCCTTTTTTACTTTAAAAAATTAACAAGTCTAACGGTAATTTAAAAAGTCTGACATCTTTAATCCATTTCACACTTTTTTTAACACCTTGCACACATCTTCAACATTAACACCCGTGTACAAGCATGTGGTTTGCAATGCAAAATACCCACTGACTATTTTACTTTAGCCGTTTCTTAAAACTGGTGCGATAAAGGGGGAGTTTCAAAGCAACATTCTTGGGCTTTTCTAACACAAGGTATTTGTGAATATCAAAGTAAAAAAAAACGGACCAAGGGCAGAGTAATTATTTAAATATTATATCATTAGATAACAATAATATTATTCATATTAATGCTAAAACTCGGTTATTATTGCGAATTCATACCATTGTGATTTATTAATCTATAACCGTAAAACGATTTCTAAATACTAAGCATTGAAAATTCGTTGTATACTAGTACACGTTTCCTTCCATTTGACCACCAGTAGTGGGTTTTTTTAGACGTGAATAAAATGCATTTTTTGAAAACCTAAAAAATCGAATTGGAATTTGAAAATTTTATGTGAATATGAATTCATTTCAACAGTTTTGTTTAACATAACTGCTAATATTTTGCACTTTAATACAAAACGTTTAAACCGTTGAAATTACGTTTTTTTTCTCCTCCATGGGGCTCAAAATTCGCTAAATTCGTCTTAATTAAATTTCTTATAACCGTAAGATTTTACAGGAATTTCTTACAAATTTTTCCGTGAACTCGCTTTAATCGAAATTTCGGTATATTCGTGTTCGTGCTAAAGGAGTTTTACTGTAAAACATTCAATCAAAATGGCAAACGTGAAGTAAAGCCTCATTTATTCAGCAAGAGTTTAATATTTCCAATGTATTTTACATAAGCTTGTGATTATTACAATTTCTAAGCATTCAACATATCAACTTTAATATTAGTCCATTACTTGGGTGTTTTAAGAAAGTTGTTCAGAAATATCGTAATATGGCCAAAAAAAAAAAGAGATTCTTGAAATAAAAAGCAACAATCCTCGGATGAGAAAGGGGCGAGAGTTATATTCATATTGCCAATTAGCGTGGGTTTTGTATAGGTACACAAAACAGTTTGTCGGTTTTGTATTCGCAGTCGGTATTGGCGTCGCACGAAGCTTTGTCAGTGATCCTTCCACAAGCACAACGCCTGGGGCGGCCCAAACAAACCTTCTCCAAGAGATCTGAAAACGTAATATAAAACGTTTATTCATTTGACATTAAACAGTGGGACGGACAACTTCGGAATGGACATTTTTCCGGCGTTGCGCACCCCTTTCCATACACACTATTGACCAAAGTTTAGTACCAAATGGTGGGGTTTTTTATTCTAAATAAATTTAGGGAAAAAAAATTGAAACATTTTTAGAGAGTTTTTTAGATATTTGAACTTAAAAGTTCCAACCCCATGGGATTTTACTTTGGAAAAAATACCCCACAGAAAACCCCATGCAAACCCCATGGGGTTTTGCAATAAACCCAATGGGGCAGAAAACCCCATGAAAATAATGTGGGGTTTAAAAACCCACTTTTTTCTTAAATAACAGTTTAGGGTTTTTAATCCCATAAAATAGATGTCATGGGATTTATTATCCCACATATTCATGGGGTATTTTATCCCATTTGTTCATAATATAAAATTACTAAAATATTTTACCAATCTATTAAAATACCAGTACTCACAGTGCAGACAGTATGGGGTGATGTTAACTAAACCAATCCAAGCAAATAAATCAGATTCTCAATGATTAGTTACTCGAGACTGATTTATTCATGTTTGCATTAGTTTAATGACTCTAGATTTTCTCTTGAATTGAATTATAATCCACAGATGTTGGTAATGTCTTCCAAAAATGCCTTTTTTTCAAATGACAAGTGTCAGCATCAGAGGTATGCTCTGTCATCCTTTAATTTGCCTAAAAATATGTCATGAAAACTATGTAAATTATGTTTAAAAGTTATAACTAATTCAAAATAAGTATTGCCCTGCTTATTATAAAACTCTTTAAAATCTGACAGGTTGTAAATATTTATCAATACTGAACAAAACTGTATTGTATGTACCAATGTTATATGATCCACTAATAAAGGCATAAATTTACGGTTTATGCAATCACAAAGATTACATATACATGTAATGTTTAAATATCATAGCATATTAAAACAGTCTTAAATCTATGGTCTCACTATTTCGAGAAAATTCGGTCCAAGAATAAATGTCGGGTTCTTTTTCATTACCTAGCTTTTCACTTGGAAGTTATTAAAGAATATATAGACGTATAAATTTAAAATGAAACTGATTTGCAGTCAATGGAATTACCTTTGAAAATGGACAGAAGAAACACAAACTTAGCAACACTACGGTGACTACCACGTAACCACCAAACGATGGAGTTGAAAACCGGATGTCGAAATAGTTACAGACAAATCGGGACACAGATATTTCGATTAGAGCAGTCGATCTTTCGTGAATTTTAAGTGAACTCGAAAATCCTATTAGTTATTTAACATCCTGAACACCGTATTATTATATAGATTATTCATCTAACTATAAACATGATGAATTTAGTGTCAATGGTGGTGGTGGGGGGAGGGGGAGGGGGGGGGGGGGTATAACAATATTAAATGCAGTACTAATAAATAAAGTGTGCAAAATGTTTTATATCATTATACTTTTAGTAAAACCAATAATTATAAAATTCTTAATTTAACAGGAGATAGTAAGGTGGTTATCAAGGTATATATGTACAATAATACTTTTCGACGGATAGTTTCAGCTTGTGTACATGTTTTCTCATTAGGGGGTGGGGGGTGCTTGATGAAAAGTCGCGTTGATTTTTTCTTTTCCGTAGATTGTTTTAGTGTAAGAGTATAAATTTTGTGATAATGTCCAGGAGCTATTTTGGATAATAAAAAATAGATACCATGGCTATAGTACATCAGAAGCATGTGACAAAATCAGTGCGTTTAAATATACTGTAGAAGCCTCTCACAATAATTATTTTGTTTTTAAATTAATTCATAGCATGTATACCGGTAAGTACCTCTTATCTATTTCTTTCCCACTCTTCCCATTGTATATGACTTATCTCAAGCGAGCAAAAGCTGGAATTTTATTTAAAATCGAATTTCCCATTGCAATGAATTAATTTGGCAAGTATATTTATAATGGATAACCTATATACATAGTCATGGAGAACAAATCATGCAGTCTTTGGAATGATTTTAAAGCTTAATCATGTGAATACTTGGAGCGATTTCCACACCGGCAATAATAACAGAGTCTAAGGCCGACAAAAAGGCATCACAATCTAAGTCAAAGGATGAGCTAGGCCCATTGCACATTTGTATCATTTAATATATTCCAACGATTTCATAATAAACTGAACAAGACCAAGCCCTGTGTATACTATTAGATGTAATTTGTATTCACTGTCCAAATTTCAACACATGTGTATACATATCATCGGAACGTTGTGTATACTAAATATATCAATGCATGCTTGATTTTATGTTGTTAAATTTGTATCGAGCCGAGAATTAACTGTTACTGGATTGATATTATTTTAATTTTTGTGGCATTTTACAGAAAGAAAATTTGGTGAAAAATCATTTCCGGCCGTGAGATCCGAACCCACGACCCTTGGGTCCGTAGGCCAATGCGCTACCATATGCGCCACGGCGCTCATTAATTATTGCTGATGTAATTAAATATTTGAACGATATCAAAAAGGGCCATTAACTGATTACGGAAAAATAATAAATAAATGGTGTTTTTTTTTTAACTAAGATATTTTAAAATCTCAATATCTATTTTTATACTCATCAGATATGATTTAGTATTCAATAATCGTTTCTCGTTTAATTACCCTGGGCGTCGGAAAGTATACTTACCCGTGCGGCAAATTTTATCAATAGCAGCAGGGGGGGGGGGGGGGGGAGGGGTCGAGAATAAACCTAATTTGACTCGAAATAATGATATATTCTACGACGTGTGCAATGATTTTTACATTTAATGTTAATATATTTTTTTTAATATAATTACTACTATCAGAACCAACGCAAAATCATTGTACTTGATCTTTGTTTCCATTTGACGACATTTAATTTAATTAGTTTATATTGATATATGATCATTTACTTATTAGTCTCTGTTGCACATCCAGAACATCTAATTCTTGCCGAAAAAACTTTGAAATGTACTGATTGTTATATTTATCCTTCCAGTATTGATATTAGAATGCAGAAATAATTCATTACTTATAATTGTATTATAAGTTGTTTAACATGTATAAAGATATTTTTACTACGGTAACTTTCAGTACAATGCACAATGTTTGATATGCTTATTCATTGTTACAGTAATATTCTCCGATAATTGGTAATGGCTTGCATCTTGTTATAAATCATAAAAGCTAGAGAACGTATTTTCTTTTCTTTTATCTAATTAATGCCGGCCCTGTTAATTGTGATCAAGCGCCAGAAACACTTCACCGCTCAATTGAACACAGATCGCTGTTATCATCGCCGCTGCAATAAACTGGTCAGCAGTGATACATGTTTGCAGAAAAAATCCGACGAAGGTCATTACTAGATGATTAAAATAACATATCGTTTAACCATTCAATTATTGCTTTTATAAAAGTCCCTAGAAAATAACCAAAAGGAAATACCCAGGGATTAATTTCAAGCGCATACATGTACCCACTACACTTTTATTTTGAAATTTAAATCTACATCCAAACCCATTGCCTTTAATCCCAACCCCCCGATCCGGTAGCGATATATTTCCTGATCAGAGCCGTTTAATGCACGGTTTTATAATCAGGTCCAAGTTGCATATATTTTAATATCGATTATAAAATGCGTGTGTGTGTGTGTGTGTGTGTTGGGGGTGGGAGGGGGGGGGTGATAACGTGTAGTCTACCTTTAACTTCATTTTCCTCTCTAAACATCTTTTTTTCCAATTTTTAATATTCTCCCCCAAAAGAGTATTTGTGGGAGGGTGGGGGGGGGGGGGGGATGGGCTCTATGATAACTCAATTATAATAAAAATCTTTGCTGCAGAAATAGACCCACCCCCCAACCCGGCCCCCAAGTTGACATCCATTGTCCATTACTTTGTTCCTGCTTACACGTGCACAGCTCGATCGGACACCTGCTCTCACGTGTCGTGTGTATGTACCTTTGCTCCGTTGAACAATAAGGTGTGTTCTGCCACAGGCCCATTTTGTATGTTGAAGTAAAACGCCCAGCTTTTTACATTCTTTATTCAGCCAATATAGCAGGAAATTGACGGTAACAACTGAAATTTAACAACATATAGACATTCTTACTATACCTAATATAATTAGAAAAATTTATCACACACTGCACTTTCATACACACTTGCCAAAAATCTTGAATGAAGTTTTAAATAAATAATCAGAAAATATTACAAATATGTAGGTGTAAGAAAAAAGACATACATCGTTGCGCCTTTGCACCACGAAAATATGGAAGACGAAGCGTCCCTGACGCTGTAGAGGGTCTTCAAATGGATCTGTGCGTCCCAGACGCGCGGGAAATAATGTCTCCCAGAAACAGCTTACCGGATGTAATTATCACCAAGTAAATTAGAAACCCAAAACTGACCGGCACCGTAAATTCCGGTGACGTTACACTCCCCGCCTGACGTTCTATAATGTCACTCTGCTTAAGGTGTAAATAAGTGAACTATCTCGGTGATAGGTCTCACATAAGTAATACAAGTTCCGTTTCTAACGGTGCGTAGCTCTACTTTCCGAACATGTCCATCTTTACTTGGGAAGGTACGTTGAACAACTGCCATTGGCCATTCGTATCTAACGGTGTCAGAATCCTTTAAGAGTACTACGTCATCAACTTTGATGTCTTCCTTAGAATAAGTCCACTTCTGCCTGGTTTGAAGACTGTAAAGGTATTCTTGCTGCCATCTTTTCCAGAACTGGTTGGCTAATAGTTGTGTGTGTTTCCATGATGATCTGTACATGTCCTTCACATCAACTGCTTGAAATGGTCCATAATCAACTTCAGTCTTTTGTGTCAGCAATACTGAAGGGGAAAGAACTGATGGCTGTGTTGGATCTACCGACACGTTCGCTAATGGTCGACTATTGATAATAGCACAAACTTCATACATAAATGTATTCAAAACATCATGTGTAAGTGGTTTCTTTGACTCCATGATGATAGCATTAAGAATTCTGCGCGCTGTTCCAATGATCCTTTCCCATATCCCTCCCATATGGGATGCATGTGGGGGGTTAAATATCCAAGTAGAGCCATTTTCCACCATATACTTCTTCAGGGTTGGAGATTCTATGTTGATTGCATTGATGTTAAGTGCATCTGTACTTCCAACAAAATTAGTTCCTCTATCTGAATAAAACTCAGTGACTTTACCGCGCATTGCTACAAAACGCCTGAGGGAATTGATAAAGGCACTGGATGTCATCTCGTCCACCAGCTCTATGTGTACTGCTCTGCTCGTCAAACATGTAAATAAGATTGCCCATCTTTTAGCATTAGCAACTCCTCCTCTAGTTTTTCTAGCTGTCACCTCCCAGGGCCCAAAGGTGTCTACTCCCACATACGTGAACGGTGGTGATGGCTTGCATCGAAAGTCAGGTATATTTCCCATTTTCTGTGTTTCAAGTTTACGTCGTAACTTTCTACAAATTACACACGAGTTTAATAATGATGAAATAAGTCTCTTGGCACCCATTACCCAGTAACCTGCGGATCTCACAGCGCCTTCAGTGAGGTGACGTCCCTGATGTTTACATTTCTGATGATGGTGCTTTATAAGCAATCTTGCTACATGCGACTTTTTCGGAACAATAATAGGTCCGTTGGATCCAGCCAGTACATCTCCGGTGAGAATTCTGCCTCCTACACGTAGCAGACCTTCGTTATCCAGATAAGGGTCTAGTTTTTGTAGCGGACTACCTTTGGTGACTGGTTTGTGCTCCTTAAGCCTTTCTATATCCTGTCCATAAGCTTCAAACTGTACACTTTTAATAACAATCTTCTCCATACTTTGGTAAAGCTTTGTTTGACTGAGCTTTTCAAGGTTGATTTTCTGGCGAATAGCACTACGCATGAATGATAGTCCACGAATTAGAGAATCCCAGGTAGAAAATCTTGTGAACACATTTGAGTTCAATCCATGAAGTACACTTGTCTTAACTACAGTGACAGTCCTTCTAATTTCACAGTCATTATCAGGGTCCAATAACGGGTATTTTGAATAATCTTGTTGATTATGATCCAAAATAATCTTTGGCCCAGTTAACCACACAGATGTTGCAAGCTCGTCTGCAGAAACAGAACGTGTTCCTATATCAGCTGGATTCTGGTCTGATTTCACAAAGGTCCACTGTTCTGATTTTGAATTTGTAAGTATCCGTTGGACTCGGTTTGACACGTACGTGTGAAATCGTCTGGTCTTGTTATATAAGTATCCTAATACGACACGACTGTCAGAGTAGAACTGCATATCATGAATCTGTGTATCAAGTTGACGCTCGACAAATGAAGCAATTTCTGTTGCAAGAAGAGCTGCGCATAGTTCTAACCTTGGAACTGTATGTCCATGGTGAGGAGCTAGTTTAGATTTTCCGGTTACAAATCCTATGTAGGTTTCTCCTGTGTTTGTAACTTTGATGTAGGTAACAGCAGATATAGCTTTTTCAGATGCATCCGCAAAGGTGTGGAGCTCGATCTTTTCAGCATTTTTCATAGATACTGCAACATATCGCCTAGGTATCTTCACATTGCATAGGTGATGAAGAGAGCTTCGCCATGACCGCCAACGCAGGATTATGTCTCTAGGAAGAGGATCATCCCATCCGAGTTGTAACTGTGTAATGTCACGAAAAATAAATTTTCCAGCCAAAATGACAGGTGACAGGAATCCTATAGGATCGAACAGGCTATGTAAACAAGATAGCACACCACGCTTTGTTTCTGGTACATCTTTGAGATCTGTTGAGAAGATAAAAGCATCTAGTGATAAATTCCAGATTAAGCCCAAACTACTCTGTGCAGGAGTTGTATGTAGATCTAAATGTACATCGCTTAAATCCTTTGCTCTATCCTCTGGTGGTAAAGCATCCATAACAATTTGGCTGTTGGAGGCAAATTTGTGAAATCTAATTTTACCTCTATCTCTTAGAATTTCCTGTGTTCTTAACAAAATATCTAAAGCTTCATTGTCTGTATCGTAAGACGACAGTCCATCATCAACATAGAAGTTTCTTGTAACATAATATTTCACATCACTATCACAAGGTTCTTCTACACATTTGTGGAGACAATATGTGGCGACAGCGGGTGACGGTGAATTCCCGAATAGATGTACACACATTCTGTAGTCTTGAAGAGACTTGGTAGGATCATTGTCTCTAAACCATATGAAACGAACGAAATTTCTGTGTTCTTCATCAATGTGAAACATATGAAACATCTGTTCTATATCTCCAGTGATGGCGACACGCTCCTTACGAAAACGCAAAAGTACGCCGAGTAGATTGTTAGTAAGATCCGGTCCTTGAAGTAAGGAAGAGTTCAAGGAATGTCCTTGATAAATGGCTGAAGAGTCAAAAACCATACGGACCTTGTTGGGCTTTTTTGGATGGAATACTGGGAATATGGGAAGATACCAACATTCTTCTCCCTCTTGGACCTCTGGAGCTTCCTCAGCAAATCCATTATCAAACACATTTTCCATAAACTTTATGGCTAAGTTCATTTTCACAGGATCACGCTTAAAAGTTTTCAGCAGTGAATAAGTCCTTTTCAACGCTTGTTCTCTGTTGTTAGGTAGTCTATTTCTGTTTAACTTGAATGGTAACGGAGCTGACCAATGTCCTTTCTCATCTTTATGACACTTTTTCTTCATGATTTCTAAGAATTCTCTGTCCTCGATTGACATTCCTGGAATGTTATCGTCTTTGGTGCGTTCAAAGATCTGAGAAAGCTGAATTCCATTCCCACACGAACACTGAATGTCTGTATCATCTTGATATGTTGAAATTCTCAGATTTGATGAACATGGGGTAAAATGAGTTCCTCGTCCAGATGTTAAAATCTGAGTCTTGTTCACGACCACATGTTGAGGTCTGTGTACTCTACCTAGGCAACATTCTCCTATAACGGCCCAGCCTAAGGGAAGTCGCTGTGCGAAAGGTAGGTTTGGTTTATCAATCTTTTGTTCCAGCACATGATGAGCACTGGGAACATCCCGTCCAATAAGAATCACTTCTGCTTTATCGTCTATTGGTGGGATCTCAGACTCCAAGTCTGATAAATGTTTGTATGGTTTAACTACAGCTGGGGTTGGAATCTCCTCGTATGAAACAGGGATGTCATCACATTCAATAATTGATGGTAAGTGTATTTGTTCGCCACTCTGTATTGAAGATACAACGAAATCAAAGGCTTGTCTCCCGGAGACCATGGCCGAACCACTGCATGATGACAATGTATATGAAATTTCTTGTCCCTTGATTCCGAACTTGTCAAAGAATGATGACTTCGCAAGTGTCCTGCTGCTTTGGTCGTCGAGAATCACATATGCTCTTTTCTTTAAATCTTCACGGCCAACTGGAAAAATGTTCACTAAAATAATCTTTGCACAAGATTTGCCACTGAATGCGGGTGAGCAGATTTGAGTACAGTTAGTTGTAAAAGATGATATACTGTTCTCCCCGCCATGCGAATTTTCCTTATCCTCCCCGCCCTGGGAACTGTTAACATGTAAGGCACCACAATGTCTATCACTTTGACACATGTCACACTTTAATTTCACATTACAGTCTCTTGCTAAGTGTTCTTTGGAATCACAACATCTAAAGCAAATTCCATTTTCCTTGAGAAGCTTTTTCCTTGAACCGATAGGAAGGGTACGAAACTTACGACAGTCTTTGATATTATGATTGGATTCAACTCTATGTTCTAAAAAGCATGATTTTCTTTGTCCTGTTGACTTGCTAGGCTTAACATCAGTTTTTCTTGAACGAATCTGTCCAGTGTTTTTGGTTTTAGTCTCTTTCTTTGTTGGTTCACTGAACTGAAATCCAGGGTCGTTTCTCACACGACATAAGTCTTGTATAAATTTCACAAAGTATGTAAATGGTGGGTATGGAACACTATGACGCTCCTTATATTCTGAGGCCTTGTTGATCCATTTTTCTCTCCATTGATAAGGAAGTTTGCTTACTATTGGTGCAATTCCAAGAGAGGTGTCATAATAGGATAATGCTGCTGAATATTTAGGATTCTTCTTCACACCATCCACTTGTGTCAGTAGATCAGACAGTTTGTAAAGTTCTTTAGGGTCCTTTATCGTAAGTTGTGGAAAAGCGGCCAACTTCGATTTTAATGAATCATCGATGAGTTCGATTGCCCCATATCTCTCATCTAATCTTGCCCAAATCTGACGTAGTCCCCTTCCAGGATTTCCGGCGTTTGCTTGTTGGATGTCCGCTGCATGTTTAGAGGACTCCGGTCCTAGCCATCTCACAAGTAACTGAAGTTCCTCGAATTCTGAAATCTGCAGGTCCTTTATGATTGAGGTAAAGTTTAGTTTCCATGCGTTGTAAGCCTCTGGTTCATCATTAAAGTTACTAAACCGGGATAACAACACTTCCTTCCTTAACAAGAATTTAGTCACAGTTTCCACTGAATCCTCCTTTGGTCGAGTTAAAGGAACATCAAAGTTATAACTTGAGGGAATTGGTTGAACGATTTTTGGGTTCACATGTGATCTAACACTTGATTCTTGATCTCGAGAAACACTTTCCACATAATCTGCAACACGCTGACCTCTGTCTTTGGGTAGTTCATCTAAGATGGAATTTCTTTCACTTTTGGTTTCACTTTCTTCTCTTTCGAACACTTTGGCTTCTGCATCCGCGATTGCTGCTGAACACGTTTGATTCAGAATTTGTATTTGTCCTTCAATTTTTGACTTCTCGGTTTGAAGGTCAACTTGCTGTCTGACGAAAGCTAATTTAGCTTTCTCTGCTTCTGCCTTCTGTCTTAACAGAACACGAGACTTTGACATTTCACTGACAGAACTTCTACTCTGTGATCGGGATCCTTCGGAACCACTTGCTCGTGATATGGTGTCTGCTGCGTCCAGAAGGGCGTCCTCAATACGGTTCATGAGCTGATCTATGATGTCAGAACGTTTACGAAATCTTGGTTCTTGAACAGAAAATTCTTCATTACTTTCTCTTGTGTTTGTTCTTTTAAGAAATGAAAGAAAGTCATTTGCACAATCAAAGTAAGTACGTTTAAATTTCTGAAGCTCTGCTTTAATCTTGCGTAAGTCTTTAAAATTCTTCTGGTCTATATTTTCATCTATATCAACTAAGATTTCTTCAATCATTGTCCATGCCTTTTGTTCTTGAGAACTATATTTCTTAAGAAATGTCAAAAACTGTTCCATGCCTTTCTTTGTCTGCGTTTTCAGTCGTTTTCCCTCACCTTCCTCTGAAAGAACAGTCTCCTCTTCACTTTCCTCCTCGTCAACTATGGGTATGGGTTTTCCACCAGATGCCATACTGATAATACTGTAGTGATTTTCACATGAAATTATGCCATGAAATTTTGAAAATATATACACATGCTAAAAATGGCATTAGACATGTTAGATGAGAAAAAATGCACAATTAACTTTCAAATTCACATGCACACCACAAATACGTGAAAATTAATGCTTCCTTTCGAAGTACTGATGCATAGAACAGAGTTATCTGGTATTGAGAAAATATTCAACACCAATGGACCAGAAAAAATATTTGACATAGCATATGATCATGATCAATCTATAATATCTGTACTATTGTTCATTTCAAATAATGTCAACATATTATTTGATATAAAGTTACCGATATGTCACTAGTGTTTGCACATATACACACAATGTCCAGGAACACCATGCACCACAAATACCACGAAAAATCCTCCAGTGAAGGTATGGACCAAAAAAGGGGGGGGGGGGGGGGGTAGTTGGTTGGAAATCCCAGCTTCACAGGAATCTGCTGTCCACCAGAAAGTCGTCTTATCCCCAGGATAGGCTGCAATCGACTCTCAGAATGGTTGAGGTGGTAAACAAAACGATTTGTTACTGTTCTGCCACAGGCCCATTTTGTATGTTGAAGTAAAACGCCCAGCTTTTTACATTCTTTATTCAGCCAATATAGCAGGAAATTGACGGTAACAACTGAAATTTAACAACATATAGACATTCTTACTATACCTAATATAATTAGAAAAATTTATCACACACTGCACTTTCATACACACTTGCCAAAAATCTTGAATGAAGTTTTAAATAAATAATCAGAAAATATTACAAATATGTAGGTGTAAGAAAAAAGACATACATCGTTGCGCCTTTGCACCACGAAAATATGGAAGACGAAGCGTCCCTGACGCTGTAGAGGGTCTTCAAATGGATCTGTGCGTCCCAGACGCGCGGGAAATAATGTCTCCCAGAAACAGCTTACCGGATGTAATTATCACCAAGTAATTTAGAAACCCAAAACTGACCGGCACCGTAAATTCCGGTGACGTTAACTGGTATACACAGAACGTTCCCGTTAAAAGACACGTAAGAATTCTTAGTTAATTGCAAGGTCTGTGAAAGAACAATAGGTGCTAATGAGGTATACACAGTGTGTCTCCTTGGTTCCTCTCAGGCCAGCCCACTCCCATCAAAGTTACAAAAACACCTAGAGCTACATTCTAATTAAATTATTCATTCAAACAATATTAGAAGACAAATGTAAAATTATTAAAACACACATGCTGCATTTTCCTTAATTTGGGAAGGGTTTATGGGGTTTTTCTTAACTCTCATATTCTTATTTAGCCGTAACGTACAAACACCAAATTTTGCACATTAATTTCACCTAGGTCCACTTTTCAATGATAGAAAATCTTACATTATTAGACTATTTTTTCTTTCTTTTTTATCGAAAGTTAAACACTCCAATACATTTGTATAAAATAAAGTGATCACAACAGCTTTTAAGTACGTTTACTTCAAATCCAAATTGTTCCTTGAGAGAGAGAGAGAGAGAGAGAGAGAGAGAGAGAGAGAGAGAGAGAGAGTTGTTGAACATGAGTTAGTAATTGATTGACAGCTTTATATAATCTCTATTATACAGTCAAATTTGAGTAAGACTATTAAGAAGAAAAAGCCAAGTTTCCCATCTGTTATAGAAATCATCTAATCTGCAATTTTTTGTAGCAATATATTTTAGAGTCGATATATGTCTTTCAATATCTATTATTAATTCATGAATTGATAGTATTTCCTTAAGACATCTTTTCCAATAGATATGGGATTTCATAATCAAGAAGATAGAATAAATGTCTGTAGAAATAGGCTCAGGGTGTAGCCCGAATATGAAAGTTACTTTAATATTATATGCCAAAATATCTGCACACAGTAGGAATAAATAGGGGGAGATTGGGTCGCCTTGGTGACATCCTCTGCTATGTTTGAAAAATTTTGAAGGTTTCCAGCTTGTGTGACTGATGATTCTATATTACATTGACAAGTATAGATATCTCAGATTGAATGGATGCTCCAAAGTTGAAAAAATCTTAACATTTGTGAATAAATTTCCATGAAACAGTATCAAATGCTTTTTTTTTAAAAATCAATTATGAATAATACACCAGAAATGTCTCACCCCCCCCCCCCCCCCATATGTTGCATAAGATCATATATCAGCTTAGTATTTTCACCAATATATCTTCCTGGAATGAAACCTGTTTGATCGGGACTACTAATTATATCAAGCATATTTTTAATTCTCTGAGCATTACACCCATAACTTATTTTATAAGCAATGTTTAGAAGTGTTATTGCATGGTCTCCAATTGTTTAAATACCATCTTTTGGGAAACAGGTAATTATTCCTTGTTTCTGTTTGACTGAGAGTTCCCGAACTTTGCATGTACCCATATAAAAAATATGGCAAATAATAAGAGTCCAGGCAGTGATGGATTTACAACAGAATTCTATAAAGTTTTTTGGAACAAGATAGGACATTTTGTGGTTCGATCATTAAATTTAATAGAATTCTGTTGTAAACCGGCCATCACTGCCTGGACTCTTATTATTTGCCATATTTTTTACAACTGTTGTAGCTTCTTTAAAGGAAATTTCACCTTCCAAGAAGTCTCTTTGTTTATTATTATTAAGTGTTTTATTTCAATGTATGTTAAAATTTTATTTCGATTATAGATAATGTTTTCATTTTTATAAATTCTTATAAAAACTTTTTAATTTCATTCATTCAGAATTTCCCTTTGGTTTGTAATTTCTTACAAATTCTCAAGTTCTCATGTGTCGTGTGTATATAGTGCTTTGCTCTGTTGATTGTACTTGTAGCATTAGGAGAACAATAGGGTGGTAAAAAGGTATACACAGAATGTGCCCATTACAAAGATACGTAAGAATTCTTAGTTAATTGCAAGGTCTGTAAAAGAACAATAGGTGCTAATGAGGTATACACAGTGTGTCTCCTTGGTTCATCTCAGGCCAGCCCTGGGCACTCTCATATTCTAAGTTACAAAAACACACAGGGCTACATTCTAGTAATTAAATTATTCATTCAAACACAATATTAGAAGACAAATGTAAAATTGTTAAAACATACATGCTGCATTTTCCTTAATTTGGGAAGGGTTTATGGATTTTTTTTTTTAACTTTCATACTCTTATTTAGACATATATAATATTATGTATAAACACCAAATTTTACAGATTAATTTCACCTAGGTTCACTTTTCAATGATAGAAAATCTTACAGTATTAGAATATTGGATTATTTAATCTCTAATTGAATGTACAATGTATCTATACATGTACATATTATGGGTACATGCATGTATTTACATGGATGTCAAGTTTCATTTATATCAATATCATCCTGGTCTCAATCAATTTAATTCAATTTTATACATCCTGAAAAAATTATCATGATATGCAAACAAATTACATTGTTTCTTCAATGAAGTGTTTCTAAAAATATGCAAACCCATTGTGCATTTCTTGGGTCACACAAAATTGTAGATCATAATTAACACATAATTTTTGCAATAAAACAAACACTGCTATATGCTACTATGCCAGATAATCAGTAACCTAATGGCGAATTTGGATTGTACATGTAGATGTACATGTAATAAAATACAATTTTATATTCAACTGAATAGCCCGTACTTGTCACTCAGATTTATAAATTGATATTATAGAATCATACCAGCAGGATTTTTTGATAATGAAATTCAAATTATGACTGCATTGTTTTATCCATTAAATAAACATACATGTAAATGTCAAGGAGGAGAAAAATACGTTCAATGACTTAGTGGCTAATTTTCTTATCAATCTTTTTGTATTAGTGAAGATCAATTGAAGGTTCTAATATTTTTTTAAAAATGAAGATTGAGATAACAATTATTTTCTCTAACTAATATTTATATTGACAATCAGGGAAAATGAGCTGCCAATGCACTAGCCGTATTAGAAGTTCTTGATCAGTTATCAGTTGTATTCGATACCTTATTACACCTCATAATATATATTCAAGAATAAGGGTTGTCTGCCGCAATTTACATGTAACTATATATGTAGAACTAGTTAAGCTTTTTAAATACATGTATAATTTTATCACATACATGCATATTGAGATACAATCTATGTTAATTTTTTAAATACAATGAGACAGTTTTTTTTGTCGATTAAAGAAATATGTCAATTAGATATATACATGTGGTGGATATAGTGTATTTCTTACATGTGGGTCGGGGCGGGGTGGTTAAAAATTCTTAAAATTGTTCTGCATGCAAAGGTAAACATAATCCTGACTCTTGAGATTTTCAAATGATTATACACTAACTAGAGGAGCCCAATCTCAATTTGTTTTCTAAAAGTTTTACCTTTCTTACTGGCAAGCATGCACTTGAAGCCCCAAGTAACTGCTGGATTCGCAACTGTACTTGGGATATTGTCTACCCATGCAAAAAATTATCAATTATTAGGGGGACCCATACATCCTCTTTTTCAAGCACAAATCAAAAAGTGAAAATTTTGGCAACATTGTAAGAGTAGCATTTTCTTTATCTATTCGATAAAATAAACAACCAATATTAAAGTGTCATTATATAAACAATGGACATGTGCTCCACTCCCAAACAAATGATTGCAATAATTATTCTGACTATACTCCTAAAATAACCATTCAAATGTCTGGTTTCCCCCCTCCTTTTTCATGAATTAGACAGGTCTTTCAGACAAAACTATAAATATATCCACTGCCATCTTTGACATTAAGTCTAAGAGTTTATTTCTCACAAAAACACTTTATAATCAGAACACTTAGGTTGTGCAATTTAAAGTAGAAATTTTCAAATTTAATCTTATTTTATTGAAAAATAAAAAAGTTAATTCTGTTTTAGTAACATCCCCATTCCCGGCTGAACCAATCACCTTGTACCGGGTAATAACCGGTTTCTGTAAATTAATTGCTTTTAAGATTAATTATGACCTCTTTTAATTCAAAAGCCATTTTTATTACAATCAGTTACATCAAGAACTCTTTACATTTAAGCGATGTTAACACATTGACTATTCCCCTTCGAATAAAATGTTTTATATTATATTTTACCCCTTGTCTTAAGTCAACACAACAGTCATAGCTGCAAGATGAATTAAAAGTTTACCGGTACTTTGGATTATAATGAACTTAATATATTTAAGTCATTAGGGACCTACATATTGCATACCAATTTCAATAGGAGACACCTCTCTAACTAATGCTAATCACTAAAAACTATTTTATGACTTTTTGCAACACAACATAAGCCTGAAAGTAGAGCAATTCTCCATTTCACCAAATAGTTGACAGGTACAAATAATCTGAAACAGCTAGCTAGTCCCTTGCTACCTTTCACTTACACTAACTTTCTATGAAAAAGAGTTTTGTATTATAATAAGAAAGAATATGCAGTTCTAAAAAAAAAGTAATCCCCATAATGCCACTTCCATTGAGGTTTAAGAAAAAATATAACCATTTAAGTGATCCCACTATCTCCACTTCACTTAATCATCTTTCTATAAGTATAAACACATGCACAGATTCATGGGGTTTAAATTTCCTTCAGTAAAACATTTTTACAAAATAATCATTAAGAAGTCAATTGCTCTTCAGTCTCCTCTAATAAGAAACCTTAATTATTCAATACTACAAGTATCTTCATGATATTATCATGATAAAAGCATAACATCACATAGAAATACCCTTACATGTATACCCTCCCCCTATCTTTTGATTTTCATGAAGTGCAGCTAGATGTTAAAAACCTTTCACATATAGGATCATAAAACCTATGGCAATTTCCTCGAGTCAATTCTCACACACATTTGAAAACAATTGTCATAGAAACTAAAAATTGACCTTTAGATTTGTAGCATTTTACATGTATATATTTACATATAGCCACAGACAAAGAGACATTCCATCAGGCATATGATATTTCTTGATTCCATGAAAAAGTGAGCTTAATTAAACACTCATTTTTAGTGAATATCTTATACATGTATATACTTATAGCTATATGGGGTTTCTACTCTCTTGTCATGTATAGCTACCAGTGTGATGCATGCTTTCAAGTAAAATAAGATTAATATACAGCTGGATAGCTGCATGGTGGTAGTAGAATTTCATGGAAAAATGTTCAAATTTTACCTATGTTTTTCTACATGTATATTAAATAAATATTCCAAATATATATATTTTTTGTTCATTTTGAAAATATTTTCAAAGTAGATGTTATTTTTACAGTCAAAGATACATTTACATATTCTACATGTTAACTGAAGGATGAGGTGATTTTCAACATGTACTAGATGTATCTAACATTATTCAAATATAACTTTTGGACAGAAGAAGCAACAGAGCAAACATGGGTTTTTGACACATTTTGTTTTCTATGATAACTTTGTTTGTCTAAGTGTCAACTTAATTTCAAAAATATTTTTTTACAGTAACAGAAACAAACACTTGTGCTAGGGTCATAGACCCCTTCACGGTAACTGTGATGACTGCTCTTTTGCAGGGCAAAATGACTTTATTTGGTGAAATATGACGTACCATTAAACCAGGCCCCCTGAATCTCTAGGCAGGTGCTCTACCAACTGAGCTATCTGGCGCTGGTATTCGAACAGGTCTGACCATCACATTCCTCCCCCTTAAATGATCTTCACCCTTGAAGATCAACCCAGACTCTTCCCCTGGCAGGAGTTAACCTGTCAGTTCCAGGGGTTGGTCACGGCACCAAATGTAACAGGATGGGAGAAATAATGATGGCTGTGATTCGAACACGGGCCCCCTGATTCTCTAGTCAGGTGCTCTTACCAACTGAGCTATCTCGCCCCAGTATTCGAACTGGTCTGCATGACCATCACAAGTACTTCAACTTCACCATAATTGATCATATTTCCCTGCAAGAGAGCAGTACCATTCTTACAGTAAAGGGGTCTATGAGGTTTATTGAAACCCTATTCCAAGTTAATTTAATGCATTTCATAAATTGTAATTACTTAAAATAACAGTTTAATGATCATTCCCGCTGTTAATCAACTGCATGCACTTTTATAACTTAATGAAAGTTTACTGATCTATTTTCATTTAGTATAATTTTCATAAAAATATGGATTCATGGCAGATATGATTTGTATTCATATCAAAATGAAACATTTTTTTTTTTTAAATTGCTGCCATATAACATGTATAATTCATATTAGTTTACTTATTAAATTTATCCTCATATAAAAACCAAGACAATAAAATCAGTAAATCATATGATAAATCCAAAAAAGGAAAGGGATAAACCTTATTTACTTATGTAATATATATACCATTTGCTATATTAATTCCAGGTTATATGACATGTTGCAATCATAATGATTTGGTTTTTTAATGATGCAAAAAAATCAGTCTAATGAGTGTAAATATGTTTAACATTCAGGGATGTATTCATCATTAGGGAGCAGTAGAAGTAATAGGGTGGGGGGGGGGGGGGGGTGAATTCCTAGGGAGGGAGGATGAAAACCAATTTTAAGGGGTAATTATCACATTAAGGGGTGTCTTTAGGTATCTTAATTAAGGTTTTCTCTTTCTTTTAACTTGGAAATGCATGCACTTACACTGGGAAGTATATGAAATAGGGTTTGCCAGAAATTAGCAATGTTAAGTTGCTTGCTAGCTCTCAGAGAAGTTCAAACAGTTTGCAGTTACTACTATAAGATATACCCAATTTAAAATGCCATGTTAAATGTCAACATACACTTGCCTCGGAAGTATATATCTTTACCACGCTTCGCGCTTGTGTATACAACAGAGTTTATGACCACTGTTCGCTGATGCAGCCGTTGTACAATATATTCACCATTACACTGCAGTACTGTACTCCAATATATGGTCGAGGATACACCTGTACACTAATGTAAAAAAAAAAACGATCTTTTTTTCTGAGACAAAAACCGTCATCGCTGTTCCGCCGGCCTTATAACAATGTTCTGATCTATTTCTAGAATATTTTAAAATATATTTTTTTTAAATGAAATAACTTCAAAACAGACAGTATCGTGTATTAGCTTCCCCAGTTGCATGTTCTGATTTTAGTCAACACCTGTCATAGTCTTAAAAGCGCTTACTGTTACGTTATTATCAGTCTGGAAAGAACAATCTGAAACAAACACGATGCAACATTTGAACAAGATTCTCACAGTGACAGACATAGTGTTTGGACTGGATCATGCATTTGTAAATTGTTTCTCGTGTAAATAATTTTCCGAGAATCTAATTTTCGATGCCGTGAATCAGTTCACTAAACATCACCTTCAAAGAATTCATTTGCTGTAAGTACAAAATAAGGGACTAGATTTTTGCGTGTGAAACTCATTTATATATACTCATAATATCACGAGTTCTTCTTCTTGACAAACACAGAACCCCAGACAGTATATATGTGTTGTAGATTGATATTGAATAGGCTAACTGGGTCAGTCTTATTTTGCTGTTTGTGATTTTTTCCTAATCGTTTTGCTGTTGAAATATTTTCACTTTTAAAACTTCATTGCCAGCAAAAGTTTTGATTGGAACATTACAGACTACATGTAATACGTCCTAGCTGACCAATATCTTGATAAATACCACATCTTGCCATTGCAATGTGAAAGTCACAATTAATTTAGGAAAACTTATGAAATTAATTAATAAGTAGACTTTGTGAGAATACATGAACAGGTACTTTCCAACAATTGACATTAGGTTAGTTAAGTTTTCACCTGGGATGCTATATATTTTCCTTGTTTTTAAAAGCTAATTTTAAGCATAAACTAGCTAATATGGAAATATTATACAGATTTATTCAAACAACCAAAAATTAAAATCACTTGCAACCTGTTCTGTCACAAAGAGATCCATCATACATTTGATAAGTAAATTCAACTTTATTTGAAATTGCCTAGTAAAAATTTGTAAGGTATAGCAACTATGCAATCGGCCTTATATCAGACATTAAGCACATTCTATTACTTCACTTCAGATTAATATTTTGTGGGGTTTTTTACCCCATTATCATTACTTTAGTAAATATGGGGGGAAAAAACCAACATTAGCATTAAATATGGGGATAAAAACCCCATCTGATTTTTTTCGGGAATGGTGGGTTTTTTATCCCCATAAATAATTTCATGGGGTTTCTTGCCCCATGGGGTTTATTGCAAAACCCCATGGGGTTTGCATGGGGTTTTCTGTGGGGTATTTTTTCCAAACTAAAATCCCATGGGGTTGGAACTTTTAAGTTCAAATATCTAAAAAACTATCTAAAAATGTTTCATTTTTTTTTCCATAAATTTATTTAGAATAAAAAACCCCACCATTTGGTACTAAACTTTGGTCGATATTGTGAATGGAAAGGGGTGCGCAACGCCGGAAAAATGTCCATTCCGAAGTTGTCCGTCCCACTGTTATTAAGTCATTACAGCGTACTGTATGAGAGTAAAGTTGGCTATTTTTTTTCAAACAAAACGGATATGCAATAATTTGTTTCCCTTTTATATTGACAAGGTTTACTTTCATAAAGTTAAGAAATATACCGAACAAGCGGTCAGTGTGATGTGTGATGTGTGTGTGTGTGTGTGTGTGTGTGTGAGAGAGAGAGAGAGAGAGAGAGATTACCAAGCTTTTGAATACGCTCAAGCTCCAAATCCTCCTCTTCCTTCTCACATTGAGCCAGCTGATTGGGACAGTCTTCATTGGTAGGCGGACAGTCCGGTACAACTATTCTTTCATCCATTTTAGCCGACTTTTCTAAGCATTTCTTTAAGTCGGACTGTAGTTTCACTGCTGTTGCCGAAATTATCGCAGTGGCGACTCCGGCTAAAAATAAAAACAAACAGTCCTCAGAATGCCATTGTATATACTGTCATGTTGTGAATTTTGAATTTACCGGGTGGCAGTAAATACAAAATTCACAACATGACAACTGTCATGTTGTGAATTTTGTATTTACTGCCACCCGGTAAATTCAAAATTCACAACATGACAATACTAGTAACCTCCTTCTTTGAAATGAATGCCTATCTTGGTTATCAAACTGGTATGAAAGCGCTCGTGTGTGCGTGTGTGGCAAAATTGTGGGTAAATGTCCTTTGTATATCATTGCATAGTTGCAAGGATTTAAAAGCAAACTGGTTTCTAAAAAACATTTTCTATATACATGCGCGCCCTTTTTAGGGAATATAATAACAATTTACCCATTTTAACACAAATCTACCTTAGTTTGTCATCCATCAACTAATCACTTACAATTACAAATACCTACTATCATAATAATTTAATTTAAAATACTAGTATCTGGTTAAAAGAACAAACTTACCAGAAATGCCAACTGTTCCTAGGAATCCCATAACAGCAAGGTCGCCAGTGGGTATCTGAGACTGTCCATTGACCCACAACGTTACAAGCAGACAGAGCAGAAGCCGACGGTCCATCGTGAGGTCACCCCAAACTATCCAATTAGGAATTCCCTCTGTTTGTGAGTACATTTTTGAAAATATAATGTACATTTAATACCTGTTACGAATATACCGTTCATTATTCCTTCTAAAATAATTAAGTTTCAATAATTTGAAAACCCGTTTTAGTTTTTCAAGGGATTGACAAATAATGTAACCAAATATTTCATTGGCTGCGTGCTCATTTTTTCTCGCCTTTATTTCGTAGTTAAACGCGCTGGATACTTTGAAATTGTATTTATACATACCTGTGATCTATAAGGTACTTCTCCCTCCACACGTAACTGTCGTCTGATCGTTAACAGAAGGTTATCTCGGATATGTAAAATGATAATAATTAATCACCTGTCACGATTCAGCACATGAATACACACCGAAATACCCGGCGTGCATTGCATCTCTATTTTTTTACAATGCTGACAACAACTGTCATTCATTTTTTACTATATATGTATGTTCAAAGTGTGATGATAATTTTTGTTCAATGTAAATGTTCGGCAAGTTTTAGTGTTACATAGTTTGTCAATCAACTGTTTTTGTTTTTTGATTTCTGGGGGTTTTATTTGTTTTTTCTTTTGTTTTGGTTTGGTAGGGGGGGGGGATCCCGTTTTGTGAACATCGTCGCTAACCAATAGTTTGATCCGCTCCTCTCCAAGAGAGGCTTGTAAAGATGGTTCCGAAAATAATCTGAATTTGGTGTAACAAATTCTCTAATTCGTTAAAATGATTCTATACGTGATAATGATCATGAGCCATTAGATAAAATTCATTTTTATCAAAAGTGGAGTACATGGCAAAGTTGTTAAATGGTGTAAGGCAAGTAACCCAGATCTTGCTGGTTCGAGCCCTTCTGTGGACACTAGATGTTACGTGTTGTATCCTTAGCATAAAACACTTTATCTGCATTGTCTCAGTCTATCTAATGAACTGGGGTAGTTAACAGCTTTTGCTGGGTGTTGACTTGAGATGAACTAATGTCCCATCCAGGGACAGTCAATGACCTTCAACCGCTGAGCCCTGTATATGCTTCTTGGGTGGAGAAGGATATGACTGTAACTGTCACTTTTACCATTTATAGAAGACTTATTATTATAATAGAAGACTTCAATTTGAATTAGTCATAGATCACATTCTTACAGAGTGACATTTTTTGTAAATCTCTGAACTCACGAGGTCTCCCTAAATATTTCTATGTAAAAACCTGATTGCTACTATGTAAGTTTTGATTCTGATCATTCTTTGCACCATTCATATATGAATGTATAAGCAAAAAACAGCCTTTGCATAACTTAAGTCCTTTTTCTAAAATAACTTTTTTTAATTAAAAAAAAAATAAGTATTAAATTAGGTTGAATTAGGTTCTTTTTTCTTTTTTCGTTTGTTTTAAAGAATGAATCTATATTTATTGATATTGGGGGGGGGGGGGGGGGGGGGTTATGTATTTTTTGGGAGTTGATTTTAATCAACTCTCCTATGCAGTTACTCAGACAAACCGAAAGTGAAACAGTGTTTGGACCTCAGCACAAATCATTGCTGCTGACAAGACTTAGTTCTTGAAAATAATTTATCAATTCGTTGTAATGTATGCTAAAGCATTGTTTTTCAAGAAAACTTATTTATAAATACCTTGAAAATAGTCAGATTTTAAATGGTACGAACAATTTAAATACGGTATTTTTTGTAGTCGTACATGTATGTATTCCTACGCAAGAGTTCAATATGGTCTCGTTCAACTCGACGCTCGGCTGTCTCCGTACATCTTTGTCGGAGATTTACGGTGTCAGCCGAGCGTTTGGTCGAGAAATCCATATCATAAAAATGTGCGCAATTCAAATTAGAAACTACATGTACTTGTCATGCAAAATAACACATCAGTGATTTTAAAATAAATAAACATCAACAAAATCAACTCCCATCAGTTCTTCAGTACTTTGATTCTGCAATGTCGCCACTCTCATATCGCATGAATCACCAGCATTTTATTGTTTAAATAATGACGCATATAGATGAGAGAGAGAGAGAGAGAGAGAGAGAGAGAGAGAGAGAGAGAGAGATAAGCTTTATTACATTTTCTGTGATACTTTTTACAGAAAGATTCTAAATTCCTGTCCAATCATCTGAAAAGTACATCTCCTTTGTGGAATTATTTTTTGCTAAGCAAAACATGATCTTTTTTTCTTGACATAAATGTATATAGTGTACGGTATATCGGATTTCCCCTTATATATTGTAGATACAGAACCTCAGTGAACGTATATGTATGGTTTGAGAAATTAAATCAACGCTTACTGATCAGACCAATGATTTGTTGACATTTATCTAAGCCTCTGTCGCCAACGACAAAAATAAACACACACAAAAGAGTTGAAAGCATTATTTTAGGAACACATTTTACGGTAAAAGACTTTTTTCAACATCTCTAAACGTGTGGCATTTCAAAGTTTAAAGCCAGTAAAGGACGAGCTTTTATCGTCATTAATGGCTGAATTACCAAGGATACATTCGATCCAAACCCTTTCTCCCGGCGCTAGTTTCACTACGGTTATTTTGGTACAAGAATCGTTGTTTGCCTTACGAGAGTTGCATTTATTGAATGCCCTTCTTTGTCCGTCGATTACTAAAACTGTGTCAGTAGATACGATTTCTGTGACAACGGTGGTCCACTGAAACACGTACACGCCGCTTAAGGGGGACGTAAACACGCCATTGATTGCGTCATATCCGCCACCGATGTTTTCTCTAATCACAGGGAATATTATCTTCTGTCCACTTCTTAATCCTTTTAATGGGGATTTTAATTCGGCATCAAAGGCAATAGTATCTGCATAAAATTGAAACATCTTTAATGTATCTCCTACGTAAAATTATACTTGTTTGATTGCTTTATTCATGCTTGAAGAATTTTTATTTGTTCATAGTGATCCCCCCCCCCAAAAAAAATAATCTGATTCTGAAACTACGACAAACTTGGTCTACTTTTTGGGAGTTGATTTTAATTAACTCTCTTATGCACTTACTCGGGCAAAGCGAAAGTGAAACAGTGTTTACACCTAAGCACAAATCAATACCGCTGACAACACTTAGTTCTTGAAAATAATCGATAAATTCGATGCTATGTATTCTGAAGCATTCTTTTTCAAGAAAACTTATTTATTAATACCATGAAAATAGTAAGATTTTAAATTGTACAAAGACAAGAGTTCAATCTTGCCTGGTTCCATACAATTTCTCAGAAATATTTCGATTACTGATACTTCTTGTCATGTAAAGTCACATATCGTTGATTTTGAATAAATGATAATCGATAAAATCAACTCCCGTCAGTACTTCAGTACTTTGATTAAGTATGGAGTGTGTAACATGTTCCACAACAGCATCCCGAATGTTAAGGAAACTGAAGTCGAGCAAATAAAAAGCCAAACAAACTTCTTTCTTATCATGCGATTTAAAATTTTGGATATAAAAAAATTATGAACTGTGTAGAACCATTTTAACAAGAGCTTGCTTGGACTTCCTGTTGGATGTTACTATCTAGTTCTCTCGATCATCAAAATAGGCCTCCTTTCTTCTAATTCGCTATTAAAAGCTAAATATTCATAAACTGTCAAAACCGGACAGTTGTTTGTCAAGATCTGTTCTAGCCGGACGAGTGTCACTGCATGCATTCAATATACCCCTGTTTATTATCCAATGACTGCATGGACAGTTAACCATGAGTAGACGCCGCCTTCATTGAATCGGAGTTTGTCACATACCTCCCAAAGTCCAAGCTCTTGTTAAAACGGTTCTACGTGATTGTATTTATTAACTGGTGTACAAACATGTATCGACCCAATAGTTATACCTTTTTGATTGCAATTTGCCTTTTGTTGTTTGACAAACCCCATGGTGTGACAGGTCTGTCTGGCCGAGAGGTAGTCCTCTCTGAACAGATTCCAGGTGCTGAGTCCGCGACTCGCGTTACCGGCTATAACAGCCCGCATCCCGGAGACAGACAGACAAATGACCAAAACAAGCATCCTGGAACAAAAGACAATCAGTCGTCGTTTGATATGCAATTGCACACTCATAAAGATAAAGATAGGATTTTTTTATTTAAAAAAAAAAATGATAATTCATATTCGTGAATCTCCCTAATGGGAAACGATACTTATATTGGTCATAGCGAGTATCATTGTCTAAAACTTTAAAAAAAAAAAAAAAAAACCAAGCGAATGTGCGCTGCAATTACAAAGTAAAATTGTATCGCCGATACACGTGATGGGTAGAGGCTAATGAATGAAGATCACTGCAAGATAAAATAAACACCTACCTCTGGCACTCCATCCTAATATATGTGATTTTTTTTTAAATCCTTAAAATGATATAGATTTGCGTTTAAAATGCAAGCTGCACAGGAATTAAAATACTCGTGGAAAATTTGGATTGTTAAATCTCGGATGTGGTATGAAGTTTGAATATGCACGGGTTTTTTTTTCAAACAAGCTAGGATATTGATATACATATGATAATGTAAAAACCGACACTATATAGTACATTTACACCTGTTCGGACAGTCATGCAACATAGTCATTATAAGGAATTCTATATAGCCTTTTAGTGCGTATATGTATATATCTTATTGGTTCTATATATATATATATATATATATATATATATATATATATATATATATATATATATATATATATATATATATATATATATATATATATATATATATATATATATATATATATATATATATATATATACATTATTACTTAATACGAAAAATCTAGATTACTTTGTGTTGTTGTTGTTGTTGGTTTTTTTTGGTTTGGTTTTGTATTTGTTGGGGTTTGTTTTGAACAATGATTTGTTGGTATTTTTTTTTTTGGGGGGGGGGGGGGGGGGGTAGGGGTATGGAATAAATATCAATGTTTCTCTAGGTTTTGTTTTTTTTGCTTTCATTGTTTTGTTTTTTTTTTTGTTTGTTGTTTTTTGTCATTTCACTCAATGATTTGTTTCTACTTTCCAGTCACAGAAGCTTGAGGACGGGATCGACCCCCCCCCCCCCTCCTCCACCCCCACCTCCAAGTATCTAGACCCCCGGGACTTTTCTCATTTTTTTCTTTAAGTTATCTTTTTATGACATATTTATAATCTAATGTATACATCCAGCATTGACATTGCACAAAATTATTTCAAACAAACATTTTCTATTATATATAGAGGGGATATGCATTTTTCCACAATGTTTTAAGTAATTCCGTGGAAAGGATAATTTAAAGAAAAGAAACAAGTAAAGTTCCGGGAGTCTAGACACTGTGAGTGGGGGATGGAGGGGGTCGGTCCTGTCCTCAAGCACCGTGTTGGGGTTTCTTCTCGGGAATATGCTATCCGCTTTTGTTGGCTCCTTAATTTCGGATTACCTCGCAAATTCCATCAAATAGAAAGGGGAAAACACAGAGTGTTTCCGATTGCCTGGGTTGTTTACATGTTTCTAGCGAATTTTTTCATCAAGTTCAAAATATAGTTTTGAATTTTGGTCATTTAAATGGCGGCGAGGCAATACCATCTTAAGTTTGGGCCGTCGGCGGCTGCCTCTGTGGACGCTTATGCGGAGTATAAGAGGTACTCAAGGAGATTGAAATTGTGTGTTGTTTTTTTTTAGCTAGAATTTCCTCATCTTAAAGACGTGGACAAAGTGAAAGCCATGACTTTCATCATCATGTTCATTTTATCCAAGTAGTAGATCCAACTTGCCTTTTGTCTTTCACAGTTTTGATAATTTATATCGCAGGTCCAGTTTGATAAAAATTTAAAAACCTTTACTATTTGTATCTATATAACGGAGTGTGGGAGAAATACAATTAATGTATATCCCCGAGTTCCCAAACTCCGTCAGCATAAGCAGAAAACCTCCCGCATTTCTCTGTAAATTATTTTTTGTGGTTTTTATCATTTGCAATCACTGAATATAATCTGAAACAAAATAATTTATAAAATTATTGACAAAAATATTTTTATTTTTATTCAAATAAGCTCTCTGAATACGACGTTTATCACGCGTGCTTATCATATCTTGTGAACCTAACTCCGTCACCCACATGCTCTATGATAGGGCAGGGAATGAAGACACATTAACAATTTAGTTAAAACTCCATTTGTATCTAGGCCAAGTTATAATAAGTAAAAATGGTGCATACAATTTAAATTGTATTTAATTTCATCGAAATGAAATGATCGCCAGAATAAAAAATGGGTCCATGTAACAACAATCATAATGGTCTTTTCAGAATGTATGGATGCCGTTTGATTTATGTCCTTACATATTTAAAAAAAAATTATATTTTTATTAATAACTTACTTATTATATTATTTATTTATTACATTTTTAGAAATGTAGCATATTCTAAATAGCGATACACCGGAGATATCTATACCCTGTATAAGGCAAAAGTATCGACATGAGCGATTTGACGTTATCATCAAGAGTAGTGCATAAAGGCTATTGCGGACTGAAAAAAATGTATTAATTACCTTAATCAAAAATGTCTTACATGTGAAATGTTTCATCTTGACCTCTCTAAAAATGGCTGACCACCGTAAATGGTAGAATGGGCCCGCATGTCAGAAATATCGATATTTTAGTGCACCCGTGAAAAAGTTTTAGCTGATTTCACACAATTAATGGTGCATAAAATGAACAAGGTTTAATTCTGTTATTTTTTGACACATTCTTCAATTTAACCGTTGCAAATTGTTGACATTTGATGAAAGATTTTTGACAAGTAAAAAATGACGTCATAATTGTACTTGATTTCACACGGCGAGGAGTTTCCCGAAAGTGACGGAGTTAGGGTAGTGACGGAGTTAGGGGGCTATGCGATATATATACATACAATGTAGGCCTAATGTATATCTATAATGACGGATCATACTTGGATTCGAATCCAGACCCCCTGAATCTCTAGTCAGGTGCTCTACCCACAGAGCTCTGTGGTACAATGATCGAACAACTCTGAGTCACACATATATAGTAAAAGCCATTCTAATGAAAGGATCAATGCATATATGTATATATTCTGCTGTATTTTTGAGATAAAATCACTGAAGGTATGAAATTAGAACCAATTTAACAAGATCTTGGAATTCCAGTAGGACAAAGCTATCTATTTCTTGCGTCAAAACAAGTTAAAAATGATGATGTTTCAAACGAAATATGCACCAATTGCGTAGTCTTACCTGAAAAGCCAGACAAATCTTTTTGATTTCAGAGAGCCATGGCTGAGTGGCTGACAATGAAATAGACAGGCCTACATCACGTTGCTCTTTAACACAACTACCCAAAGTCCAAGCTCTTGTTAAAATGATTCTAGTTGTATATTAATCTTAGGATTCTTAGCCAATAAGACAATGGACCTCAAGATTTGTGATTAGAATGAAATGAATATACATATACCTCTTTTTGATATTAATGTAATAATTTTTTTCTGCTAAATTAAAAAAAAATCAATCCATGCATAAAAGAAAATTTTTTGTTACTTTGATATGTTTTGTAGGATTGTAGGGGATGATGATGGGGGAGTGATGTTTACCCCAGAACAGTATGAAGCTTACAAAAAGAGAGTGCTTCCTATGGTATGATCATGATCTCTCTCTCTCTCTCTCTCTCTCTCTCTCTCTCTCTCTCTCTCACACACACACACACACACACAAATGTTCTTAAATTCAAATATAACTGACTTGAAAATTATATGTGATGCGTGCATAAAATTTATATGTACATATCTTATGCTAGAGAATGAAAAACAGAATTTTCACCAGCTGGGTTAATCCAGAAGGGATGGACTGCAAGTTGGTGGGTCCTGAAACACTGTGCTTCTGTAACCACAGGTATACCATACTTCAGTGTGTACACTGATTATGTCACTAGAATTTCATATTGATTACCTGTATTTGGAAGTTAGTAGCATAACTCTCTCTCTTTCCCTCTCTCTCTCTTTCTCTCTCTCTCTCTCTCTTCTCTCTCTCTCTCTCTCTCTCTCTCTCTCTCATTGAATACTGCCTATAATTACGAGTCAAATCAAATTTTTTCAAAACCAAAAAAAAAAATCATCAAAGTTTGTTAAAGAGATATGATGAACTGACAATAATCAAAGCAAACTTTTATAGATACCGACAACACAAGACGGACTTTGAAGTCCTTCCCCAGGACTGCCCTATCCTCCTCCCATGTAAGGTCAAAGGTTGCGGCTGCTACTCCTACGAGTACGTCCCACTAAATGGGAGCCAGTCGATTCGCTGTACTTGTAAACACTTCACGGAGGAGCACGCTGCCATGTCACCTCACAGGTGTAAAAATGGTACTGTCACCTCACTACTGTGTGCTGTAGAAGACCTTAATTTTAAATGGTGCCTGAAAAATCCACAAGTCATATAGACCCAAATTTCCACTGGTTCAAAAACTGAATTTACATGTACCGTTACATTGAAGCTAAGGCATTCTTAATCCTTTTATTTCCAACTTAATTTTATTGATGAATTTAAAAAGCATCTAGTCAGATTATTTCCATCACAATGGTAAAAAATAAATTACCGGGTATATCAATTTTAAAAATTGTCTAGAGGGTAAACATTGTGGGTTTTTGTTGTCCAGTTTATTGAGTTCTTCCAGTATACTGATTTATTCAGTAGAAAATATAGCTGTGTGTGGTATCATTTAAACAATATTAGCCACAGACTGAAGATTCCTTATATCGAAACTTAATTCCAGCACTCTGCTTTAGTTTTCGTATCAAAATTGCAGGAACACGGTGATTAGACCAAACTTTCATTTTTTATTTCATATAGCTCCTTCAAAAAAAATTATACTGAGATGTTCAAATGTGCTAAGTGTCCTTATGGCAATTTTGTGCAAATATTAATTCCTTGGGTTTAATTAGGAATCTACAGTATTTCAAAAAGATAGAAATTGGGAAGGACAACACACAACAGTACATGTGACATAACTCTGGATCTTGTCGTGCCCAGATAGATTTACTGTACATGTAAGAGTTGTCTGAACTGTGTCATCTGCTCGTCCGCTGTGTCCTATCTTAGACTTAATTTTTGTTCAGAATTCAAATTTTACTATTTAGAAATGTCTGTTAGACTCTGATTTGATCTTACTCATACTGAAATAAAACACATGCTCTGACAACAAATAGTTACATTGTTCCCTGGACCAGAATATTTTTATGATAAAAAATCTAAATTTGAAAAATCAATCAATGACATTGACCATTAAATACTCATTTTACAAAATGTTTAAAAAAATCAAGTATAAAATTAAAAATCAACTTTGAAGGTTATTTGATCGTACTATTTATCATTTCAGATTTATTCCCTCAAAAACATTAATTTTCATGATAAATCCCTAACACACAAAGTGCATAGCTTGTCACTTTTTTTCCAGAATGTACATGTAGTTATATCACAATAACGTCTAGCCTTTGTCTCCATATATCCACTAGTTTCCTACTTCAGGTAAATGCGGTTGTTCCGGTTTCCACAGCTCCTACACCTGTGGTTGTGGGAATCCGTACTCCAGTCACCACATGTTGGTGGAAACCAAGGACGAGAGGCTGGCCCGGGGTCACCCTGTGGGTCAGGACGTCCCCTACCAGGCCATGGGGGGCCTGACCGGGTTCTCCTCCCTGATGGACGGCTATATGAGGCTTGACCCCAGTGGAATAGGTATTTGTGTATTTACTTCTACTGAGTATTATCTCCTCTATTTCTTAAAAACAATGATATGATTGAGATTTATATAGATCTACAGAACCATGATGATGTTGGGCTCGATTCCCATACAAGACGACTTGGATATTTATTTTATCTGATGTACATTAACATTTACTTATCGGGACTTACTTTTACCTGCTTTTTGTGATTCATTTAATAATTTGTTAAAGGAAAGGTGTAAATACAAACTGTTAACATTGATTAAAAATGCATTCTTTGATGATTCATGCGAGTTACAAAGGTTACAAAGGTAGCAAGCGTTGCAGCATGAATCACCAAAGATAGTATTTTATTGTTTAAATATTTACATTTTGCATATATGTTTTCCCACATGAACCCATAGAAGAGCAAACACATACATTTCCATGTGAACGCTTTTTAACTGGTCAAGAGGTCATAGTGCTTATTGTTGAAGATTACATTTATCATAAACATAAATACACTGTAATGTTAATAATTCTGCATGATTTTCCATTTTCAGCTGTAAATAAATTAAAGTTATAAACAGCAAGGTAAAAAATTATCAGGATATAAACATGGTAGGTTTGTGATAAAATCTTCTAATAGGCCATGGAGGAGGTGAGAGGGCGTTGGGAGAGGGAGGGGGACTGGGCTCTCCTTCCTGATGGAGTCTAACACTATAGGCTTGACCCCAGTGAAATAAGTACATTCTTGAATTATATAGTAGACTGAATATTTTATCGTATTGTCTCCCAATGATGACTTTGTTACCATGGTTTCATTAATGTTCCTGGGGTTGATGTTCCTGGGGTTGATGTTCCTGTGGTTAATGTTCCTGTGGTTTCATTTATATTCATGTTGATGTGGTTTCAGTTATATTCATGGGGCATCAACTTTATAAATCATATATCCCTACATGGTACCATTTTATTGATATACATGTACATGTAATTGAAGGGGCCCCGTCCCAGGAGTTTCTGGAGCAGCCAATTACAGCATCAGACCATCCTTTCTTACGGGCCAACGTCACATCCATCAAAGCTCATAAAATGCAACAAAGAGCTCTCAAAGGTAAGTCTGTCTAGAAATGAAATATTACAGTTTAAAGAAAATATGGTCTGAATGTACGTCATGATGTAGAAAAGTTTTGATCAATACACAATGTAGATGAATTTGTTTAGCCAATTCTGTCAATAAATTGATTAGAAGTAGAATTATATTTAATTAAATACTAGATTAATGAATTAATAGATTCACGGTAATGTGTCAACTCTTTTACTTTAGCAAAGCAATTATTGTTTTATCAACTTTTCTAAGTGAAAGATAAAGAAAAGGACGATTGCAATGGAAAATTACAATGTAGTTGTTCAAAGTCATCAGGTCTGTTGCTAATGTATACATTCCCGAATACTTTATATGTATATATTGTATTGTAATTAGGTCAGCCTTCAGGCAGTGAGGTGGATGAGGACTTAGCAGAGAGAATGTCGGCCATGAGGAGACCCGGGGAAACTGACATGGACTATTTTGAGAGGAGATATCAAGAGAGGGTGAGAATATGTTTATTTGTACCTAAGAAAAATGTTGTTTCATTTTATATGAATGCCTAAAATCGATGTCCATATTGTTTATATCTTTAAAGCAAAAGGCAGAGAGACAACAGAGCAGGGCAAGAGTACAGGCCGCCAGACAGCAGGCCGTAGGCAGGCGTAACCCTCTGCTTAAACCCGCCAAAAAGTGACCGCAACCCTCCTCCAAAACCCGCCCGGAAGTGACAGCAACCCTCTCCCTAAACCCACCAACAAATGACCTATCAAACACCTTCTTTATATTTTCCCTCACTGCATTTGTCCGAATATAAACTAATTCTAATCGAATTGACAAGACAAAGACAAATATTTAGTGATGCTACTCGCTATAACCTTTTATTCACATCACGTATTTCATACATTACAGTTAACTGTGGAATCATTCAAATTCACGGTGGCCAATTTTTTTGGATTGTGGTTTATTTGCTGAATCGTAGGGATGTAATTTGTTGGAAGTGTCGGTTTTCAGTAATAAAATTTTTTCAAAATATGTTTTCGTGGAGGATGTGAATTGGTGGGAGAGAGCTATCGACGAATACCATGAAAATTAAGCCACCACAAATTTTAATGATTCCACAGTACATATGTTTAGCTCTTAATTACTTGTAAACAATTAAACTACATTCAAACCTCGTTATCTCGAACTAGGTGGGACTGGTTAAAAACTTCGAGATATCCGAGTATTCGAGATATCAAGGGTAAAATACTTAAAGTTTAAGTGTTTGGGACCTAAAAATCACTTCGACATATCCATTGTATTCGAGATATCGGTGTTCGAGATACCGAAGTTCAACTGTATTTATTAAGGAATACCAGTATATAACAAAATACAATTCTTTTTGTAGCTTGAATATACATGGTATTCAGGTTATAGCGAGAGTCGATTCTGAATTTGAAAGACCTGTGTTATTTATAGTAATCTAGTCACATGCTCCATGAATTATAATTACAGCAGGTAAACAAATGAACTGAATTTTATATTGTACATGATTAAGGGGGCTAGCTGATTAATAGAGAATTGTTGTTTAATAAACTCACTGTGTTCTTTATGATAGCTTAGCTGTGATACTCAAATACTTTTACAGTTATTACTGTAACAAATATTTTTACTTTTTTTTTAATTGCAATTTAGTATTTGTTTGATTTTTGTATGTGTGTTTTAAGAAATATATTTTATATATCAAAAAAAAAAATCACGTTTTGTTGTGATGTTTTATGAAATGTTTTATTGATAGGCCACACAGTGTTTTATTCTCCATTTTAGTTATGATTATATCAGAATGTGTCTTACAGTTGTTAAAAATAATTAAAGCAATTAGTTCCCTACAGTTATAAATAACAGTATACATTAAGCATGTGTCAAAAAATGTTATACATGTGTGCATTTTTTTTGGTTTTTATTTTTTTTTTTTACACCTTAATTCAGTTTACCTTACAATAATAAATTGACTTGTATATATAAATTTATCTGGCCTTATCTATTTTATTTAATTTTTCAACCTTAAAGCAATGTAATTATATCTACAAACATAAAGGAACCAAAGCAATTACAGAAAGCCAATATGTTTTTAAAGTGCCATGAGCTTGAACATAGCTTTTTAATAAATTTATATTTTTTGTGTCATATTCATGTCAATTTTTGCTTGGTTTACATCTAAAAACCTCTTCATCACCTTATATGTAGAGAGATAGCTGAACGCCTCTATTCCAACTATTTTTCCAAAGGAAACATTCGGCACACACTTGAGGTAGGGGTTGTCCCACATACTGTAAATGTAATATGAATGTATTTCCTACTTTTTGGGGGGTTTTTTGTCTGCATGTTGAAGATGATTTTACTTGTCACCATGAATTACAGTATTCTACAGTAAAAATTAAAATATTTTGTTACACGTACATATTGTTAATTGTCAAAATGTAAAAAAAAAAAAAAAAATAAAAGTAGAAACTTTTGATTCTAATGGTGTTTTTAGCTCACCAAGACAAAGGTGGGGGGAGTTTTTGCTTAATACTCTTGGCGCCGGCGTCCCAATCTGGTTAAGGTTTTTGTTGCATGTCCTGTATCTCATATATTTCTTGTCCTATCTTCACCAAACTTGATTGTGCATGTAGACCTACTTATGGACTTCAACGACTTGGATGCTGAATCTGGGCCATGAGTTGTAGATGCTGGAGGAGGTTAAGGTTTTTGGAGCTGGTTAAAGTTTATAGAGCAGGTGCCCTCTGATGATTATATCTTAGTTATTACTGGTCCTAACTTTACTTAACTTGCATGGGTGGTGGGCCTTATGATACTGATGCACCTGAAAGGCTTGATTGCTGAATCTTAGCTAAATGTTTTGATTGCTGTATAAGGTTTTTGGAGCTGGTTCAGGTTTTTGGAGCAGGAGCACTCTGATGATTATATCTTAGTTATTACTGGTCCTAACTTCATCAGACTTGCATGTACTTAAGCACTTGAAAGATTTCTAATGCTGAATCTGAGACAAAGGTTTCCTATGCTGAATGAGGTTATTTTTTTTTGAGCTGGTTTAAGTGTTTGAAGCTGGTGGCCTTTGACTGACTATATCTTTGTTATTACTGGTCCTAACTTCACCAATCTTGCATGGATAGTGCAATCATGTAATACTTAAGCACTTGAAGGACTTGAATGCTGAATCTGAGACAAAAGTTTTGGATTCTGAATAAGGTTAAGGTCTTTGTAGGTGGTAAAAGTCTTTGGGGCAGGTGCCCTTTGATGGCTATATCTTACTAATTAATGATCCTGCTCTTACCAAACTTATATGGTGGATGCATCTTATGACAGCCCGATTGAATGCTGAATCTGAGACATGGGATTTTCGATTCTGAATAAGGTTAAGGTTTTTAGAGCTGGTTAAAGTTTTTGGAGCAGGTACCCTCTGATGATTTTATCTTAATTATAACTGTTCCTAACTAACACCAAACTTGCATGGATTGTGCGTTTCGTGATACTGTTGCAATTGATAGGCTTTATTGGTGAATCTGATCCAGAGGTGAATGCTGAATTTGAGCTAAAGATTTTGGATGCTCGATGAGGTTAAGGTTTTTGAGCTGGTTAAAGTTTCTAGAACAGATGCCCTTTTGATAGACAAATCTTAGTTATAATTCGTTTAATCTTTATTAAATTTGAAAAGATAATGCATCTTGTGATTCTAATGCAGTCCACAGACGTGGATGCTGAATCAAATTCATAGGTTTCAGATGCTTGAAGAGGTTTAGTTTAATATTGATAGTACTATTTCAAACCTCCATGGTTGATTTAACTATATAAATGAATCACAGATGCACAGAGAGTGATGTTGATTATCACTTAAGCAGGTTTTAAGATTTTGGAACAGTTCAAATTGTGTTAGGCTCTTGGGGCTAGCTGCATGGTTATAAAATGAAGAAAATTCTGCTTAGACGTAGTCAGACTTAAACAGTCAATATTACAATGGATGTGTAAATAGAGGTAGCTTCAGATACAGAACTTGATGTCGATTATCTCAATCATTAATGCTGGAGCAGCAAAAGTTTTTAGAGAAGTTTGACTGTTAATTGGAATAAAAGCTGTCCTTACTAACTTTCGTGGATCATGTAACTTTGGATTTAAAACTTAAGACTAGCTTAAGATACAGAGCCTGTTCTCAATTATTAAGGCTGCAAAAAAAAAAAAAATACTTAGCCTACCTCACTCAAACTTGCTTGTTGTTTAAATGATATAACATGATTCCTATGATATATAGTACTGTAAGATATGGAACACTATTTTATTATTTGATACAACATTGTATCATATAATATTATATTATATAAATAGTGCCTGTTTGGGAGGGTAACAGTTAAAATTGACACCCCGAGAAAGCGGAGCGACGCAAAGCGAAGGTATTGACAACGGTTTCCAGGGGTGTCATTTTCAACTGTAACCCTAACTCGACCCAAGCAGGCACTATTTATTTTATTCTGCTGAATGTCTTAATTTTACAGAAAACGTTAGTGCTTTTAAATAGAAATTACATAAATTCTACAGTGAACCGTAGGCGCATAATTCACTCGCTTGTAACAATTTGATTTATTACCTTTCATGTTAAATACTGAAATCTGATTGGTTAAGACACAGTCTATAACCTGTTCTATTACCTTCAGCGTTCGTAACACACTTGACAACGGGGTAACACGACGAATTGTTACATGCGCGTAAATTATGGGCGTACGGTTACGCTCGTGTAACAATTCGTTGTTACCCGTTGTCAAGTCTGTTGCTAACGCTGAGGGTAATAGAACGGATTATCAAGTGCGTCTTAACCAATCAGATTTTTAACATGAAAGTATAACAATATATACTTTATATATCATACAATATAATATCATTTGCTAAAATAATGTAATGTATTATGTGTTATTATACTTTCATATTAAATACTGAAATCTGATTGGTTTGGACGCTGTTAAAAATCTGTTCTATTACCCTCAGCGTTAGCAACACACTTCGCAACGTGTAACACTATATAAATAGTGCCTGTTTGGGAGGGTAACAGTTGAAATTGACACCCCGAGAAAACCATTGTCAACCGACGCGAAGCGGAGGTTGACAATGGTTTTCGAGGGGTGTCAATTTCAACTGTTATCCTCCCAAACAGGCACTATTTATTTTGTTATACTGAATGTCTTTTTTAAAATTTTTAAGAAAATTTTACTGCTTTTAAATAGGAATAACGTGAATTCTACAGCGAACCGTACGCGCATAATTTTCGCGCATGTAACATTTTTTAATGTTACCCGTTGCCAAGTGCGTTGCTAACGCTGAGGGTAATAGTAAATATTATTAACTGCGTCTTAACCAATCAGATTTCAGTATTTAACATTAAAGTATAACAAAACGAATTGTTACATGCGCGTAAATTATGCGCGTAAGGTTCACCGTGGAATTCACGTCAAAAAATTTAAAACAGTAAAATTTAGAATTAAGACATTCAGTACAAGAGAATAAATAGTGCATGTTTGGGAGGGCAGCGGTTGAAATTGACACCCTTAGAAAACCATTGTCAACCTCCGCTTTGCGTCGGTTGACAATGGTTTTCGACTGGTGTCAATTTCAACTGTAATACCCTCCCAAACAGGCACTATTCATATATTATAGTAGTGTTATGGTTAACATTTTATCATATAATACCGTATGAAATTATCATGTGATTATCATACAATTTTATACATGATATGCGATATTGTGTCAAACCACACTATAGTACCCAAAATCCAAGATAATTAACTATGGCTTTCGACATTTGGTCTCATAAAGGTGATGCCTCATAAAAGTGAAGCTAGTCTTGTCTCGGCGAGCTTTGAAATCTATGATAACCTATGTATATTTTTTGTAGGCTACAATAAAACATGTTTCGGTAGTTTTTAATTACAATCGGCGAGGCGATAAAAAAGTTGACGTTTTACTTCTTCACTTTCTTTCTTATTACCCTCAGGTGACCACCAAATAAAACAAAGCGTGATTCCCTAACACGAGCAGATAGTGACATACATTACGTCAACCATCGCGTGATCACCGGAAGGGATTTAGTCTATTTAAAGATGTAAAGCATTGTCAAAGTAATTCTAACGCAAAGAAATTACGTTTCATTTATTTGAATGAAATTTAAAATACATATTTGTCCTTTTAACTTGCATGTCATGACATCGTCATTCAGATATAAAATAGGATTATTGCCAACGAAATGTATTATTGAGAAACATGAAAAAGAGTATGTTCACACAACATTTCCATTAAAAAACGACTTGGAGGAGTGTTTAGTAATATGAGCATTTTTTTTTTTTTTTTTTTAGATAAAAAGTATACTCTAGAACTATCTTAACTTTCAATAATTATTTTAAATAAATTTTCAACAATCATCTTTACGTATTTAAAATCTTTGACACATATTAAGAAATTACATAAATCTGTCTCCTCCAGAAAATACGGATAGATGCATGTCCCCCGTGGCCAACAATCACGAAATATCTCGGACTTACAGTCATTCACCAAAAAAATTATTAATACACGTTCTAGATTGTCAATTTAATGAAATATGTAGGCAGCAGCCCGATTAGAAGACAAACCGTTATTACAATCTAGTTTTGTTTGCATGTAACAAAACAAAACAGACTTTTATACTGTGATCATATACTGTCCTGACAGCTTCATGATATCATAAGGCCTGGTCTGGAGATATGCCATGATACGCATGCAGATCTTTACCCCTCAGTCAATAGTTCAAAAGTTAAGACGGCTCGATGGTCATGGCCATTTTTAGACCGTATTGATCTCCTTTAAAAAAAAGAGCTCGGTATAAAAATATAGGAAAATAACTAAATTTCAAAGGTAAAATATAGGGATTTTTTCTTTACTACCTTAAAGTTTTTGGCTTAACGATCCAGATATTTTAGGCCGATCTGAGGTTTAACTTGTTGATCATCCAGCCTCCTTACTCAGACTAGACCATACTTATGAAATCCCAAGATTTTTTACTGAGCTGCTTGGTAATTTTCCCCAGAAAAAATTCCTTGTAATATGCATATAAAATAAACCTTTTACTAAAGAAGTACATTTCTCAATTACATGTACTTTATTTCGAATAAATTGTTTTGAATCATATCGACATAATAAAGGCATTCCAATGAATTAACTACATACACCAACTTTGAAAAACAATTGCAATCTGATCATTCTTTTTGGACAAACTTTACTTATTTTCAACGATATATATAAAATAACACTAAATGTTGAAATCTTTTATAAGAATGAAAATGTTAGTACAATAAATGGACATTTTTTTAGTCTTTTTAATCTTGACTTAATTCGAATTCTTCATCAAAATGGTTCGTGATATTTGCCATAGAAATAGCTTCTGTACTGTGGAAATCTGAGTTGGTGAACCTATCTGACGAACCACTGAATGATGACGAAATACGATCCTGTGAAGGCGGCACCAAAAGTTGTGTCGCTTTTGCTTTGTTTATGGATGTTCTGGTAACCAATGTTGTGTGTGGTGCTATTCTAGATGAATTTCTTATCACTTTCACTTCTCGTTTTCGTTTGAGTTTTATTTGTGTCTGTGGTCTGACAAACGTGTATAAAATCGGGTTGAATATATTGGATAACATTGCGATCATGATGGAAATTACGTGAGCGGCCAGGGTTTTCCTGTCGGATTTAAATATAGGTACCCAGGACATAAAAATGAGCGGAGCCCAGCAAATGAGGAACGACACGATGATGCAGGTGGTTATTTTTGTGACCCTTTGGAACCTCTTAAGTCTCAGCAGACCCAACATAATTTCCCTGTTGCTGTTTGTAAGCCGCATACGTATCTTGATTCTTTTGATAGCCACGTTGTACACTGAGATGTAGCAAGGTATCACTGTGAAAGAGGCTACTATGAAAAGAATCGTGCTATACACTTCATACAAGAAATACGGCTTCAGCACAAACAGTATGTTTCGACACTTAAACAAGTAACATTCTTGTACATCGGTCGAGTCTAGAACACTGTACGCTCCCAATGGTAGGACTAATCCCAGGAAAGAGAAAAACCAGATGGCTGTGCGGGGGTACAGGATATTTCTGTCCATTTTGTCCAGTTTGACGATGGACACGTACCGGTCTATGCTGATGCAGGTCACAGAAGCACTGTTGGATACGATGCTGAAACAAAGCAGTCCCTCTACGATCACAAAGACGTGGAACTTAAAGACTGGCAGGAGGACAACAACAGTGATCAAAGGTGGAATACACGCCGACACGAACAGGTTCGCAGTCGCGAGATCCTTCACAAAAAAATTCCCATGGAGGTGCTTCTTGGAGATTGGAGTCAAGAGAACGGACATGTTTAGACAGACACCGAGGATAGTCTCTGTCACTAGCACAATAGTTGCAAAAATCTTCAGCCATATCGGACAGTAGAGCTCGCCATACATCCTGTCACAAAATGTTGTCTCTCAGATTTCTCCGGCTTCCAAGTCGATTTTAGATTGGAACTCTCCATGTTATTGAGTGGTGCTGCGCGTGATCCTTAATCCTGGCCGGTTGAGTGAAGCAAAGAAAAAAAGCCCGCTATCATAATACTGTCTGACATATATGGATGACGTTTTTGTGTTGAGCCCCTGATTCCGTCACAGGTTGATTGATGACGTTGGCGACAGATACCTTCCTGGCGTGTTTTGTGTCCTCAAGTATTTAATTATAGGGATTAAGTTCTTCCCATTGTTTTCCATGGAGTTCTTTGTGATCTTTATTTCCAGAAAGATAAATTGATACAGCTTTCTGAGATGTCTGATATTTATTGCAAATCAGCGAAAAGGTCGGATTTGCACCTTTTATGCATACCTTTTGAATTTTGTTATTTTTTTGTTATTATTTCTTTTTGTTGCGACCGGTTACTTATATATGATTTATTTTTCTGTTGAAAAGACACAATTAATATACTCTCTACATAGATAAAATAATGAATAAATGTAAGAAATATCATTCGTTGATAGAATAGAACCATTTTAACCTGACCTTGGACTTTCGGTAACTATCTTTTCCTTGCGTCAAAACAAGTTCAATATGACGCTGGTTTTAAGTGAAATATGCATCAATTTCGTACTCTTAGCTTAAAAGCTAGACAAATCATGTTGATTTCAAAGAGCCATTGCTGAATGCCCAGCAATGAAATAGACAGGCCTACGTCACAGTGCTGTTTGACACAACTTCCCAAAGTCCAAGCTCCCGTTAAAATGGTTCTAATTAAATACGGTCAACCTTAAAAAAAATCTTTTCAATTCCGTAAAACTTTGGTTGTTACTCTCTTGTTTAAATTCCCTAAAATTAAAATTCCCCGCTTCAATAAAAACATTCAAAAAGAAAGCTTTCATTTATGTTAAAACTTTTACCCAGCAATAGACAGTCATGTAATTTAAAAAAATCGGGATTAATTTAAGTGTAATCTAACTTTTCATGATCTAGTATTTTGATTTTTTTCCCTCTGCCGAAATTTTCCATGGAAATCCTATAAATGTGACGTCACACTCATGGATTTGTCATGTTGTTAATTTTGAATTTACCGGGTGGCAGTAAATACAAAATTTACAAAATGACTACTGTTGTTATGTTGTAAATTTTGTATTTACTGCCACCCGGTAAATTCAAAATTTAAAACATGACAGATTCGTCCATCAGATGTGATCGACATTGTGTAATCTCCCGCTCGTTTTTCTTTCTCTGACGTAAGGTCCTAATGCCATCTATAAACACTTGGCATTCATTGCTTTAATCTTACATTGATTTATTTATATTCACAGGATGAATGACCATCTTTAAGTTCTCCTTAAAGATAGCTTAAAGATGCTTAAAGGTAGCTTAAAGACGATCTTTAAGCCACCTTTAAGCTACCTTTAAGCTATATGTGTTGCTTAAAAATGGCTTAAAGAAAGCGTAAAGATGGCTTAAAGGCAGCTTAAAGACTATCTTTAAGCCACCTTTAAGGACAACTTATAGGTCCTTAATGTCCAAACTTCTTTAAGCCACCTTTAAGCCACCTTTAAGCTACCTTTAAGCTACCTTTAAGCCATTAAAAAAAATTATTTCAATATTGTGCTTAATTTCCAACAAAATGTATTAACTTTATGAAAGAAAAGGTATTAAAACGGTTTTTGTTCTAGAAAGAAAAATGAAAAAAAAAAACACAAAAAAAAACAGCCACTGCGAGAATAGAACCCGGGCCCCTTAATTTACTAGCCTCACCACACTTCCTCTGCACCACGGCAACTTACATATACTCGAGTGTTTTTATATCCTATATATCAGTGGATATTGAATCACTGTATTGAATGTGTTTACTTGAAAAGATTTTGACAAACCATTCAGTTTGTAACAATCAATTATATCTAATTTATAAATTACATGCATGCGTGTATTTAGAATGAAATACGGAACTTGGTCTTCAGTGAACAAAAATATATTATACCTAAATGGAAACCGTTAGGTTCACTATAGTAGGTTTTCTTAGTTAATAAATTTAAACCGAGTAGATATACGTTCATCTAATTTATAGCTATAAAAATGTAAGAAAGAAAATGAAATCATTTCTTTTATTAAATGCATTGATACTATTAGGGTATTTGTTCAATTTCCCGCAATTTCCCGGTTTTCATGATCGCGGCGCCGTTCCAATATGTTTAAATATTTACATGTAATTGTATGTACATGATTTTTAAACTATCAATTCTATAACAAACAAAATTACCAATTACCGGTGACGTATTTACTGCATGTGGCAATTGCAAATGACTTGTTTATACAATTGTATGGTGTGCCAGACCGGGTATATTTGACATATTTACCCTTATACATATATTTAAATAATCAACCCCTATTTATGATCACCGGTACATTAATTAATTAGCCTCAAGATTTTACTCTTACATACATGTATCGTTAATTTGTAGACGTAACAATTAATTACATGAATTACAAATGTAAATTAACTTTTATTCACTAGACTTATCGTATACTCGTACATACTAAGATTCAACGCCTTTAGAAACCCTGACGTGCACCTGGGCACACGACACACCTGTTGTGTATATCTTGTATATTCTGTGTTAGTTCCAGGGGTTTTCTTAAGTTGGACAAACAATAAACTTTAATTAGATATACACAAACATGCACCTGGGCACACGACACAACTGTTGTGTATATCTTGTATATTCTGTGTTAGTTCCAGGGGTTTTCTTAAGTTGGACAAACAATATACTCTAATTAGATATACACAAACGAACAAAACTATGTCTAGACAAACAAAGCAGTAATATCCTGCCCGATATAACAAAGGCAGTTGAGAGTCTTTTCATCTTTAACATGTATCTAGCAGATCTAGAGTTAGAAATAATGAAAATTGAAAATTTTCACCGATTAATTTATAATAGGAAACAAACATACTTTAATTAGTTTTATGCACATATTAAGATACAGAGACTGCGCTCATCCTTACAATAATTTTGAAACCCCCAAAAAATTATACAGAATTTTATAACGGCAATCTGTGTCCATCGGAGCGGTGCTGATGATAGCGATCTGTGTTTAATGAAGCGACGATTAAAACCGCCTGGAACACCCCCCCCCCCCCTTCCTTGGAAATTATATTATCACTCAGATGACCCCCTCCCATATCTATAAAAAAGCTTTTGCATTTAATATATGTTTTTATTGTTCAGCTTGATCAATATTGACTTAAAGGCCACTTAAAGACAGTGTAAAGGCAGTGTAAAGAGAGCGTAAATGCCACTTAAAGATGCTTAAAGATGGCTTGAAGGTGGCTTAAAGAAGTTTGGACATTAAGGACCTATAAGCACTTGCTTAAAGGTGACTTAAAGGCAGCTTAAAGGTTGTATAGCCTTTAAGCTCCTTGAAGTCACCTTTAAGCCACCTTTAAGGACTTGCTTAAAGATGCTTTTTCGCCCTGTGATTGAACCAAGTGATGACAAATTTTTATAGTTAAAAGTCAGTATTCTTATGACTTGCAGTGATACGGGGGAAAAGATATAGTATTTGGCACTATGTGATATTATAAAACCTTTCATCATGAAGTTTTGAACAAGGAGAAAAAAACACAGAAGTATGAATGATTTGTCTACAGCTATATCATATAAATTGTGATTTATATAGAATAGCTCAGGATTAGCGATGCCATATGATTTTTATCAAAGAAGTTGTGTGTTTTCTATCCTTAAGCTTTAAATTTCATTTAACTCTACATTTTTCAACTGTATTATTTTGAGCCTATCGAACACCGCTCACTGTGGGTATATTTTTATCTTGGTTGAAAATTCCAAATTAATGTTAGAATTATACTTATATCTTGGGAAAGCCACCTTCAACATTTAGAAAAGCCAACTTTATAGCTGGGTTTCCAAATTGAGAGCTAAGATTTCAAACTTTAAAGTTGGATTTTTCAAATATACAGTTAGAATTCGCAACTGTAAACTTGAAAAAAGCTTTCAACTTTAAAGTTGGAATTTCCAACTTTAGTCCCATAGTACTCTGATCTTGAAAATTTCAACTTTAAAGTTGTTTCCAGCTTGAATATTTAAACTTTAAAGTTGGAGTTTCTAGTAATCTTTGAAAAGCCAACTTTATTTTTGCAGCTTCGTAATATATTGAAATTTCTAACTTAATTCTTGGAAAAGGAAACTTTAAATCTTGGAAAAGCCAATTTTTTCAAACTTTTTAGTTGATTTTTTTTTATTTTCAAACTTTAAAGTTGGATCTTTCATTTTCGATATTGGAATTTTCGATATTGGAATTTCCAATTTATTTGCGTGAAGCCAGCTTAATGATTAAAAAAATATACATGTATAGATGCATAACCAAAATTGTCTGAAAGAGTTTCTATTCACGTGTGTGGTGGTGTTTTATTTTGTTGTTTGTTTCCTTAAAATTTATTTACCTTGAAAATTCATTCAATTTCTTTTCGCCGTTGATATGAATCTATACCTAGCACCAATGTTTTTATTGTTGATTTCTATTAAATTAAGTATTCAGAATAACCCTATCATGGCCTTATTTCCAGACATAGTAAGTTGTGGGCATAACAAAGGACAAAATTACTCCAAAAAGACAATGTATTTTATCATGCTACAAAAACATATGCAGTGGAAATTTTTTCGAAGATGGCGCATCAAAGGTTCAAAGGTCAGAAGCTCGATTTATCACATATTCTTTGGAATTCCGAATCTTCCTCGAGCGTCGTTCACAAAGTCATTATTTTATTAGATTAAATGAAGATATTTTTGGAATGGATTATCCGACGGGTAATTTTTTGTATATATCGATCCTCGACAGGAATACACACAAAGACATGATAAAAACTGTCGGTCGGAAAGATCCGGTATCCTGTACGTGTATAATTGAATTATAATTGCGCATGATTTTGTTCCTTTGTAAGTATTTACGACTAAACGACTAAGCAGCTTATTCTATTATAAATATTTTTATTGAGATGTTTTGATTTTGAAGAGTATTTGCGCTTTTGTGTAAAAGAGGAAACAAGCAAGTTAAAATGCAGTTGTTTGGATATCTGGTCAAAGAGACGCATGTCAAGGCTATGTATGTTTTAAAGGGGCATGGTTACGATTTTGGTCCAAAAAAATTCCGATTCTAATATTTACAATGTTTCAGAAAGGTATTCTTAATAGGTAAGTGAAATTTGAGTGTCATTTGTTGAGTAATAAACGAGTTACAGAGCTTAAAATTATTCGCTATGTAAACAAAGCGTTAACTTTGTTTACATTTTGAACGTTGAAGTAAAAATTTCAATTTTAATCTAAACCAAATGTGTTAAACGTTAGGGCCTATTTATCTATGCCGAAAAATAAAATAAAAAAGATATATGAATAAGCTGGAAATCTTTTTTTACTGGTATATTGAACCTATGTAAACAAAAACAGGGCAAGAGCCTTGTTTACATGACAAAGAATTGTGAGCCCTGTATCTTGCTTATAATTCTACGAATAACTCTCAAATTTTATTTGCATGATCATTAGAAATGCATTTCTAAAGCATTGTAAATAAAAAAAAATTTAAAAAAAATTTGACCAAAATCGTGACCATGCCCCTTTAAATAGATCCTTCCATAAACAGACTTGTCTTATTCAGACTATTCAATAAGCTATTCTTAGGTCTACAGATTGGATAAACAAAGAGTGGATAGTACAGAAACGTCTAACGAAACAGGTATAAAAAGCAATCTTTCCTAACTCACGGAAAGTTAGGAAAGAATACTTTTTTATACCTGTTAATGAATTTAAATTTTCGCCGCCCCCCCCCCCCAGGAGGGGGGGGGGGCTATATATCCGCGTATGTTTGCAATTGCTGAAGCTATTAATCCCGAGACCAAAAGATGAAAGGTAAAAATTTAATAAATTTATTATAAATACACATAGCAAATTTCCCTCAAACAGGCATCGGACCCGATGATGATATGCGTTTGCTCTGGTAATCAAAATTATCCCTTGCCTTCTTCGGCCCTCCCCGATGATTTCTGGGCGCCCATACTCGTTAACCAAATGAACACTGTTCCGCAGCCACGTCCATAGAAGATATCAGCGTTTAAACTCGATGAGATAAAATAACTAAACATTGATAATTTTCAATGCAGAAATACTAAACTGCTATCAAACATAACATTTAAAAAATAACTCGGGAAACTGTTTGACCACGGCATGTTTATATTTAAGCTACATGCCCACGGAAAGTGAAAGCTATGAGACTTGTGTAAGCAAAATGATTGGAAAACTCTCATTCTTATTATTTTTTAAAAAGTATTTTAAGAATGTATTTAAAAATATTATTTAATTGTGTAGTAGAGTGGCCACTTAAAGTGACCACAAATACCAATCGAACACAACACACGTAGATGGTTTTTCATTCGTATCATCAGTGGATTTTTTTTTTATTCTGAGATAATTTAATTCTGGTTGTAACGCGCTTTTTGATTGGCTAAAAAAATATTTTATATCGTATAAAGAATGTTGCCTACGTCATAGTAAGTCTAACGTCAAAAACGTATCAATACGCCTGACGTTACGTTTGAATTTTGTACAATTTTACGTCATTTTAAAGGTCAAATGACCGTTTTTATATACAATGAAGAGTAAAACAATTAAATTATAAGCAATGAATTCAATATTTATTAAGTTTTATACGATATAAAATGGTTTGAAACAGTTTACGCTTTTTTATAAACTGCTTCGCGGTTTGTAAAGCGTAAACTGTCCCAAACCATTTTATATCGTATAAAACAAATAAATATTGAATTCATTCCTTAATAAATGTAATCCTTAATGAAGGTGAAGTAAAAAGTAGATATATGATTGAGTTGTGGATGTCTCAATGAGTTTTGTTTGATCTGAATAGATATATATTATTAAAGAATAGGCCAACTTTGAATGCATTGTAATGAATTGAATTTTTAAAGTGTATAATTTTGTTACATTAAAAGTTTAAAATTTATCAATTTAAACTTAACTATAACAGTTTTAGTTTAAATTGATAAATTTTAAACTTTTAATGTAACAATTTTACATCCCATATTTTAATCAAAGCTCTAAATATTTTAAACTGTATAGGCTCAAAATTAAGCTATATCAAGTTCAAACCTAAAACCAAATATTATATTCTCTTTTTCACATTCTTCTTTTCAAATTTACAATAAAGATGTAGATGGGGCTTTTAGGGTCTTTTTGGGTATATAAACCAGAAGTGTTATTTCTTCACTTCCGGTGTTTGATGAAAATGAGAAACGGACAGGCGATGATCATTTCATCGAGTATTGAACCTAGTCTCCTTTTAAGAAATGTAACGTTGTAAAGGTAATGTTACATATTATTGACTTTATGCAAAGAATTAGCATTCAAAAGTTACGAGTGTCATTTTCCTTATGTGCATTGTTTTCCGAATTTTCTCGGATGTTTTAATGGAAAGAAAGATTTATTTTAATTGATTGCATTTTTCTTACAACATTGTAACCGCTTTGTTAAAATGAATACAATAAGAAAGGGGGTCGAAACGCGTTTAGAACAATCAGAGACTTACATGTTTATTTTAAATTTTGTAAAAGCTTTAGGCTATGATGATGATTAGCACACATCTATTTTTAACATAAGTTATGGCGGTGTACAGGACACAGACCACAATTATTTTTCCCTCTTATTCCTTTATACAAAAATAAATCATATAAAAAATTCCACCGGCTCAAATGAGTTCAAATACAGCATACCTATAGAATGACACTAGTCCAACAGCATATCCAAACTACAGGAAAATCAATCGAGCGGGGACTGAGATATGGCCCCTAAAATAACCCCTACCATGAAAAATTCACTTTCACTTTGGAATTTGTGTAAACATTGGCCTCTTTACACCCTTTCTATTGCGCCTGTAAAGATAATTTTTCTAAATTTTTTCCTGCCTGTATTTTTTTTCAAACCCTCTTCTTTCCATCCATGCCATAAAAGGAACCAAATTCGACCATTTAGTACCCCTAGGAATTTTTGAAATAATACATACATTTTTAGAATGGAACTACTTGCGTGGTCAATGAGCACGGGGTAAAAATAGTGGTATGTGACCTACATGCATGGAGACGGGGAGCACAGAATAAACAGCCCAAACTGATGTTAAATTGCCATTTTATAATTATTTATTATCAGATTATAATCAAAACAGTTTTTGCAATTAAAAGCTCTATTAAAGGTTAAATCACTTTTAAACATTGCGATAAACAAACACAAGAACAGTACGTAGTACTGAAGAACAGCAGTGAGAATTTTATTTAATGATGATAGCCAGTGCTGTACCAAGAAAAAAAATGTCAAAAGCCTATTCTGGTGTATTATTTAAGAACCCTTAGATCGTAAAGAATTTTTTTGAAAAAAGTGCGTATTACTTTCGGCAAAATACGGTACTTTCATTTTCAGTACATATGCGAAAGTTAAAAAGTCACTTGCCCACAGGCAAGTCTCTACCAAATTTTTGCTTTCCTGATCGGCTAAATCACTTGCCCGGCGGCCGGGTCAGGCAATCGGATTTGTCAGCCCCTGAAACTATTGGCTTATAGGAAAACTTCTAACCAAAAGTTGTTGCATTTGATATACATTAATCAGTGTGGATTTATATAAAAAATTACCAAATCAAACATTTTCATTTTTTGCACCTTGAATTTATATTCCATTTGGGCTATTATATCCCAAACAGGCTATTATATCCCATTTGTTTTAAAGAATACATACAATGGCAAACTTATAAAAGTTATGCATATGTTAAGCAACATTATACTGTGAAAATGCATGCCATTTCATTAAACCCATGAAAATTGATATTCACCAGTGATAATGATCAAAACAGGTATCTTTCCGGGTGAGTACCTTTTCTCTGTGTAAATAAAGTAATTCTCTGATATTATAATATTTGTAGGATGTCTAGCATTCTGATGAAGGATCAAGAAGTGGATGCATACATGACATGAAATTTTAGGAAAAGATGGACTAACCTGTACACATTATTAAAAGGGAAAGATGCTAAATTGGTCATAGTTTTATAAAACCCCTTCACTATGACCAGTTTGAATACAGATGATGTGAAGGTCCAAGAAGATTCTAAGGACTGCAGGTCTGTGTCCGAGGATAGAGAGAAGAAGCACCACAAACATAAGAAGGAGAAAAAGAAAGACAAGAAAAAGGAGAAGAAAAAACACAAGCACAAGCATAAAGACCGGGAGAAGGACCGTGAGAAGTCTAAAGGGGATGGGAGGAAAAACAAGGGCAGCTCCCCAAGGGAAGGTTCAATGGACAGTGACGATTTGTTAGAAGTTTTGGAGAAAAAGAAAGTACAGCTATTGGACATGAAAGAAGACCTCAAGGAAAAGACTTTGGGTTCTAAATTGAAAGTAGAAAAGGATATCCTGGTTATATGTGCTAAAGATACCACTGATAGTGTTCATAGTGATGGAAAATTAGAAAATAATGTTGAAATGGGGGTGGACATGAATGATCTCCCTTTGAAGGTAGATACTGATATACCATTGCCTGAATCTCTAAAGGATATCCCTATTCCTGCATCACCTGGAAATTAAAAATCAGACAGCAGTGGTAGTAAAACATTAGGAAAGAATGTGAAGAAAAAGATTGAAGGGAGTTCAGTGGCAAGAGATACAGCAGTCATTGAGATAGAAAAAGTTCCCTTACCTCCCCCTCAACAACTAGACAGCATTCCAATCCCAAATCAACTCAACCCACCAAAGCCAAAGGCCACTGCAGAGAAATCTGGAGTCAGGAAGCCAGTCCCTGAAGTGAAACCCACCCCGGAGCCCGTCCCACCCCCAGGAAAACCTTCAATCAACATCTTAACTCCAAACAACTTCCAAGCAAGCATACGAGAGTCAATGCTAAGGGAAGTAGGGAAAGCTGAAACAGGGCTCCCTCAAGATATTGTGGATGATTTTTTCAAGGATTTCTTGGCTTCCAAAATGAAGCAAATTGAGTCGGAGTACATGTACAAGTTGATGACAAAGCAGTTAAGCATGGAAGATGAGGAAAAACCATCAGATGGTGTGGCCAGTTCTGTGGAAGAGATGAACAAACTCCTCGATGAAGAGCTATCAACCATTGCCACAGCCACCCAGCAGAATGATAAGAAGAAATCAAAGTGGGACTCCAAAGAAAAACCCAACTCCAGTGTCAGTAATCGGACCGAGACTGGGGAAGGGAAATCCAGTGACGAGGCCCAGAACAAGCCCCGAGTGGAAGTACAGATTGGAACCAAGAGAGGAGGCAAGCTCCAAATGGAGTTTAAAATCACCAAGACAAGTGCTGACATGATCTCTTCAGGAGAGATCGTCAGAGCAAAGGATCTGGAAGATGGTAAGTTCACATGTAAGTCAGGCAAAACTAGGAAAAGATCATGGCTCATACTTTTTACATACATGTATGCCCTTTTTTGTATCAAATTTTTTTTTAAAATAATTTTTACTTCAACATTTTTTTTTGGTCGAATAACCTTGGGGAGGTGAGTTAAAATTAAAAATGACCTTTCGTACTAACAATTTGTCCGGTCCAATGGATTATCTTGTTTAAATTAAAAAAGTTTGATAAATCATACAAGAGAAATTGTTTTTAATTGATGTTTATGTTGATAAAGTGTTTGAGTAATTCTGTTTATGTATGTATGTATGTATGTATGGTACTAAATCATCGAGATTAGAGTTTTTAGAAACATCGTTTTTTGATAATAATCTTGCAATGCTGCTTTTGTTCGGAAAAGAAGAAAATAAAATCCCTGAATTCATAAGGTTTACAAATTGAAAATGAATGATATTTATCAGAGTTTATTTGACAGTGTACAAGTATATTGTGTTCCCGTAAACAAGACTTGAATGTTGCAATTGATGGTTGCAGGCGAAGTCTCATCCTCATCTGACGATGATTCCGACTCGGAGGATAGTGAGGAGAATGGGGAGGTCTCAGAAACTGGGTCGCTGTCCAGCTCAGACAAAGACTCCAAACCTCAGAAGAAGAAAAGGAAGAAGAAAGAAAAGAAGAAGAAGAAAAAGAAACACAAGAGCAAAGACCCCGAGAGTGATTCAAGGGGCAAGCGCAAACATTCCCACAGATCAAGGTCAAGGTCAGTGCCTCAGTGAGCCGCTGTTTGATGCTATATTCAAAGTTTTGTAGTTTTAACGTGAATGTGTTATGACATAGAATCCAGAAATTTGGATTCAGTGCAATTCGTGATGACAAAGTATTTGATTTGATGCCCTGACAGGATTTCAGTTCTGGCAGTTTGATGTTTCAGTTCTTCAAAATTACATGTACATGTATTTCCCTTATACACTTATACTGAAAGGGCAGCAAATGGGAGAAAAGTTGGTATATGGATGCTTCAGTTTTACAACCAAATTAGGAAAAGAAAACAACAGCTGTGTATACAGAGTCTCTCATGCACTTTTAATTATTTGAAGATGTTTATCGCAGAGTTAAGATTTTATATATGTTTGTTATTTATTTATTTTAAGTAAATTTTCTTTCATAATGGGAAATATGTAGTGACTTTTAAAAAAAATGAATTGAATAAAACAAAATCTGAACCAAATATATTGTAACAAAATTAAAATAAATCAAGCAAACTGACAATCAGTATTAAAACCATCTAAACAAAGAAGACATTTCATATGTGCATTTGACTGCATAGTACAACATGCAATAAATTGATAGGTACTTGTATTCAGAGTTTTGTTTTGGCATTTTAAAAAGATAATCAATACAATCATAAAATTTGGTCTTTATTTACATTTTGTCTGATTTTCTCCTGATTTTGTCATGTAGGTCACCAAAGAGAAGGAGATCATCAAGGTCAAGGTCACGATCTAGAGAACAACCATCCAATTCTAAATATATCTATGATGCATATCAATACAGGTAGGCTACACTCTGGGAAACTGAAATGTTTGTCTTACTGCAGAATATAAATAAATCAATTGAAAGCTGCTTGAATAAGCGGCATTAGCAATAATGATTCTCTGCTTTTTTTTATCAGGGACAAAGTGCGTGACAGGTATGAAAGAGACAGGGATAGACACCACAATGACCGAGATCGTAGCCGAGATAGGAGAAGGGTCAGTGAGCGTGATTCACGGGATGACAGAGACCGCCATAGTAGGAGGTCAAAGTCCAAATCCAGGTCCCCTACAAGGTCAAAATCCAAAGACAGGCCATTCCGTGTGTCGGCCGATCTCAGGGTGAAGATAGACAAAGCCAAATTACGGGAAATTGCAATGTATGTATCAGCAGAAAAAGTTATTGCATCATGAAGTTTTAGTGATTACGTAGCTGCAATTAATTTATAATATTCTCAATCACATTTTACAGTGTACATAAGTTAGAAACCAAAGTTGCGTTCATGTGCTTGGGTGAACACGGGATAAAATTTGGGTGAAACTGTTGATTAAAGGGACTTGGACACTATTTGATATAAAAAAAATTATTTGATTTTTTATGTATAAAATTGTTTACTGGTGCATTTTAAATGATTGACCAAAATATTGAATGTTAAAGTCAAGTTACAAGCGAGATACAGAGGTAAGAATTGATTGTTATGTTAACAAAGCTCGAGTCTTATAGTTGTTTACAAAAAATGTAATGTAGAGAATTACCATTTCTTAGACAAAATGACATGTAAAAAACAAATTTAAACTTATTCAATATCTTCATAAATACTATTACCGTATCAACAAAAGAAAGATACATTTTATTAAAACTTACACCAATACAACACATATGACAAAAATGACAACATTCGAGCTTTGTTTACAAAACAATGAATTAAAAACTCTGTATCTTGCTTATAACTTGATATTTGACTTTCAAATTTTGACATTGCATTGAAAACTTCTATACTTCAATACAGAGGGTTCCGCTTAATCTGATAGTGTGTTTGTCAGGCAAAAATTATCAGATTAACCGATTATTAGATAAACCAATTTAGCGTTTTTGTGGTATTTAATTTTGGTATAGAATAAAATACAACTTGTTTCAATACATAATTTATCAACAAACAGATATAATCTGTTTCTCAATAGTCTATAATGAAATAATTTACCTTGCATTAGCAATGAAATAGCATTTTAGTTGTTATTTTGTTTGTAAATGCTCAAAAGAAAATGTTTCCCTTCTTCACTGTTCATTACGATGGTTTCAGAGTGGCAGCCATTTTAACAGGAAGTGATATGGGCTAACTGTCTAAACATTCCCTCTTTTCACCTGGACAATTTATTTTAATTCTTTTTCTGGTATAGTAGAATGCTCTTAAATAATTAATTATGCATGATAACAAATTATTTGAATTTTATTCATTAAGATTTCTACCGCGATGTAAAATTGAGAGTAATCAGAATTTCCTCGATGTCACATGTTCCCAAGCACTTTTGATTCAGAAATTACATGTTTAAATAATGCTTAATGGTGCAAGCCTAGCATGAAATTAACACAGGCAATTAGTAAATGAAAAAACAGTAAAATGTGTACACAGGTAAGGTCAGTCCTGTGTGCGGTCATCCGGAACAACTATCGATGTCGGTAGCTTTCATCTTACGAAGAAGTGAGCCACCCGTGTGTGTTGAAGTGAAACTAATGCCCTGTAAAGAGTTACTGTGTACACAAAAGGGGTGTCAACTAATAAAACAAAGGAATATAGAGGTGTTAGAGGGTGGACTGAACTATCGATGTCGGTATCTTTCATCTATCGACCAGCTGACCATCTGTGTGCGTTGAGCTGTGACTAATCCTCTGAAGCACCGTTATTTGCAAGTTTTAGGCACGTGCCAAGCTGTTTACACAGTGAGAGGTTATACACGAGGTGTGGACATGGTGGAAGAGACGTGAAAACGTTAGCCGATATTTGATCGGCCGACAGAAATCGTATCAGATTAACCGAAAATGACATTTTTTTCAATCAGATTATCAGTAGAAATTACAAAGGCTTATATAGCAAATGGATCGGTGTTTTGATTTTATATCAGATTAACAGAATTATCACATTAACCGCGATCAGATTAAGTGGAACCCTCTGTATCAGCATAAACAATGAAAATGGAAAAATAAAATTTGAAAATTGTCAGTAAAATCGTGTCCAATTCCCTTTAAACAAGAACATATTTTATTTAGCCTTTTTGAAATAAAAGATTCATGCACAGACATTTAATTGTGCCTATATATTGGCACTTGCATTTGTGCTAAAATACATATGCCCCAGATTTTCTCATTTTACAGTATCTAAAATATTTGGATTTTTTCATCTTTGTAGTAAAAATGCCATTGCTATGGCAAAGTCTGGACAAGTGGCAAGCTCTGACCTGGCAGCCATCAAATCGGGTGGCAAGTCTATTGATGAGCTTACAGGTATGTGCCTGGGTGGGGATAAGAACTCGCTGCATTTATAGTGCACATGGACTCATCTTGGCTTAAAAAATTTCACAGAGGCCTAAATTCACAAGAGTTAGAATTCCCAAATCCTCTATTTTATTTTTAAGCCACTGTTGAAATTTGTATTCTTTTAGAATTGATATTTATTCCATTCTCTGACATGTTTTAATTTTTTTCTTCTTTTTTTTATAGTTTTAATTGTTTAATACAATGATAAAATAGAAATAGTGCGGAATCATTTAAATTTGTGAGAGCTTATTTTCAAAAAACAACATGGATTTGCCTCTGTAAAAAAAAAAGAATGAAGGCTGTTTCATAATACAGTTGGGATGGTAATGCATAAGTAATGTGCACCCTCAAAAGTTAACAGAAAATGAAGTTACCACAAATATTAATGATTCCATATTACATGTTTATTTACAGATATCTTTCCAAAAGAAAAATGGTGTATTATTTTTGTTTCATATTTTTTTTTCTTTTTTTTTTTTAATGTATGAAGATTTCTGTAAGAGGATTTCTTCCAAGTCCAAGAACAGAATGGAGAGTTCCTCCTCATCGGAGGACGAGATGGTTCAGGAGAAGAGTGAGGAGGACGAATTCATCCATCACCCGTTCAAAGTCAAGGACAACAGCAGTATTATTCTGAATATCAGGGTATGTGGCCATGCCATACAGCAGCTTATTTTGGAAGATGATTGGTTTTGCCTATTTTGGATGTTAAAACCAAATATAAATGTGAATAGTGCAAAACTTTGAAATTGTAATAATCTAAACATCTAAAGTGGTTATTAAAGTTATGCCCCCTCAAATGATTGGTACTATCTCACCTAATACATCGTGAGAAAGTTTTTTTTTTCAATGGTAGATCTCATTGTTTGACACATTTTTAAATTATTTCTCTGTCTTATTCAGGATGCAAAGCCTCTTCCAATCAGAACACCAGCAGAAAAGCTACAGGAGTCGGCCACTCTGCGATTACAGTTTCCTGTGTCCAGCGGTAGCACCCACCGCATGAAGGAGTCGGAGTGGGTACCGGTGGAGAAGACTACCGCCACTGCTACCACGACAACCACAGCTCCAGTCACCACAGCCACCTCCAACACAACCACTGCTGACTCCGTCCTTATGCCACCCCCACCCATACCTTCCCCTGCACTACTCCCAACCAGTGCCGCCCCCACCCCAGTGAGGCCAGAAGACAGGGTGTTCCCAGAGGTTCCCCAAGGGGTGGGTAGACTTTCTGTCACTGACTGCTGACATTGTGTGGTTTTATCTGGTCTGGCCAGGATCATTAATTTTTGTCTTTCTGCTAAACTGCAGAGTTTTTCTAAATCTGTGTTTTTTAGAGTCAACTTCATATAGAATTTTTATGGTTTATTTTTTTTTAAACTTGTATTTGTCTTCAGCAGACTTAAAAACTTGTACATTATTTGTCATAAAACTCCGATGTTGTGTATGTTTTATTTGATCTAATTGACTCTACAATCCTATCAATAAATTGTTGAATACAATTTTTCAGTCCATCGATATTGGGGCTATCATATCAGAAAGACTGAGTGCTTTCAAGAAACTACAGGAGAACCCCAACGACATAGATGCTGTGATGGCACTGGGGAAAGTCCAGGAAAAGGTGCAGGCCATAGCATTAATACATCTCAGTAACAAAAATTATGATTTATGTTTCAAACTTTGAGAATTTTCAAGCTTTTTCAATGTCAAGAATCTATTTAATTTTAAAGAAAATGTCAAGGGTATTTATACTGGTATTTGGGGATTGGTAAGGGAGATTGAATTAGGAAGTAAAAAGAAACTTTTTAAATTTCAACAATCCTATTTGCAGGCTAGTCTGTGGGCTCAGTCCAAAAATCTTCCAGGCAAGTTCCTAGGAAGTACAGGTGCTCATATCATGTCACAAGAGGAGCTGATAGGACCAGACAAGAAACGACAGGCCTGGGCCAAAAGGGTAGGTGTACAATTTGTGTAGAAACCCACTTCTTGTAACTGACATGCTCTTTTTTGTTGCTCTTAGTTATTGGAAGAAAATGTATTTAATGTGTTCAGTTTGCATTTTATTTGCAAAAAAAAAATGTTGGGAGGTACATGCAATAAGAATTTACTAAATTATGATTTGGACAGCTATTCATATGTGGAAAGGTTTACCTTTTGATGTAGGGTAAGAAAATATATCAAAGACTTGTTTCAAATACATTGGCTTATATAGCACAAAGCTTTTGATGACTTTTTTTTTTTTAAATAAAAACACAAAATTTAACTTCAAAATTTGGAGATGAAAGTCTGGAACTTCAGAGAAAATTATACAACAGAGGGGATAGCATGTTAAAGCTGACAAAACTGAAGCAACAAAGAGCATGTCTGATACAGTGGTACTGTTTACTTCCAGGGATACCCAGACAGACTAGTGTACCACCGGTGTACACAGAAGATGTTGGCTGTAGTAGAAGATAAATGTCTCCGGTCTCCTTGGTGCATGCTGGCCCTCTCATAGAAATTCGTCCAAATTTTTATTTTATTTTTTTAACAGAAAAATGAGTCTAAATTGAGAGACAAGGGGAAAATGGAAATGTCAAAAAGAAATTTTGAACATAGTTTAAGGATAATTCTCATTGTTTGTGGTAGTCGCCATGTTGCACCTTGGAGGCCACCGTGTGTATCTGGATTCCAATGCCTCACACACTTGCCCTGTTTGTCTGTCCTTCTCTTGCAGGTGTTTCTTTTCTTCTCTCTGTTTTCCAAAAGCAAGACAATTGTGTGAGGCAAATCCCTTTTGTTTACTAAACAATGTGTATGAGTTAAGCTTTACTTTTTTCAATGAATGACAATTTTTGAGGGTGAGCAGTCTTTTATGGATTATGGAATAATAGAAGAAAATATTGGAAACTGATATAAGTAAACTGTTGTAAAGCTTAATATTCATACACAGAGAAAAAAATCCACTTGAAACTTGTTTTTCTTATGTGTGTAATATTGTCAGATACAGCTTCCAGACATAATGAATTACAAACGATGGCTAAAGAAGATCTGTGTGACAGAGAGTTCATTAATCACAGCCAGCATGTTTGTGTAGCTGTGTGTGACAACATTCACATGTGTGAGAACTTGTTTCAGGGACTTTAATCAAAAACACAATAGTTGACAGCCCTCCATGTTACACAGTTACCACTGGTAACCATGCTGCACTGGATTCCGATTGGCTGAACTGTGATTCAGCTACTAGCTACCGGCAATCTGATTGGATGGTTTTGTTATCAGGGTGGTAAGTTAACCTACCAGATGTAATTCAGTTTCAAACCTATGTGGAATTGGGTTTGTCTAAATGCAGGTTTGCTTTTTTTGTGGTTTGTTTATATTTTATACCTTGAACAGCTTGAGCAACTAGCATTTGTCATCATTTGAGCAGTATTCATGTATCCTTGTCAAGAATAGATAAAGAAAAAAAGGTGATACCATGTCTGTCAGCCATACACAGCCCCCTCCCCCCATAAAAACAAAACAAACAAAAATTGCAGACATGGTATTAAGGTTATGCCTTTATGAGCTGGAAGTTTGTAATTCCAGTTATATTGTACATTGTAGAAACGGAAACTGAAAACTAGGGGTAAACAGAAAGGGTTCAAGCAAAAGTATTCCATAGAAGTTGTTAAAAAAATTATCTACAGAAGTCTGAATCGCAGATACTATAAACCCCTGAAGGTACTGTGATCAAGTTCCAGAGATCCTCAAATGTTTTTTTAAGAAATAAGTTTTGCTTGGATCAGAAATTAGAAATTGGCATGCTCTTTAGATGTTTGTGTTAGGAGAAGTAGGTTACAGCTAGTCAGCTTTTTACATCTGAAAAGTTGAGTTATAACAAGCAAGTGAAAGTCAACTTGATCACAGATACCATGAGAACGTTAGACTGGTGTTTATTTTACCCCCGTGACCTTGTTGTGCTTGCTCTGACTGTCTGTGGGTGTTTACAGGACCAGTTTGTCCGGGCTGCCCCCGTCCAGAGCGGGATAGGGATGGCTCTCCTCCAGAAGATGGGCTGGAAGCAGGGGGAGGGGTTGGGCAAGAACAACGAGGGCTCAGTGGAACCGCTGGCCCTGGACTTCAAGACCGACAGGCGAGGTATGGACAGTCAATAACATTAAATGGGGAAATATTTAATATTTTATTAAGGTGGCTCGACACACCAATGCATTATTTGATGGATCGATGAAGAATTCTTTTTGAGAAATGATTATTCAAAAATGACACCTATATCGGCCTCTGATTATTTTATATGAATTTTTTTGTATTTTTTACAGAAACCGGAAATATCGTTTTAGCTGCGAACAAGATATATTAGAGCTAAAAATTTGTTATAAATTAATGCACAATACAATTATCTATAAATACATATCCAAAACGGCCAGATAAACTTTGAAATATTTTTGTAGAAAAATATTTATGAAAATGAAAAAAAAGGATTGTAGATATTTTTTAAATCTATGGATAAAAACTGCAGATAAACTGTTACTCGCATTCAACAATTGCTGTACAATCAAATTTCAACAAGAAATTGAAACCAAATAGTGAAATTAAAGTATAAATGGAAAATTTTAAAATCGAACCGATCCCGATTGTAATTAAAATGATCCCGAACGAAATCACATAAAGTTAGAATAAATCAGAATTTTGCAAAAATTTCAGGTTGTTTAGCTGTAAAATGGTTTCGTTATTTACATTTACTGACTTTATAATTTATATCAATAACTTAGAAAAAAATCTGCAGTTTATTTGAAAAATTTCAATTTTAAAATAATTCTGATCGGGATCAGGTTTTTTTTCAATCGGGATCGGTTCAAATTTGATAAATAGTAATTTTTCCAAAATTTTGCATTTTCATTTCAATTTCTTTGTAAAATATCATTGTTTAGTAAATAGTTTATGTTACTATATGTTATTTTTAAAATTGTATCCATAGATTAAAAAGATATTAAAGAATTACAATTTTGATTTTCAGAAATATTTTTTCAATTTAAAAATTAAACACTTGACCAAACGATCTTTGGCATGAATTTATTTATAATTATATTACACATTAATTGACAACAAGTTTTAAGCTTAAATATATTCTGTTTGTCTGCAAAACAGTTTTTCCTATTTCACTGAAAAAATACAAAAAATTCGTATAAAATAACTGAAAGCCGATATTGATCTCTGTTTTGTGGAATCATGTTTCTAAAAAGATTCTCTATCGATCCATAAAATAAAATTTTGGTGTGTCGAGGAACCTTAATTACAAATTAATAAAATTCTGTATCTTTGTACACACCATACTTTGAATAATATCATAGGTTTATATGAATATAAAATAATCATTTCAGGTTTAACCTCCACTGGAGAACAAATGCCCAAGACCTTCAAAGGAAGTGCACCTGTTGTCAGAGACCTGTCAGGTGAGAGCGAGAGAGAGAGAGAGAGAGAGAGAGTTTTTTAAGACGTGATTTCAAGTGGGGAAATGGGAAGAATAGAGAAATTATGTCTTGAATATATAGTTAGAACAAAATTCTCAATTTATCAACAGCTGGTTCAGCTTTTTTTTTCTAAATTAGTCAATGATTGAATGGCATATTGTTTAACATTGTCTTTGGGTGTCTGTATTTAGATGATATACATTTCCCTCCCTGTCCTGTAGGTAAGCACCCTGTGTCTGCTCTAGTGGAGCTCTGTAACAGGAGGAAGTGGGGAGCCCCGGCGTTTGAACTGGTGCATGAGAGTGGCCCCGACCACAAGAAGAACTTCCTCTTCAAGGTACGGCAGCAATGTTATCTTTCCATTTCTCTACTTTCTTTCGTCATTTTTTAAGTTGATCAACATGGTGTACCATCATACATTTAATGCTACAATCTAAGCAGTATGATCAAATTCAATGGGTTTTATTTGGATTTAGAAAAAAGCAATTTGACATTTGTAAACTGTTTGGTGCCTGATTATTTTTTCATCATGCAAGGTTTCATTTAAAACTAATGTTATCTCTCTTTGCATTGACTAGTTACTAGGTGCCATCTACTAATGAATTTATGATGAGTAAAATGTGATATTGAGTCATTTTTAAATGGAATACATTGTACAATATTGTAAATTAATCTGACCAACAGTTAACAGTTTTGAGATACCAGTACTGGTTAGTATGACATAAAAGTACATGTTTATTATGTTAATGAGTTGCTTATTAGTGTCAAAACTAATTAAGATTTAAAAGGGGAGTGCTGTAAAATTAAGGGAATATCCATCAATGAAAATAACATTATTGTTACTATTTTGTCCAACAGGTGATAGTGAACAGGACAGAGTACCAGCCAACTATCGCCATGAACAACAAGAAGTCAGCCAAAGCCGCCGCCGCCACATGTTGTCTGCAGGAGCTGGGGCTGGTACCCAGGGACCCACCAAAGTGAGGCGTGATGTGGCTACTCTCATACTAATGCAGTATATGGCTACTTCAAAAGTGAAACGTTTTGTGGCTATCCTAAGAGTGAGGCATGATGTGGCTACCCTAAATTTGAGGATTAAGGTGGCTACCAAAAGAATGAGGTGGGATGTGACTATTCTGTCAGAGAACTCCATCTGGAAATAGAATGTAGCTGATTATTCAAATACAATATGTACCTCTAAGGTGCAGTTGTGTTTTCTTATGGATCATAGGAGTACTTGCAAGGTCATTTTGTTATGCATAGAAAGTTTTTTTTTTTTTTGGCAGGCAAAAAAAACATTTCATTTTTTTTTTTTATACATATCAGTTTTTGTTGTAAAAGTTCAATGTTTCGAAGAAACTTGTGTGAAAAGAGAAATTGATCCCGATTCTGTTGTACTAAATGTGTGCTCTGTGTGTGGATGTATGTGTAACTATGTTTGGTCATCATTCAGTCAATGTGTGCACATGTAATTTACATGCACAGTGCATGGAGGTGAAATACTGTTATACCGATAGAATGTACAGTTGAAATACTAGTACCCTATAGAATTTTAAATTTGTAAATTGTTATTTTTATCAAGCATAAAAACACATGATGACATGTCTTATGACATATACATGGTCATTATGTGTAGGTTGTACATGTAATGTTCAACTTGATAAAATGCACTAAACTACATTTGTACGAATTTGTATTAATTTGTTTGCTGTATTTGGTTTGTGTTGTTTGTTTTTTCATGAGGTGAAGATCTTTAAAAACTTGATTTGAATGATTTAAAGTGAAAGTGTTTGTGCAGGACTTTAAGTATGAAATGTTATGGTTATGGCTTGTGTTTAGTACTCCTATTCAAGCTTCTTTTCCTTATTGCCTCACTTTGTTGATGAGATCGTGTTCTAAGGAGTATGTATGTGTTTTACAGACGTGAATATCAGAATAAAGAAAAACACTGGATTTTAATTTGGACTGTGTTTTAATTGCTTGTTTTTAATTGATGCGGACAGGTGGATAATCTCATACCAGTAAACAACAATATATTGTGATATACATAAGAAAGGCCTTGTGGATTTTAAATTCTATTTAAGATTTAACATTTTTTTTTATAAAATTATACTTTCATGTTAAATACTGAAATCTGATTGGTTTAGACACAGTTGATAATCCGTTCTATTACCCTCAGCCTTAGCAACACACTTTGCAACGGGTAACACAACGAATTGTTACATGCGCGTAAATTATGCGCCTACGGTTCGCCGTAAAATTAACTTCATTTCTATATAAAAGAAGTAAAATTTTCTCTTAAATTAACACATTCAGTATAATAAAATAAATAGTGCCTGTTTGGGAGGGTAACTGTTGAAATTGACACCCCTCAAAAACCATTGTCAACCTCCGCTTCGCGTCGAATGACAATAATTTCCTCGGGGTGTCAATTTCAACAGTTACCCCCCCCCCCCCCCCCCCCCCCCCCCCAAGCAGGCACTATTTATATAATACTGCTTAATGTAATGTTTTTGGATCTTTTTGGTTTCTTTTTAATTACATTTTAAAATTCTTGTCAAGACAACCATCTCTGTGAACTGTGTATCTCTTACCTCGCTTCTCCCACCTGAATTCTTGCCCCCACCCACTCCCAAATCCCAAATGCTAAGTATACTTAATCAAGATGAGAATTAGTCCATCAACCTCTGTGTTATTCACCCACGTGTTAGTTGAGTCCTCTCATGGCATGAGTGAGTGCTAACGTAAGTTCTCAACACGTGCGTGAATGCATTGCGCGTAATCTATGGCCTTGAAGAGTACGGTACTCTATACTCTTACTGCTGGATAATGAGTAGTTTATAAAAGAGATAGGGGGTATGACTTGAATTTTCGATTTCAAGTGAAAAGGTTGTCGCCAAAATTATACACATTTAAACAATTTTTTCTTAACAGCGTCATTGTGATAAATTATTTGACATTGAGATTTAATCAGTGAAACAGAATTATAAATATGAATATCGACAAAAAGTTCTTAGGTCTTCAATGAATAAAGTCAATATTTTTGACCGATTTCGTCGAAAATCATTTCTTGATCCTGCCATTATATCCAACATGTCATCTCTAGAGCAGAACTGTTGCACAGTACTAGTATGTGAACATTTACTCCGGGAATATTTTTGAGAGTGTTTTGATTATATTTCAGTGTCACGGTTCGTGATAATGTAATGTGTATTTAAGAACACCTGGTGCCGAAACAAAATATTTAGAAGGAAAATGTAATGTCTTTTATTTGTAAATTAGTGTCAATCGATCGGTAACTATGAAAGTTAATGAAATCTTTAACCCTGTGTACAAAAAGGAGCGGTGAAATTATTAAACGCACAGCTTGTCTTTTATTTCTTTATAAAAGTGCAATTTGCACATACAGGGGAGTAATTTCCATTTAAAATATTTTAAATCGAACGGTATATTTACACCTATACGACATGTAATAATTACTTAAATGAGAGGTACCCCAGCCGATTTTAGACGTACACAATACGCGGGAGGGGTGGGCTCCTATAACAATAGACTTCATTTTCTTTCGCCAATTTCGACTCTGTTTGCGCAAGAGATTCCCCTGACATTTGGAATGGAAGTCAAACAGATTTGGGAGTTTACACGGCCAGGGTATATTATTGTTCACAGTGGACACAATGTGTTGGACTTTCCAGACAAACTCACTTGTCTGCCCTCTTAAGTGGTGATTTACTAAAATCTCGCTGGCAAAATCTGACAAGCTTATTGAAAACGTTAATGCAAGTATGACATGAGCCTTTTCAGATTTTTGTCAAGGCTTTATGAGATGCACTTTCGAACAAAGTTATTTTTTTCTAAATCTATAGTGGCTCGTATATAAATTTAGGTCCTTAACAAAGATTCTTTTTTAACAAAATCGCTTGTTATTGTCGAGATAACGGGTATTATGTGGAGAAATTGATAAAACTTTTTGAACATCGCACTTATGGGTAAATGGATTTTGGTATAAACGAACATTGTGCATACTTCATGTATAGCATTCTATACGGTTCAGATCTGATGGTACACGAATCTGTTGGTTTGAGAAAATTATATATGTATCCTTCGATTTGGGGATACTCTTGGTAAATAAACACTGGAATGGATTTATTTGCAAACCCTTAATATTGAAGCCCTCTTATTGGAAAGATAAGATAAAGATTCGAATAAAACAAATAAATTGAGCTGCCATTGTAGCCCAGGAACAATCAAGAAATTAATACAAATTCTATAACGAATTTCACTAATTTTCCAGATTTTATTTGATATTTTCCCATTTTCAACCCGTCACATACTAAACGCACACGAAACATTAGCTAATTATAGTATTTTGAACATAGTACAATTAAATTAAATCCGAAGTTCAATTTATATTTTGTACTGAGTCCAACACAATTTTTTTGTCCAGACATTTGCAACGTTTGTTTGAAACTGAAATAAACATCCATAAATAAAAATCCCGATATATACCAGAGCGTTTATATATTGACCTGTTTTGGGACAGTTATTCTACAATTAAACGATAGCATAAACTCATATTCCGCATACTCATCAACTTTCCAATTTTATCTGCGAATCTCTTGGGGGGTAATTTAGCAATTCATGCCATGTATATATATTACCGCCATCTTTGTTAATTCCAATGCAAGTTCGACCTTACAATAAACTTGAACTAGGGGTAATATTGACGCGTACTCGGGAGCTATTGTGATTAATAACCATATTTTAGCAATGTCCGGTGCAGTGTATTGATTGGGTACCATATTCTTTTGAAAGATAATGGAGTTTTTTGTTGTACTTTGAATGGTTCCGCCATGTCGATCCTAGGAATCAAGTTCTCCTCCAGAACCCGATCAATCAAAGTCACTATACACCGAGTCTGTCCAAAATCAATGCCTACTTGAAAAATATAATTCATGGATTTTTTTTTCTGATTCTTTCTTATGATGCTTATATAAGGGCTCATGGTATTTTTTTTTTTTTTAGATTCTTTGAATATTCTTTTTGCTGAAATCGCAGTATTACCTTAAATACAGTTATATGCAGAAACAGAGGATTTTTTGTATTGAATGCATATATACAAAAAATAATGCAGTTGATATCATAATTTTAAAAAAAGATTATAACAAATAGGTGAAAGAACTGGTACACATGTACATATTTATATAGAAGAAAAATTGCCATCACCAGTATCCTAAAAAAGTAAATTAAGTAATGATTATGCATTTATTGAATACTTTCGCCTGTTTCTGGTTTTTGGTTCAGTGTTTTTTAATGTCCATTTGTCAAGCCAAGCTCTGTACTTGGTTTTATAATTTTATTTTCACCCTTTACAGATGGCTGTCTTTTTACAAAATATTTCGATAGATCATCAGTGTCATACTATTGGTTGATAAAATATATGTATACAAGTTAATCCACCCCATTCCTAATTCGATTAACTTCATAAAAAATGTTGTATATAACTGTCACTCTTCTTTTTTGTATTTGATCCAGTGTCTATATCACTGTCACTCTTCAGTCGTGTATTTGATCCAGTGTCTATATCACTATCACTCTTCAGTCGTGTATTTGATCCAGTGTCTATATAACTGTCACTCCTCAGTCGTGTATTTGATCCAGTGTCTATATCACTGTCACTGTTCAGTCGTATTTTTGATCCAGTGTCTATATCACTGTCACCCTTCAGTCGTGTATTTGATCCAGTGTCTATATCACTGTCACTCTTCAGTCGTGTATTTGATCCGGTGTCTATATAACTGTCACTCCTCAGTCGTGTATTTGAAACAGTGTCTATATCACTGTCATTCTTTAGTCGTGTATTTGATCCAGTGTCTATATCACTGTCACCCTTCAGTCGTGTATTTGATACAGTGTCTATATCACTGTCACCCTTCAGTCGTGTATTTGATCCAGTGTCTATATCACTGTCACCCTTCAGTCGTGTATTTGATACAGTGTCTATATCACTGTCACCCTTCAGTCGTGTATTTGATCCAGTGTCTATATCACTGTCACCCTTCAGTCATGTATTTGATCCAGTGTCTATATCACTGTCACCCTTCATAATTACAATATAATGACGACTATATACAATTATATATTACTCTATTTAGGACTTAAAATATTTTTTAAATCATTCTCAACCAATGGTTTTAATGTCAAGGTCATTGTGACACGTACATACAGATTATTACATTACGCATTATTATCTGTGACCTTGACCTTTAGATGATTTTTATGAGTTAGATTACAGGGTCACATTATGCACAGGTTTTTCGGATGGTACAGATTTGAAAAACTGTCTCGTAGCCTTTTTTTTACACCATCGATCAGAACATACACTGTATTATGATTGAAAGACAGTCAAATCGATATTGTTTCGTACATCTTTGTTAACATCAAAGTTACAAAAATGCGGGAACTTTTTGTTTGTCTGAACTCATAAATAATTGATATAAATTGTACGTCACAGCAAGAATCCGCTACTCTACGGTGCCCTCGTCGAGGAGTTAAGTTCAAATGCTATCTGCAGGTCGACCTTGGTATACCATAAAGCGTTGACTGTGAACTCAGCAGCAGTGAACGCCTGCTCTGGGTTTACCACAAAGATTCCAATAAAGACTCATAAATATCGCTGTGCAATTTCAGCATTTGCATTTGTGATGATTCTGTCTTATTTGAATAAATTCTATGAATTTACGACTGTCGAAGTGTAACGTATAATAGGTGATATATTATAAAGATATACAACGAAGAGTGGTATCTATTTTGGTACATGTTTTACATTAAAAGTTTAAAATCGAAGATTTCTAAACTTATCTATAACAATGTGTTATAGATAAGTTAAGAAATCTTCGATTTTAAACTTTTAATGAAACACATCAGGCATTAATGGCGTATTCTTCTTCCTCTTTTTTTGTGAAAAAACTCCAATGGCTGAAAAGTGATGTGAGAATACTAGTAAATGTAAGCGAATTTTTATTATTAAGATACCAGTTTACTAGGAATTTCCCTAAATTCTGTCGTCAAGCGGCGTTTGTTACATTAAAAGTTGAAAAACTACCGTAATCTATGACTGAGTTTGTATTGTAGCATGTACATTTTAGATTTTGAGATCAGTCTTTTTGGTTCTGATCCTGGTTGTATATTTGTAGACAACATATGTCATGAATCCATACGATTTCTTTGGAATCAAGTTGTACGTTCTTGGAAAAAAGGGGAAGATTTTGACGTCAACAATTTTTGTCACCCATAAATAACGATGCTATTCTTGGAGCATATTATTTGTTTTTAATTTCTTGGAAAATTAATTCTGAAAGAGAGAAAGGAACTGTGGGAGACACCATGCATGGTCAAAGACCGGAAGCCAGCTTTTTTTGCAATAAAGTAGATTGATTCTATCCAGTCAGGGAAGTGTTAAGTTGATCGCAGTTTAACGCTCCCTATTTAAAGAAAGATAAAATATTTTATAAAACGCTTCAGAAGGACATTTAAAACATCGGTTATCGAGACCGAATCGATTTTTAAAAATCGTTTCATTATCCGTGGCTCAAATTAGATGTTATTTTATGTCCGACTTTTACGGCTGTGTTTTCTGGGTTGGGTTTTGTGTTTTTATTATTTATTATCCCTTCACAGAAAAAAAATCTTCAGTTGCATGGCTGTAGGATTTCTTGTTCATATGAAAAGCACTCGGGTTTCAAAAATGTTTCAGCGCAATAAAAGTCGTCAACACTGGCCGTGTAGTGTTGGTCTCTAGCTATAGTTACTGTATACATAATATGATCGTACGGGATTTCTGTACTGATAACAAATCTAGATTTGATGACATTACTCGCTGAAAAGACGGCGTCCTTGATACAATGACTCCTTTCAAACTCGGATAAAAGCGATCTCTGTCCAACCCACTCCCCAATAGACAAGTTTGCTCATTTTTGAACAATTATTCCCTCAATAGAAAGCATAAGGCTAATACCTATAGAGCAAGGGACAAGGGAAAGGTCCCGTTTTATTTAATGAAACTCGATTCAAAGGGCCGCTCAGAAAAAGAATCCTTACCGTATTCGATCTGGTAAATTAATGTATAAACAAAGTCTTACAGCACCCGGTCGCATAAAGTTTGGTGTAATATTTCTGAATTCTATTTACTTTAACCATTTAGACGAATTCTAAAGCTTCTCAATTCCTAAACGAACTTAAACAAGAATTTAAATCGTTCTCCAACAGAAAATATTTTATAATTATAGCTAACGGTGTAATGGAATTACTCTGTCTATCGCATGGAGCCCAGATCAAGCAAGTGTCCCTATATCTCACAGCGCAGGTTTTTATGCATCTGTAAATCAAATATTGAATATCCCTCTAATTCATATTCTATGCAAGAACAATGCCGACACGGAATGGGTCTTTTATTAAAGACAAATACACACTTAGCGACGAGGTTCGTCAATTAGACTTTAAACGTTGAAGCGCCTTTAAAAATCAATCAACAAGAATCTTTCATGCTCGCCGGGGTCTTCAACTGTTGCCATACGAGCGAACTGACGCTACAGTTCGGCACTACCATCTGAAGCTGGTGGTACAAGCTGAGTCGATCGCCGCGGAAACTAAGCAATTTCCGAAGAGGGGTTCGTGAACATGACCCGAAATAACCCGAAAAGAGCTTAAATACTCTGTTCTACCACAGCGCTAAGAGAAGCGGATTAACGAACATGCATATTGTGTGATATACTCAGTGAGTGAGATATGTCGTTAAAACACCACGTTGAGAGGATAGATAGAAGATTTTAATATGCCTCGTTCGACAGTCCTTCATTATATTGCCGGTGATTTGTAATTTAAAGGCATCGCGCGGCATTATCAACTGAAATTGTCTATATTTGTTTTTCGTCGCAAAGAAGCGTTAAAGTGCTTCAGTGCACAATCGGTTGTTATCGTAGATTGATACAAGACTGCGAGCTGTGGATTATTAAACGGACGGTGTACATGGCAGGCTATCATACGGAATTACACACAGATTTTCGTTTGCGAAGAACATGGAGACATAAGTTCAGGAATTTGTTTTTTGGCGACGTTCAAGCTTTGAAGTATGACACTGGATATTCTAGAGGTAATATCTGGATCTAAACAAGTGATTTTCAAATGATAAGAGTCCCCGGAAAATGTTCCCAATATTTGAGAAGCGTGGGTAAGTCTTATCCGGAATTCATGTCAGTGTCTTCTACCCCGAGCTCCGCGGTGGGGGCATGTAGGACCGAGTACAAGCGGCAGAAAACTTTTATGAAAACGGAAAAATCCGTTGCCAAGGAAACGCAAAAGGATGATTCAAAAGATCCACTCCCGATCGTGGAGCTTAAACCTTTCGTTAAAAAAGTATGGCGGAGGGAAAATAGTTTACCTGGATTTTACAATCAGTTTCCTCCATCCAAACCTAGCAACCATGTTCGGAAGCATAAGGATATAGAGAAGAAGCACGACCCCCCGCCTTCCCCGGGCCCCTCCCCCGACAAACTAGAAATGATCATCGGGAGCGGTTCCAACGAGAATGGCGCCACACGCTCGTCCGGTGGATCTCATTCGCCTCGATCTCGACAGAAGATTCACCCTTCAGCGGAAACCATTGCGCCCAAGAAAAGAGAGCATTCTCAGAGTCTTGTGCCTGGATTTATTACACGTTTAGAGAGGACTAAGACTACGTTAATGGAGATCCAAGACGCCGAGGCGCCTACTAAAGTATACTGTGGTTTACAGCAGTCACTGGAGCGGAGAGAGATGGACCATCCCCCAGTGATTGATCTAAAAGGTGAGAAAAACGTTCGTGAGTCTAACAGAAAACATTACCAGTATTCTCCTATACCCCCTTTTAAAGCCATGTATCAAAAGAATGGAGCGCTGAACTTTAGTCTTCCTTCACAAGGGTATGGTGCCAAGTATTACCCTAACAAGTTAAGGAGAAGGAACTCGACGGAGAGACCCAAAACGCCATTCTATGATGCATTTGACAGAAAGGGAACACTCCCTTCTATTCAAATAGGAATACCCACATTACGCAAAAGACCAAACAAGAGTCATATTAATTTTGATGAGAATGACAATCTTATGGACAATGCAATGCCCGTGTCTGTGTCTGTCCACAAGGTCGGTGGGATCTCTAACTCGCTACATATACTCAGCAAGCTTGGTGCTCCAACAATGGTCGAAAGGCAACTATCGTTTCAACTAGAAGTAGACTTGCGAAGATTCAGGAGATCTCGGGATTATTTCCCATTCGAAATGACACCGGTTGAAATTGCAAAGTATTACCCCTCCCAGAATATCAGCATGACGAGTGGAGAGAAAGAGATTCAAAAGGGTCTGGAACTGAACACCAGACGGAAGAAAATACGTGATAAATCGCATAGATCCGCCCCGGACAAACTGGAAACGATAGATCAACTCACACCGAGGGATTCTGACGGGACGTTAACGAGACTTGAGGAAGAGCTGGCTCAACATGGCCGCGACAAGATGAGCGCGGACGAGGACGCTCAGATGTCAGACGACGCTCAAGTGAATTCTGTGCCAAACGTACCACATACGCAAGAGACTGGAAAAACTTTCGCGGATGCCTTTTCTTTGGAAGAACCGAATAACAATTCGGTCAGTGTTTCCAGTGGTAAAGCGAAATCAAGATCCGGACTGGACAGAGAGAAGGAAATCAAATACGGAGAGAGCAAGGAACCAATTTTACCGCTGAAAATTAACTCGGGAACATCGGAAGGAAATGAAAGCAGTACGGAGGATCTTAACACGTCACCTGGTGGCTCGTCCGATATTATTCAAGATGTTAAAGATGCGAACATCTTGCCTGACGTTAACAGTGCAAACACTGAGGTAATCCGAGAGGAGCCGGAGGAAATCGGCGGAACCAGCAGAAGCAGCACGTTCATAACGTCAGAGCATACGAAATTTCCCGAGGTTGTTCCGAGTTGATTTGCGTGTGCGATATGCGATAAAAAGTATTAATTATAGCATCTGTGATATATTTAATTTTATATTTAGAATTCATTTTTTTATAATTACTAGTCTGTGATTACACTCAATTTTACATTTTAACTTTTTGTGAATAACTTATTGTAGATCTAAGATTTATTTCATCTTGCAGATATACCAAATTTGTTTGTGCCTTTGACTAAATGTTGCTCAAAGATTGGAATCTTTTCTCTACAAGAAAATGTTACAGGTTTCCTTCATTACACATTAAGGAAGTTCTTCATGTGATCAATCATAGCGTTCTCTTACTATGCAAATTGTCGTTCGTTTGCAAGAAAATAGAGGATATTTTTTTGGCCGCGTTGTTTCCAGACGATGAAGTACTGTTTTTTTCGTCTGTTCTGAAGGATCAATAATTCATTAATTCTTTGTGTAATTCTTGAGTGTTTACAACACAATCAAAATGTGCAGTGATTAAATTATTGAGTAGAAATGCCACTGCGCCGAGAGGAAATCCTGAATCTGAACTCATAATCCCGTTATACCTTGCATTTAAAATGATTAATTTCTTTTGTGTAGTAAACTGAAAGTTTTTGTTCCAGTGATAAAGATATATTTAAATGTTTAAAGAAAAACCGAGTGCAAGATCTTGTTCACTTTTGTTTGTGTTTGTGAATACTAGAGCCTTAAGCCGACAATGTTGAGAGATTCGCAAAACACACTTAAGTTATTAAATTCATACATACAGAAGTCGGTCAAAAGAATTGTCCCCTTACAATGGCGCGAAAGACATGTATCATTGCACGCTCAAAGAAGTTAATACTGGGGTGAGCGATAGGCATCTTAGCCTGATGTGTATCGCCAAGTCTATTGAAATATTAGAGAATACACCTACAGTCGGTTATTTTTTAAACAGATCACGGATAGCAAGACGTGTGTGTTGCTGAAAGGTCAAACGCCAAGAAACCCAAGCGTAGTGTCGAGGAGGGAAAATCTATATCGTGTACTAATTCATGCTCAAGTTTTAAAACGAGCACACATTTCGTGTTCGCGATCTGTGGGTGACCACCACGTACACAGGGAATGAATATCTGTGTTGATACTGTTTATCTCATTGATATTTAAACCCGGGCTCTTCAGACGGAAATCTCGCTTCCCCACTCCCACGACACGGTCTCTAGGGGGTCAAATATTTATAATTTCATTTTGAAAGTTTTAAACGTTCATAGATACGATTAACCAATTGATTTGGCTGTAATCGTTTACGCATACATTGATATTTGTCATGGCCATGGGAAACGTTTTGCATTAAGTTGCATATATTAATTGCGCGGTTATTTGGTCTCCGTTACATGGCAAATGTTTTCAATTTAAATCTTGCTCGAGCATTTAAATTGAAAAGTGTGTATCATTGTGATAAGTGCCGTGCCGGGTATGCTCTTATTTTGTTAAATTATCTGCGATTTAAGGTATTTAACTTACTGGGAATGATACAGCCACTCTCCCGAATGATTGGTTCAACGGAGGGGAACTATTTTGAATAGCGGAACGATTTAACCGACGGTTCTTCGGGTTTTGGCACCAATGTAACACATAAGACATATAAATGCATTTATATTTGATACCTATCTTTTTTAAAATTCTCATTCATCTACTGATTTAGCATTTCTTAAATCAAGTCGGGATAAATTATAACTGACATGCATTGTCGTTGCAATGATGATGAAGCAAATTGGTTATTGATGTCCTAGCTATAAGCCCATACTAGTAATTCTCTATATCTTGTCAGTCTTCAAAAGTAGTGCTATTTGTATAGCTACAAACGCGTTTTAAAGCATTGAAATCATGCATCAAAGCATCGAAAACAACGTTGTTCGTTTTATAAATGAAAATACTTCTTAAGTCTGTTAATAACATTAAAAGTCAGTGTCCAAATTCATCAACAATTTAAAGCTCAAGTAATGTACATCGAATCTAGTGACTCTTCAAAAATGGAAGTTAGGATATTGGAAGGGTTTTTTAAAATGTCCGTTATTGCAAGAAAATTTCCTTATCGGGTTAATTAATATACAGTCATGTAATTTAAATACACAGTAAGACCTATAGCGTACACAACATTGTGTTAAAATAGACTGGCCAAGCGACGTGCAGGTCATGAACTTTTGACCCTGATGTCTTTCCGATAAATTTCATTTTATCAAACATACATGACTCATGTTGTATATTTTATTTGATAAAATGAAATATGTCGGAAAAGGCACTTATAAGTCTGTCCCAAGATATTTAAGCTGCACATTTGGACGATTTTTAACAAAAATACACTTACCTGTGAAAGAAGTGCAATTCAAATAGTTGAAAGGGATATTTTCCAAGATAATTTCATTGACACATTATCATCTTTCACTCGGAAAAATTCACAGGAACGAAAACAGAGTCCTTACGGAGATTTATAATGGAGAATGTTTACATCTTTCCTCCATTCGGAATACACTCGGAATACATCGCGCAATATTTCAACGTTATCATCCGGGCTTGCTGCAATGCAAAATCTCCGTAGACATCACATTTTTTAGCATTGTATTGAAACTTGATAAGCTAACAGGGGCGTTTTGACTGAGAAATCTTGGAAATTTTTCATACTTTTGAATGAACATCCTTTGAATCCTGAGGTATTTATAAATTTCAAACAATTAAACCAAACGTGAATCCAAAATATCTTGGGACAGAGCATAGATGAACCACTGAATCTAAATACATGGTAGTACATGGACTGATTTTTCTTTTTGTCAAGGACAAATCAATTTAACATTTCTTTTATCTCTCTATTTACAACAAATTGAATGCGCTTGTTTCTGTAATTAATTCACAATATAGTTTAATAATACTTTATCACAAGTACGTGTCTGTAAAAAATGATCCTACCTCTATCATGTACATATAAATGAACTGTCCAGGCGAGCAAATAAGGCAAACAAGAAATTAAGTGCATGTAAATAACATTTATTGACATTTCCGTTCCATCAATTTTGCAAAACACAATTTCAACTGAAATTAGCACTGAAATATAAACATGCATATGTACATTGTCAATAAGGAAAACGAAAAAAATGAAGGCTGTTGTTATCAGGAACTGTATTTAGCAGACGTACATCGATGGTTCGCTACTTCACAGCCATCACAGGACACTAAAAAAATTATATATTGACCGATTAATAATAAATACAAGAGAACTTAATATACCCAGAAATGAGAAAAAACATTTGCCTTGAAAGTTTTGTTATCGTAAGGTCATTATGTTTAACTTTTAATTTGTTCTCTCTCTCTCTCTCTCTCTCTTCTCTCTCTCTCTCTCTCTCTCTCTCTCTCTCTCTCTCTCTCTCTCTCTCTCTCTCTCTCTCTCTCTCTCTTGGTGTTTCTCTGCTGTTCTCTGCATGGGTAGATGGTTTTATGCCTTATTCTTCTTTGGTTCGATAGAGAACGTAGTTTCCACGAGATCTATAAAGTAAAAAAGCTCCTTTTAAACAAACCGTTATCTCTGAATTATTTATGTGACATTTCATTTGAACAAAAAAAAAAAAAACATGAAGCAAACAGACAAGTGTATTGAAATCGATCGTGTTCTGGTATTTTAAACTTTTTAGCTAACATTCACATCATTATTTCAACATAAATACTTCTGTAATATATTCAATTTGATATGCATTAATAAATAGGCAATCCTTAGTCAGCGCTGGATATTCTCTCTCTGTCTCTGTCGGTCTCTGTCTGTCTGTCTGTCTGTCTGTCTGTCTCTCTCTCTCTCTCTCTCTCTCTCTCTCTCATTTTTGTCTTCAAGTAAAAAGCCATCAACATGAGAAATGGCCGACTTCCCTGTACTCTATCGCGAGCGTAGATAGAGGTAGTCAGATCAGACTAGAGTCGTCAACATACCATCGATATATACAATGTAAATAATATCTTTCAATGGAGTACGATTCCCAATTTCGGTTCGAATCTCTATAAGTCAGCTTTTTAAAAAAAATACTATTTTTTATGTGTGTTGCTTATGGGATATGTATTTTTTATATATAAATAAGCTACCGACTTTTTCACATTTGCTTCCTTAGTTACATGTGTATATAGGCGGGTCATACAATATTTTGAATTGCTATTCGTATTTGATCCGATGGATGTACACATTTCTAGCCAACAAGAAATCGTTTAAATGGATTTCATGTAACTGTTTGCGGTTAGGATTTTGAGATTAACGCTTTCGGATTATCACAATTATTAGTATACTTTACGACTTAAGTGCCGTTAAGAAAATAAAACCAGTAATAATTCTGTCTGAACCCATTAAATATGTCTACACTACTATTGCTGTTAGTATCATACTTTTTGTTGTTGTTGATAAATATGATTCAAAATAATGTTACATGTATGTAATGCTCATGAATGCGCGAATCCAGAATTTTTTCCGCGGGGGGGGGGGGGGGTGCTAGGCCTATTTTTGGTAAATTTACTGTGTGAATTTGATAAATTTAAACTTTCCAGGAATGACCATCCCCCTTAGATCCGAGCATGGATGCTCAACTTATTCAATAGTGGAATTCAAATAACGGACATTCAGTTCAAAGCAATAACAGTATTTTGTACTCAAATATACAATACTTCAAAAAAAAATACAAAGCATTGAAAATTAAAAAAAATTAAATTGCTTACAATTCTAAAAAGTCCCTTCCGGCTTGTCGCGCCGATCAAGAGGATAACCGAACACATGAACATCTATTGTATATGTTGTATGTCTTTATGATCAACCGAACTTTCGAATACCTTTCCAATATAAATTTCTAAATCAAAATATTACCAATTAATTGATTTATTAACAAAATTTTATATTCTCTATATCACGGGACACAACTCTCATTGGGTGTGTTGCTTCGCAATGGTTTCAACAGATAGCTGCGAAACACTGCATGATATGTGCATGCTATTTCAAACAAATAAAGTTACAGCCGAACAAGTCGTTGGTTTTTTTTCTTCCGGGTTTGTTTTCTTTTTATTCATTTGAAATTTTTTTTATTAGGGTGGGGTTAATAATGAATTATATAATTATAATTTATGTATTATCTAGAAACCTTTTTTATATCAAGAATACAGAGAGTTTACAAACCGTATATCTTGTGTTCATCAATATGGTAGACAACCAGGGCTCAATCTGGTCAAGCTAGAGGATCAGAGAAAGCTGCTCCAACAATTTTAACGTATAGCCATGCACCCATCTCCTCGTTGGTTTATCTCCGATACATCATTTTCATCATTGTTGGTGACGACTGACGAGACTGATCCACAAAAGGTTTATTTAAAAAAAATCAAACCGGGGAAATATTTCCAACCATTTTCCCGTTTTGTTCATCAAATTAAATACGTTCATTAATATATACATGATTACATAGGCGTCGAAACCGGGGGGGGGGGGGGAGCCCACTTTTTTTTGTTGTTGCGAAGACCTAACCATTAGACACATAGTATCCGTGAGGGGCTAGCCCCCCCCACTTTTTCTCGCAGCAAACATAAGATTTCCTAGATTTACCTTAAAAAGAATGAAATATTAATATGAAAGATTATACTACCCCCCCCCCCCCCCCCCCGGATTAGGAATTTCATCCCCCCATGGATTAGGATTTTCATGATTTTGGGAAAAAGGTGTTGTTGGTGGGTTTTTTTGGCTGTCAAGATTTCTGATGATTAGTCTAGCCCCCCCACTTTCAATTTGCTTCCGACGCCACTGTGATTACTAATGCATACAATTTATTTCTTTATCATTAAAGTCTTGTTTAGACAAAGTAATCTTGGTGATTAGCAATTGTTAAAACGAGGAGGATAAATTTGCACACAAGGACTTGGTTAAATGAGATACATATAAACGTACAGAAGCCAATAATAACGGTAAACTCAATGATCAAACCGTTTCCATCTCGTCGTCATCACTTTCTTCATCATCTTCATCGACATCGCTGTAAAAATCCGTATTCCCGTCACCAATCGGAACATCCGGGTCTTCTTGGTACAGCTGGAATCTTAGATTCTTGACCTGTACGTTCTTCCAAAGCGCGTATTCACAGTAAGCGTTCAGTATTCCTTCCAAAGTCACAATGCGCAGACGCAATTTGTACCGGAACATCCGACTGCCTTCCATTATACTTTGGTGGTATCTTATGGTTAATTCCGCTAGTTTCCGGTCCAAGTTTTCTATCTGTTGGTAAGCCCGACACAGACTTGACTCCGCTTTGTTAAGTTCAGTCTCCAGCATACTGAGAGATTTCAACTTTTTAAAGATGGAATCGAAGAAGCAAATTCATGGAATAACATTATATCCGTGCAAGACTGTATTGAACTGAATAAAGGATCAAAACTTGTAACTATATATATATAGACCAAGTAAAAACTATGTAATTACTAGCTAATTATCAGTAATTATGATATATGATTGGATAATTATCTGGGAATCCTGCCAGGGGGCCCTGAGTATCAGAGGACACAACTATATGAGTAACTATAGAGCTCATTTAACATAGCATGCCAAGTGACAAGATTGATTTGACCAGAAGCGTGGACTAATTAGTATTAATTGGTTTACAATAGACAATGACAGATTATTAGAATCATATCTTTATGTCTACTTTTATTGCCATGTCGATGCGATATGCATTTTTTTAAAAAAAAATATATAAAAGTGTGACATTGAAATTGCGTCGAACTCGGTGAAGGAAATGAAATGAAAGAAAAACAAATTATGCAAAGAACGTAATTATGCTAGGAAATGATAATAATTAAACATAATACATGTTTATATGATCCTAATAAGGAGCTTTTATTTTCTTCAAAAGACAGTAAAAGCGCAATACAATTTAGGCAAACTATCTATTTATGATCCCGTATTCGTATTTATTAAATAAACTTAGAATTCCCCTTACATACAAACATATGTAATCGTTTACTTTTTCTGGGAAATAGTGGCTTCCGCCATGCAACAAATATAAGCATCGTTTTAATTTAGTGAGCCACGATCATTCGAAAGAGGTATAGTGCACTTGATGTACGATTTCGCCTAAAATATGGCACTTTTACAAACATCAGACATTTTCAATATTATGTAGAATATTTAGTTTATAATATATTCAAAGAAACGCAAATAACACAATTCCATGCTGAAAGAGTTTTAATTATCTTATACGACATCATTACAATATTCAGATTTTTAAGGGATATATAGGAAAATAATTAGTATACGATAAAAAATAAAAATAGGATATTTGACTATTTGACTCACTCTAAACCAAAGAAATCCAATTAATGTTATGTTCTACAGGCAATGTAGTACACATTAACAGTTCGTTTTGGTTTAACGTAGTCTTCGTACTGAAAATTAGAGAAATATTAATAGACCTATATTTCAGTTGGTGTCTTTTCTTATATAATCATTTATATAGCCATATATGTTGAAAAATACATCTTCTAAATGAGTTAGATGCATGCGTGGCCGACTAGTAAAGCGGAGTTTTTTTTATTTTGTGGTCGCTGGATCGAATCCACCAAGTAGAAATTATTTTTTTCCACTTAAATGAAAAATGAAAAGAATAGAGAAATTAAGTTACATACGTATCTAATCTTTTGGGGTTTTTTTTTGTTCAAAATTATATTGTTTTATTAACTCGGTCCGAGTATGAGCACACCTAATATAAACAGATATCTTCATTAATACATGTACTCTATTTACACTAAAATCCGTGCAATTTGGTTGAACTTATCAGGGTTCAGAAGATCAACTGACATTCAGAAGATCAACTGACATTTTACACAGAGTTTCCCGAATTTTTGACAAATCGGTTGTTATAGACAACAATTATGAAATCAGTATCTATATTGCGACAGCTAGGTATCTGAAGCTAACAGGTATTTTTAGTTCAAGTTTACACAGATTTGGGCGAAATAATGGAAAAAATGCTGTACCTCTTTAAATGGAACAAGAGAATATAATATATCTGTCATTTGTAAATTTATTGAAGGTTCAAAAGTAATAAAAACGATTCTTTTTTTCGCGTGCAAAAGACCTGACCACAGGATCATGAAGCTATCTTAGACTTAATTAAGTCAGAATTTGTATGCATTTCATAAGTTTTATGATAACATACAAACAAAATTCAAAACATGTTTTAGGACTGTTTCCCTATCTTGTTGCTACCTACACACTTCAAGTAAAAAACTATGGTTAATAAGTTTTTTGATAAATGATTATAATTTTGACTTAAACCTAAGATCTTGCATGACCCCGGAGCCTGAAATATATACATTGGGACATGGCCAGCGATGAATAGTCGTGCCCTACATACGAGGGTCGGTTAAAATGTTCTTAGCCTTGTTCATTGCCCCCAAAAAATATTGGTGAAAAAAACCCACTTGTGTTTTTGGTTTACGGCAACGCATCGAAAATATCTCATCGTCAATGAATGTGGCGTCCTAGCTCCAGTCAGAATTGGGTCAAAACTTGTTCATCGCATCACATACATGTATGCATTATGCAATACCTAAAAAAGGCAGTGCAGAATTGCTTCCTTGTCTTGTTAAATTTTGCACAATTTGAATCCCCGTTTTTGTTAATCAATACTTGATAAACGAAATTTTGCCGTAAATGACATACATGTATATAACGAAGATCTATTACTGAGTAATACTTTGTCCTTTGACATATTTGAGATCTTCTGATATTGTGTAGTAAACACATTTTGGATTAATTGATACTGTGTCAGTTAACCCAGGGGAGATATCTTCTGATAATGTGTCAGTTAACCCAGGGGAGATATCTTCTGATACTGTGTCAGTTAACCAAGGGGAGATATCTTCTTATAATGTGCCAGTTAACACATTAGAGATATCTTCAGATATTCTGTCAGTTAATACATAACAGATATCTTGTGATATTCTGTCAGTTAACACATAAGAGATATCTTCTGATAATGTGTCAGTTAATATATAAGAGATATCTTCTGATATTGTATCAGTTAACACATAACAGATATCCTCTGATGTTGTGTCAGTTAACACACAAGAGATGTCTTCTAATAATGTGTCAGTTAATACATAAGAGATATCTTCTAATATTGTGTCAGTTAACATTTAAGAGATATCATCTGATAAAGTGTCAGTTAAGATTTAACAAATATATTCTGATACGGTGTCAGTTAACATATAAAAGATATCTTCAGATATTTTGTCAGTTAACACATGAGATATCTTCTAATATTGTGTCAGATAACACATGAGATATCTTCTGATGTTAGTAAGTTAAACACATGAGAGATATCTTCTGATAATGTGTCAGTTATCACATAAGAGATATCTTCTGATGGTGTATCACTTAACACATAACAGATATATTCTGATGTTGTGTCAGATAACACGAGAGATATCTTCTTATAATGTGTCAGTTAACACATACAAGATATCTTCTGATATTGTGTCAGTTAACACATAACAGGGATCCTCTGATGTTGTGCCAGTTAACACATAAGAGATATCTACTAATATTGTGTCAGATAACACATAAGAGATATCTTCAGATATTCTGTCAGTTAACACATAATAGATATCTTGTGATATTCTGTCAGTTAACACATAAGAGATATCTTCTGATAATGTGTCAGTTAATATATAAGAGATATCTTCTAATATTGTGTCAGTTAACACTTAAGAGATATCATCTGATGAAGTGTCAGTTAAGATATAAGAAATATCTTCTGATATGTTGTCAGTTTACACATAAGAGATATCTTCAGATGTTCTGTCAGTTAACACATGAGATATCTTCTAATATTGTGTCAGATAACACATGAGATATCTTCTGATGTTAGTAAGTTAACACATGAGAGATAGCTTCTGATAATGTGTCAGTTAACCCATAAGAGATATCTTCTGATGGTGTGTAAGTTAACACAATAAAGATATCTTCTTATGTTGTGTCAGATAACACGAGAGATATCTTCTTATAATGTGTCAATTAACACATAAGAGATATCTTCTGATATTGTGTCAGTTTACACTTAAGAGATATCATCTGATGGTGTGTAAGTTAACACATAAGAGATATCTTCTGATGGTGTGTAAGTTAACACATTAAAGATATCACCTTATGTTGTGTCAGATAACACGAGAGATATCTTCTTATAATGTGTCAGTTAACACATAAGAGATATCTTCTGATATTGTGTCAGTTTACACAAAAGAGATATCTTCTGATGGTGTGTCAGTTAACATATAAGAGATATCTTCTGATGATGTGTAAGTTAACACATTACAGATATCTTCTTATGTTGTGTCAGATAACACGAGAGATATCTTCTGATGGTGTGTCAGTTAACACATAAGAGATATCATCTGATGTTGTGTCAGTTGACCCATAAGAGATATCTTCTGATGTTGTGTCAGTTGACACATAAGAGATATCATCTGATGTTGTGTCAGTTGACCCATAAGAGATATCTTCTGATGGTGTGTCAGTTAACACATAAGAGATATCATCTGATGTTGTGTCAGTTAACACATAAGAGATATCATCTGATGTTGTGTCAGTTGACCCATAAGAGATATCTTCTGATGTTGTGTCAGTTGACCCATAAGAGATATCTTCTGATGTTGTGTCAGTTGACCCATAAGAGATATCTTCTGATGTTGTGTCAGTTGACACATAAGAGATATCATCTGATGTTGTGTCAGTTAAGGTCAGACGACACGTTCCTTAATTTTAGATAACTTTTTCCAGGAATTTGTTATTGGTTTACTACTACTTTGACACGCTTTCTTGCAAAAAATTAGGGTACCTTACCAGGCATTTCTTCAAAATACTAGAGTTTGCAATTTTCTAAATAATCTTCTTGAAAATACACTTGAATTGCTGATATAAAAATAAATACATCTACACCACAGCAAAATTCACTATAATAGAACTATGTCTCCGCCGGGGCGGGGCTTTGAACTCACGACCTCTACCACCTATATGCTTCTTGCAGTGAGCGGCCACGGTTCTAACCACTCGACCATCTAGACATATAACCTTATCCAAGTAAATTTTCATTTTTAAAGTAATTATAAAATTAATATTTTTCATTGAAACTCTTTATTACGAGGAGATACAAAAAAGATTCTCGAGGAACGTGTCGTCTGACCTTAACATATGAAGCTTCATTTATACAGTGACAGTTAACATCCGAAACTTTATCGATAGTTTCAATTAACACAGGAGGTATCTCCGATACACAAACGAAACCTTTTGACACTGTGTCAATTAACACTGGAAACTCTGTTAATATTGTGTCAGTTAACTTTACAAACTCTATCGATATTGTGAGAGTTAACATGGGAGGGATATCTTCTGAATATATTTAGTAGGTTAACACAGAATATATCTCTTGAAACTGTGTCAGTCAACACAATTTAAATTTATTGACACTTCATCAATTAACACAGGAGAGATATCTTTTAAATTGAAAAATGTTAAATTACACAACAAATTTTCAATATCAATTTAATATATTTTACATTAATTTTCTTTCCAAAAGATACAAATCATGCAATGAAAAATATAGATAGTTCCACTTTGCCCGTGAAATTCAAATGTTTTTAAAAATACACAAAACAGGATTTTTTTTCTTCAGAACACTACATATTATAAACATAAAAAGTAAGATGAGTTTAATATTTCAAACAATTAGTGGGAATCAAACTAAAAGTACTAAATTAAATGTGTACCCACCTGCATTCACTTAGATATGCAGTATGTGAAAGATTATATTTTACAGGAAAGATAACAGTTCGATTTAACAATCAATATGTTGAGTTAAATTTTTCTTAAATACATTTTGTAAACTTTTAATAGCAAGGTCATGTGTTACACAAAATTTGCAGATTTACTCAAGTAGGCATAATGTTAATAGCTCTAATATGAATAACTTAATATGGCAGATACACAAAAATGTAAAATTGCAAGGGGATGTTGCCCTTAACTTTTAATAAATGATTTTACAACAAAGTGCTCTATGTGTAATATTCAAATAATTATCATTATGGAAAAAGTCTTTATCAAAACTCCATGATATTATTCATCAACAGTACACTGTATGATAGAAAGGTGTAAGATGTTAAAGTATACTACATGTTAATCAAACACGAAGTTTCCTATTCCTATTTTAAAATTTCCATGTAACAAAAAATGAATAACATAACCTGATATGGCAATAGTAATATTTAACAAAAACACAAAAAAAAATGAGAAAATGTCAACATGAATTTACAAATGCACATGCAACTACAGTACATATTAATAACATGTTTGGTTACATGTAAATTGTATAACATGTCCTAAATACAGACCTCAGAATCACAGCTATGTTACATGCCAGTTTTTTGCAACTCAATCCAGTCAAGTTGCTTTTACGAAGAAAGTGTTTCTCTTTTCTTTTTTTTTTGCTGAATAAAATCATCTCAAAGTTACTACATCGCTTGGTCTTTTGATACACACTCATACTATCCAATCATTCACACAGTGCAAACAATCATCTGTCAATCAAACTATAGCCACGCCTCCCCCTCCTCACTGCCTCCTGAGGTTTTCTAGCCGCGCCTCCAGGTCGGCGTCAGCGTCACTGACCCCGGCGGCCTGCGGCTGTTGCTTGTCAGCCGTCTTGGTTCCTAAACTGGTTCCCGCATTCGGGATGTCTGGAAGAAAAATAGCATAATCTTACAAAAAATCTGAAAATCCAAACGTATTGATTAGATTCACTACTGATAGATGCTTATGAGAATAATATTTTCTAAATGTATAATGTATATAATAATATCATACAGTCTTTTATTTGCTAGTACATGTACATAAGAACTCTAAAATATCTATCATTTGCATAAACATTTCAACTGTCAGTACCCGATAGATGGAGGTTTATTAATAAGACTTTTTTCAATGCATATGAAAGTGGTATTAATGGATATCTCTCTTTTAATCACATATTAAAGTAAATTTTCAGATTTTTTTCCCCCATTTTTAGCTGACTACAAAATTATAGACTGGAATACCTGTATGTACAATTAATACAGCCAACAAATTGCAAATGATTTTATTACCATGATCTAACTAAATACAGAGTACTAAATACATATATTTTTCAAGGGAAATAAAAGAAACGTCGAAGAATTATTTCACAGGTTTTTCACTACTTTCAAAGGCTTTTTTTAAAAATGTCTTTCCATTAGCATGCATTTAAGAATTAAATAATCCCCCCTAAATGACCAAACAATGTCAATTCTTCATTATGGACAAATGACCCAAGTAAGTTTAGGGATCTATATATTTTCAAAATACATACCTGATAATTGATCTGTTAGTTGCAGTCCTAATTCATCCAGAACTTGTGACACAACGGCATCGCTGATGAAAAAAAAATATCAACAATATTTTTCATAAATTTTGTATCTTAAAGGTCTCATGCAAAGAATTAACTTAATTAATTGCAGTTCCACAGGTATAAAAACAATATCTTTTCCTTTTTCAGCATCTTACTTTATGCTTACATTAATCATTTTGGACTCATTAACTAGAAAAATTATAATGTTAGTGGAATTGTCTCGATGAATTAAAAGGAACTCTTAGGTGTACATGATGCAACTTCCTGGATGGTGTTGAGTCTGATTGTCAACGTGAAACCCACGCAAAGGTAAGTTTACTGTCAATTTTCTCTTTTATAAGTTGCATGGTGTATTTTTTGTTCAAGTATATGAATCTGCATATATATATATATATATGAATCTTAACATTACACAATAACAATAAATGCAAGATTTATCAGATATTATATAGAATGTAGCCTCCCCTTCACTAGCCAAACGACAATCTAACCAACTTTCTTTCCTCTTGGCTGAATAGGCAAATCATAGGCAAGTCACAGTTGTTGAAATCTTAACAACATAGACGCCACAAAATCAACAACATCAAACCTGACCATTTTAGGCCACCCACATAAATTCAACCCCCACCCACCTCTCTTCCTCATCGTCTTCGTCACCCATGGCATCATCGATGGCGTCACTCATCATCTCTTCCTTCATGTCCATGATCTCCGACTGCTTCTCAAACTCCATCATTATCTTCTGGATCTGGGGCAACTTCAGCTGGAAATTCAGAATTCAATGGATTGAACTTTCATTTGTTTCTTTACTTCACTAAATAATACAATTACAGTACTTTAATATTCATAGCTAAACTTTTTTTTTTAAAGTTATTCATTACTCAGTTTACTGAGATTATGATAGATTTTCCCTTTTCCATTTTTGAAACTGGAGTCAGAAACCTTTAAGAATAATTTATACTTAAGTTTTCACTTTAAGGGTGTGAACTATTCTAGCATTCTCCAGGATCATAAGGCTTACTAGATGAACTCATTTTCAAAATACCGGGGTATGTTTATACACACAGCACTATTTTTCCTTTTGTGAATGTGGCCAAGTAAAAATGTGAGGTGGTTTAAGTTCTATGGCCCAAAGCCCTGGCAGTGTAGCTGTGTGTAGCATGTGCAGCAGATATTTATAAGCTTTATTCAACTCACCTGTCGATTCATGGTCATCATGGCCTTCGTGACGCCCTTCATGGCCTGAGCCATGGCGTTGTTTGATTTGAGGGTCTGGATTTTCAGAGACACTGCCTGGATGTTGGCTCTCATTAGAATGAACTTTTTGACGTACCGTCGTGTCCGCACAAGGTCTTTGGCCATGATCTTCACAGCATCCTGGAAAAGTCATCATTAAGAGATATGTGTCATAATTTTTACTGTCTGATCAAAGTAATTGTTTTTCTTAAATTTTGGGCAGAAGAATCTTGAAACAGTAACAACAATTTTTATAGGCTGTGATTCACTTATAAAGGTACAATTTTACTTTCGAAACCCGGTCCTTCCCATCTACATCCCAACATGTCAGAGAATAATATCATTGAAGCTAAAGAAGGCAGAATTAACAGAATGAGAATAACTGTAGTAAACAAAATAGTTAGGCTATTCCCCAAAACTAGTCTTTCTGTTTATTGTCCATTTTGGGAATTTTCACCAAACATTTAAAAATAATTGGCGACATCATAATGATCATAGGTAGAAATGATTTTGGTTACCAGGCCAAAAATTACGTTAGGTAAAACTGTTACATTAAAAGTTTACAATTGAAGATTTCTAAACTTATCTTTAACAAATTGTTATAGATAAATTTAGAAATCTTTGATTTTAAGCTTTTAATGTAACAAAACCCTAAAATATTAAATATGAATACTTCACTTGCATTATAAATGACATTCTGTACGAATCTTTTCATTTTGGACACATTGTTCTACCTACCATCTGGCCTTTCTTTGCCATGTTTTTAATGTCTGCTATCACTTTTTTCTCTTGTTGTTCCATCTTAGATCTCTCTCGGTCCAGATCTCTCATTGCTTTGTTCAGAGCTCGCTGGTTCTGTCTTAACATCTCCTCTGGCGTCTTCTTGCGCCCAAAAAGCCATTCCAAAGGCATGGTTGATGTCTTAACTTTACAGCAAGTAGAATCAACACACATCATATAGAAAACAAAACTTGTATGGACCATAAAGGCACTGGCATTCAAATCAATATGATCTTTGGTTAGTTGCACAAAAATTTGAAGTGTGTGCTATTTCAGCGAGTAGACATATAAATGTAAAATTCCTGATCCATTTATATCAAGATAAGGGGTAAATTTGAACGAGAAAATTCGGGATATGATCAAATACCTGGTCAGTTTTAAATGTAACAATGGTGTCACTGGAATTTATCGGCTTTGATTTAACTTGACATGCATGTATGTAGCATAAGAAGACTAAAACGGCATGTCTTTAAACACGGATCGTTTAAACAAAAACAACACTTCATAAATTTATGTAGTTCTCATTTATCAAGACACCCTACCTCAGGGGAATATTACAACAATGAAAATCCTCCTGAAGCTGATGCACATGAAAAGGACACTACTTGCTTGTCTTAAACAAACGAGGTTAATATTCTATTAAAGGATTGAGAAATACCTGAGTCTGAAAAATATGACACTGAGTCAGGAAATATTCAGGGTCTGTGTTTTGAAAATGACGTCACAGAATATAGTCTCTAAATTAAATATCTTTCAAAGATTCGTCTGAAATAACACTTAAATTGGTTCATTTTTGGTTATCATGATATGTTTAGATATTCTTTTAAAACATAGTTCTGGAAAGACCATATTCAAAGATCTTGCTGTCAGTGAATATTTAATTCAGTAGTTTTTCTTTATGACTAATTTATTGGTAGAAAAACATGGCGGCTAAGCTGCAGTACTGTGCAAGTTGGGGTAAAAAAATATCTCATTTATTGGAATATTTGTGTGTTCATGGTCGTTAAAAATCGTTTTATGATAAGGAAATTTATTTTCAAAAACTTCCATTCGTTAAATGACTCTTCTACATTTTCTTGTGATCTAAAAAAAAATACGTCGGTACTGTACAAAAGAAATTTGAGTATCTTCTCACCACTCTGACAGTGATGGTGGAATTGAGAATAAAACAGGAGGATGAAAATATGTTTATAATTATTAACATTATATTTTATATTTTGAATTTGTTGAATGAATGAAAATGAAATTTTTATTCATTATAGGAAAAATTGGAAGTAGTAGTGAATATTAACATGGTTAATTATATTACTTTTGAATCATCGTACAGAAATCTCTCTATTTATTGTTAGAACTCACGTGTAACATTGTATTTTGTAGCTATCTGATCAAGCAACTTCTTCCAAAGCTCTCCTGTACCCAGGTCACAAGCGCCAAAAATTTTCAAGAACTTCCCAGCCCAACTTTACAAGAACTATCGCACAGACTGCAGTGTGAGGCAAAGACACTGACCACTGTGAAACATCATATCAAGCAAGAAACTTCAAAATGACGTCAGCTGTCAAGAAAATGAACAGTCCTCAATCATGGAAGGTATATGTAACAAATTTTATGAAAACAAATTCAATGAAGTTATTTTTATATACCGGGTACATTTTTATTACATGTATTAGATGACAATCTTTTTTTTTAAAAACAAAACTCTCATGTTTTAATGTCAGCATTTAAAGCATAAAATGGTGTGTCAAAATATTAAAGGGGAAATTCATGATTTCTCATAATTATGACGAGATGATCAAGTTTTTCTTTAAGATCATTTATGATTGAGTATTGAGGAAGAAAACAATTTGTGATTCTGAACTGTATAATATTAATATTTCCGTGTATGATTCTGAACCTACAGCCGCCACCTCAGCAGGACCCCGCCATTCTGTCCTATCAGAGGTCACCGAGCAGTAACCTCCTACCATCAACCAATGGCAACAGAGAAACCGGATTTGTTGAAAAACTTCTGGTGAGTCAAGAATACCTGTTATTAGTCCCCTACCGGTTTTCACCAGAGGGGACTATAGCTTTCCTCTGCGTCCATCAGTCCGTCTGTCCGTCCATCCGTCTGTCTGTCTGTCCCACTTCAGTTTTCTACACTTTTTTTCTTTATGCGTTGGAGGAATAATATGAAATTTGCTGAACAGCTTCAAAATGTCAAACTACAGACCAAGTTTACACTTTTGTAGCGTCTGGTTGACATATTTTCGAAAAAATTAATTTTTAATATTCCAATTTTTTAATGTTCGGGTTCGATATTCTGCATAACAGTGCATTGTTTTCACAATTTCCACAAACCGGTAAGGGACATGTATTGCTTATGCAATACTCGCAGAATGCTTGTTTTAATGATGACTAAGTCAAGTTCGTTTTTTTCTCAATTTTAATCATTGCAACTACTGAAATGTGCTCTACATTGGACACTGTATGAACATTTGGATCTGATGCTGACAAGTTTAAAAAAAAATTATGATTACATTTCTGTGCATATTAAATCTCAACATTTCAGTAAAAGAGTAATAGTTATAAGTTTTACAAGGAAAATTACCTAATATTTTGCAGCATTCCTATGGATTTATCCAGTGTTGTGAGAGAGAAGCTCGTCTGTTTTTCCATTTTAGCGAATATTCAGGGGACATCAATACAGTGAAAATAGGGGGTGAGTTTAAAGTACACTATCCATTCCAATGATTAAAGAGGCCCTTTATTATAGATTTTATTACACAGTAGGTAAAACTTAAAACTGTTGTCAAGCTCAGTTTTTGGTAAATTTTAGATGCAGTGGAGTTCCAGCTTTCCAGTGACAGAAGAACCGGTCGTCCCATTGCATGTGCTGTGGTGAAAGTGGACGAGACATCTTACGAGGTGATCAGTGATGACAGATTCACTGGAACTGTGGTGCAAGAGGCCAGAGTTAGCAAGAGCAAAAATGTAAGACTCTGAATATATCAAGTGTAAAGAGAAAGACCTCCTGCTCGGATGTTTTCCCAATTTTTTCACCCATTTATTAAAACATTTTAATTATACAATTCATCAAACAAACATTTTCATGTTATTAAACAGTGAGACACCTACAGCCAATTTTGGTCTGAATTTCGTTCCTTACCACATACAAATATTATAGATTTTTCCCAATTAAACTAGTACTCCTAAATGTTCAATTGTCAAACAATAAGATACATGTATGCTTTATTAATATGCATGTAGTTTTTATAGTAAAATGACCCAATAAGAGCTTATAAAATAGTAAAGCTAAGTGAACATGGTGAATGGTAAAAATACTATTCACTAAAGAAATTCAATTTCAATTTTCTCATGAAGTAGAATAACCTTGGCGTTTTCTCCAATGATTGTAACTTTGACATTGTGTAGGGGTGTGTGAATGGCAACATTGATGGTATGGGTCGAGTGACATATGAACACAATGGAGAGTGTTTTTTTCTACCTTTTGGACTTGACGATGTGGCAGACAGCAGCCTCAATCTGAAGCCGGGCGACAAGGTGTCCTTCTTTATGGCCACCGATAAAAGGTTTGTCTGCACCACTACTACTTCATCGGCAATATTTGCCAAAATGTTTCATGCAAAACCTGAAATTTGTTCTTATTTTGTGGTTCTGGAGCTAAGTGCTTTAACATGATTGTAAATGTTTTGATTAAATTTCTATAGTTTTTGATAATATATTTTTAAGGAAAGAAAAAGCTAGTCTTGTTTAAAATTAAGTGCCTGTCATGATATAATAATATTTGTTACAAATCCAATATGTGTTCACAGTCTTTATGTTATTTGACCTGTAGAAATGGGAACATACAGGCCAGGAAGATAGAGCTGGTAGCCCCCACCCCACCGCCGAGATGCCAGGGGGTCGTGTGCTCCATGAAGGACTCGTTCGGCTTCATTGAGCGGGCTGATGTGGTGAAGGAGATCTTCTTTCACTACAGTGAATACAACGATGATATCAACGACTTAGTTCTGGGAGACGATGTCGAATTTGATGTGCAGACCAGAAATGTAAGCTTTTCATTAAATGTTGGCAGGGAAGAATTTTCAATTCACTTTAATTATGTATTGTCACAAATCATAGTTTTTTGCTCAAAACTATTTATCTAATTAGGTACAGCTCACAAAAATTTCAAAAATTAATTTACGAAATATTCAATTCATAATACATGGTTGACCTACAAAGTATATTGCAATTTTGTTGGTTTCAGAATAAAGAGGTTGCTGTCAACATTAAGAAACTACCTGTGGGAACGGTAATATTTGAAGATATCAGCATCGACAAAATACAAGGGAAAATAATCAAAACATTGAAAAGTAACCGGAGACAGAGTGATCCACTAGGGGGCAGAATTTCGTGCCAAACGGCCAAAGGGTGAGTTGTCATAGTCTAAGGGGTCTGGGGTCAGTGATTGGAGCATTCTTAGTAGAAATTCATATAAATGGTTTTTTTTTTAATAGATAGAAAGTTGAGTCTCTGATGTTTTTTAGTAGCATTTTTATTCTCCAAAATGAATATTCTAAAACTGCACTTATAAAAATTTTAAGATTGTTTCCAGATTAGATTTATTTTGACTTTTGAAATTTTTAATGATTTCAGGACAGCAGAGTATCCCTACGGGGACAAGGATCAGAGCGGTGAATTCACACTCCAGATTGGTGATCTAGTAGAGTTCCAGGTAGCAACGGATCGCAGAGACAAACTCCAGAGGGCCACCAAGATACAGCTATGTCCGGAGACGTTTAGCCAGAACTCAGAGAAACGAGAAAAGGTATCGCTTCTTGTGAACAAATTTTGTAGCATTTAAGCATAATGCATGTAAAATACTTAAGTAAAATTTCCAAAAATTATTGATTTCAAATTGTTAATGGGAAAACATTTCAATTCTGTTGTCAAAAACTTTATCTTCAGTAAAAATCTCAGTTAATAGGAAAAAAATAGAAAAAGAATTCTGATACTTAAAACGGAGAAAACTTTTTCCAAAAATTTAATGTTGACTTGAATTTTGATTTCAAAATGTTATACATCATTATACATTACAGGGAGTAGTATCCAACTTGAAGGATGGCTATGGATTTATCCAATGTACGGATAGAGAATCCAAAATATTCTTCCACTTCAGTGAGCTTGTGGACAGCAAGAAGGAAATACGGACTCAAGAGGAAGTGGAATTCACAGTAGTCCCCGTAAGGAGATGGAGTCTTTATGTTGTGTGTCTCATACATACAACTGATTAAACCGTATCCCTGAATTATTTAGTTATTATATGAGTACACATGTACTTGAATGCTTCTTTTTTATGTCCTCATTATCAGGGTTTATGCACAAAATCTACTTCAATAACTAGACAACCAAACATAGAGAATCAATACTAAGGTTAACAGTTAAACAATGCTCTTGACAGTGGTGCTTAGATCTATTAACAGTCTGCTGTTTGTTTTCAATGTAGGATCCATCCACCCCTAATCGACCAATGGCAATCCGCATCAGAAGCCTGCCAAGAGGCAGCATATCTTTTGTAAATGTTCGTCCAGAAAAGTATATAGGAACAGTCGACAAAGAACCATCCAGTCACAAGAGTCCATGTAAGTACCAATCTACATACTAGTTAGGGTTTTTTACTTTATTTATCAAAGTCTTTATCTTCTCAAATCTTCTCAAAGTGTCTTTTTTTTTTACCAAAATTTTATCATGCATGTTGATTATAATAAATATGGAATGTGCATTTTATGTATAATAAGTGTATATTCTTTCTATGGATCTGTTTGTTTTGATCTGCTTAAGGTCACTTAATATAGTTGTAACTTTACACTTGTAGCAAAAATCAAAGACATCGAACCTGCCGGCAATATAGTGTTTGATTATGAAGGGAAGATACAAAATATTCCTTACTACCATAAAGATATCGCAGACATGAGGGAGGCCCCCAAATACGGAGACAAGGTGAGTTAGAGTTGTTAGTGGTCGCTGGATTAAGGTCTACATGTAGACCATATCAGTATGGACAACAGGAGTCCTGTATGAATTTTCATGTAGATGAATTGCTGCGAGTATAAAAGCAGGGTTCTTCATTGGTACCTCAGTTTGTTTTGATATTTGGTGTGCAGAAGTATGATAAGATTCAAAAGATTCAAGTATAAAAGCAGGGTTCTTCATTGGTACCTCAGTTTGTTTTGATATTTGGTGTGCAGAAGTATAATAAGATTTAAAAGATTCGAAGTTCGTTGTTAAAGTAACATATTGAAAATTTTCTGGAAAAAAAATTAAACAGAACTGGATTTTAATGAAAATTGTATCAAGCTTAAGAAAACTAAAAAACTGACTAAATTTTAGAACTGTTTTGCAATTAAGAACGGTTTTGCAATTTACTAAATTAAGAATCCATTTCTTGTAAAAGATTAGTCCTTCAGTTAATAAAAAGTTTCCTGAAATTCTTTTCTAATGCTTGTTGAAGGTAACTGCTGTTAGATATTAATTTATTTTATTCACAGGTGGAGTTTTCCATCGGTGAAGTGAAGCGATCCAATTCTCGTTTTGCTGCGGCGGTGAGAGTGGTCATCCGAAATATTCAGGGAAAGTGTCACGGGTTCATCGCAACCCTTAAAGATAATTACGGATTTATCGAGAATGCCGACCACGATAAAGAAGTCTTCTTTCATTTTAGGTATTTGCAAATAAAAAAGTAAAATGTAAGGTTTTTATGAGCAAACAAAATGTAGTTTGTATGTGTAAAACTTACCAAATCTTTTTTTCTTAAGATTTTTTGATAAGCATCTTAACATGAGGCTTTACAAAAATGAATCGAACAATTATTGCCTAAATCAGAAGAATAATGCTCAACTAACACAATTGTTTATTCCTGTCTGAGACAATCTTCAGAATGGATATTGAAAGTATTTATATTTTTGAATATGGTACATGTATTACATTGTATTCTCTATATTCTTTTAATGTGTTCATTGAGTTTTACATGTTAACTCACCTTCGAAGGTTGTGCACGTGTATGTTTATCTAATGGTAATGATAACTACTGTACCAGTATTTCGTTTGCTGTACAGTTCCTTTGATGGAGATGTAAATGACTTGGACCTTGGAGATGAAGTGGAGTACACAGTCACCAGAAAAAGTGCCAAACTTAGTGCTGAGAATATCCGTAAAGTGCCAAAGGGAACCGTGGCTCCAGAGGTCAGTGGTTTTTCCTTACTTAATGTACTGTGGTTTCATCAATATTCGTTGAATACCAATTTTCGTGGATTTCGTTATTAAATTGATCCACGAAATTAAGTGTTGATTGAAGTGCAATTTCTATTAACATTTTGTATTGATAGGGTCATTGGCCACGAATTTACGCATCCTTGAAACTTTGATTTTCATTTTATCCTTGAAAATTGATACCCTTGAATATTAATGAAACCACAGTATTCTTGAATTCTTATTTTGCTGGTAACAGTGAATGCATAAGAAGGCTATGGTTGCATTGATATTTGAGGCAGTGAAATTACTACGGTATTTCTCCTTTGTTTCAGGACATATTGTATGATAAAGGAGTTCTTCAAGGAAAAGTGATTCGGCCAATGAGAATTGTGAACCCTGACCAAGACGAGTACTCAGGCCTTGTGCAGGTTGGCGGAGATGGTAAGTAGGGCACTGGCAAGTGAGGAGATAATTACAATGTTTTCTTTACGAATAGAAATAATCCAGATTACATTGTCTTTACTAATAACACATTTATTTTTATCTCAGACCTCTTTACTTACTCTGCAGTTTTTCTATTTGTAACCCATGAAGATATGATTTTTCAACTGTCTTTGCTTGACAAAAATGAAACCTTCGTTTTGAGAGAAGCAAGGATAAGAATTATTAAGCACATTCATCTTGGGTGTGTTATACTTCAAAAATATACAAGAAGTTAATTAGCATTAGAGTATTCATTATCAGAGCATTAAACTATACGATTCATATGTTCCCTGAACTTAGAAAGAGGCCATGAATGAGTATTATGAGTAATCATCCATCATGAGTTGTTATACTTCAATGTGTTGCGTGTGTTACAGATGATCAGGATGCTGAGGTGTACCCCTATGGCATCACTAGTCTGACCGATAAGAGGGATTTCCTACAGAGGGGTGACGCGGTCAAGTTCCAGATCGCCGCCCACAGGCGGACCGGACTACTGAGGGCCGTCAACATCGCTGCCATCAGGAAGTTCACTCGGGCTCGAGTAGACTCAGTCAAAGGACAGGTAATGTTGCTCTCTTTTTTAGTTTCAAAATCTTCACCAAGTGTATCATTATTTGAAAGACTGATTTAAAAAAGATTTCTTTAGAACAGGTGCAATTTCCATCTTTTGTGGTTGTTTTATGGATATTTATTGAATACCAATTTTTATAGATTTCATTGTTGAGTTGACCCACAAAATTATTTGTTCATCGAAATGCAATTTCTGAATAAACATTGTATTGATAAAATCATTGTTCATGAATTATCATATAATCCTAGAAACAGTGATTTGTCATTAAATCCTAGAACAATAATTATTGCTTTTGATCTTAAATTGCAGTTTGGATTTATCAACTATGAGGCAGAGGAAGGGAAGAAATTGTTTTTCCACATGACCGAGGTTCACGATGGAATCGAAGTGCAGACTGGAGATGAGGTGGAGTTTGTCGTTGTACAAAATCAACGCAACGGAAAATACTCTGCTTGTAGCCTGCGCAAAATTACGTAAGTACCTTGAAGTTCATGGTTTATACTCATTCAGGGAGAGGTGTTTTCTTTAAATGTTTTTATAGTTATGAAAGTGAAATTGGTCAATCAATGTTAATTATCAATCAGATTTTGATTTGTGTAACAATGATATGGAGTCAGTCTGCATTTTGTTGACTGTGTTTGTCTGCCATTGTAGAGACAGGCAGCGTCCTGAGCGTCTCTTGAGTCGAATGAAGAGCATCAAAGAGGACATGACTGGACCGAGAGTCGTGGCCGTTCGACAACCCAAAGGCCCTGACGGCACGAACGGCTTCAAGGAGCCACGTAAGCCCTGGACACCACCTCAGGCCTGAGGTGGTCCTGACGGGCATTGTGATGCTTGTTGGGAAGCTTCCTGTCGCTTTGTGATATATTGTTTATAGTGTTCTCCATGTTCCTTCTTTTTTTCAGTTTTAAAATTTTTTTTCTTGGCCACAGTAAAATCATGAATAATCAAAATGAATTTGCTATGAAGAGGTTGAAATGTACTGATCTGCTGTTTAAACTTTAGCCAAGAAAATGCTTACATCTGTAATTTGCTGAATTTTTTTTTGGCTACACATGTATTTTCTTTGAATTTTAAGTTTTTCGGTAGATTTATGTGAATGGAAAGGTAATTTTTTTTTTATCATTAATAAGTTGGAGATCTGGCAAGAATTTGCATTGTATTCAATGTAATCAATGTATTTGTATGTCTTTATGATTTTACTGTGGCATTATTGAAATTGCACTGCATCTACAAAAAAAAACATAAAAAGAAAAATGAAAAATGAGGTAAAAGATGAGGATGAATTTTGAGAGTTGTATTATCAAAAAATGGCGGCATGTTTCGAGAGATTGTGAGGTTTTTCATGGGAAAAAAATTGTCACATACCCTGTAGTAATTCATTGCATCTTATAATCATTAAGAATAAGGTTGTTTACAAGAATTTGCATGAGGCATAAGCTTATTACAATTGTGACAGATAAGAACAAAAGACTATTTACTCAATGTTTTCCCAGTCATTTCATTTTGATTATTCATTGTTATCATTGATATCAGGAATGGATATGTTGAAAATTGTGAAACAAAACTGCACTTGGTGCAAGATATCATGTTGACCAATGTTTAAATATTAAGAAACTTAACATAAATAAAAATAAATGATGAAACTACACAAGAACCTTAATATTGGCAGTATTTTTTTTTATGGAGTTGGACTCGTATATTTCCTTTTATAAAGGCAGTTCAGTCTTTCTTACATGCATGTATGAAAATCATCATTGTAATGTTTTTTTTTTCTGCCTGTGAATGTTCACAGTACATGTAATATGCTTCGCCATTGAACAATATAAGAACAAACAAACTAGAGAAGCAAGTCTGGTTATGTACAAACTTTTTAATAAAAAAAAAAAGTTTATACATGACTGTACTGAACTTCCCTTGTACAAGTCGTTATTTTATGAAATGTTTGTCAGAGTTTTTTTTATGTACAATATCTATTGTTAAGAAAAAAAACTGGTATTAAGAATAAGTTTTTCTTTATTACAAGTGATCACTGGCTTGTGATATTACTCAGTTGTTAACAATTAAATGAAAGATTTTGTTTCCTAGAAAAAAAAAAACTACCTCTGGAATGTTTATGTACTGGGTGCATCTGCCATCTTGTTTATGCACTCTGTGTGAAGGGAAAAACTCAGAATCTCAGCTGCCTTTAACATTACAAATTCTGCAAGTGAGCGGTAACCAGTGAAGTGTGACACAAGGTCAATAGTTCATTTAGCTCAATACTGTTTGTTGAATATGGTGCTCAATACAATGTTACATAAACTTTAAAGACTGTGCTATGTTAGTAGACAATAGCCATTATCAGTTTATTTTACTGACTTTGTAAGGCATTTTTTTGGTCCAAAATGTTTGAAATCTTGAACACCTGTAGATATTTTTTTGAAAAAGTTGTCCTAAAAACTACTGTAATATATTTGGACACTGTTTGATAATTTATTACTACTTTTTTTTTTCTGCTTGAGTTTAACACAAGATTTGTAAAATTGTAATTTCCTGTTGTATACAATCAATCTAGTCTGTTAATTGAGTTGCTTTGAGCAATGTTGGACAATCTCATAGAGATGATGATGAACTGTTGAGGAGTAGTCTGACAATACGAGGGGGTATTTATTCAGCTGGGGGGAATCTGAACACGAAGCCAAGAGACCAGTGTCTTTGTCACTTGGACTGGTGCTTATTGTGACATATTTTGCAACAAGTTTAATGATGCATGTAACTTGAAGTACATTTTATGTTGAAACTGAATTGGAAAAAAAAAGAATAAAAAGAAACTGAAATGAAAAAAAAAATAAAGAAAAAATATTTGAAATGATTGAGAGTTGTCTTTTTATTGTTGATTTGAAATTCTTATTCATTTTAAGCCAATGACTTGGCCACACTTTAAAGAAACAGCCCGACTTGGTTTTTCAGGGAACAACATAAAACAAACATCCTCTTTTACATGCAGTGGTTTTCACAGTAGGAAAACAAGACTGTCAAGTTGTGAAAAAACAAATACTTTTACATACTTTTTTCACAAGCCAAGAGCTTTTGGTCCACTTGTGGGGAGTGAAGCGGACCAAAAACCATTGGCTCGTGAAGATGATTCCAACCATAAACATACTTCTTGCACTTTACTATTTAAAATAAACATAATTGTCGATAAAAAGAAATGCCATAAGAATGACATCAGAATTTCCATCTTTATGAGTCAACAACTACATGTACTTTTTAGCTCACCTGAACCGAAGGTTCAAGTGAGCTTTTCTGATCACCCGTTGTCCGTCGTCCGTCCGTCCGTCCGTCTGTCCGTCCGTCTGTAAACTTTTCACATTTTCAACTTCTTCTCAAAAACCACTGGGCCAAATTTAACCAAATTTGGTACAAAGCATCCTTATGGAAAGGGGATTATAAATTGTTAAAATAAAGGGCACAGCCCTTTTCAAAAGGGAGATAATTGCGAAACAGTGAGTATAGGGTGCATGTCTTTAAAAATCTTCTTCTCAAGAACCACTGCACCAGAAATGCCAATATTTACACAAAAGCTTGTATATATAGTGAAGATTCTAAATTGTAAAAATCGTGACCCTCGGACCAAAACTGGGGCCCCAGGCGGGGTTCAAAGTTTAACATAGAAATACATAGGAAAATGTTTTAAAAATCTTCTTCTCAAGAACCACTGCACCAGAAATGCCAATATTTACACAAAAGCTTGCATATATAGTGAAGATTCTAAATTATATAAATCGTGACTCTCGGACCAAAACTGGGGCCCCAGGCGGGGTTCAAAGTTTAACATAGAAATACATAGGAAAATGTTTAAAAAATCTTCTTCTCAAGAACCACTGCACCAGAAATGCCAATATTTACACAAAAGCTTGTATACATAGTGAAGATTCTAAATTATATAAATCGTGACCCTCGGACCAAAACTGGGGCCCCAGGCGGGGTTCAAAGTTTAACATAGAAATACATAGGAAAATGTTTAAAAAATCTTCTTCTCAAGAACCACTGCACCAGGAATGCCAATATTTACACAAAAGCTTGTATACAAAGTGAAGATTATAAATTGTAAAAATCGTGACCCTCGGACCAAAACTGGGGCCCCAGGCGGGGTTCAAAGTTTAACATAGAAATACATAGGAAAATGTTTAAAAAATCTTCTTCTCAAGAACCACTGCACCAGAAATGCCAATAATTACACAAAAGCTTGTATATATATTGAAGATTCTAAATTGTAAAAATCGTGACCCTCGGACCAAAACTGGGGCCCCAGGCGGGGTTCAAAGTTTAACATAGAAATACATAGGAAAATGTTTAAAAAATCTTCTTCTCAAGAACCACTGCACCAGAAATGCCAATATTTACACAAAAGCTTGTATGTATAATGAAGATTCTAAATTGTAAAAATCGTGACTCTCGGACCAAAACTGGGGCCCCAGGCGGGGATCAAAATTTAACATAGAACTACATATGAAAAATGTTTAAAAATTTTCTTCTCAAGAACCACTTCACCAAAAATAACAATACATACACAAAAGCTTGTATACATAGTGAAGATTGTAAAAATCGTGACCCCCGAACAAAAGTGGGGCCCCAGGAGGGGTTTAGATTTTAACATATATAGGAAAATGTTTTAAAATCTTCTCAAGAACCATCGTGCAACTGTTTGGGATATTACTATGCATACATGTACATCCTTAAATAATGTAGATTCAAAAAATTGTAACTCCCGGACAATTGATGGGCACCAAGAGGGGTTCAAAATTTAAACATTTTAAAAAACAAAGGAAAAGTTTAAAAATTTTCTTCTCAAGAACTACAATGTTTTAGTTAGTGGAATATCTATGCATGCATCCTTCGCTTATGTAGATTCCTAATTCGTAAAATCGTGACCCCCGGACCAATAATGGGGCCCCAAGATGGGGTCAAAGTTTATTATAGAAATATAAAGGTAACAGGTTAAAAAATCTTCTTCTCGAGAACTACAATGCTTCAATTTGTGAGATTACTATCATGCATACAACCTTGGATAATGAAAGTTCGACAGTTTTAAAATAGTGACCCCTGGACTAATACTAGGGACCCAAGATGGGTTTAAAGTTAAATGTAGAAGTACCGGTATATATGGAAAATGTTTAAAAATCTTCTTTTCGAGAACTACAATGCATCAATTTGTCAGATAACTACGTAAGCACCCTCAAATAGTGTAGATTCGAAATTATCAAAGCCGTGACCTCAATCTAATACTGGGGCCCCAAGAGGTGTTCAAAGTTTAGCATAGAAATATAGAGGGAAAATGTTGAAAAATCTTTTTCTAGGGAACTATAATGCTTCAGCTTGTGAGATAACTATGCAAGCATCCTTAAATAATGTAGATTCCAAATAATTAAAACTTTAGCACTGGACTAATACTGTGGCCCCAAAAGGGGTTCAAAGTTTAACATAGAAAGATATATTGAAAATGTTTTTAAAAAGTTCTTCTCGAGAACTATAATGCTACAGTTTGTGAGATTACTATGCAAGGATCCTCAAATTGTGTAAAATCTAATGTAGTGGAACCAAGAGTTATCTTTCTTAATGTTCTGTACAGTCTGAGAGTTATTCCTCTTGAAGTGGAACTCTTCTACGTTCAGTTTTTCAGGTTGTGTACGTGCGGTCCCACCGCAGTGCTACACATTTTCATTCCTATGTTACTATTTATGTTGTTCAAGCCAACCATAAACCTCGGACCATTACTGGCTCCCCAGAAAGGGGTTCAATGTTTAAAATAGAAAAAGCATATGCTACGAAATGTAATGTTACAAGGAACTGCTGTTCAGGTGAGCGATGTGGCCCATGGGCCTCTTGTTCATTGATAAGTTGAACATCAGTATATGAAAATATATTTAATTTATTACTGAAAATTCATGTTCATGAAAAATTAATGGAACGCACCACAGTATGAACCTATTTGTTGACAGCTAAACATTCAGGTATTTTTTTTTACAGTGAAAAATAAATAGTGAAACGGTTTTTGTTAGTACCAAATCCACATTGTAAAAGCTGAATACGCTCCCTACTTTGCTATTCACTCACAATAATCACAAATTATAATTGATCCGAGATTCCTCTGACTCTCGGATTAAACAATCACGAGTGTCGGTATTTAATTTTTTTTAGTTATTTTAAAATCTGTCCACATGTATATATACGTATGTCTCTACTTTAATTTTCCTGAAATGTTCAATAAATATTATTTGCAGGGATGTATACTAGTTGTATATACGTCCCTGTTATTTGTGATACTGGTAAAAGATGCATCGAGGTTTGAAAAAATAATGCTTTTTGCACTAAACGTTGGGAAGTATTAGCCAAGCCGTTTTCTGTGACGTCCGCGCGCCAATCAAATCCTTTATTGGTAAATTCTAGAGGATTTCCGAGTTTAACATACGTAAACATGGCCGAAAAACAGAAAGGTATGTTAGCACGTGTTTATCAAACACAAATAATATGGCAATTGATGTGGGTGCCTAGTTGTTTTCTATGTTAATAATTATAATCTATTGTCATATATACAGTAGAATTAATGGGCTATTTTTATTCTTTGTGCGATTATGAATAAAGTTTTGGAGGAAACTCGGTCTGGTGTAAGATTAGCGAGGCAAAGTTAAAACATCTATATTATCATTTTAACTACTTATATCATCTCTACTGATTACCAAAAATTGTTTGTAGAAGTATGCTAATAATTAATATTACATAATCATGATGCTCATTTGTGTATATTTAGAATGAAATGATGGTGATCGATAGTCTATATTTATGATTCACAAAAATTAAAATTTGTATGACAACTCAAAAGTTCAGAGTGTTTTACAATACCAGTGCATAAAAAGTGCCTGTTTGGGAGGGTGACAGTTGAAATCCCCCCCCCCCCCCCCCCCGAAAACCTTTGTCAGTCAACCGACACGAAGCGTTGACAAAACGTGAGACTTTGGATCATCTGTGAGCTCATCTTCAGAAGTTTATGGTCCCAGAGCCAGATCTGTGCTACAAGAAATCAGTGACAGTGTAAACATCAGAGATGCTAGCTGCAGGTCTGTAGCTCCCGGTCTGAAAAAATTTTGGATGGACGACCTGGGAGCTACAGTGCCTCCCATAGTAAAAAACTGCAATTTACGGCACATAAAAAATTGAGCTGGTTTTGGGCTGATTAATCTAATATCCGAACACATCCTATAGAAATATTTGATTCCAAAAAATTCATTGGACATTTTACTACAGACATCATCACTTTACTTGCCTCTGATATTATTTTAAACTCCATCACCAGCCCCGTAAAGTGAAGTGGTGCAGTTTGTTTACATTTAAAAATGGCGACTCTCGAGCTCGATGTGAATTTCACATACCTCAATTTCCAAGGTCGGTAGTGTGTTAAGAGAAAGTTTGAGGCAAGTAAAGTACCGATATCGGCAGTAAATTGAATGAAGAATTTAAGGGTACATGTACTAATTTTATCCTCAGAATATGTTCGAAAATAGGGTTAATCAGTCCAAAACTAGTGCAAATTTTTGTGTGCCGTAAATTGCAGATTTTTACTATGGGAGGCACTGTAGCTCCCAGGTCGTCCATCCGAATTTTTTCAGACTGGGAGCTACAGACCTACAGCTACACAGATACATCATGGTAGGGGAAATGATAACACAATATGCATACTGTTTAAGCAATCAAGTCCCCTTCTGATGAAATTGACAGGGATATTTGCTTTCCTCTTTGCATATGTTTTTTAAATTGTAAACCTATACCTGTGCTAACACATTACATGTATATAGAGGTTCATTCTGATTTTATCTACAGAGGAGCTGATGGAAGACTCTGAAGAGGGCGAGGACTGGGAGGAATGTGAGGACCAGACAGAGGTCAGCAAGGTCACCTGTCTCTTCTGCTCCATGACCTTCACCTCTGCAGAGGACACCTTCACACATTGTCAGAGTGCACATGACCTTGACCTGATTAAATGGAGCAGACAGCACGGACTGGATTGCATACAGTACATCAAGATGATCAACTTTATCAGACTAAAGGTATCCCCTCCCCCATTGTTTGAAAGTGTAGGAGAAGTAAGTTATAAAAGGGGTTGATATTATTGACTTTTTAACTCATTACAAGTCATATATTTCATGATGATCACGATTGACTAGTGATGAAATGGTTTCTGCGACACTTTTTTGCAATTTCAAGTTTGTTAAAATTTTAAAACAACATATTTAAAAAATATTTGCAGTTATTAGTTTCTTGTAAACCTCACGAAAACTTCATGCACATAATTACTGTAAATTAAAGTTGGTTTACAGTGTAAGGTACTGATGTGTCCATCAGAGGGAAAGCTCATGTATTCATTGGTGGATAACATGTTTATTTTTTAAGTTGGTTTTTAATTTTATAATATCCAACTATTTAGCTCGTCCATTCAAAAGCTGTAAAATGTTAAGAAATACACTGTACATTTATTTGTTCAGAATTTACTACACCTAAACCATCAAACCAGCCTGATTACAATCACACGTTCGCAGCTTTATTTTGTTTTGATTGCCATATGTAGGTATGAAGAAGCTCTGTAAGAGGGGAAATGTGGCTGAACTTTATATTGACAAAATTATAAATCAGTCGAGTTTTGGCTCTCAGATTTCTGAAAACAAAGTGAGCTTTATTTTTGATTATATTTGGTTAATATATTTATTGAAGTGTTTGAGGTACGCACCATATGAATGGTTGGAAAATTTCACAATCTTTCCTTATGATAATATATAAACCCCAAGTTAAAGTTGTGAAGCTTCCTCAGACCTTCATGTAACAACCAAGGAGCTAGTGAAATTGAAATTTCAACCAGACTCCAATTAACCATTTTACAAAGCTGCAATACTCTATTGCAAGGCAAGTTGATATACTATTAATATGGGTATTATGGTGAAGCTATAGTCAGTAGATGATAAAATGATGTAAAGGAAACAGTTGCTGTTACATCATATTTTATCAAACCACATAAAACTTCTTTCAAAATGCAAAAATAATTCTTCACTAAGTCTTGTAAACTAGTATCTTCAATCTTTCCTCACCCTAGTGATTCAGAAATGAAATGAGTGATTTTTAGCTCACCGAGACGAAGTCAAGGAGAGCTTATGCTATACCCTCGGCGTCGGCGTCGGCGGTGGCGTCGGCGTCCGGACCTGGTTAAAGTTTTTGTTGCAGGTCCTGTATCTAAGCTATTACTTGTCCTATCTTCACTAAACTTGCATGGATGATGCATCTGGACCTACTTATGGACTTGAAAGACTTGGATGCTGAATCTGGGTCCTAAATTTCAGATGCTGGAGGAGGAAAAGGTTGTTGGAGCAGGTTAAAGTTTTTGTTGCAGGTGTCCTTTGATAGCAATATCTTAGTTACTGCTGGTCCTTACTTCACCAAACTTGCATGGATGGTGTGTCTTATGATACTGATGCACCACACAGGCTTAAGTGCTGAATCTGAGCTATAGGTTTCGGATGCTGGAGGAGGTTAAGGTTGTTGGACCAGGTTAAAGTTTTTGTTGCAGGTGCCCATTGATAGCAATATCTAAGTTACTACTGGTCCTAACTTCACCAAACTTGTATGGATGATGGGTCTTATGATACTGATGCACCTGACAAGCTTGAATGCTGAATCTGAGCCATAGGTTTCGGATACTGGAAGAGGTTAAGGTTTTTAGAGCTGGTTAAAGTTTTTGTTGCAGGTGCCCTTTGATGATGATATCTTAGTTATTACTTGTCCTTACTTCACCAGACTTCCATGGATGGTGCGTCTTATGATACTGATGCACTTGACAGGCTTGAATGCTGAGTCTGAGCCATAGGTTTCGGATGCTGGATAAAGTTAAGTTTTTTGGAACAGGTCACATGTTAATAGATGATAGTACTTTTTCAAATTTGCATAGTTGATTTAACTGTAATATGAATGAATCGCAGAGGTAGCTTCAGATGCAGAGCTTGATCTCCATTATCAAGGATGCTAAAAAATAAATCTTAGTTATTACTGGTCCCTACTTCACCAAACTTGAATGGATGGTGTGTCTTATGATACAGATGCACCTGACAGGCATGGATGCTGAATCTGAGCCATAGGTTGCGGATGCTGGAGGAAGTTAAGGTTTAAATTGCTAGTGCCCTCTAATGATGATATCTTAGTTATTACTGGTCCAAACTTCACCAAACTTGCATGGATGATGTGTCTTATGATACCAATGCACCTGATGCGCTTGAATGCTGAATCTGAGCCATAGGTTTCGGATGCTGGATGAGGTTTAGTTTTTTGGAACAGGTCACATGTTTTATAGATGATAGCTTGCATAGTTGATTTAACTTTATTATAAATTAAACGCAGAGGTTGCTTCAGATGCAGAGCCTGATCTCCATTATCAAGGATGCTAAAGAAATCTCCTACCTCACTCAAACCTGCTCGATAGATAGATATGTTTGTTGATAAATGATATAACATGATTCCTATGATATAGTATTGTATGATATGAAACAATATTGTTTGATATGATACAATATGATATCATATGTTATATTATAAAAAGTTATACATTACGATATGATATTGTATCAATTTTTTTGATATTTTATGATATGATATTGTGATGTATAGAATTGTATATAATGATACAATATTGTATTATAATAATATTATATTGAATTTTTAATTTTTATTTTATCACATGATACAATTACATAAAATATTGCAAAATATTATATTGTATCCTATGATACAATATTGTATATTCTATAATATTGTATCAGACAATATTGTATAATATGATATTGGTTTCTGTAATATAGAATTATATCATATGAAATTGTATTATATGATATTGTAATATTATATAATATTGTATCATACGATATTGTATGATATGATATTGGTTTATATGATATATTTTCATATCACATAAAATTGTATAATATGATATTGTAATATATATTATTGTGTCATATGATTCAATATGTATAATATAATAATGTATTTTATAATATTTTACTTTATCACATAATATTGTATCATTTGATAAGATACAATGTTGGAATCAAATTATATATATTGTATTATATTTTATGATATTGTATTATGTGATCAAATACAATAAGGTATAAAACAATACAATGTCATATCATACGTTACAATATCATATCTCATTATTGTTTATTACGGTATTTAATTGTATTATATGATATATATTATAAATATGACATGATGCAATATTCAATTTTATATCATTGTATTGATTAACATATGAACATATGATTATCATAAAAAAAAATTTATCAGGTGATATACGATATTTTGTCAAAACAGAATCCATGAATATCCAAGATCATAAAGTATGATTTTCATATAAAATGATAAAGGTGGTCTTATGAAGGTGATGTCTCATAAGGGTGATGCTCCGTCTCGGTGAGCTTAGTAATCTATGATTACCTATGTTTCAACTCTGGAAGAAAAGACATTTAAAGTTTTTATTAAACTGTAGATACAATAATACTGACTATACCTGCTTATAAACAACAAATTACATGTAATCAGTATTCTGTGTTTGAACAGAAACCCCCAGCAGGAGAGGTCAGATCTTCCTTCACTCACGGAGCACCACCCTGGGAGAGCAGTGAATTCATGAACCCGGCCGACCCAGAGGACCTGCTCCTTCAGTATGGTAAGGTGTTTGTAAGAGAAAAAAAATCAAATGTTAATTGATTGGCGTAGTCACCCTAGTAGTGTCATGAATTGTGACAACCATTGAAAGGTGTCAACAAAAATGGTGCTCCTTGCAATATGATTATGTATAATAAGTTTTTTTGCAAAATCTGTTTTCTCTGATGGGTCTCTTGACTTTTCATAATTTTTTCTTAAATCAAAGAAAAAAACTATCTTTCAGATATTGAAGATGATATAGAGGAAGATTTTACAAACAGAGTTATAGTCCCTGATAGTGCTTCATCTGGTGGAGACCGACTGACCAATCAGAAGCTGTCCATGCTTGCGGTGGAACAGAACGGTGTCAGTCAGACAGAGTCGGAGACGATGGTCGCCCGCCTCCAGGATACAGAGCAGCGAGTCCGACAGCTCGAGGAGGAACTGAACAGAGTTCTGGGAGATTTTGACAAAGTCAAGTGAGTCTCCTTAGACACAGGAAAAATAAGGGTTTTTCTTCCCTAAACACATTCAATGTGATTCAAAGTTGTAAAATCAAGTGAATTAAGTTTTGGTTTCTACATGAGGTCAAAAATTTTGTAATAAAATGCACTTGGCTAGTATATTTTTTTTTACAAGATTTGAAAAAAGGGTATTAGATACCGGTATCTCAATTTTTTCCTAACTATAAAAATTTTGAAAAGTTGAGTCATATAACTAACAAAGCTTATCAATGCTGCAGCATTTGTTTAGTTGCATTGGTGCTTGAGAAACTAATCAATTGTTGTGTGCCTATGTTGAATTTGCAAATGATCGAGAATCAAATTGTTGTTGAATCTTATCATTAACTGTAAACCAAAATTCTCCTCGTAGAAAAGTTGCTCAAGACCTTCTGATGTCACAGCCCAGCCAGCCAATCAGTGCAGACAATGCGGTGCAGATGTTGACCGAGGATGAAGATGATGTTTATTTTGGATCCTATGCTCATTTCAGTATCCACCAAGAAATGCTGAAAGTATGTACCTCATAGTATAACGATAAATCAGAATGGGTTACCAGTAAGTTAGAAACTAGAAAAACATTTTTTGAACACATCTACAGTGTGTATTTCTGTGAAATTGTTAAGTATTCTTAGTGTAAAACTTGATAATTTTACCATTCTGAAAAATCTCATTTTAATACTGACTGTGATTAATTTTCCAAACCGGCTAACTCTTTTCTTCTGCTCAAATTAAAGATTAAGTTTCCCAGTTATAGTATACTCTCCATGTTATGTTCAGAGATATTATCATAGACGGGTATGGGGGATTTCTATTGAATGAATTTACGAAGTACATGCAATAACTCTAGTTTGCCTCATCTTACCCTGTTTTCTAGGACAAGGTCCGGACGGAGAGTTACCGGGACTTCATGTACCAGAACCCCGCCCTGTTCAAGGACAAGGTGGTGCTAGACGTGGGCTGTGGGACAGGGATCCTCTCCATGTTCGCTGCTCGGGCAGGGGCCAGGAAGGTCATTGGGGTGGACCAATCAGAAATTGTGTATCAGGCGATGGACATTGTGAGGTACGTACTGTACAAGTGTTTAACAGAAACAAGGACTGCGGGCCACAATAATCCATCACTTCACCTTGTGTTACCAACCATATTTTGAAAATGGTACAACTTTTTTTTTTTTTTTTTTTTTATAATTTATTTATTTTTTGAAATACAAGCATACACACAATTACACCCTCAAAAACCACACACAAACACACCAACTCACACACTCGCCATCATATTTTAAATAATATACTTTTTCAAATTGCGCTAAGCAGTGGTTACTTGCTTGAAAAAAAAAAAAGTAATAACAAATAGCAACAAAAAAACAAAAAAGTCAGGAAAAGGAAAAAATTGTTGTAAAGTTCATAATACACAAGAAAGAAAAAAAAAACATAAAACAAATAAGAGACAAAGAGAAAAGTTAGTAGTCAAATATTTCTTTCCAACTATCCCACTGTTTTTCAAATTTATGCACTTTAGAACTTTGAATTGCAGCATATCTTTCAACATTATATTTTATCTTTAAATGACCAAGAAAACCAATTAGTTTTGGCACCTTGTTCAACATCAGACAAGAAAATAAGTATTGTTTCATAGATAGAATAATATAATTAATAACTTTGTTATGACATGTTAATGGAGCTTCACCGAACATGATATTTAATACATTAAACCCAATCCTTTCAGAAGTCTTTCTGTAAATATGAAGACTCAGTTCACTCCACAGAGTATGTATAATATCACAAGAAAAAAAAACATGGACTATGGTTTCTACATTTTTCTTACAAAATCCACAGCTGTCTAAAGACTTGATATTAATTTTTTTAAGGTAATACCCAACTGGAAGAATTCTGTGTAAAATTCTAAACTGTAACCACTGAACAGAAGAATCATGAGTTGTTTTAAAACAAATCTTAAAAACATCATTTACTGAAATATCATCAACACCATATGGAGTTAGTTCTGTTCTCCATTTATTTATAGCAGTTGGTACATCATCTTTCTCATTCAAATAGTTGTAAATAATTTTGGTACATTTTTCTGATATTAAAACAGGTTGCAAAAAAACTGGCATACATGGATTAGGAATTCTTTTTACAGAACTCCTGTCAATAGATAATAGTTTCAAATATTTAAAAATAGATGTTGTAATGTTATTATATTGCATAATACATATGTCATTGAGGTTATATATGCGTTTAAATACATCAAAAGCTAAAACATTACAATCCTCATCAAGAAAATCTTGCACTACCTTTACCCCACTTTTATACCAGGATTTATAAAAGATTGTTTTGTTGGCTACTTTTATATTGGAGTTATACCATACTGGAACATTTAAAATGTTGTCTTTAATGGTTGGGTGGTTATTAATAGTTTTTATATAACATGACCAAGAATAGAGAACATCTTTCCAAAAAGCATTGTTTTCTTTATGTAGACATTCCAATACAAAAGTGTCTCCAAAATCATATAATTTCTGTAAAAAATCATGTCCATTGATGGTGTAAAAAATATCCATCCATGGTTTATATGATTTTGTTAACCTTTTTATCCATGAACATTTAAGGGCTGTAATAAAGTTGTTTATATCCACCATTTTTATACCCCCTGAAAAATAGTCTTGTGTTATAATTGATCTCTTAACTTTATCTACCTTAAGTTAGATTTCCACAAAAATTCAAAGATACATTTATATAGGTATAAAATTGTCTCCCTTTTTGGAGTAGGCAGTGAAATAAATAAATGGTTTAATTTTGGGATAAGCAAACTTTTAATAACAGTAACTCTGCCAATAGGAGTAAGAATTCTTTTTTTCCACTGTTCAATGAGTGCAGAAATTTTTGGGATTTGAAGCCAAAAATTAATATCTATAATTTCTTTAAGATCAACTGAAAACTGAATACCTAAAAGATTAAAGGTTGTAGATCCCCAATCCAATTTCCATCTTGTATGATGATAGACTTGATCAGAAAATTTTTTAGAACCAATCCAAATTATTTTTGTCTTACAAGTATTTATCTTCAAGCCAGAAAAACTGGAATAAAAATCAATTGTATCTAAAGCTGCAAAAAGAGATTAAGGTGAACCATCAAGGACTAGTGAAGTGTCATCTGCATATTGTGATATTTTGTGTTCTTTGTTATTTATACAAATACCCTTTATGTCCTTGTTTTGCTTAATCAGCATTGCAAGGATCTCAGCACATAGGATAAATAAATATGGAGCAACAGGGTCTCCTTGTCTACAACCCCTCTGTATATCAAATTGTTTTGATAAAAAGCCACTCTGTAATATAGTGGCCGTAAAATTGGTGTTTAAAATCTTTATCCACTGTATAATATTGTCTCCAAAACCAAAAAACTCTAGAACTTTATATTTAAAAGACCAAGACATTGAGTCAAAGGCTTTTTCAAAATCTATAAGAACTAAAAGACCTGGAATATTTTTAAATTAAGTATAAGACATTATATCATAGATAAATCTAGTGTTTTCCCCTATGTATCTACCCTGGTACAACTGGTACAACTTATTTAAATGTTTGAAGATTCATTTATCCAGATGATTCATTACATCAAGATAATTGGGTTGAACAGAAGCAGTTTAGATAAATGAGGGCACACTGATTTTTTAGCTCACCTGAGCCAAAGGCTCAAGTGAGCTTTTCTGATCACAATTTGTCCGTTGTCTGTCGTCGTTGTCGTTGTAAACTTTTCACATTTTCATCTTCTTCTCAAGAACCACTGGGCAGATTTCAACCAAATTTAGCACAAAGCACCACTAGGTGAAGGGGATTCAAGTTTGTTCAAATGAAAGGCCACGCCCTTTTTAAAGGGGAGATAATTGAGAATTATTGAAAATTTGTTGGTATTTTTCAAAAATCTTCTTCTCAAAAACTGTTTGGCCGGTAAAGCTTAAACTTGTGTGGAGGCATCAACAGGTAGTGAAGATTCAAGTTTGTTCAAATCATGGTCCCCGGGGGTAGGGTGGGGCCACAATTGGGGGATCAAGTTTTACATAGGAATATATAGAGAAAATCTTTAAAAATTTTCTTCTCAAAAACTTTCAGGCCAGAAAGATTCAAATTAAAATGGGAGCATCCTCATGTAGTGTAGATTCAAGTTTGTTCAAATCATGGTCCCCGGGGGTAGGGTGGGGCCACAATTGGGGGATCAAGTTTTACATAGGAATATATAGAGATAATCTTTAAAAATCTTCTTCTCAAAAACTATTTGGCCAGAAAAGCTCAAATTAAAATGGAAGCATCCTCAGGAAGGGTAGATTCAAGTTTGTTCAAATCATGGTCCCCGGGGGTAGGGTGGGGCCACAATTGGGGGATCAAGTTTTACATAGGAATATATAGAGAAAATCTTTTAAAAAATTTCTTTTAAAAACTATTTGGCCAGAAAAGCTCAAATTAAAATGGAAGCATCCTCAGGAAGTGTAGATACAAGTTTGTTCAAATCATGGTCCCCGGGGGTAGGGTGGGGCCACAATTGGGGGATCAAGTTTTACATAAGAATATATAGAGAAAATCTTTTAAAAAATTTCTTTTAAAAACTATTAGGCCAGAAAAGCTCAAATTAAAATGGAAGCATTCTCAGGAAGTGTAGATTCATGTTTGTTCAAATCATGGTCCCCGGGGGTAGGGTGGGGCCACAATTGGGGGATCAAGTTTTACATAGGAATATATAGAGAAAAACTTTTAAAAAATTTCTTTTAAAAACTATTTGGCCAGAAAAGCTCAAATTAAAATGGAAGCATCCTCAGGAAGTGTAGATACAAGTTTGTTCAAATCATGGTCCCCGGGGGTAGGGTGGGGCCACAATTGGGGGATCAAGTTTTACATAAGAATATATAGAGAAAATCTTTAAAAAAATTTCTTTTAAAAACTATTAGGCCAGAAAAGCTTAAATTAAAATGGAAGCATTCTCAGGAAGTGTAGATTCATGTTTGTTCAAATCATGGTCCCCGGGGGTAGGGTGGGGCCACAATTGGGGGATCAAGTTTCACATAGGAATATATAGAGAAAATCTTTTAAAAAATTTCTTTTAAAAACTATTTGGCCAGAAAAGCTCAAATTAAAATGGAAGCATTCTCAGGAAGTGTAGATTCATGTTTGTTCAAATCATGGTCCCCGGGGGTAGGGTTGGGCCACAATTGGGGGGATCTAGTTTTACATAGGAATATATAGAGAAAATCTTTAAAAATTTTCTTCTCAAAAACTATTAGTCCAGAAAAGCTCAAGTTTGAGTGGAGGCATCATCAGGTAAGGTAGATTCAAGTTTGTTCAAATCATGGTCCCTGGGGGTAGGGTGGGGCCACAATTGGGGGATCAAATTTTACATAGGAATATATAGAGAACATCTTTAAAAATTTTCTTCTCAAAAACTATTAGGCCAGGAAAACTCAAATTAAAATGGAAGCATCCTCAGGAAGTGTTGATTCAAGTTTGTTCAAATCATGGTCCCCGGGGGTAGGGTGAGGCCACAATTGGGGGATCAAGTTTTACAATCCTTAAAAATATTCTGGGAAAGTTTTCGGTCCAAAACTCAGTACTTAGTGTGAAAGCACAGGTTATGAGATTAAAGGTAGATTTCAGTTTGATGAAACCATGATTCCCTAGAGAATAGTGGGGCCACGAAATGGGGAGGGGGGGGGGGTTTATAGGAATAGAGAAAAATCTTCTTACAGGTACAACAACAAAAGGGGCTTTACTAAAAAATAAGAGGTGGATAAAAATTGGCAGATTTTCAAATTTTTTTTAAGATCTACTGTACTCAGTTGTCAAGATATTTTGATACTGTAATGCTAATTTGATCAGAATTAAGGCAATTGTTGCTCAGGTGAGCGATGTGGCCCCTGGGCCTCTTGTTTTTCACTTGATCTTCACATTTAAAAACATAATTATTGCATGTGACTAGTGTATACATGCAGAAAACATTTTCTTGTAATTATGATTCAGAATCACTTGCTAGTGATTTAAACATCAATAGTGCAGTGTTAAAAAATTATTGGCAAAAACCTTGTGAGACAATTCTTCCATGTTAAACCTCTGACTACTAGAATGTTTGAACCATAATGGTTCAAACATAAATTTCTTCATTTATTTTAAACTTTTAATCTCTTGATCTCTTGAAGTTTTATCAAGGTCCCTTGTATTAGAGTTATCAAGTGTCTCCTTAAAAAATGTATTCATACCTCTTTAAATTTTTAAATATATAAATCCAAATCAATTTTCAGAGAGAATGGATTGGATGATGTGGTGACTTTGCTGAAAGGGCGGATAGAGGACGTGGAATTACCGGTGGATAAAGTGGATATCATCATCTCCGAGTGGATGGGCTACTTCCTCCTATTTGAGTCTATGTTGGATTCGGTCCTGTATGCCAGGGACAAATACTTACAGCCTAACGGAGTGGGTCAGTAGACAGCAAGCCTTGATTGATGTATACGATGCCTTATGTAGGGGTTGACTCTTTAACATGAAGCATTAAGATGTACAATCATTTACTAGATGCATGCTTTCACGTGTACTTAGTTAATTTGTTATGTGCTTATGAAAAGGTTAAACTTATGAGTATTGAACTCTCTAAAATGTTATCTTTACAAGGAGAGAAGTAGAATTTCAATTCAAGTCCCAAAAAAAGTATAAATTTGTACTCCAAGGCAAGCAAATAGTGAGCGTAATCATTTCCTATTTCGTGTATCAGAATTCTTTTAAATAAGATAGTAATTATGAATGGGAAATATCAAAATTTCATTAAGATTATAATATAACAATTTATATGTAGAGAAGTTCTTTATTTTGTAGTTCATCCAGATAGCTGTACAATTGTGTTAGCGGCCCTAGACGACCCTAACCTTCAGGCAAGTCATGTGACCTACTGGGATGATGTGTATGGTTTCAAAATGACCTGTATGAAGTCCGAGGTGATTAAGGAGGCCAGCGTAGAAATTGTGAAAGCGGAGAAAATTATCTCTGATCAAGTAGTGGTCAAGGTACAGCTTTACTTATTACAATTTGGTGTTTAGCTCTTGCGACATCATGTTGAGTTTCAGAGGTCAGAGTCTACTGAAATGAAAAAGACAATGATGAGAGAGAAGGGGAAAGGAAGATAAAGAGCAAGAGGATTAAATTGTCTAATGTATACTTTTCTGTAGAATTATATACTACATGTAACTGGAAGTTGCAAAGATAATACATGAACATTTTTTAAACCAATCCTAAGGCACATCTCTCTATCCATGCAAACACAGACATGAAATGTTACCAAACTTGTGTGATAATGATTTTCCATAATAAAATCAAATTGTACTGAAATTCAAGCAATTTTAGCTCAAATATTAAGTGACGTATAAGCTAACATTACATTTTATTTCTGACAGTTTTGTCCGAAAAGATATGACAGTCATAGTGATTAAGTTATATCAAGAGGACCTGGAGCCTTTAACATCCCTTTAGGGCTCTCGATCATCCTGTTGTTTTGTTTGTTGCAGACCCTGGATTCCTGTACCTGTTCAGTGACAGACCTACAGTTCTCTGGGGACTTCACCCTCACTGCGACCAGAGAGGGACAAATTAACGCCATTGTTGGCTACTTTGATATCTTCTTTCACAAAGGATGCTCCAAACAGGTAATGCCACAAAAAGATCATCCCATCAGGATAATTTAGATATTCCATCTATATAATTATCAATATTAAAATCGGACCTGCATGAATTTGCACCAATCAGTTTTTAATCTACATTATCTTGGATGTACATGTACTTGCCTTGGAAATTGATGTTCTTTACAAAGAGTTGACAGCAAGCAACATATGCACCCTCTCATACTCTGTTTGCAAAGGTGAAAGACACCTTATTTTTGTGTCTGCAGGCGGCTGCCCCCAACTTTAAGAAGAAACATCAATTTTTTTTAAACTATCATAGCTGAAGTAACCTACTGTAAATATGGCATCAGAAATCTATTGAAGAAATCAGAGCAATGTAGCTTAAGGGTCCCAGGCAGAAGTACTAAAATTATAGGAATAATTTTTTTAAACCCATTTTTTTGTTGCAGCCAGTTCTGATATTTGTGAGGACAATTTTTTTTTACTCTTTTTTTTTTATTTAATAAAGTTTAACATTGAACTAAATTAATTAATTCTCAATGTTAAGTATTCATAGATTTATGGTATCTGTTTTACTCTGTGTAGGTGAAGTTTTCTACTGGCCCAGGGGCAACGCCCACTCACTGGAAACAAACAGTGTTCCTGCTACAGCAACCAATAAAAGTCACCAAAGGTAGAAATGTCTCCAATAGCAATATCGCAAAACTTAATCAGTGATTACTATGTGTGTGGAGGACCATGATGAACTCTTGCTAGATAATGTATTAATAAATCGTTTACATGTAATTTGTTCTTTGGGTTAAGTTTTTTCAGATCTTGTTAGTGAGACCTTTTTTTTTTTTATAAAGGTTATTGACATAGATGTACAAAATTAATTTTTCTGAGAGCCTTGCATAATCAGCCTTGCATTATTAGCTTGCATATTTATGTATTTGCTTGTTTTTTTTTCCAGGTCAAACAATTAAAGGTCACCTAGTTTGTAAGAAGAACAGACGAGACCCCCGCTCTCTGGCCATTACAATGACTGTTGATGGGGCCACCCAGAACTTTATGATGCAATAAAAAAACCAAAAATAAAACTGTCTAGTTATTTTAGATTTCTTTATTAGGTTGTCCAGTCGAATGTAGATTCTACGTTTATCATCTTTTTCAAAATACAAAGTCTATGAGGGAGGGCAATAAAATTTAGCTAGACAAACTAAATTTTAAAAGAAGTCATTAATGTACATAAATTTCAAAATGTGCATACTCCCAGTAAGAATCTGATGTATAATACATAATAAGCTGTAAATATTTTGTATTTCTACAGATTGTAATTTTGAACTTGCTGAACGTAAAACAAAACTGGAAAGGATTAAATTGAAAATATGGACCTGCTTGCAGGTGATGTTAAACATGGATTCTGAACTAATTTTGGACAGATTTTGCCAAAGTTACATGGATTTTTATGAAATAATTGATTGAGACGAGTAGTCCTGGCTTACATGGAACTAATCACATGGAAATTGTGATGCAGTGCAGATTAGGGTAGATAAAAAATTCTTGACCAAGAATATTTCAGTTGAACACCATTCGTAAAAGGCATTGTCCATTATGTTTTTTCTTTCATTGCCCCAATACTTTCTACTATTATATAAGCCACTGACCAATGATTTTCTGTACATGTCTCACCTATGTGGACTTCATCACCTTATTGTACAGTAGAGATAAATCTATTTAGTGCAATATGGACTTGTTGCACGTCAGGAGAAACGGAACAATTATTGTACAGGTCAGAAAAGCACTGAAAACAAAATGATTTATTTTGAAAACAAAATTAATACAATGCAAACAACTTATTACATGTATACCATGTGAAAGGAGTAACTTCACACTGACCACGAGTTCTAGGTGTGCAATTGCGTGTAACAAAAGGTATAAGAGTTTATATTACCCACGTGCTGAAATCAAGATAGGAAAACAACTTGTATGGTTTATGCCTATTGATGAGTCGTGTTCAGCTCTAAGGGCAAGATCCAGTAAATGAAAGGTGCCACCAGGTAAAGAAATTCTAGATATAAATTCTTTTAATGATGCTTCATAACAATAGCTTTGTTTTGATGAGGTGTATAAGGCCTAAAATTGTTGGTAATCACTATGAAAAATCATGTTTTAAACTGTCATTTTCCATGAAATATGAAGGAAATAAGTAAGCTCACTTTTCATTTCAATGCCACTTTTTCAAAAGGGATAAATAGCTGGAAAGCAAACTACGATCAAATGTAAGCTTGTTGAGGTGGTATGGCTCCAGAGGCCAGTTTGTATACAAAGAAAATATCACAACTTGATGAAATTTGTCAAGAGTATTATTTTTATTATAAAAGTAGCAGTTATCAACATGAAGTAAAAAAATCTTTGTACAATTAACAGTAAAGAAAAAACCAACAAGAAAATATAAACATACTAGTATAAATAGAAATGATACCCAAAGTACTATGCAACATGGAATTTATCAACAGGATTACGTAGGGCATGGTTTAATAACAAAAAATAAACAGGATTTCAGTGCATGAAATGCAGTACAAATTGATTTCGACATATAAAATATTGATTTACCTAGCTAACAAAACAGCATCGCATTCCAATTTGCACCTGGCAAACTTTATATGATTTTATTTCATCTACCTGAAATATTCAGCTACGTATATTTATTTAATTAACATTACATGTATAAAAAAAAAAATCAGTTGTAATTGAGCAAATGATTGTAAGTTATCTTTAAACGTCTACATATACGAGGTACACATATACCTATACATAAACTGTTCTCAGTATTGCAATAATTATTATATAAGAAAGGTGGATGTACATATGTAACTTGGCCATTGTTATATACCAATGCAAAGATAATTCACATTCAAATATTAGGCAACAGAACTTATTTTTAAAATTATTTACAAAGAATCTTCATGTTATTAACTTGGATACAAACATTTGAGAGACTTAACTCACAGTTTTATAGTCTACCATTCTACAGCTTAATAAATTGAAATAAATTGTGTATATAAATTTTATATTGTTTTAATACATGTACTCAATTACAAATTATTCACATTCATTTCCAAATTAATATAATCCCTCATAAATAAATACGAGTTTTTGAGACAAAAGAACCCTGTAGTAAACTTACGAATAAATATTGCTGGATAATATTGTCTAGACTGAATATTGTTTTTTGAGGGAAATAAGCAAATAATGAACAAAAAATACAAACATTGTGTCAAACAATGCTGTCACATGAATGTTGATTGAAAATTCAGTCTTTCAAAATGCCAGAATCATAAATTCTATTCACTCAGTTTTTATTATGTGCTGGTTAAATAAATTTGTTAACAACCATTTTAGAAAAGCCTTTGTTAATAATAATAATAAGTTACAACTTTCTAGCAATGAATAATGTTATACATTATGCATCTGACATAATACCATAATGATTTTTAAATTAACATAAACATCTTTAATATCTTAATAAGGTATGACAAATGCAGGAAACTTCATATAATGAAGGTATTATTTCCCTTACGGGAGAAAGCATTCACAAAGTACATTGAAATTCTCACATAAAATTGCCACTCAAATGAAATAGAGTGCAATATTAATGTTTGAAATATGGATTTCACTGGGTCACATACAGATCAAACTCTCTGTTGCTGACAGTTTACAAAACAACTTCTACAAAATTAATCTTTCTCCCACAGTTACAGTCAATGTATAAAAGAAAAACAGATCTAATGAATAGTATGGGCCAATAATGGCTTTGTTGCTACAATGGTAGGCATTGTTCAGTTTTAATGATTGCATGAATATGGATTAATATTTGCGTTTGTCCATATTTGGGCGTAACATGAGAGCCCCGTCGATCCAGATGTTGGGTCGGTCGAGCATCGCCTGCCATAACGAAATCTCTTCTCCGTGAGCATCCATCCAATCGACTGCCTTACCAAAACTCTTACCTTAAATATGAAGAAAACAATTCAATTTGAGCTATCAATAATATTCTTTATTGTGTACCATTAAATTGCATTAACAGTCTTTACATTTCATTGGTACAAGTACCTGTACAAGCATTAAATAAAGACATCTGAGATTTCAAACAACCATTAGCTTCTATTACAAATTAATTATGATGTGAAAATAAAGACTACTCCCAAATTTCGACCTTCAAGAAATGTTAATGAGATTGAGTTTGAGTTCACCAAAGGACTTTTAACTGAATAGCTATAATCAAAAATGCCAACTCAGAGATTGGGTCAGATTTTATCCTCCAACTTGCCATTGATCATGTGATATTAAGATAGGAAAACTCACCAACTCTAAAACTGACCCTGAATATACCCATGAACTCATTGCTGAGATATATAAAAGGAGCACTCACCGACTCCGAGATTGAGCCTGAGTCCCCCTAGGAACTCATTGCTGCTCAGTTTGTCGTGGTCCCACACGGTCAGCTCCACGCACCGCTCCTTCAAGTCAGTCTTGTTCACGTCCTCAAATATAAACGTGTGATCCCAGTGAGGGTTACAGTTGCGTTTGACTACACCTGTCTTTTGCTTTAGGCCTCGTTGTTTGTCTGGCAACAAGTACCTGTTTGATACAAATTTTGTCAGCTTTTAAAGGCTGTCTATTTGTGTTGATATTATATAAATTTAGAATGAGGCAAAAGTTTGGATATCAAGAGAAAACAAATTACCTAAATATATGTGTATAGGGTGTCAAAATGCATAAGAATTTATCTAAATTTTTTATAAAACAAAAAGCGTCAAGTTATCATTTTACTGATTATGAAATCATCCTATCTGTAACATCAAGAGGAGTGTCTAGCAAATTTTCAAAACATGTACTGCGTTTGCGGTCAATTCTAATTTGATAAAATAAACATACTAGACATATTATCTATACACTATGATACCTAGATGTTTCTTACCCTTTGACGAATGGATCAGAGAATCCCCCACTGCGTACAGCTGTCAGGTTGCGGGCCTCCTTTATCAGCACGTGTAGCTGACCTTTAGGACCCCCGACCTCTGACCTTCCCTTTCGGAACTTCTTCTTGGAGGGAGAGGCTGTGGTGTCCTCCTTCCTGACTTTCTCTGGGGGCACGTACTTGATGCTCAGGAACAGGTCCCCCTTGTAAGTCAAATTAGCAGCTGGCACCGATTCAATCTACAAAACACACAGAAACTAAACAAGAGTCCTATGCTGGGTGACATTTAAAATAAAATCTCTACATTATTCTTTACCATTGTTTTCCCACAATTTTCATAGTTTGATTAATTTGTGTGCATCAACATCTGATCAGGAATCTATGAGTATTGTTCTTTTCCAATCCATTTTTGCGTTATAGAAAAAATTCCACAGATTAAGGTGTTTTGCTCCATATATATAATTATCTTACAATTCAGTTCTTTAAAATTATAATATCATTTTCAGCATATTTACATTTCACTTTTACATACAATGAAATACCTTAAAAAACAAGATAACTAGACATCATTAAGATGGTAATCATCTCAAAGGGCCCGCTTAAATAAGGGCAATAGGATGAAAAGCATTTCAGAGGATTTTGCTTATATCTTAACCTAAGCCTTCAACATTTTCCAGTTGGCATATTGAGACTCTAGTTCTAGCTCATTACCCCATACCTATAAAAGGCATTTTTTAAAATTTAATCTAAGCAAGATTAAGCAAAAGGTACTAAATAATATTTGGTCTAAAATAGATTTTAAAGAGATCTGCTATGACCTTCACTTTTGATATTGAAAGACATTGAAACTTGGTTCAAGGTCACCATACAACCTTCACCCAAAAGCTCTGTTTATGTGACATATGAGCCAGTTTGGACCTAGGGGATGCAAAATATGAAGAAGTCAAGGTTTTTTTTCCACATAATTCTACAATGACCTTGACCTGAGATCTAGAATCTTGGTTCAAGGTCACTGAACACACTTTAAACAAAGGCACTCTGTGGGTCAAGTTTGAGCCAGATTGGGCCAAAGGAGGAGAAGATATGCCCCAGACAAGTGATCTTGGATGGAAAGACGGATGAAAGGACAGACTGATCACTAACGGTTGCCCACAAAGCGGTTCCTAATTAACCTGTTCTAACATTCTATTAGTGAAACCTTTATGCATTTGTACTAAAAGTGTCTCAAAATTTTGTTTTTTAGTCAAGGATTCAAACTCTGTCTTTTAGCTGACATCGTGTAATAACAAATTCTCCCCTACTTTCAAATTAAAATTTCATGACAGAAGTAGTACTTCTACTTTTATTAAATGATCGACTGTACTACAATGTATAATTTTTCAACTGCAATAAAGATTGCACTGTAAGAAAAGGAAAAATAATTAATCGTAAAAATGTTATTGCTAAATTATAGATCCATAAAAGTTTCTTTGTCTAACCCTGGAGAGAGGATAATAAACTGCAGAGGGAAACAGATGTTACGTAATAAACCAGTCCTACAGGAACAACTGTCATCTATATTTAATACACAACATGCAGACTTTGGAGCCCACTTCCTGTGTTCATACATAGACAAAGCCACAGAGGATTCCCTGCTTAATTTATTCAGTTTTCACCAAAAAATGAAATTCTTAAAATTCTGAATTTGTTTATTGTTCCAATCCATTTGTTTGCACTCTTGATACATAATTTATTGTTTTGTTGAGTTTCCAAGCATAACTGATGGGGTGTGCTATATCTGACTTAAAAAGTATCAATAATTTAATTTTAATGAGAAAATGGTTATAAAAATAGTACAGCACTGGTATTTTCTCAACCCAAAGAAAGCGTAAAATTTTTATGGGCAGACTGCTCTGAATAATAATTTTTCAAATAAATTCCTGCATAGTGCTTGTAATAGGAAATAAGGCATACCTTATTGAGTCGTTAATTCAGAGGCAATTGATAGGCCAGTGTCGATGTGTTTTTTTAAAATGTTTGTTTGAACCTAACTGTTAAAAATAAGCTGTACATAGCAGTTTGAGTCCACCCAATGATCTAGATCCCTAACCAAACTTACTCTTTCTTGGAGAGGGTACCACTTGGCCGAGGATTCTCCGAACCGGAAGTAATCAAAGTTAATGGTGACCTCTCCAAGGAAGTCGTTGCGTCCGAAGCGGTCGTTGTGCCACACCGTGACCCACAGGGTGCGATTCTCCAGCTCACTCTTAGATATCAGGTACTGTATAAACAACGAACACACATTAATTATGTACTTCATGTGTAACATGTATTATCAAAGGTAAGGTAGCAAGTACTGTTACGAAAATTACACACCAATTATTGTCATATGCCATAAGCTCAAAGATATAACAAAAACAGTAAAATTTCAAATCTACTGTTAATAATGGTATTTATAAGCCATGGTAGATGAAATCTAGATAGTGAAGCATTATGTAGAGTGACAGTTTGTGTTCCATTAGGTACTGAATAATAATTAAAATAAAACACTAAAATTTTCTTTAAAGCATGTTTTAGCAGTACATGCATGGTGACGAAAGTTTTGAATTGAGTCAACTTTTCCCCCTCTGCAGCATGTTGCCTGAGGTGGTAATTAATGTAGTGGTTTTAAGCCTCACCCTGAGTGTCTGCTCAAACACAGGATTGAGGGTGTTCTTGATGATCCAAGTCTTCCTCTTGCCTCCTCGTGTTTTGTCCGGAAGAAGGTAAGTTTTGACATACCTGGTGAGAAATTGGACATCTATTAACATGTAACAAATAAATTTGAGATAATAACACTGATTTCATAAATCATATAAATTATCATAGTTTCATTCAATACAATATGAGACAGACATTTAAAAATTGACATTTTCATTCAAATATGAAAATATATCTTTATACCCAACAATGACATTTCTGTTTTCGTAAAAACTTCAGAAAACTTGAGGTTTTCAGTTAAAAAAGTAACATTAAGTTCCTATTTTCCCCCAAACTATTCTGATATCAGTTGGTACAATTTGCATTTACTGGTACCGGTACATGACAGCATTTTTTTCCTTTATGAGGTACATTATTTAAGTATCAATAAGACAAATTATATGCATCAGAAACAATGCTGCTCCCAATCAACAGCGAGTTGACAATAAACGTACGGATCGGATCTGTTCCTCTTGGTGTCAGCCGGAGCTAATCCTTTACACTGCTTGATCTGGATCTCCAGAGTTCCAGTCCGGTAGTTATACTCCAGACCAAAACATATCTCCCCCGTCACTGGAATCTTCCCATAATCCACTTCACCTGCATTGCTATAGAAACTGAGTATACTTTCTCGGCTGTCCTGCAAGAAAAGAGAAGTTTCCATCAATATTTTACTTCAATGAAATTATATTCAGTATTTGATACAAAAGATTTAAAATTGAACTCTTTAAATTAAACTGAAGACTGCTTCTCTTCATTTTAATTTAAACAGGAAAATGTTGCTACTTCACAATTTGCAAAATTGCTACTTAATCAAAAACAGCTATTCTATTTCTGAACTTCATTAATTACCTCCATACACCTTTATTTGTTAAATATGACAACATTATATGTTCTAATAATAGTACATAAAAGTTTAATGAACATTTGACACTTTATGCAAGAAAATAGAAATCAATTTCTACTGTAAATAGATGTCAAAACTTACAGCTATGGTGGAGAGCAGGTTTCCACGGCTACTGACACTGATGGAGCGATGGGAGGCCACCAGATCGTCAATATCTGTCTCCTCAGAGGAGCGCTGTAAAAACAGGTCAAATCATTACACACCTCGATAAAACCAGCCATGTCGATGTCTTATAATAACGTACCTCAACGAGGGCAAATCATTACACACCTCATTTATGTCAAATCATTAGACATCCATATAAAACCAGCCATGCTAATGATGTCATGTAATAAGATACCTCAATATCAGCAAGGTCATATCATTACACAACTCAATCATATCATTACACACCTCTATAAAACCAGTGAGGTCAAATCATTACACACCTCAATAAGACCAGATATGATAGATGAAATAATAAAGTACCCTCAATGAAACCAGATACTTAACCTATATAGGGGACAATCTTATTCTGCGATTTGCCTAACTGGTTCACTTCGACTAATGATAAACAAGACTGGTTCATGGCAAGAAATATTTGTGAAGACAAAATTGAACCTTGCAAAAGAGTTAATTCGCGGTAAGTCATATCATTACAATACCTAAAAAGTGGAGCCATTCCAAACATGACACAACAACAGGCTTTATGCAGAAAAATTAATATTGCAGTATATAAGTTATTAAAATCATTGACAAGTGTCAAGTTAAAATTCTGATTCATGCTTATTAAATATATCTTAATTGCAGATAACAATAAATAAGTATAGAGAGCTAGATTCATCTTATAGATAAATAAATCACCTGACCCATGGTCAATCATAAACTTAATTTGTGGTTCTAAATCTATCATAAAATTTATACTGAAAGTTTCATTCAATTTCATTCCCCCCTAAGTTGAACATCCATGATAAACTCTACTAAATAAATACAAAGTATGGTAGGCGGTAGCTAGCTGACAGCTTGTGCAATCTGATTTTTAATAACTAAGGATTTCTACAGTCCCTCTGCCATCGAAAACCAACAATCCTGACAGATCAGCAAACAGACATCATTAATTGATTAATTATCTGTGTGTATTTGACATCGCTGAGGAAATCCTTCACTTAGTTGAAACATCACCACCCTCTGGACATCATCACTGCCAGTACAACCATTGACAAACAAACTTTTTATTGTACTGACAACAGAGAATGTCGATACATTCTTGGTTGCATAGAGACTAAAACCTTGAAACCCCCTCCCCCTATTACTTACATCAGTGACAGTGGAGAGTGTAGAGGAAGGCACTGAGAGCTGGCTGACCGCGCTGTCTGTCCGGCGGTGCTCGGGCGTGTTCTCCGTGGAGGTACCACTCACGTGACCGCTGTCTTCTAGACTTCCCGACCCCTCAGAGCTAGCCCTTGGGGACAGGCGTGTAGGGACTCCCTCTAAAAACAACAGACAGGGTCGATATGAATAAACAATTTAATTTATATACCACACTATATGTATATGTATACATACTGTAAATATTATATATATTTATTTTTTTTAATACTGACTGTTATGCTCTGTTATAGTTATATAATATTACAGTATTTCTACATGTTCAATACATTTTGGTAGCACAAAATTAAGGACATCCTTTGAATCTTTATTCTACAGTGTACTCTTAAACCAATAGTTTAGAGATGATTGTCAATAATGGTCAAGACTAGTTCTTGAACAGAAACCACCTAATTTCTATATGCAGTGAGGTTGGAATAAATATTTCATATGTTTCTACTTGTAAATTGGCTATATTACTTGATGCCATTAGTATATGATGAAAGAGAACACATAAACCATTTTATGTACTCTAGCTGTAACAATCAAAATTATAATATATACCGCAAGAAAATCATCCATATTAATAAAAGTCACCAGTGTTGGTGGGATCTAATTCCCAGCGTGGTGCTTAATTGACAAAAACAGTCTGGCGCGTTGGATATATATTTGTATTATAAAGCCATATGAACCAAAATAAGTGCATGACGGGAAAACTAGACCAGCTCAATATCAACATGTCACCAATATACCATGAACCCACGGGGTACATTAACTTATTTAGCTACCAGTGCAAAATGGCATGCATGCATGTTTTCTGTTGTGCATATAGTAATTAAAATTGCAATAACATTACTGATATGATCAGTCCACCTCCCAAAGCCTCTAGTTTACCAGAATGTGTTCTACATCTAATTACTGAGTGCATGTTATCCTTGCTGTAGATAATTTAATGAACAAATTGAATGCACTTTTAGTCTTGTAAGGAAACCTTTCACCATGGTAGTATAGAGAGACCTTACTTCATAAGAGATATGGTGTCTTAAGTATTCATTCTTTAGACTAAATATGCTGTCATATATTCATTCTAGGATCATGAAAAAAAGACCATAAAACTATCTTAACTGGGGCAAAGTTTATCAGCATCATTTCTAAAATCCACGTTCCAACATAAAAAAATGTGTTTAAGCCTAGCAGAGAGCACGTGATTGGATTCCAATACATTACGCAAAGCATCATCTTAAAAATCAAATTGCCTGTTTTTGCAAAAAAAGAGTGCTGTACGTTTTATACATTATCTTTTATAAAAATAAATTTCATAATATCATGTAAATTCTTTAAACTAACACAATGCAATGACATGAATTAAATACTATAGTCTGTCCCAAGATATCTTGGATTCACATTTTGCTTAATTGCTTGATTTTTATAAATACCTCAGGGTTCAAACGATGTTCATTCAAAAGTATAAAAAATTTCCAAGATTTCTCAGTCGAAATGCCCCTGTTAGCTTATCAGGTTTCAATACAATGCTAAAAAATGTAAAGTCTACGGAGATTTTGTATTGCAGCAAGCCCGGATGATAACGTTGAAAAAATGCGCTATGTATTCCGAGTGTATTCCGAATGGAGTAAAGATGTAAACGTTCCCCATTATAAATCTCCGTAAGGAATCTGATTTCGTTCCTGTGAATTTTTCTGAGTGACAGTTGATAATGTGTCAATGAAATTATCTTGGAAATTATCCCTTTCAACTATTACAATTGCACTTCTTTCACAGGTATGTGTATTTTTTTAAAAATCGTCCAAATGTGCTGCATAAATATCTTGGGACAGACTATAGGTCATTGGTAAAAAAAAACCCCAACAACCCCAAAACAATTAACAATCTACCAAGTGTTAAATATAGATCTATGAGTAAATAATTTACTGTCATTTTTGCCTCAGAGAAAATGGAAAAAATCAATTTTACATAAACGCTGTGGCTCAAAGACCTTGACTGCGATCTGACTTTTGATGATAGTTATCACTATGATATAGACAAGCTAAAAAAAAACTATTTTTTTTCAAAATGAAGTGATGCAATGCCTTTTAAATCAAAGCTTGCTGCTACATTATCAATACGGTTAGATACTTTTGGGAGTTTGAAAGACAGAAATTGGATTTTTTAATGGAGACAGGGTTTTAGTTTGTAATCATGGTTAAAATAAAGCCCCATTGTTAGTTATGTTCATGCTGCATGTATGTGCTCAAGATAGGCTTTGAATTAATTTCAGATTATCTAAGCAATGTTTGCCAGAAAATTAATTAAAAACAAAAAGGTAAAAAAAAATGAATTAATCTTACATTTAAAAAAAAAAATCTATAAGCTACGATAAACACTAATCAATATAACTTTAATAATGTTATTAATAGAAAATTTGCAAAGATCATCTCAAAATACCTGACATAAAAATCTGAACTGACATTAATCATGAATTTAAAGGCTTGAGCAAAGAGGGTACTAGTTGAACAAGAGGTGCGAACACTAAAAGAAGGATACCTGAGTGTCCCTCTAGCTGAAGAACAGGGACAGTAGGAGCAGTGGTGGGGTAGGAGTCAGCGGCAGACTGACCACCCTCTGATAGAGGCAGGGAGAGAGGGGCAGGGACAGGGGCTGGGTCCACCCCCTCAAGGACCTTCCTCCCCAGCCAGTCGTGGACAAGAGGAGGATCGGGAATCTCTGGAACAGTGTCCTCCATTACCACCCCTTCCACATCCGTCTGCAACCATTCCTGAACTAGCTGCTTGCTTTTGTCTCGCTTCCTGACTTTCTCTGTCTGACTGTCAGGAGAAGAGTCCTGCATGCTGAGGTCTTCGCTGTTGCACTGACTCTGAATGATCTGCTGGAGCAGATGATCTTCGCTTGCTTGGGAGCTTTCCTCATCCAGACAAATGTCGGCATCCAGAGAAGACACAAGCTCCTCTGTGCTGTGTATGGACTTGTCAGCTGGAGAATCTGAGGTTTCCAAAGTCATCATTGCAATCTTACTGGATGCCAGCAGCATCTTGCTAAGGCTGCTCTCCATCTCATAATCAACTCCTTTCATTTCTTTACTCTGATCATTAGATTTTCCTAAATTATCCCTTGGACTTTTATATTCATCTTTTAAAGTCTCTAATTTTTCAGATTCATTCAAGGTTTCTCCAATAGGGTCTGTAGATGAATGGTCCTCCAAACATGAATCTAATGTTATTTTATCACTGTCCTCTTCCATCTCACTTTTAGTCTTAAGTTCATTAACAGTTATGTTTTCATCTATTCCTTCAGAATCATCCACTATTACATTCTCAGGTTCTATACTGTCTGGTTTGTGAAGATACAGTTCCTGTACATTCTTTTCTACACATAGCTCAACTGTACCCTCAGTTAACATAGAACTATCATCTTCCTCCTGAATGTCCTGTAAGTGCATTTCTCTGCCATCTTCCATGTCTTCATTACTTTGATCACTGCTGTCTATCTCCTCATGGATGACACTTAGAGCATCAGATTCTGTGCTCACAGATTCAGTAGAAGTGGCAAATGTCTTTCGAAGGAATGCTCTATTCTGGGCATAGGTTTGTTTCTGAGTTTGCTCCTGGGCTCCAAACACTTGATGGAACTCATCCTTCAGACTGCTATCTTCAAACCTCCATAAAAGTGATGGATTTGCAGTTTCATTTTGCTTTTGCAGAACAATTTGACGACTTTCAGGCTCTACACCATTTCCTTCCTGTTCAACATAAACATCATCTGTGGAGAACTTGAATTCATGGTCATTTCCAAATTCCATCTGAAAGCTTCTTCTATTACCTTCCAGTTTGTCGTCTTCCAGTGCATCTTCCACATTTTCTTTGATTTCTTCCAGCTCCTTGTTGCTGTCCACACTGGGTTGATGTGATTTTTTTCTTCTCGGTTTTGCAGGTTTAAGTTTCTTTTGACTTGTATCTAGATCAACCACAGCTTTGTTGAAGATTTCATCAAAGTCATCCTCACTCAGTGCCACATTGTCTGAGCTCTCATTTGTCCATACACTGTCATTCACAAAAGCAAAAGTGTATGTCTGGGCCTTGGTCTCAATCTTGCTGCCGGATAAAGGTGTTAAAGGCGACAGATTGAAACTTTCTACAGATTCAAACCGATTTTTTCTATCATCAATGGAAGACAATCTATGATTCTGAAACAATGAAGACTCCAGCAAAGAATCAAAGCTATCATGTTTTCCAGAATCATCTAGGCCATCATTTTCAACTTCCACCTCCTCAACACTTTCTTTGTTGTCTTCATTATCTATATGTGACTCTCTCTGATCAGCTTCTATGACCCTATATCCCTCTCCTAGACCTTCAGGTGAAATCTTATTTCTCACCGATGCAAGGTCTGTCTCCTGACTTGAGTCTGTAGAATCTGACTCCAGGTCTTCTGGATTAAACTGGATTAGCTTCTTGGACTTGGAATGACCATCAATCTCATCTTGTTTTATTTCACCAACCAATGAATCTGAGGACTTAATGTCCTTACATGTTGCAGTGGTCGTCTGGAGATTGGGCCCAGAGTCCTGGATGCCCATGCTGCATTTCTTTATGGTGGTCTTCTTTAGTTCCTGTTGCATGGATTCAACAGACTTTTTCTCTTCACCTTTACTAACGCCTTTGGCAGACTGATCTACTTTTTGTTTCTTTTTCAATCGAGGTGACTTCTTTCTACCTACAGCATTTAAATCTGTTTTGGGCAACACCAACATGGATTTTGATGCTTCTGCCAACTCAGTGATATCATACACCTCTGGGTCCAACTGACAGTCCCTCTCAATGTCAAACAGAGACAGATCAGACGACACATTGGAGGGTACTTCACACACAGTTGTGTCTGAGAGGCTTACAAACCGCTGATGATCATCAGTCCGTGGGGAGACGTTTGTGGGAGGTGGTGGGGGTGACTTTGGGGGAGGGGGGACAGTGTTAGAGCGGTCGGTGGGGGAGGTACTGCCCCACTGCTCCTCTCTCACCACACCCACACCAGAGTGACGGCACTCAGGAGGTGGACCTACGAAATGAAACGAAAACATGCACACAACAAAATGTCACAGAAACAAAACTGAAATGTTGGGACACTACATGTACTGGTTAAAGATAAAAAATAATAAAGTCAGAAAAAAAGGTTGTCACATGCCATAAATCCTACAGATTCCGGTATCAGCCATTAAAATTCCACTATATCAAACCTAAAGCTGTAAGGCTTTTATTAAAAGGATTAATATATTACGTTGACCTGATACAGGATTTGATATCTGACGTGTTTAGGTGTGAACATCTCATACTTATGGAAAATAACATTATATTGTAAATGCTGTATATGTGCATAACAACAGCAATGTGCCAATGAAAATTGCCAAACTTGTTTTTAATAACATTCAAGTTCAATAACATTAATTTGACAGGAGCACTTATATTCTGATTCTTCATGCTAATTCTAGACAACATAGGAAGAGGTATACCATTACAATTACCTTTAACTTTAAAATTTTTTGAAAGTATTACTAGTGTTTCCATAAGTCTTTGATGTCATCAATATGAGTAATTAATCATATTTAAGAATTAACATAAAAATACATTCACATGCATATTTTTTCTTTCCTAGCTCTAGCTGTCATATATATACAGTGTATTACGGTCATTTACGGAATGACTGTTAATTGACTAAGAAAATTATAAATGAAATAACATTATATGTTACCTCGTATAAAAGAATAAAATAGTTACTAATATATCGCATAAAGGTAAAATAATCATAAAGAGGGACATAAATAGCAAACAGTGAAGTAACAGAGTGAATTAACAGACAACACACAAAGAAAACAGACTCACTTGATGTTCTTCCTTTCTCTGCAATTTTCTTTGACACCCGACGAAATCGTATCTTAGAAATTTCCTCCACAACATAGTCTTCAGCACCACTGCTACTTTCACGAATCTGAGAAGACTCCGTGCCACTGTAATCCGCAGCACTCATCCGAGATGTGGAATCCGTGTCGGATGATTCTCGACTGAGATGACTGTCGTGTCTTTTCACAGGTAATGGAGAATTTGCATGAGATGAAGGAATGCTATCAAAAGAGTAAGGAGAAGGGGATCTCCCTGGCTGATACCTACGAGGGTCAACAAGTTTAGAATTGCCTGGGTGGTTTTGATTGGGAGAATTTGAGGGACTGCCCATTTTCATAGCCATTATCACTTCTGTAGCAGTTTGTTTCATATTACCCCTTGGAGATTTACTTTTCACTACTTCCTCAACTGAATTCACTTTCTCCTCTTTTTTATTCAGAGACAAGGTTGGCGAATTTGATTCATCTGAGTGTATATCCACTTTAATCTGGGTCTCTGTGCTGCTTTTTGAGAACGGAACTTCGTCAGACAACAGCGTCTGGTCCGAGTCATCCGAGAAATTCCTCTGAAGTTTTCTTTCACTTGGAACACGGTTTTTGCTGCTATTTAACACACCATTTGATGCCGTCACACTTTTACTTGCACTATCTACACTATCCACCTTCACCGAATCTTTTCGGAACACCTCCTGCTCCTTCTCTGTGTCTGTTGACACTGAAGATTCTGAATCAGATGCAGAGTCCTCATACTTCTGGGAGGTGACTCTCCTCACTGTGCTGTGAGACTTATTTGAAAGATCTTTGGCTTTAGGCACACGAAAGGCATCAAACAACTGGTTGAGTTTCCTTTGGTCCGACTCCTGAGGAAATTCCACCTTCTCCTTTTTATCCTTGGTGTCTGACTGCACACTCCCATTGGATACTGCCTTCCTGTTCTTGACTTCCTTCTTTGGGGAAGGGCTATCTAAGATTTCACTGTCACTACTTGTTCCTGCAAAGATTATAAAAAAGAAATGAACTTCAATAACTTGATTAGTGAATGATTACATGGTCAAAAATCCAACTGAACATGGATAAAACAGTGTTTAAAACAAACTTCATATATCCTTAAAAGTACTTAAATGTTGTGTAAAACAAGCAGCATCATTCTTTATACATAACAAGTGCCTCCCCCTTTCCTTTTAAAAAATTAAAATGTTCCCAATAATGTTCCCAATATCATTATTCAAAAAATCTTCCCAAAACATATTTATGAACAAAATATAATCAAGTAACAAGAGGCCCATGGGGCCACATCGCTCACCTGAGCAACAATGGGCGTTCAAAAGATATTGTGCCGTATGGTCCCTCGGTAGAATAACAAAAAATAAATATTGTAAAGTATTCGAATTTTACACTTATTTTTGCATACACGTAATCTTTGACATTGTACCTTCATGAAATACTATTTTTTTTTTACAAAAATAAGAAAATCCTACGCAAGATATAAAACTAAACATTTGGTAGGAGTACACTGTTAAGTTGTTAACTTCCAATTCCCTATATTTTCGTTCTGCCCCCCCCCCCCCCCCCCCCCCCCCCACACACACACTTTGTAAGGCGATCAAAATATATGAAAGCAGATAGGTACATTTTTTTCATCAACTACTTACAAGTTATTGTATTTTTAAAAAGAAAATATAATAGTTATTGTTTTTTATTTTAAAAATCCAACATGTATAGATGTGAAGAAGAAAATTGTACCTCAATGTGCTCAATTCCTCAAATTAAAAACATTCAAAAAATTTATTTGTCTTCTCCATTATAATTAAATGACTGTTATTTACTTCGCTTACAAACCAGGATAATTTTCCGATGTGATAACTTCTTAGGAATAGCAATAATTACTTTATCCCCGCAACAGAAATGTGTCAGAACTATGGAAACTGTTGTAAAGATGTCGTTTTTATTTACCCATGTCTGAAAAACTATCAAAATTGATGTAGATTTCACATTATTTATTGTATAAAGAGGGGGCCCCAGAGAGTAGGTATATACAGATGACCATTCTTTATTTTGTTTGTACAAGTATTTAACATACTCTAATTCATATAGAATTTCTAATGTTCAACCAAAATTTCAGCGTCAATCGTAGAATTATAAGCAAGATACAGAGCTCACAGTTCGCCTATGTTTGAGTCATATTTTGTTCCCATGAGTTTATAACATTCAACTTAAGATTTTTAACTTGGTATTTCCTATTCAGCATTTAAAATGGAAAAAAAGAATGGCCTAAGATTTTCAATTCTTTTATTCACTCAAGACCAGTTCACTGGTATTTGAGGTTCAAAATCAGTTTATTATGGTGTTCCGATGGGGCCACTTCGACCTTCGCACTTTCGCCTTTAGGTCGAGGTACGAGAGTGCGAAGTTGCGACGGCGAAAGTGCGAGAGTGCGACGGCGAAGGAGCGAAAGTGCGAAGATGCGACGGCGAAGCGCGAAGTTGCGACGGCGAGAGTGCGAAGTTGCGACGGCGAAGAAGCGATACTAATATCGCACTCTCGCCTTCGCAACTTCGCATTCTCGCCTTCGCATCTTCGCACTTTCGCCTTCGCCTTTTTATAATTATGGAGCTCTCTATCGTTTAAAGACAATTTTAGCTGTATAAAAGGACATCTGAGGCAGACGATGGACTTTTTAGAATTTATTTTCAACAGCCTGCGCAGATCCATAACTTTTTCTAGGGGGTGGGGTGGATAAATAATTATATTTGTCGGGGGTGGGGGAGGGTTCCGAGACATATTTTGGAGATTTTATTATATATAATTAATAAAATTAAATTTTCCGGGGGGATGAGATCTGGACCTTCTCTCTCCCTTTACTGCATGTGTGAAGTTATTAGTATTGAAATTTCCGGGGGGGGGACCCCCTCTCCACCTCTAGATCCATACACCAGCAAGGAGTGTCGCATAATGAAATTAGAATGTTACTGTGTTTGATCTACGGTAAACAGACAGCTGGTAAGTGACAGGAGTCTGGAAGTGCATATGTATACATTATGGCGGACCTTACATTTTATATGGAGTATATAACGATTAGGCATAGCTAGCACTGGTAAACATAAATGTCACATATACACATTAAAATATTTATAAACAGTCATAGTAAGCACAATGGCTTAGCGCATGCGTACCAATGATATCATGGATTAATCGGAAAACCTTTGCGAGTACGGTGCCTGCATCAAATTCTATGTAATAGACCGAGACTTTCTGAATGCTATCAAAAAAGGCGAAGGCGAAAGTGCGAAAGTGCGAAGGCGAGAATGCGAAGTTGCGAAGGCGAGGGAGCGATAGCAGTATCGCTCCTTCGCCTTCGCACCTTCGCGCTTTCGCCTTCGCATCTTCGCGCTTCGCCGTCGCATCTTCGCACTTTCGCTCCTTCGCCGTCGCACTCTCGCACTTTCGCCTTCGCAACTTCGCACTCTCGCATCTTCGACCTAAAGGCGAAAGTGCGAAGGTCGAAGTGGCCCCATCGGAACACCATAGTTTATACAAATGTACACAAACACAGTGAAGGATCACATGTACAGTAGAAGTAATAATGACGAAGAAAGGTTAAGTTTACAATACAATAAGTTGTTAAAGTTGGTTTCTGGAAGAACAGACTTTGAAAATTTTCTTAATAAATATTGACAATTTTTTTTACCTTTTTAATCTTTAGTTTTTAAGGTCTGTGTACAAACATAGAATTGTGAGCAAATCTATCTATCTTGCTTATAATTCGAAGCTTAACACTTAAATATGGTTAGTAAATAGAAATTGTAAACAATTAAACACAAGAAACATGCACTATAACAAATAAAGAACACAATTTATTTTTTGTAATCATATATATACATGTTTATTCCTACATATTTCCGTCAGCGATATCAAACTCTATTTAAACTGAATAAACTCAAGAAAATGCCGAGCATCTCAACAAAACCTACTGCATTAATCTACCATTACGCAAAAGATAAGATAATGCCGATTTACCGATAGAATGAATTGTATTTCAGTACTTTTTGATACATCAGATTTTGCCTAATTTGCGCAGGTAAACAGTTAACAGTTTGATTTACCGAAGTCTCTGTTTGATTTGATACGTAAAAATCACGAAATACAGACGATAGTTCCCAGGTTACAAAGCATAAATAATGAAAACGAAACGGAAATCAGAACAAGCTAACACCAACGTCATGTGTGAAAACTGTCAACGCATTGAAATATTTAGCCTCAATTTACTTCACAAAATCGGCACCAATATATTTTGCATGTTTCAAAAATTTCCCTTCATTCGCGAACTGTTGTACAACAAGCGAATTCATCATAGTCAGATCGACCCTTTTTCGTATAATAACATGGCTGCTTTAAACAAAGAATCTCGTTTTAGAAGTATGGAAAACGAGTCTTGGTAAAATGGGTATGCAAACCCAGGCCGTGGCAAAATAAAAGCCGGGGCAGATCGGCAATCGTCAATTCCAAATACGCATTATTTTGCAGCAATATTTACAGCAAATACAAATATACTGGTCCATCAAATATCCTGAAATTTTAATGAGATTGGCAGATCAATAACTGCGAATCTTTTGTTATGCCCAGGCCAACCAAGTCTTGTCTACCCATTTTACCGGATACCGAACCTATCAGATGCCGAACCCGAAGCTACTCAACTGATTAAAACACGCTTTTCCTTTATTATTATTTTCGTAATAACTCAGATTTGAAACAAAATTAGACCTTAATTTTTGCAATTTATATTTTCCTTCCCATAAGGATAATTTATGCTAAACTACAATGAATTGGAATCAGTAGTTCTTGAGAAGAAGATTTTTAAAAATGCACCCCCCTTTTTCTACAGTTTCAAGGTTTTCTCCGCTTTGAATATAGATCGGACTTTTATTTCTGCAATTTATATTCGCCCTCCCATAAGGATGCTTTGTGCCAAATTTGGTTGAAATTGGATAAGCGGTTTTAGAGAAGAAGTTCAAAATGTAAAAAGTTTACAGACGGACGGACAGACAGACGGACGGACGGACGGACAGACGGACGACGGACAAAAGGTGATCGGAAAAGCTCACTTGAGCTTTCAGCTCAGGTGAGCTAAAAAGTGCAGAATCTGTATCATGTAACAAAATGTGATGCACAGTTCAGTATATGTCTAAATGTCAATGATACCATGTTGTACATGTTATATTCGAATTTTAAAATCACTAATTAGCTCCAGTAACAAGATGAACCGTGAGAGCCCTGTAGATACTAGTTATTGGTGCTTGTTTTGTTTAAAGAAGTGATTATATATGCCAACAAAACAGCTAGAACAATGACAGAAATTGGAGTTGAATTTCTGCAAGGGAATTTTGAAGATTACATGGTACATATTTATAATTATTTATAGATTACATTAAAAAATCTGAAAAGATATTTTCATTGTGATTCCTCTTTCTTTTACCCCCTTCGGACAAATCAATCTGCAATAAAACATACATGTTCCATCTCTAATTTTTCAAAAACAAGACATCTCTAATTTAATTGTCAAGAACAAGACAACAACAATCCCAATATTAAATGATATTTAGATACCAGTAAAATTAATTATTTTGTTAAATCAATGGTCCAATACTTCGATATTTCTTTCTCTGCAGCACACACCTACTGAGAGGGCAGGAAAGCGTAGAGCAGCCAGACAAAAGAGATAAATGTTGATGACAACTGCCAAACCAAAACCAATACTGGAACCAGCAGACAGACCATCTACTACATGTATTGTCAGGGGCCTTCAGCAATGCAAGGCCTGCAAGCTGATCAGAAACCTGACCACTGATCAATACAATGGAACCCAAAAAACCGTCCCAGGCTCACAACTGTAGGGTTCTAAACATGATGAATCTGTCAGTCAGCAATAATTAGTACAGGAATTCAATATATTGGATGGAAAGGGGTGCATTGAATGCAAAAATTGACTTTGTAATGAAGACATGCACAGAATATGCACTGTTTCAATGTGTTAAATTTGGTACCAGTTGGACCTGACATATAGCAATAATACTATATCTACTTGCTCAACAAGGAATAGGGCACTTCCATATTGTATCAACTTTCTTTTGAAATAAACGATGAAATTAACTTTTTTTAACACACCTATCATTTCACAATTTTGTTGTCTAACAGTGTACAGTAAAACACGGTTATAGCGAACACGCTTATAATGAATTGACGCTTACAGCGAAGTGAATTTCATTCCCCATGTCTCTATTTCATGTTTTAAACTTGACGGATATAACGAATTACGCTTATAACGAAGTTAAATTGGCCGTCCCTGGGACTTCGTTATAACCGTGTTTTACTGTATAGCGCAATAGGATAATGCATCAGCTACTGATCTGAAAGTTGTGAGTTCGAGATTCACCAAGACTTTTACATATTTTAACCTTGAAGTTCATGAGAGTTTTTTAAAATGCATTTACTGGTCAAATATTTTAAGGGTTAAAAGTTTTAGTTTCTAATAAAGAAAGATATTGGAGAAAGCTTGATGATTTTTTATGCCATTCTTCAAATGACACTGTCATATGCGACAGATTTTTAAGTGTCATGGAACACAAGAAAACATCAACCTTCAGATACACAGAATTAGATCAATAATGAAATACTGGTACTGAATCAATGCTAAACAATGCTAATATGTAATGTTTTCTTATTGAACAATCTTCCTTAAAATAACCAAAGCCTGCCATCAGAGCTATTTTGACATCAGACTCTTCTTATTACACTGTAACACTATGAAGTGGATAGGTTTACCTTGCTCCGGCTCCCCGCCCTGTGTGACATGAGGATGTCTGAATTGTCTGAAACAGCACAGAATTCTCGGAAAACACAAGTTTTGGGCATTTAGCATGCCTCGTCTCCTAACACATCCAAGCTGATCAATTCAGTAATGAAAAACAGCCATTCACGCATGTTTTTACATACACTTGATCGAAGATATGGAAAAAAAAATATCCACCCAACTGAAATGCAATCATATCAATTGCACTAGAACATCCATTTCACTCATTTCAAAAGGCATATTATTTCCATCAATTCTTTTCCAACATATTATTCCAAACTAAATTTCTTGGAAAATCATTAAAAAGCATATTTCCTCTTCATTAGTCAACGGACTCGACACAGTCCTTAACATCTATCAATAATTCCCATCCTTAAGTTTTGATCACACTTTAGAAAATTGCTAACCATCAGCTTGGTACAGTGATCAAATGCTAGCTTTGAACACCAATAAAGTCAGTCATTGTCACTTGAAAGGTGTACCAATTCCCAGTAGCTGACTACATATTGTAATATATCATCACACTCAAAACAAAACATCCCACCACATATTACAAGATATTTGAGGGGGATGAGACAGTCCTCAAACTAAACAAGTGAGGCGGGTTATTGTTTGTCAACAAGATTCATAGTAACAGGAATGAAACATTCAACTATCCATACACTGCACGATCAAGACTCCTTATTCATCCACTGATGAACACAATGAATAAAAAATAAGCATGTCAACCAGATTCCCTTCAAAACAAACAGCAGAGCTGCAGTTCATGCATAAAATGTCTATCTGTATTCTAATTCTACTGGATGCATGGCCTTCCCAGTGGAGCAAACCCACATAGACTATAGGCTTGTAACTAGGTCTGGATTAATGATACGTCCGGTTTTGACTGATTTTTCATTTGTCGTGGCTTCTAGTCTCATTCTTTTTGGTGGGGGGAGGTAGCTTGTCATACACAGTTAGTATAGAGTAAAATAAGGGCTGAGCATTTACCATATATAGTAGCTCTGACAATTTCATCATAGCAGTTGGTTTGATCTCCAATAATACAATGTATAAGCCCACTCAGCAACTATATACAAGAGCTTAAGCATATTCATTTCAAAGAACATGTCTGATAGTAAGAGCATATTAAATCATCCATATGAAACATGTTACTTCAAAAGTTGATTACAGGGAGCATAACCTTGACTTTCCATCCCCTGAAATTGATGATTTTCTGTATTGTATTGAAAGGCTAAATTTCCTTGGATGTCACATAAAAGTAATGTCTGCTGAACATAAGCATAAAACTTTTGCTATCTTTGTACATACAATAGCACCTACTTACTGATAGATCAATACCCTACATATCCATGCCCTTGCAAGTCTTTTACATTAGATTTCAATCAGAGGATAGTCTATCATCTGATCGAAATTCGATGTGGAGACTTCACAGCGGCATTAGGAAAAGAGTAAAAACAGTAATTTATTATCTAAAGGATGTCTGTAATTAACTCTCTTATATCTGGAGACCAGTTTTGCCAACAGAACATAATTAAAACACACATCTTCCTTCAGTAAATATGGTTCTTCCTTCCCCTTGCTATTAGTGTCTCTGTACCAAATTATGGTTTTCTAACCTTGAACTGTTGAATCAGTAATGCCTTTATTTTCCAAACAAGGTTCCAAGACCATACATTGTTTAACTGTTAACCTTGACCTTTGACCTTCATGATAAATTGGTTAAGGTACACCTTGTACTTGTAATCATCCTATAGTACAGAATAGTATAGAAGCCTCTGTCTTGCAGAGAGAGAGAGAGAGAGAGAGAGAGAGAGACACACACACACAGAGAGACAGAGAGAGAGAGTCTGTCTCTGTCTAAAAACAATCTGTATGAAAATTGCTTTGAATATATATTCAATTTAGCAGTCAATATTTTTAGGAATCCATGTAGAAACAAAAACAACTGTATTGACAGATAAACTTTTCACCACACACCAAACTTGGCAAAGAGACAGCCCACTCTGGGAGGGAAACATCTGAAATGCTGTAAAATCTTCACTGTTTAGAACCCCCCCTCAGGTCTCCTAACCAAATAACAAATGCTTTACTTTTGGCCAATGGTGTCAAGTTCCATTGATTGAGACTAGCAGCAAACACACAATTTTAGTAGACTATATGTAGCTGCTTCTCTGTTGATTTTGAGGAAAAACAAAAACATCAGCTCTTGGGCTTTTGTTCTTTTTCCATGCATGCAGGCATCTTAAGAGTGTACCTTTGCTGTTATCAAATCATGCAGACCATAGTTAACTGATGATATTGCACTGAAATTGTTTTTATTATGATTAAATGACAGTAAGAAAATTGAAGATTTCTTTACAGATCGAACTAACACTGCTGGCTGAAAATTTTTATGAACAATCTTAAAAGGATATGAGCAGCTGTCTGAAGCACGAAAGAAACTAAAAATATATAACGCCCTATAAATAATTTACTCCAAAGAACACAAAACCCTATTTGAGAGACAGATTACCTAAACTATATCTGTTCAGGAGTTGTCAAGAATACCAGCACTGGAGTTCAATATAGACACAAGATAAATTTTCTTTTCAGCTGGTTATATGATCTGCTGCTTAAGTCAAAGTGGTTTTTATGTTCAATATTCTTTATGGGGATATTGCTATGTGCTTTGAAGGTTAGTTATGTGGCATTAGGATATACTAGCTGATGTAAGAAGTCACAGAGTGTATCAATGAATGTATGCCAGTATAAACATAATTATCTATTTCATACAAATAAATCTTCATCAATTATACTACGTACCATACTGTTACAGAACAAAGGGTACGTTGTACAACTCCTTTCTAAGACCAATACCATTCAATTTCTAACAATACAAGCAGAAACAAAAGGAGGGAAGTGGGGAATATTTTAGAGTTTATGGTAAGGTGACAACGTTAACTTGTTTAATCTACAATCTGAAAAGACTACACTGCAGAACAAAAGGGGTGCATCTGTAAAACATAAAACAAGTCACTGGAGGGAATGAAAGAAAATGATCAAGAAAGTATGTTGCATCTCATATATATTTTCAAATAACTCTTATTCTAAAATACAAAATAAATTCTATGAAAACAAAAAAAAACTACAGTAGAAATGAAGAGACAGGTTCACAACAAGAGCACTGACAGATGTACAACATCCAGGTACCTGTGGGGGAGGCGGGGGCCCCAGTGGCCTCCAGAATGAGCATTCGGAACCTCTCCAGCATTATCCCTTTCAGCAGCACATACTCAATGCTGCTCAGGACTTAGCACACTGTTAAAAATAATGGCCACTTTAAGATTCAACACACTGTGAAATGAATTCTCATCATTAATAGCTACCTAATTATCATTAAAACACACTTCAATGTACTCCCAGTGATGGATAACAGTCCATATACAGTAATGGCAGCTGGGTTTGAAGAATCTATTTGGAATCTCTTGCGTTTAATGAGAAGATAAAAAATGACGAATGTTATTGGACAATCAAACGACTATATACACATACATGTACAGGAGCATAACAGCCCCAACACGATCTGATTTATTGATAAAACAGAAGTATCACGCACACCAGCCCAGCTAATTCATATATCCAATGGGAAAAAAAGACATTGTATGATCATTTCCTGACACACTATGGGCGTCAAGCTCACACACACTTTATAATAATCCTAGAATCCTGGTCCTCACGCTCATGCTATATCAGCTGCCGGTCCCTGCTTCACTGCAATATCACTTGCCCTGATAAACGAGGTCATTTCTAAATCCAATTTTCCCGAGCAGAGAAACGACAATTGCTGTGAAATGTGACACAGTTGGAGGAGAACTTGGTCAGCATTATCGAGAAAACCAAAAATCTGACCCACAAGTCAAAGAAACACGATTATTGACACAACTTCTCTCAATTGCAATAAATTGCTACAACATTTTTGACAATTAATATATTGATCATTTAAGCGTGTTCTGTATCCACTGCATTTCTTTTTGTAATTGTCAAGCTATTTTGAAACAATGCTTCAAAGCTTTTATCCATAAAAATTCAGTCACATGAATCTGATTTCTCTCACAGCTACTGCAGTCAAGTAGTCACACTATATTGCAGTCGAGTGTGTTTTTGCAAGACTAAAAAATAGAAACTTTTTTCACCTTTACAAAACTTCTATCATTTCTTCTACAGAAATGTATGCCTATATGCATAAAGGATGACACTTAATATAACGTTAGTGTGCTTAAAGGGAATTTTATGGCCACTAGGGTCTACTTTCAAAGTCATCATTTAATTACCGTAATTTTTCTAATTGGTCTTATGTTTAAATTATACATCTATCTACCTATTTTTGCAAACTTAATGGTATGATAAATTGAAACCAATGAGGAAATTCATCATTGATCATTTTTTTTCCATATTTATTTGTTAAAGTTCTCCCTGTTAATTAGCAAATGTGATCAAACCCTCCCTATCCCCGTTCTATTGAATCCATTCAATGTCAATGGAGCAGGAACACTAAACCGAAAACCAGTTTCCAGTGGAAGCACCACCAGGGATCTTCAACTCAATATATATATTTATATATATTTATCCATCAATGCCAAACACAGACACATATAGGAAGCATTGTGGTTTCTGAGATACTGCAGAATCCAGTAAATACAGCATGAATTAGTGTCAGCAGACACGCCAATAATATTGACCTTGTTCCTCTTCAGGTTTTATGCCTGCTGCAAACATTTGCTCTTTTTGTGTTTCTTTGTGTAGTCCTATGCATCTTCTATATTTACATCACTTTTCTAGACTACAAAATTTTCAGCCACTAATTTGTATGTGTACATTATACATACATCTATCATGTCTGAATCATATTATACCCTAATATTGTTTGAGCAGAAAAATGCAAAACATTGCCAAAGGGTTAATTCTATTGACAATAAATCTACATTGATCTAATTTATACAGTATTAGATACAAATGTATGCACTTACCATTCAAAATATCAATAACCTGTTCTCAAGATGTGCACACACATACTTTGTGATTTTTATATCCATTAATAGAAATCACTCTCAACCAGCTGTTTTCAAAGAAATCAACTTAATTCCATCTAATGATATTCCACGGTTACAATGATATAGATCTGCACACGGATAAAGAGAACCCGGAGACTACCAGGGAAACACTGAGGCTATCCCATAACAAAGCCGGACTGAGGCGCAGTGTTCAATTAACACATTGATGGTCCAGAGAACAGAATTCCTGTCTCCCGTCTCCTCCAATAATGACATTATCAGGTGTCTGGTCTATGGTCCCCCGTAAGACATAGACCGGGCATCTCTCCAAGGTCAGGGTGCCTAATTACAGGGAGTCCGATCTTGCTGCCCTATAAAGCATCACTCAGGGGAGACTGCAGGGCCCATGTATCTCTCTGTAGCTAGTCTCAAAGCATGTAACTGTACTCTCTATCGTATCCTATAATATCTAATGCCTGCAGCTCTCATTTCCTGTTCCCTCTGTCTGAATGTGCTCATTACAGTACACATACTTGTGACAAAGACATATAACAGGCAATAGACAATTTTTCTGCACACAAAATTAAGTTACTCAATTAAGTTACACAATTAAGTGCTCCTTGACTAATTAACAATTGATTGATTCAATTTGAAGGGTAAGCCGAAGGGGGCGGGGGGTCCTATCCTTTTTGGTCCAGAACTGATACAATACATAACATTATAGTCCACCTTCCCTCACCCTATAATCCCCCCCTCAGTCCAACAAAACAAGGAGTGAATTATAAGATAAGACAATGATACTCACGTACTACTCACTAGCTGACTTTGTGGTCCGCAGCCAGCTTATGGAGACTCTGACATCCTTGCACTACCTTACAATAACAACTATGACCATCTACATATTAAGTCTATATAAATCCAATAGCCATTAAATCTTCATTGATCATTCCTCAAACTGATAAACAGAACAACCAGTTATAATATGCATATACACTAGAGTTATGGCTGCAGGAGCGGTCAACAAACAGATAATGGTGGCATCAGGGCAGCTATAAGAAGGTTAGAGACACCCAGAGCTCCGTGTTACTAGAGAATTCATCAAATCAATTACAGACCGACGAATCTGCATTTCTTCCACTGTGACATTTGTGCATTTGTAAACAGAAGACTGTAACAGCCCAACAATTGATCTGACATGGTAACTCCACTAATCATAAAGCCTTGATCATGCTGTTCTACATCACAGAGATCCAACAAAGTTCCAAAATAACCAAAAATCTATAAAATAATAGAACAAATGAGATTTCTCTATAGACACTTTTAGTCTCATTGCGTAATTCGTACGTGTATCTTGATTTGCTGGTGCATGTTTGAGAAAATATAAAACCCAATTAATATAAATCTTAAATTCAAACTCTTCTTTTCCAAAAAACAAACAAAAGCATGATAAATAATGAAAAGTCTCCACTAAAACAAATTTCAAATTCAAGAGCTTTTGTTTGATATATACAGCATCTGATATTGATACAACTGAAATCAATACTAATGCATTATTAACCGTAATATTGAATGCATTCAAACTCTGCATTATTCATCATGTTCTGAAATAGACAATACAAAGACTTGTAAAGTTGTTATTATTCCTCTGTAATAGATACAAAATAAAAACACGGCCACTGTGTTTTGATAGCTCAGTCCATATCAGAATGCAATTCCAGGCTGATAAAGCTAGGATTCAAACTATAATGTGTCAATAAACCTGGCATAATCCTATCCAATACCCCGAGTTATGCTCAATCACATTAGTTCTCAGTGTAATAAATCCTTTATTCTTTCCTTATCTCGTCAAGATCCCCTCATGGTGGACTGTTACACTGATTATTATTTCTCTGACAATTCTGAAGGGACAGGCACAGCTAGTCTTATTGCTGATCATAACATTCTAACAACCATGTCTTTTATAATTACAGAGAGACAAAAAAATTAACCAAAATAAGTATGTGTCAAAGAGGAGAGCTCAACAACCTTGACCCATTACTGACCTCTGACATTGACCTTTACTTGACCTGATATGAAGTCTTTATCTTGTATAATTCAGAAGGTATGACCATGCAAAGTTATGTTTGCATCAATGCAGATAAAAAGACAGACCAAAACAATTTGTTTGACAGTAAACTTCAGAGGCATTTAAAATATAAAAGATGCAAGAGATTGCCAGCTGTTTCTATGATCGAAAATCAATTCTAGTTTGGCATCAAAGCCAAAGCGATACAGTTTGTACAATATTCATCATTGGCATAACAACTTGTTGTTAACATGGGAATGAAGCAGCTGTGTCATAGATTTCTATTGTTTAAATCTCTATGGAAAAATGTGGCACTTAATTGCTTTAATTCTTTACCAGGAATTTGTAACATAAAAACAACATAACCCAATTTTTTTTTTTTTTTTTTTTTTTTTTTTAAAGGAGGGTTTGGTTTGTGATTACTTCAGATAGTTGGAAGACAAGAGAGAAGGGGAAAGGAGTATATTTTTCAGAAAATAAATTTAGTAAATTTTCAACCAGACTTAGCAAAAATTGGTTTATTCATATTAAGAACACCTTCAAGCAGTCTTTTTCAATCACATGTTAGAAAGGTATTTAAAAAGAAAGTAAAAATCTGTTCTTAAAACGACATCCAATCTCACTGAATCTTCTTGCACCTAGTAGAGATCAAATTACGGTAGCGATGAACAACAAATATTGCGGCAGAAGCTGTAACAGCAATCAAGGGAAAGAACTCCCACTGGTCACAGGTAACTACACACCTGATGCTTGAGTTGTCCTACCTTTGAACACAGATAACTTGTGGATGGAGGCTTTCACCAGGTCACCACCTGACGGCCAGCGGGTCAGCTGACCAGAGCTGTAGTCCCCGGTAAAAAACTTCAGCTGCCTATGTACAAAAAAACCCAAACCAAACATTCCATTAATCATCTACAGCTTTTTATTCAAAATTGATATAGCAGAATCAGTGCAGGTACGAAAAATTTCAAATCAGAAAATCAAATTATTAAAAAATTTCATCTTATCCAGCTTATCCTAGCTTAATTACCCATTATTTAAACCTAAGGAACACAATTTTAAAGAAATAAACTGATGTGTTGCCGTACCTTTGTTTGTAACACAACACACACAGCCACTTTCCTTGGAACAGGTTCTCCTTACACATGTTGCACACTCTGAAGCGGCAGTTTGGACACAGGTCACCGCGGTTGAAGAACAATCCCAGCTCCGTGTGACACCGCGCACATATCTTGGAGAGGTCGTCTCCCGCTCTGAGCACGCTCTTCATCCGGATTGCCTGGATCTCCGACTTGAGCTGGCTGTTCATGGAGCAAGAAAAATCAACATTCATATCAAATTCTTTTGTGAAGTAAGAGGATAAACAAAATGCAACACAATCTGTTTTTGGTATATATTGTCAATTTTGTTGACTTTTTAAGGTGGTATAAGACACTTCCATATTGTGACGTACTTCCTATCAAAATAAACAATAAAATCAAGTATGGTATGAGTTCATAAATGTATTCTTTCCCATTGTTCTTACCTAACAGCAGAGTGCAATGGGTTATAGCGTTACCTATGAATCTGTATGATGTCATGAGTTCGAATCATGCTGGTGCTTATTATAAATTTTACCTTTAAAAAAACTTTTAATACTTATTTTTTGGTCAAATAGCAAAATTTAAAACTTATAAACCAGTGAAAGTATCTTGATTATTATGTACTTTTATCCACATTAATATCAACAAAAAGGTGCCCCATACCACCTTAAATACAGTTCAGGGTTTTCTATTTGATAAACATGATAATTAGCAGCTAGATTTATTTCAAACCTGGATGGGTGATTCACAACCACGTAACATCAAAATTAATGAATCTAGCCTGAATGAATTTTCTATGGATACTGAATACAGTGTTATTGTCGCCCTTATTCACTTGCATACGGCTTCGCCCTGTCCTGAATTCGCCCAAATGCAGATGTGTTATGCAGAAATATTTTTTGTGACATAGAATTCGCCCAGTCTAATATTTGCCCGCTGACAAGGGCGAAAATGGGCGAAAAATTTCCCTTTATATAATAGTATTTTAAAAGTTTATCTGTCCTTATAAAACAGAATAATTGCATGAAAACAGCCCTTAAGAAATAACCAGAAATCTCAAATGCTATTAAATATATTAATTCCCTTAATCATTTTTCAATAGTACAATATATATAAACAATCTTATTATCACATTAAAGGTTGTTTGCTTTGCTTTACTGCTTAACATATTTTTTTTCTGTCTAAATACATGTATACATATAAAAGGTTTACATTTTTAAAACTCTAAATACTTGTTCATGTACATAAATAAAGTCTTTTCATGGAATCCTTATTTATGAAGCTGCATCATGGAGAGAACGTTTGAGAAAAGAAATGTTGAGCACAGAAAGGGGTTGGAATAGGGATGGTATTAGGTATACAAAAGGCGGGAATTTCTGTTTAATCAAAAAAATTATACATGCACACATGGTACATATATTTAATGTGAGGCAAATAGGCAGTTTTAGCTTAATCATTGCATTATGAGAGAATGCCTCCAATTGAACTTCTGAACAACATGAGCAATGTCATGTGTAACAAATGTCTCCTTCATATTTCATAATGCAATTGATATTTCAAAACTTCATAGTGCCCTTAATGGAGTAATGTTAATAACAGCTGTGGTGGCCATTTCAATACCGATATTCTGAATTTGTACCAGGCCTATACATATATTACACACCTACACAAAACTTCTTATATGTCAGAGCATTACATATAATTAACACAATGTATGTGTAATTTTAGGTACATATGAAAACGTCTTTATCTAATGCACAGAGTTTGATCTCATCCTATGGACAGACAGAATTCTAAGATACAAAACAGAAGGAATAGCATACTAGCATAGATATGACTGCTGCAAGCCTTCTCAAGGTTGTTTGATAAGGCTTAGTGACAATTTCAATTTCTGATTTTTTCAAAATATCACAACTTTCAAGAAATCTTGAATGGACAAACAAACCTCACTGCACTGATACTTAGAGGAAATCTTTCAGTCCCATGAGTGCATACTTAAAACATAGGTAATCACAGATTACAAAGCTCACCGAGACGAGGCATCAACTTTATGAGGCATCACCTTTAAAACCACCTTTATCATATGATATGAAAATCATAGTTAATGATCTTGGATATTCATGGATACTGTTTTGACACAATATCGTATATCATATGTAAAAAAATTGTATGATAATCCTATGTTCATTTCATACATTATTATAAGATACAATGTTTATCAATACAATAATATAAAATATGATATTGCATCCAATGATACTTACAATATATATCATTTAATACAATATAATACTGTAATAAATATTGATGCAATATGATTTTGTAACATATAATATGACATTGTATCGTGTTATACATTATTGTATTTAATCACATAATACAATATCATAATATCTAATATAAATACAATATAGCATTATTTGATACTATATCATATCACATAATACATCACAATATTGTAACATATGATATTATATTGTATAATATAGTATAATTTTGTATTGTATGATATTGTATCATATTTGATACACAATATTGTATCATATGATACAATATAATTTGATAAAACATTGTTTCATATCATATGATACAATATCATCTGATACAGTACAATATTATATAATACAATATCATTTTATACAATATCATATCATATGATACAATATCATATTATACAATATCATATTATATGATATCTTATAATATCATATAATACAATTTCATGTATTATATAACAATATATTATATAAACCAATATCATATTATACAATATTGTATCATACGATATGCTATAATTATAATATACAATATCGTATCATATGATACAATATCATATATTGCAATATAATATGAAACAATATCATTCGATAAAATAATATATTATACAATATCATATTCTACAATATTGTATAATAATATACAATACTATACATAACAATATCATAATACAATATCATATAATAATGTACAAAAAAATTGATACAATATCATATCATATCATATAACTTTTTACAATATAATGTATGATATTACATTGTATCATATAAAACAATAGTGTATCATATCATAGAATACTATATCATAGGAATCATGTTAAATCATTTAACAACAAACACATCTATCAAGCAGGTTTGAGTGAGGTAGGAGAATTTTTAGCATCCTTGATAATGGAGATCAGGCTCTGCATCTGAAGCTACCTCTGCAATTCATTTATATTATAGTTAAATCAATTATGCAAGCTATTATCTATAAAACATGTAACCTGTTCCAAAAAACTAAACCTCATCCAGCATCCGAAACCTATGGCTCAGATTCAGCATTCAAGCCTGTCAGATGCATCAGTATCATGAGATGCATCATCCCTGCAAGTTTGGTGATGTAAGGACCAGTAATAACTAAGATATAATCATCAGAGGGCACCTGCTCTAAAAACTTTAACCAGCTCTTAAAACCTTAACCTCATCCAGCATCCGAAACCTATGGCTCAGATTCAGCATTCATGCCTGTCAGGTGCATCAGTATCGTAAGACGCACCATCCTTGCAAGTTTGGTGAAGTTAGGACCAGAAATAACTAAGATATATTTTTTAGCATCCTTGATAATGGAGATCAGGCTCTGCATCTGAAGCTACCTCTGCCATTCATTTATATTATAGTTAGATCATATATGCAAGTTTGAAATAGTGCTATTACCTACATATATTAAACATGTGACCTGTTCCAAAAAAACTAAACCTCATCCAGCATCCGAAACCTATGGCTCAGATTCAGCATTCAAGCCTGTCAGGTGCATCAGTATCATAAGACACACCATCCATGTAAGTTTGGTAAAGTTAGGACCAGTAATAACTAAGATATGATCATCAGAGGGCACCTGCTCTAAAAACTTTAACCAGCTCTTAAAACCTTAACCTCATCCAGCATCCGAAACCTATGGCTCAGATTCAGCATTCAAGCCTGTCAGGTGCATCAGTATCATAAGACGCACCATCTATGCAAGTTTGGTGAAGTTGGGACCAGTAGTAACTTAGAAATGGCTATCAAAGGGCACCTGCAACAAAAACTTTAACCTGCTCGAAAAACCTAACTTCATCTAGCATCCGAAACCTTCGGCTCAGATTCAGCATTCAAGCCTGTCAGGTGCAAAAGTATCATAAGACACACCATCCATGCAAGTTTGGTGAAGTAAGGGCCAGTAGTAAGTAAGATATAATCATCAGAGGGCACCTGCTCCAAAAACTTTAACCAGCTCTAAAAACCTTAACCTCATCCAGCATCCGAAACCTATGGCTCAGATTCAGCATTCAAGCCTGTCAGGTGCATCAGTATCATAAGACACACCATCTATGCAAGTTTGGTGAAGTTTGGACCAGTAGTAACTTAGAAATGGCTATCAAAGGGCACCTGCAACAAAAACTTTAACCTGCTCCAAACACCTTAACCTCCTCCAGCATCTGAAATTCATGGCCCAGATTCAGCATCCAAGTCTCTCAAGTCCATTAGTAGGTCCAGATGCATCATTCATGCAAGTTTGGTGAAGATAGGATAAGTAATAAGTTAGATACAGGACCTGCAACAAAAACTTTAACCAGGTCCGGACGCCGACGCCGACGCCGACGCCGACGCCGAGGGTATAGCATAAGCTCCCCCCGACTTCGTCTCGGTGAGCTAAAAAATTGTTGAATCAAGCTCATGTATATAACATAACACTTGGATCATACCCACCAGATTTTCTTGTCCTCGGCTTGGCGGACCATCTCGTCCTTTTGGAGGACACCGAGGATCTTGTCCTTCTCCTCCTGGGACAAATTGTCCAGATTCAAGAGCTCCTCCATCATTGGAGGAAAGGAGTCCCTCCTTCAGGATTTCAACCAACGAAGAGTGCTGTTACTCCATCATTTGGTGGTATATTGCTTTGGCCTGCCGTAGAATTACTGTTACATGTGGTATTCTTATCAGTCTCTCAAATAGAAATGTTTAAACACAAAGTAACCTGCAGCCTAGAATGCTATGTTACCATCACAAGTTCCTGAAAAAAAGAACAGTAATAACATCACAAATGACAGTATATATACACAACTAATCTATTGCAAATTAATAACAAAGAAACATCCAATTAGTCCTTTATTTTTAAAGACCACATTGCATCATCGCTCACAACAAATTTTAAGTCTGTAAGAATTTAAAAAGGCCTTCTCTTTAATTGGACTTTTTGTTACCTGCCTGTTAAGTCCATTTTATTCAGTTATCTACAAAACATTACGCAATCTGGGACAACAGGTGACAACACCCTAAAACATTCGACTAGGCTGAAAGATCTAATCTTATAATCTAACATTGATCACAAACTACCATTATGTGTCCTTAGAAAAAATTTTCACTATGTGTGGAATGCAAACATTCAAACACCCCCACCCCCCCCCCCAAAAAAAGTGTATTAAAATTATAATAACTTGCATGCTACCACAAAGTTCTAAGTACTTTTCATTACTGTTTACAACTGCCAAAAGTGAACAAACTATGATGACATAATTAAAACATTTTTAATGAATGGATGTTTCAACAACAGCAAACCCAGTGCATTAAAAATATAAGACTAAGACAGGCAGCAAGACATAACAAATTTCATCAGAGACATTGACAATCTGAATATCCAATGCCTTTAAAAACGAAAAACCAGGTTTGACTCATTTTTCAAAGATGAGCTAAGTGGCCAGCCAATACATGTATAATTGCCAGAGCACATTAAACAATTTTTAACAATCAATTTTTCAAGCTGTTTTTTGACTTATTAGCTGCAAAAGAAAGAATATCTTATAAAAGTACTCCTTCAACAAAATACCAATTCATTTCAGACTGTTGTTGAGCACATTCTGCACAGCAACTACATATCCACATTTAAGTGCAAATGGTTGAGTCAACCTCAGGTAAACAAATACCTTAAAAGTTAAAACCCTCTGCAAAAACACCTCCACCCCTCTCCAAAAGAGCATCAGTTACATCCAGCAACAAATCATTAGAGAAATTCAACTCTAGAAAACATTTCCCTTTATGCAGTCCCCTTAATATCCAAGTTTGTCACAGTTACACACATTTCTTCAATTTGTTCATCTTGAGACCATGTTGTACCGATCGATTTTCTACTTTTATTACAGATAGAGCAACTGTTTAAGATGCAATCGCATCCCGCGCATTACCAGCCCACCTGTTGTGTGCCCCCATTGTGTGGTGGAGTGTGATGTGACACGGAGCATCAGCATCAGCTGTTACATGGTCACAAGTTCTACTGTACCTGACAGAGGTAATTGAGGGGTGGTACAGGTGGGGATATCTTATTAATTTATATCTGATGTGTCACTGAACCCTTGCCTCAGTAACCCACAGACCTGATCTCTTAGATAGATCTTTCATATATAAATCTTTATCAAGAATTTCATTCATTCAAACAAACTAAACGTTTGATATTCTGATTTTTACACAAGCTCAGAGTCAATGTCATATTTCATGTGTGTACTGTGTTTTGATATTGAAATCATTTTTCACCGTTTTTTTTGTTTTTTTGGAGGGGGGAGGGGAGGTGTATATAAATTTTCACAGTAATGCTTCGATCCTATCTTGTGTCACATTCTCTAGCTGTCAAATATCCTAGCCGGTGTACATAAATGTATAGCCATTTGATTACCACAAATACTTTCACCGACGTTCCCCAGAACCCTTTCCTTTCAATTAATGAACTCTAGCTAGCTGTCTCAAACTAAATCACGTCCCTAGATCTCTCTTAATCTACTGCACCCTATTATGAAACAATATTGGAGACACCTAGTGATGTAATTTTGACAAAACAACGACATTAATTTCAAACAATGACAACCTTCTTATCTTTGAACACGTCTATAAAATTAATATTATGAAGCAAGAAGTCATACGTTACCTTTAATTCGTAAAATCCTCCTACTGTTCAAAACAGAATTCCCAGATGATTTAAACCCACCGGGCCACGCAAGCACAGTTGACACAGATTAAAATTCTTTACGGAATTTCACGCAGAAACTTTTTGAATACACCAAAATTTCGCAATGTGTGTCTCCCCCATCGTTACAAAATCTCTCCCTTTCAATCCACACCCCCACAAACTTGTATGTTAACAAAGTGTATACAGATTTTCAAACTCCAAACAAGCAAACATTAGCTCACAAAGAAAAACACTAGAAGGGAGGCCCTCTCCGTGAATAGACCGTGTCTAAAAATAGCCTCTACCTGTCACACCTGTCCAATGACCCAGAGAGAGGCCCTGATGGTTACCTGAGGACTTGACGAGACTGCAAGGTGTTCACAAGGAACGATAGATCAGTGATATACTCCACGTCTACAAACTGGTTCAGTGCTGAACACTGCACAAACCTTATCTCTGAATAGTTTCAATACACACTTCAATGCAATAAAGTTATCAAAACTTAATACGGTAAACAGGGAGGATGAGTGTTTTCTAATATGTCATATAAATTCAAAGGAAAAGAAACGGAGGAAACATAGACAGCTAGTTTACCTGTGTACCTGAGTTTACTGAAGAATTCTAAGTCGATACAGTAAACAGCTTTTATCTGATGTTAACACAGAATTACCATTCTGAAATTAACAGAGCGACATTCCTTAATGCTTTAAAATAGCATGTACATTCAATGATCAAACATTATAAATATAAAGCTCGATCATCAAAATATGTTACATGGCATGCCAATAATAAGTTTGGCAACAAAGGTAATGCATTCAAATTTAAAACCCTACATCGCTACATTTAAAATACAAAAATAAAATAACCCCACTGCAAACACACGATTATTTACTGCCATATAACTTATAAGTACTGTAATGCATCTTTCATAAATGAAATCAAAATATATACATGTACTTGAAGTGAACATAATGGTATACAGCAGCAGAATAGTACTTACATATTGTGTCATGTACAGCTACATGTATAGAGCCTTCCTGAGCACTGCTAGCATGGCTATTATATTAGCAAATCTCTCAGTCACAAACACACTTTTAAACCTGCAATCAAAACATTCCCAGATGTGATGAATTCAAAACATGTACTGTACATACAATACTAATTATTCTCATAAAAAAATCTTGTCTGATTGAACCTGTGCTACAATCACACACTATAGATGTCCACTTGCAAAATCTACTCCACTAATCTCTATAGAAAACACTCCTCAGGGGAGATTACTGCAGATAATCTCTGTGTTTTCTCCCAACAGACATCATACAACAACACAGGCAGCAAGGTGCCTTATTTAAAAAAAAAAAAAGAGGACATTCAACTAAAGGGTGCAAAAAAGAAGTTTAGTGGGCGGAGCATAGCTGTAGTATTTAAAGGCCACAGCAATCGTGACCCTTTAGAAAATTAATCTATTGTCATTGCATATGTACCTGTAAAGGCATTTTTTCTTCAAACTTGTATTTAAGTTGGGTATTTAAATGGAACAGCGACTGATCCTGACCCATTAAAAATGAGTTATAAAACCATTTTTCAATCCATTGTCATTTTCATTTAAAATCAGTCATTGGATCCTGACATATTCAAAGAGAGGGAAAGAAAAATCCTTTCTCTAGAGTTCAGTTCCATACATTGTGTAAGCTTTATATCTTTAATTTACCATGTTTACAATGAATATAACAAAAGCTACTAAAAATTCACTTATATCTATTATTTACCAGAAGTTATGCAAATGGACAAATTCCAATAATTCTGATTCTGTGAAGACTGAAATAAAGGTGAAATATAAACACGTACATTACAATGTATAGAAAGGCAGACAAATACTGCTCTTCTTTTTTTTTTAACTGATGTTAAACTTATCAGATATTTTTGCCACTGCAAGATCCACATATTTATCCACAGCGAACTTCTTTGTCATATTATATGAACAAAAACAATAACAATTTGTCCTTGTTATAAAAAAACCCTCCAACTGTTGCACAGAACCACAAATTCTCCGTCACGACATTTTACGTTCAATTGATTGCGATCAATTGCATTCTGCCCTCTAACATTTAAGTAACAAATTATAAGTGTGTTGCCAATTATTATGATTCAACACTATGAATTTATTCCGCTAACTGCCATGACTGAGTTATTGAGATGATGGTTGCAGGAGCAACACTTTGATTCCACAAGGTTGAACAATTCCTATGCAATACTAAGTATATAGGGAGGGGTTCTCTAATTGCTCCATTGTTCATGGATCATAAATTAGTCCTAAATCTGGTTAATTTATTAGATTCATTACAGCCATCATTACTTTATTGATCTCTCCATTACTCACCCCCCCCCCCTCCCCCTAACCCCACCTCCATTTGGCAGATATCAACATTTTTTCAAATGGTTTAGGATTTGGAAAAGCATTATACTTTTAAAAATTTACAAAATCAGGCTTGTGCCCATTAAGCAGGTTCAGATTATAATTGTACACTAGTATGTGAAAATTACACCTACATGTTACTTATTCCCATAAAAGCAACAAAACATATGGTGATTTCCATTCGAAATAAAACAGGACATATATACAAATAAATCAACCAAAATAACATTAGATTTCCTGATTATCTAGATCTGGGTTTTTTCTCATAAATTTGAAACTGACAAATGAAATTATCCATTTAGATCACAATCTTTAGAGATTCAGAGACATTTCCTCATTTTCACTAAAGACACTACCTATATCCTCTTCTTTGTAAGATTTTTCCATCACACTTTATAAAAACATGTTATGTATGTAAAAGAACCTCAACCTACTGTTGCATACTACCGGTACTTGTATCAATTAAAATACGGATTTTTACACAACTTACATAATTCATATTCCTTTGCAAATGAAAGTTATGACACATGACACATGGTAAAACTAATTTGATAATGGTTTTAACTCAGAAGTACATGTACAACTTACAAGTATTAATACTGCTTTAGAATTGAGGTTCAATAAAACCATACATTTACATAGAAAAAATTACGGACTATGCACTTTTAAAAAGAATTCTAAAAAAACATGGGCCGGGGTCGTGATGAGGGCATGAATGAAAAGACCCTTCCATCCCCATCCAGTGGGATTTCAGATTACAGTGAAATAAATGACGCGTAAGCCTGAAGATACCTGGGGTTATGGACCTTGACTAAAACATGTACACAGAAGAGTACACCTTTCAATATTCATCCCCAAGTTAACCTCTGGACATCAAATAAAATTAGGGACACATAGGCGAGATAATTGAAACACCATTAAAAGAACATAAATAGACCAGAAACCCGCACAGCTTTTCAGTAAAATAGTCTCTATAAGGCCATCCCCCAAACCCACTTGGGAGAAAACACTTGCCATTCTTATTAACTTTTGATAATTATTTCTTTTATGGAAATCCATTTGTTTGCAGATTGATTTTTTTACTTAATCAAGTCACTTATGAAAAAAAATAATCTCCTTACTGTAATTACCATGCTTACCTGCCTGTCCAACGATACACACTAAATAAATTAAGTGAGGAAAAAGGCAAACATATGTGGCTTCAATTTTATCACAATAAAAATAATTATCATTGTTGATATCAAATGAAAAAAAGTTCACGGCTATTTCTAAATAATTGTTCTGACAACCTTGGGTAGAAGGAAAAGTAAAATAATATTAAACTAAATCTTTTAAATCTTTTTAAAGTACATCTGAATTATTATAGCAAAGGTCAATGTTTGTTTGTTCATTCCACCATCGCATGTTTTTTGGCTACCTGTACAATTTTTTAAAATGTTCACCTGCATCACCCTCTTTGAATATCATTTGTCAGTTGGTCCATTAATCAATGTCCATTAAACATGTTAGGTTATGAACACTCAAACAACACGAAAAAAATATGATTTAAAATTTATCATATAATGCAGCAAAATATAATTTTGTACCTAATTGTCCCAATTTGTTATTATTAAGTCCATCACTCCATGTGAAGCATGTTAAACCAAATCTATGAGATCATTATATATGTTAGAAAATTTGTAAATGTATATATTTATATCAGACCTTGAAATTCCTTATAGTTGATTGTTTAGAGGAATAAGATAACTGCAGTGACTTGGTTTCATTCAGTGCATTATGACATTGTAACACCACGCTCCTCAATGGGACATCAATACCTGACAATCCTTCGACAATCCAGATGTGACCACTTGTCCCCCCGGAGAAGGTAGCTAATATATACCAACTTTGTCACCAGCTGCCAGATTGAGACGACAGCAGTCATTGAATGTGCATGTTTGTGTGAGGAACTACAAACGAAGGATGCTTGTGGATACCGGTATTTATAAAACAGGTTAATTGTGCAATTAATGCCAGGTAGATACACAAGGTTGACATGCTGGTAAACAGTCACTCTGACCCTGAGGTTGAAATGCAAGATGTGATATACAAAATTTGATATGCAGGTATAGGTACTACACAAGGTTGATATGCAGGTAGATACAGAGTCTGACTCTGAGGTTTGAAAAACAGTATGCAGATGGTGTAGATACAGAGGCTGATTAGCAGGTACTACTGTCTGTCCCAAGATATTTATGCAGCACATTTGGACAATTTTTTATAAAAATAAAAGCAAGTCAAAAGCAAAGTCTGAAAGACAATTAAAAATCTGATGTGCATCTGATTATCGACTCCTTTGGTGAGAATCGTGGCATCACAATGACTTTTCCCATACAATAATACAGAATAGGTTTTACCAACCAAAATTCGATCTTAAATCGTATTATATGACCCCCTCAACAATTGACGTACCTAAACAAGTCAACTGAAAATTAGATGAAAAACTGCATTTGTGACCGCAGCTTAAAACCGAAACAAATTGACTGATATTTTAAAATCATGTTAATTGTGTCATACCAAGCATTGGTAATTGGACCAGATTAATGCAGATCATATTGGGACACCAAACACCACAAAATACTGACAGGGTTCAGAACTAATATATACCTCATACCCCCAAAAATCTTTATTCTTGAAGGAGGGGAACATCCTATTGCAGCTTCATGCCTGCTGGTATTGTTTGTCATATGTGTCATATACATGTGTGGGCTGTGCAGACTGTATACAGGGAAATATTCGCCCCCGTTTTATTTTCGACTCTTTTGTTGTCAGAGGGCGTATTTAAGACTAGGCAAATTCTATGTTACAAATAATATCTACAACTGGGCGAATTCAAATCTGGGCGAAACTGTTTGTAAGTGTAGAAGGGCGAAAATTAAACGGGGCGACAATACCCCTGTATACAGTATCTCAATCTTAGGACCTATTAAGTTAGGTTGTAATCACCATACTGGTACCTTACAATTTATCACCTAAGACCAGTTATTGGGTGAACTGAGAGTCCGGGTCTACTGCTTGCGACTTTTCGAGATTTTTTATTTCAGTCGTCTGTTTCAAATAAATAAAACTTTCTTGGATATGATTTAACCATGAGCTTAAACGATCATTGTTTCTCACTGATTTACATCTTTGCACTTTCAGCAGTGGCAGACGTGACGTAATAGTTATACGTTAAAAATAGAATATTACTTCTCTGTGAATAGCATAATATGCCTTCTTTGATTTGACATAAAATATCAATATACCGGTATATAAATATGACATGTAGAAACAAAAGGAAATTAATGATTAATTTTGAGAGATTCATAGCGTAGTTGAACCCCTGATTGCAGAATATTATATGTTGAATAGTCTAAGATTTTGTGTATTACCGTATGATAACAAACAAATAATTTCATGAGTTTTGTTTAGGTATCATAACCCCTATGACCCTAAGTCTGACCCCAAAACATTTTGCAGAGTATCAAATGAACATGAACAGGGGTTTTTCTCCGTTATTATTGCAAAACGGATAACTGGTACAATAAATCATAAAACTCGGGGCTACTAAAAAGCACAAAAAACCCAAGATATTATCATTTCTTAATAATGATATAATCCAAACAGATGGATAAACCAAGAGTTCACCATTTAAAGTATGTCAAGTTTTATCCAAAAAATATCAAGAAATAAGGAAATATGAAAAGAAAACGTTAAATTTTAGCCAATAACTGGTACAGTGCCAGTAGGCGCTCCCCAACTAATTTAGTAAATGACGAACAGTTTTTATTCATATACAGTGAAAATAGCCAAGGCCTATAAAAAAAAAAAATTCTGTGTTTAGGGTTACACTGATGAAAAAATTAGGTTAGGTAGGTAGGGATTTTTTTTAATTTTATCATATCTTTTTCTGCATGATCGAATCCTATGAATGTTTGTTTGTGTCACATTTAAAAACAGATTTAAAAAAAAAAAAAAAAAATTCTCAATCGGATAAAAACAGACATCTAAAAATGGTAGGATCAGGGTATTTTTGTAGATTAGGTCGGGTTACCCTAAACACGCAACTTTTTTTTTTAGGCCCAATTGCGGGTCATCTCCAATTGCGGGTCATTCGTGTGTTTTTCATGTCACCTTGTTTAAATTGAAGCATAAAAAACTTAATAAATACATTGATCACGAATTGTAGGCCTTTTTGTCTTTGATCATTAAACGATATTCGAAAATTAATATTGACACTCCAAGAAACAAATTCAGAAATCAAGCACTTTAGAGATGGAGATTTTCACACATCTTTGACATGGTATTTTCATTATTTACGCTGCAGCGTGATGTGAAAGTTGTGGGAGGGCATTAATGGATGAAAGATATTGCATATGCATTCAGTTATATGTCAACAATTATTGAGAACGATAACTGCTCAAATAAATTTACACCAATTAATTAATCAATCGGAAGGAATTTCCCCAATTGCAGGTCACTATACCTGAAACCATTTTTTTTATCATGTTTGTTATTTTTCTTAAGGTCTATTTTTATTTTTGTCACAATGATGACACAATGACGATCATTTCATTCTAAATCACGACTGTCATTTACATTTAGAAATTGGTCACTGTTACTTGAGTATCAGTAGTTGTAAATATATTTTCTGACCAGCATTATTTTTTTTTATATGCTGCAAATTTATAAAAATTGTGTTCTGAGACGATTACCTGACATTACTGACACTTTTAATTCACATGACCCGAAAATGGAGAAAATGATTCAAAAGTGGGGAAACCTTGCCTTGTTGAAATGCCTAGGAGCTGTAAATATTGTTTAAAGGAATTTATTTTCAAAAACAAAATGAACGCTTAATAACTCGCAAAATGTACTTTCAATATATAGGCCTATATAGTATAAAATTTAAATAGAACAGCTTTGCAAAATATCAAAGAAACAGTCTGACGTGACCCGGAATTGGCGACTACACTGTATGTCTACTCTCTATACTATAAAAACAATTAATTTATAGTATAGAGGGTAGACATAAATATATATCGTTCTTCTTTTACTAAATTATCTGGGGAGCGCCTATTGAAGCCTGATCAAAAAACCTAAATTTTTTTAAAAGTAACGTATACCCCTTAATTAGTTATTACACATGTACGCATCCCTTCTCAATAATGTATTTCTGTCTGATCAAGCTTAGACTGTTAGCTCAAGCGTTACAATTAATACACTTGATTTATAAAAACCTTTACATACTTTTATCTGTTTATCCGACATCTTCAGAGCTGATGACAAAGCGTTTTGATTGGTTCTTGAAAGTTGGCGCGAACAATTGTTATGTCGAGCCCGATCTTCTTTCATTTTGGACTTCGTTTACCCATGGACGTATAGACTATAGTATATATGCCCCTGGTTTTCCCAACGCTGCTGTTTAATCAAAACATTTTCATTGAAGTATTCAAAACTACATTTTTTTCTATCAATAGGTAAATGAAAGAGGATGCTGCCAATACACCCACATTGAAATATATATTAATTTATTTTATACTGTAGTTTCATGGGCACACAAAAATACAAAGTGCACAAAAAATTATATAATTTCAAAGCATTACCACAATAACATAACAAAAATTGAAAAGGATATGATTTTGTAAAATTCTACATGGAATCTAATAACTCATTATTGCTAATCATGGAGTCTATATGTATATATATAACTTAACAAGGCAGTAAATTATAAAATATTTTGAGATATTCTTGTATAAATATTATTCTTACACATGTATGTAGTATGATGCATTGATATTAATTGATAAAGAAGACCACATACGTCCTTCGTACATATACTTTCATACCAAATATACAAAGAACAGGGGCGTACAAGGCGTTGTTTATCCCCAACGCGGAGCAATGAAGACGAAACAATTTCAACTTAAGTGAGAGGGTGTTCGAATCATATAGACGGCGGTTTTTTTTAATTCATTTGCTTTTAAGTAAAATATTTTTTTGCTTTTTACATTGGATTATTATGAAAAAAAATATCTAATACCATTTTTATAATAACAACAAATTAAGTAATGTTCATTAAATTTTCTGTACACGCAATGTCGGATAAAAATAGCGCTAGCACAGATATGAGATCATGATGTTATGTTTAGAAAGTAAACAAATAAAACAAAGGAGATTAGTACCAAGTGCATTCAATGATGTATATTATTTATTCGTCAGAAATGCAGTTCTTTATTATACATGTACATGTACTAATGCACACTTTCATATGAAAAGATTTTTATATGTTCATATGCCATTTTAAAATCCTAGGAACGGGGGAATTTGCCAGGCCTTGTATGCTCTTGTCCTTTTATTTCATTATATTCATGTCACCCCCTTTTTCTTGATATCAAGTGAAAGGTCTTTAGATTTTAAACATATTTTGTTCAACAAGTCTACGGAAATTCCTTACTGTTCATAAAATATATGGGGAAAAGGGTTTTAGGAGCTGATCCATTATCTCCTTATAAGGACTGTTTAATATGGTGTTCCGATGGAGCCACTTCGACCTTCGCACTTAAATTTCGCCTTCAGGTCGAAGATGCGAGAGTGCGAAGTTGCGAAGTTGCGAAGGCGAAAGTGCGAGAGTGCGACGGCGAAGGAGCGAAAGTGTGAAGAGGCGACGGCGAAGCGCGAAGATGCGATGGCAAAAGTGCGATGGTGCGAAGGCGAAGGAGCGATACTACTATCGCTCCTTCGCCTTCGCAACTTCGCACTTTCGCCTTCGCCTTTATTGATAGCATTCAGAATGTCTCGGTCGATTACATAGAATTTGATGCAGGCACCGTACTCGCCAAGGTTTTCCGATTAATCCATGATATTATTGGTACGCATGCGCTAGGCCATTTTGCTTACTATGAATGTTTATAAATATTTTAATGTGTATATGTGACATATAAGTTTACCAGTGCTGGCTATGCCTAATCATTATATACTCCGTATAAAATGTAATGTCCGCCAGAATGTATACATATGCTGTCTGTTTACCGTGGATCAAACACAGAAACATTCTAATTTCATTATGCGACACTCCTTGTTTATGTATGGACCTAGAGGGGGAGAGGGGGTCCGCCCCCGGAAAATCCAATATTAATAACTTCACACATGCAGTAAAGGGGGAGAGAGGGTCCGGATCCCATCCCCCCGGAAAATGTAAATCCAATATTAATAACTTCACACATGCAGTAAAGGGGGAGAGAGGGTCCGGATCCCATTTCCCCGGAAAATGTAATTTTATTAATTATATATAATGAAATCTCTAAAATATGTCTCAGACACCCCCCCCCCCCCCTAGAAAAAGTTATGGATCTGCGCAGGCTGTTGAAAATAAATTCTAAAAAGTTCATCGTCTACCTCATATGTCCTTTTATACAGCTAAAATTGTCTTTAAACGATGGAGAGCTCTACAATTATAAAAAGACGAAAGCGAAAGCGCGAAGATGCGAAGGCGAGAGTGCGAAGTTGCGAAGGCGAAGGAGCGATCATAGTAGTATCGCTTCTTCGCCTTCGCACTTTCGCCTTCGCATCTTCACACTTTCGCTCCTTCGCCGTCGCACCTTCGCACTCTCGCACCTCGACCTAAAGGCGAAAGTGCGAAGGTCGAAGTGACCCCATCAGAACACCATAGTTTAACGAAATTTTTCTTCAATACTGCATTTCAAAAGATTTTTCCTTTCTGATATATGGGTGATTAATTTTACGGAAATTTGAACTCGGAAAACACCTTATTAGGTAACACGCGATAAAATCTTTAATGCCAGAGAAAACTAATGCACATTCACATATATATATACACGAAATCCAAACGTTGTTTTATGACATTCGTTTTCGTTAACTATACCATTGGTTTGCCTTTTCCATACAAGCTAGTGTATATTGTTTTATCAAAATTCGACGACATCGATCAAACATGTATTGCCTAAACATGTTAGCTCACCTGAGCTCTGTAGCAACCTCTAATGATACAACGTCCACTAATGATATAATGTTTCATTAGTGGTCAGGATGTTGACCACTAATGATATAATTTTATCATTAACGAACAACCTAACCGTCCGCTAATGATATAATTTCATATTTGTATCATTAGCGGTCAAAAACCGTAACCTCTAATGATATGGAAAAAAACTGAGAAATAAGTACTACCTTGACCACTAATGATATACATTTGCACACATTTTCAATTGCATTAGTGGATGGATTTGAAACCTTTAATGATATAACATGATAAAAGATTATATATATATATATATATATATATATATATATATATATATATATATATATATATATATATATATATATGGGTTTGTTAATTATAAGAACAACAAGGAATATCAATTAAAGTTGGTTGAATTAAAACTACTTAATCAATAGGGATCATGTCGTTGTAACAAAGAATATTAGCCCAAGTTAAAAATTGGCCCGCGTTTCATTTTTCAACATTGATTATTGATTCGGGGAGGGGGTGGGGGGCTTTTTTAACGTTGAAAACAGACCAAAAGTCGTGAAATGTATACCCGGATTTCATTTTTCAACATTGATTATTTATTTGGGATATTGAAGGGCAGGGGGGGGGGGGGGGAGGGGCGGGGGCTTTTCTAACGTTAAAACTGCGACCAAACGTCATTTTTCAACAGCTCAAAAAAGGTTTTTTTTCTAATCTCTGATGACCTCACACGTTGAAAATTGACCAACTACAGGTTTTTGAACTGTCTTTGAAATGGAACTTGCTCTACCTAATTATTTTGTATCTGATTAAAAATTTCAGCTCTATGTTTTAATTCCTAATATTGTCCGATATTCATGCCGATATGGATTTTTGTTTTTGTTTGTTTTTGTTTGGGGTTTTTTTCCCGATAGCAACAGTTTGTTATTAAGACTAAGAACTCTGTCTCTTGTTGTTAAACTGTGTAGATAGAGCTAAATGGAATATATGTCAAACAACATCGTCTCAAGCCATGGTCCGGTGTCCGTTTATATATATATATCTCTCTCCACCATGATCGTTCATGTTGACCGTGGTTTGCTAAGATTGTCAAACCAATACCGGCCGTTTATGTTATATTTCCGGTAAATCGCTTCAACTTTAATTTATTTTGAGAAGTCATGATAATTAACTGACAGCACAATAATGAGCAGTTTTCATATTTTTATCAGACAAGTCGCGATCAGTGATTATTTAATTAATTCAACTTAACAATAACTTTTCTTAAACTTGCAAGATTAACAAAATTATGATTAATAAGCTACTTATCTTGATTTGACAGAAAAAAATGTTGTGTTCAATACAGATACAAACACTACACAGAAACTTTTTCGTGGGTGTGTTTAGGGAGTATTGGACATTTATGACGCATTCGCCGGCGTAACGAGGAATCTTGACCCGGGTTGAAATTTGACCCGGATATCATTTTTCAACGTTGAAAAATTGATACCAAAAGTCGTGAAATTATACCTGGGGTCAGTTTTCAACAGCTTGAAAAATATTTTTCAAACTTCTAAGGACATCGACACGTTGAAAACTGACCCTGTTGAAAATTGACTCCGACTTCAGAGTTTTGAACTGTCTTTGAACAGAAGTGTAACTTGCTCTTCACATTTTAATTGTACATGTGTGTATTTAAAAGTTTCGGTTTCAAAACTTTAACTCTTTCATACTATCCGCTATATTTGCCGTCTTGGGTAGTTTGACATTTCAAAGGTTGATTTTTCTGACTTAAATCATTTAATATTTCATTTGACTGAAAACGTGGTATGTAGCAACCTCTTTTATTATACTTTCATGTTAAATACTGAAATCTGATTGGTTTAGACGCAGTTGATAATTTGTTCTATTACCGTCAGCGTTAGCAACACACTTGGCAACGGGTAACACAACGAATTGTTACATGCGCGTAAATTATGCGCGTACAGTTCGCCGTAGAATTCACGTCATTTCTATACAAAAGCAGAAAAATTTCTTTAAAATTAAGACATTCAGTATAATAAAATAAAAGTGCCAATTTGGGAGGATAACAGTTGAAATTGACACCCCTCGAAAACCATTGTCAACCTCCGCTTCGCGTCGGTTGACAATGGTTCTCTCGGGGTGTCAATTTCAACTGTTACCCTCCCTAACAGGCACTATTTATATAATGATACACTGTCCACTAACGATATAATGTTGCATTAGTGGACAGAATGTTGACCACTAATGATATAATTTTATCAAACCCGGGTCAATTTTCAACCCGGGTTAACATTTTTTGTTACACCGACATAATCACCATTGTTGAAGTAGTTTTAATTCAACCAACATTATTTCATATTCTTTGCTGTTCTAAGGTATAATTAACAAACCCACATATTCAACTTAACAATAAATTAGTGATTCAATTGTGCTACAGACCATAATAGCAAATAGTCTTGTGTTGTCTAAGGTTTAATTTTAAAATTCTTCAGAAATATTTTTTTTTACAAGCTAACCATTTTGAGTTTAATATACCCGGTAATCATTTTTGGTACAAGTTAATTATATCTGGTCAATCACTCACTTCCTGTCAGCCTTACTGACCAGTCCGGTCTCACCGGCCTTGAACCACTAAGTAAGTCTTTTTTATTGAAGTAAATGCTCAAATTTGTTAGTATTAAATTGTATTTTTGAAGTATAGTTACAGATGGAAATTTATTTTACAGATAAAACATTCTTAAAAGTATGGCACACCATTATGGTCTTAAAAGTAATTTCCAGTTAAAGGTAAAAAGTTAAATTCTATATTTTCCTATTTAGTAATTTGTTATTTCTATTTGTTGTAGTTTTTTACCAATATTATTCATGACGGCAACGTTTCCACACAAAATAAAATATGAAACTCGTGTGACTTTTGTTTGCATTGTGCAAGGTTAGCTATCTGCCTGCACCAGGCAGAATAAGTCTTATGAATTGGACCTTTTTCATGTTAATAAAATCCCGCTAAAAGTTTATCAATAATGTTTTAATATCGTAAAATTGCTTTTCTTCAAACTTTCTTCAACTAAAAATATTTAGCACAACTCTTTTTTGATTAATGATAATCAATTTGGATCTTCAAATAAACAGACGAAGTCATAAATGGTATGTATTTTGTCTGTATGCGACTATTTCAGTTCAAGTAAAAAGGCAAAATATCAGGGTAATGTCAGAATGGTGTATTTTACAATAAAGGACAAAATACATGTATATGATCAAATAACCCCCCCCCCCCCCCCGTACCAAAAAAAAATAACAATAAGAAAATTAACCAATTCTTATGCAGTATCGTATGAAAATCAAATCAAATATATATATATATATATATATATATATATATATATATATATATATATATATATATATATATATATATATATATATATATATATATAATTTTATATTAAATTATATCATATCATATCATTAAAGGTTGCAAATCCATCCACTAATGCAATTAAAAATGTGTGCAAATGTGTATCATTAGTGGTCAAGGTAGTCCTTATTTCTCATTTTTTTTTTCCATATCATTAGAGGTTACGGTTTTTGACCGCTAATGATATAAATCTAAAATTATATCATTAGCGGACGGTTAGGTTGTTCGTTAATGATAAAATTATATCATTAGTGGTCAACATCCTGACCACTAATGCAACATTATATCATTAGTGGACGTTGTATCATTAGAGGTTGCTACAGAGCTCAAAGCTCAAGTAAGTTTTTTTAATAACTTTTTTTCCGGCGGTGATCTGTATGTCTGTCGTATTAAACATTTTGCGTTTTCGACTTCTTCTCCAGAAACACTCAGCCAAATTTCAATCAAACTTGGCACAAAGAATCCTTAGATAAAGGGAAAATAAGTTTGTTTAAATAAAGGGTCAAACCTTCTTTAAGGCGGAATAAAGAATTGTTTTATATTTGCTATATGCATCTGGCCTGAAAAGCGGCAACTTGTGTTGAAGCATCTTCATGTAGTGTATAGATTCAAGTTTTTTTCAAATCATGACCCATGACAAAACATGACAAATCATGTTTGACGTAGGTTTATACATTTATATGAAGAATTGTTTCATATCTTCTTGAGAACTGCAATGCTCATAATGTGATATGACTATGAAATCAATCGGTTTACAAAAGAAGGGGCTCAATGCATGTTTAACATAAGATTTGAAAGAAAAAATGAAAAATCTTTTATGTGGGATCTATTCTACTACATTGTCTGGGTATTTTGTGTATATATATATATATATATATATATATATATATATATATATATATATATATATATATATATATATATATATATATATATGACTCCATAACGCTGATTTTTAATAGAGTCATTACTATCATTATACATTTATTTTTAAGGTGAGCGCTGCATGTAACCCGGCCATGGACCTCTTGTTTGATTTTTACACAAGTTGTTTATTTAACAGAGATAAGAAAACGTATCATTTATTGACAAGTTAACAACGAAAACATCCATGTTGCAATTTGATATTTGATTTGTATATTGATTTGTATATTATTAATGGTAAATGGGAAATGGTCACAATTTTGGTCAAATTTCTATGGTTTACAATGCTTTACATCATCAGAGTGAGGGTTATGCTATCTACAACATCAACACGATTGTATTGTGGGATTTACAAGCTTACTTTTGAGCACGACGACCTTCTATACTATAGATAAAACATGGCAATGCACGGTAAGATTTAGGGACGTATGTGTATATGAATAACTTGAAGGAATCTGCAATTAATGGAAATAGTACACGTTATATTCGTATAGCGCTGCTACCAATTAAGTACTAATTAACACACGTATTGGGTATAGTGAAGAAACGTTAACCCGTAATATGCACCTTGTGTTTTCATATGGGACTTTGAAGAGAGGCCAGCCCAACCATCATCACATGGCGGCCGGGATAGAGTCGGGAGACTGCGAGTTAGTGGGGTTCGGAGTAACGCTAACAAGATATCCTCTTATTGTGGATCAGCTCTTCAATATTCCGTTCCTGTTGGATGTAACAGATAATCTCAATGCTGTGGTAAGTAACACTGAAGAAGTAATCGGCGAAAACTCATTTTTTTACGCGACAGTTATCCTTACAAGTAAAGATGTAATTCAACCGAAAATTATTCTCCTAAAAAAAAAAAAAAAAAAAAAAAAAAAATATATATATATATATATATATATATATATATATATATATATATATATATATATATATATATATATATAAAGAAAAATGGACTTGGAAAATTCAAAACCTATTAATAATATTTTACATTTTAAAAATAAAATTTAGCCAAAAAACTACTTCAGAAACTTATATATGCATGGTGCCGGATTTTATTTCCTGTTCAACTTTTCAAATCGTCGGACTCGTCCTTATTCTAAATTCTATAGAATGTAGAGGGAGAGGTGTATTCTGTAAATGACGTAATGTTGGAACGGCTGGATAGGATCGAGAGGCACCCCGTATTCTATACCAGGCGGGAAATCCCCGTCTGTATCATCGGAAACACAGAACAACTAGCTTGGTGTTACTTGATGCATAATTTCAGGAAAGATTTTCTGCAGTTACCGGCTGTCCGGAAATATGATTCCAAAGACTACCAAGCATTCCTAGCGGGTTCCCAGAGGCCTCCAACGGAAGAGGAAATGCAGAAGTTTATATCTTATGTAAAAGGAACTGATTAACTTTGGAAAGATCGACAATCAAATCGTTTTTATTGTAAACAAATATATAGATACGAATATAAACTTCATGGTAAAAAGCAAAACAATTTCATCACATTTGGGGAAAAAACCAACTGCATGATCATGGGTAATGAAATCATTTAAAGATGAGGATTATTATTGTAGAATCCAAATTAAAAACATACATCATGTATTTTTTTTTTAATTCTAAAATGATTGATTTTCAGCTCACTGTCAAAAGCCTTCAAAGTAGTGTACCTATGCACCATCAAAATAATAAAAATCAAACAATGAGAGCCAAATTGAACCTGTAGATCTAAGACTAATTAATCAATCTAAAGTATTATTTTGTCCTTTGAAGCTGTACATTCAAGAGTAAATTTCTTTACAAACTGTAGTAACTCCATACAAATAAACTAAATGTTGTGTAGTAAAAATTGTATAAAATCTAAGATATTGTTGCACTCAGATTTTCAGTTGTATATATGCATTGCTTGTCAAAAATATCGATTCAGATTCTTCTTTGTGTGTGATATATTTTTAACTTCTCCTTATCATGCGACGAATTCGATTGAGCAGCCAACAGCCCCCCTGAAACAACGAGTAATGACATGTAAACATACCGAAGAAAATCGGAATACTATTTCAACTACTAACTTTATTTTCCCCGCAATTTACTGGTATCCAAATAAAGTGGGCAAGTAAATATATATTATATCTTGCGTCGTGCATGCATGCACACCTTTTAAAATAGTTGACTTTAAAGGTGCACAGTACCTACATAGTATTGTACACATATATGTACATGGGAGTGAAAATAAAAACGTTTACCTATTTACATTGTGTTTATAATTTGATATAAACAGCTATAGCAGAGATATAACGATTGGCGATGACATAAAAACTTAGCTGCTCAAACATATACAACCATTTTAAAAAGACCTTGGACTTTTGGTAGGGCGTAGCTATCTATTTCTTGCGTCAAAAACAAGTTTAAAATGACGCAGTTTCAAGCGAAATATGCACCGATTGCGTAAGTCTTCGCTCTAAAGCCAGACAAATCCTGTTGATTTCAAAGAGCAATGGCTGAGTGCCAGCAATGAAATAGACAGGCCTACGCCACAATGCTGTTTGACACAACTACTCAAAGTCCAAGCTCTTGTTAAAATGGTTCTAAGACTGGTACCAGCCATCAAATGGGAGAAGAACCTACGTGTGGTGTTAACTGACCTGAATTCTGTTTGTTCTGAAAAAGCGCAAAATTCGTCTCCACCATCTCCGTTCTTCCTATTTGATAAAGATAAACAAAGACATGACGAGTGATCTGTGGATTTTATGCTGAGTTTGGTATCTTATCCCTTCCGGGTAAAAAGAGGAAACCAATGTAAAAGAGGAAACCAATGTTGGAATTTTTGCTAAATTTTTGCTATACAGTTTATATCCTTTTAAGCAACATTTTTGTAAAGATATGCAAAAATCTACTAACGTTTGCTCATTTTGTTAGAAATCGAAGACGGATTCAGAGAAAAATGTCAAATTTATATATTAAAAGTTATAAATGATCGAGTTTTTATGTTGGTTCAAAGGGGATATGAAGGTAGCAATTATAGGAGTAAAAATGCATAACTAGAGGCGAATAGTTGGGCCTATGTATTTTTTCTGCAAAGATCAATAATTTACAAATAGCTCATATGTGCATCGAAAAAACCTTTACAATTTACTGTTTAGAAAAAAGCATAAACCAGAATTGCACAAGAGTTTGGGATGGGTGCTGGGGAGTGGATACATATGACTATGCTGATAGTATGGATTTCCTTTGATATTCCCTTCCGTTTTACATATTATTCCATGGTACATAATGACTACCAATGCCAGCCAGGAACGGGGTTCAGATTTGATTTCATCCAGGACGCTCCACGCTAGAGGACGCCACAATCTCTCTCAGAGGACGCGGCCCTCTAGTCAGAGATTGTATTCACTTTTTACGATGATACCCACACAAAATCAATTACTATCTTGAAGATACCAGTAAGTTTGTTTTAAATGCCTATAATGATTTTTCCAGAAGACATCATAATTCATATCTAATGAAATTATACACAAAATTCAAATCACACTTAAAACTTTGATTGCATATGTGAATACAAACCCTTTCTTGATCGGCTTTAAGTAACCTGTGGAGACAAAACACATTTTTCAAAGTCATGAAGTGTAAATAAATGCCGTTCAATCAAATGGTCAAAATTTGTTTGTAAACAAAAATGTACCTCTTTATTAAAAACTACATCAGTTCAAATTGAGGTGTTCTTGAAATAGCAAAAGGTGTTCTTGAAATAATTACAATCAAGGTAATTTTGATTTGGTTATGGATATTTTTTACAATGCATCATTACTCTATCTTAACTCAGACCTTTGCTGTCTCTCTTCAGCGTTGTAAAACAGCAAGTCTTCGACGAGAGCACACACAGCAACAGGCACCGTCTAAAAACAATAGGAGGAATCAAACAACAAAACAAGGTGGACCAACACACATAATGTAAACTACGTTGGATTCACGGGAACAAAATTTAGTGGATTATGAATTGCGATTGTGAATAATTTTTGCAGGTTTATGGATACGTAATTTCCTGAATTCAATTTTATGAATTATGAAATAAGATATAAGGAAATGTTAAGAATTTAAATCATCATTTTATAATGTATATACCAATTCCATGAGGAATCTTTCGGCGTACAGATTTTCCAACTTCGCTCGAATCTCCTTGTCGAAATGCCGCGTCACCAACCGGATATTACGACACAACAATGAACATTCACAGTGTGGACTAAAACATAAAGAATACACAACATTCTTTATTTGGGGTATAACTATTAGTAATCCATTCATTATTTTCTTCCACATTTGTTTTCCAAAAAATCCAAAAGTGTTCATGCAACTTTAATTAATTGCAATAAGGATTAGATCAGATCAGTTGACACGAGTGAAACTACATGGCATTTACCATATATTGAGATATATCAATTGTCAAATGAGGCTCTTACATTTAAAATGTTTTCAATTCTAAGAAAACGGGCATACTGTAATGTATAGTTGAGTGAAAAATATGCCATTGAGCTTCGATCCGATTTCAAGATATCAGACTCAAATTTTCTATATTAGGATATCGATTGCAATCAATTAATTGTAAAATATTGCATTTATACACACACGAAAACTAGAATGTTTCACACATTGCAGAAATTTTAAGTATATATACAGAACCCGTGCAAATATGTATGCAAAAATAACGAGTGGTTTATAATTAATTTATAAGTACTCTATGATATGGACTAAACATTCCTCAGAATATAACATCCTGTAAGTATATACTTATACCTTGGAATCGTTTGACTTATGATATTTCTCTTCGTATTTTCTATTTGTGACCTATTCAACCACTGTTAAAAGAAAAAGAAAAAATGACTTAGAAAAAGTGAAAGCTTCAACAAGCATTAATCAGTATAGTTAGACTTTTTATATACATATATACACATGTAAAATGAAATATTGCACGTACTTCCATCATGCATACCATTATGTTGTTCTTCAGGATATTCAGAAAACAACGGAAAGCTGTCCTGCAGGAACTCCACTAAAGTAACGGCCATGGCATTGGCCTCTTCTACAGCGATTCTACATAAAAATAGTGTGTAGGTAACACTAGGAAGATATGCTCTGTTCGTGCTATTTTCTTGAACAATTTTGTTTCACCGAAAAATGAAGTACAGAAACAATGTCGTCATTTTTTATTGTTTGGTTTAACTAAAAAAAATCTAAAATAAAAAAATAATGAATGATTAACGCAAGTTTAATTTGCTATACACGTGAAACAAAAACAAAAAACAACCCCGAATGCTAGTATGCTCTTTCTGATATATAGATATGTATGTGATCTCGTCTAACTCAAACTGAATTTTTCGATAAACCACAAGTGCTGGCGGATCGGACATCTCTATTAAATTGATAATAAGTAACTATATTTTGAAAACAAGGTTATTTTGGATAGAACTGACAAATAAACAAAGTCATTTTTAAAAACAACCATAACTTTTTTATGTTGATTTCATGTACATTTTGGGTATTTGAAATGGTTGATCAAATATCATGCACCTACCTATAGTTCAACTCAGAGCGTTGTCTGTTGACATACGTATAAATATCGTCGAGAATATTTTGCAGCAACTACAAAAAAAAACAACAACAAAAAATCGCAATACGCCTCATCAAGTTACAAAAACAAAATAAATCACAATAAATGAAACCAATTAAAAGCAACACACCCTTAGAAATAACGACTGAAACAACTCCAAATGCTAACAGCAACAACCTCAGCTTACAGAGAAAAAAAAACTGTAAGGGCCGAAGAGCGATAGGTCTGTGTATAATAGAGGTATCATAACGACAATTTCTATAGAATCTCCGTTATGATAGTAGCAACAGAAGCAATAAAAAGACTGACATCTTACTGCTATAACATATACATGTAGCAAAAATTGCAGAAACGCAAGCACTGACTTCTTACTGCCGTAACATATACAGAACCATTTTAACAGGGCTTTGGACTTTCAGTAGGACGTAACTATCTATTTGTTGCGTCAAAACAAGTAACCTTAACGGTCATGTAACTTTAGAAAGTAATTGCTGTCATAATAATAGCTTAAAATTTACTTTGATATGGTACAACAACGCTATTGAAAATAAGGACAAAAATATATTAATATCCGATCAAATTCTTACGGTTTCTGCCCCTGTGACGTCTGTGTTAACGTTTTGACCGTCTGCATCATGATCTACAGTTGAAGATGCATCGACGCTCACCGCCTCCCTATTATATTTTACAACAAACGTTTGTGTTCTTTGTTCATAAAAGGCTTCTTCTGAGTTTTTGCCGTCAGTTGATTTTTTGTTCTTTTGTTCGTTGTCTTTCTTTCCTTTCCAAAACCACGATCTTTTCTGTAGTTACAACATACTATTTATCAAAACAGATCTTGGAGGAAAAAATGTCAAACTAACTTTAAGACAATATATAAAATATCTTGATTTATTACATACTTAGTAATAAATACAGGTTTTTTGCACATGTGATACAGATGACATCACAAAATCAATATCGGCCTCCGGGGCTGATACAGGTTATCTGCCCTCCAGGGCTGATACGGATCCGTATCACACCCCTTGCGGAACTCCTCTGCCTCTTCTCGCTTCGGTATTTTTGCATGTTTACAGACGAAAAATAAAACATTATCAGTTACAGTCGACATTTTTAAGTGCAGTTGAAAACTTCAAATGCTAGCAAATGTTTTAAAGCAGTCAACTTTTAAAACCTGATGAAATTCCGTTAAAACAAGAAGAACTCATATTTTTATCAAATACATGTACATGTCCAGACCTTTTTCAAATAATATGAATAATCAATTTGTTCAAGTTGATGGGTTTTCTTTTTAAATTTATTACTAAGTATGTAATAAATATAATAATAGATACCCTTTTCCATATTACGGCTTGTATCAGCCCTCGACCAATATCAACCCTTGGGCCTTCGGCCCTCGGGCTGATATTGGAGTCTCGGGCTGATATTGGAGTCTCGGGCTGATACAAGCTGTGATATGGAAAAGGGTATGTATTATTCTCTATGTAATATATCTTTTAAAAGAATTTATTTTAAAATATTGCATTTTTAAGTGCAAAAAGGTCATGGAAAAAAATATTCGGCTTTTTATAATTGTTTTGTATTTTTAAGCATGTTTTGTATACAGAAATTCTTTATACAACCACTTGAGATGTGGACTTTGTAACGAGAACCATGATTCTAACACTGGTCTGAGGTGTATGGTATTCCTACTAGTTCTGGCTAGTGGGTTAACCCTTTAGCTCGATCAGTACAGTGGTTAAATCCCAGCAGAGACAAAAAAGTGTCTCTGTTACAAGTCTATATACCTTTTTTGAGGCGTTCATTTCAAGACAGTCATTTCCTTTCAGAGATCCATTCTGCTTTGCGGGCGTCTATATATATATATTTACATTCTACTGTGTTTTTTCATTAAATTCCGTGATGTTTAAATGCCTCTAAATGCAACAAGTAGTCAAAGGTCAAACTGGCGAGTTTTATTATGACGTCACAAACGTTGAACGCTGTAAACTGCAACGTCACAAGCGAAAATCAAAGTTCACGCTTATGGCTGTTACTGTGGCTCTTCCATTAATATTAACTTACCCTTAGGATAAGATAGGAATTTTAAGGTATGAATCACATTTGCAGACAAGGCAAGAAGTTAAAAAAATGTAAATATAAGCATTAAATCATGTTTATTTGAAGTATACACTCTCATAACTGCAGCGGTGTGTGCATACAAATTTTCATAACGCGCTAACGCGCGTTACTCAATTTGTATGCACACGCCGCTGCAGTTATGAGAGTGTATACTTCAAAAAATCATGATTCAATGCTATAATATATATATATATATATATATATATATATATATATATATATATATATATATATATATATATATATATATATATATACACATAAATTACACGTAAACAAAAATTAGAACCTAAAATACATGTAATAAAAGTGAATGCTTGGCAATTCCAAGTTTTAAACATTTACGAGCTCACCTGTGATGCCATTGTTATGACAAATGTTATGTTTCTAAGTACTATAAGAAATTCCGCCAAAATATATCATATACGTCACGTGACATAATTGAGAGAGAGAGAGAGAGAGAGGGAGAGAGATTGGCATGCTTGGAAGTAACAACACGGCTGGATCCGCCTTTGGATTAAATCGAAAATAGAGTTATCTTTCTTTATTTATGTTTAACGCAAAAATGTCACGACGATTACCTAAAAATGTGATGTCATTAGAAAGAGTAAGTATTGGCCACTTAAGACAATATAATTTGAAACACACTATATAAACACTTTCCTGGAAACTACAAAAGGCGAATGATTGAGAGTTTGTTGTTAGCTGATGACAAGTTTGATTCTTCAGTTCGAATTTCCTCGTTTGAAAAAATGGTGTTACCTTTGTGTGGCTATATTTCGACAGTCTTAAATAATCTAGGTTCCTTTTTACAATCAAAATAACTGTTATTTTGATATATGAGACATTTATCATGAATATCAATTATAGCTTGCTGTTTTAACATAAGCCGATTAACTTTTTGCATTTCGTTACTTCCATTCACATAGTCCTGCCTATAAAAAAATTATTCATCAACAAAATAACGGATACCGACATATCTAGGTCCTAAATTCGACGATTTAATTATATTGCCTTGTCATTACTTGTTTTTCATGAAGGAATCTTCAGTTGGCAGATGATACATCATAGGGTTCGTCATAGCGTTTTCATTTTTTTAAACTCGCAGTAAAGGTGGGTCAACAAAATTTATTCTTTTTTGTGAGGAAAACTTCAAAAATTAATTCCTTATTTGTTTGAAGTACATTTTAATGAATACTTGGCCAGTTGATTGTTAGTCTACCATAGTATCATGCACATAAAGAATGTTTATGTTCCTGCGAGAACGAACGAGATGTAAACAAAAAAAAAAACAAACACCGTCGAAATTCGGACCCTGTTGATCTTAGGACCTTAAACCATAGTTAAACTTCGCCGTTACATACCGTCATACTTTATATAACTGTTTTTCTACAGTTTATGCTGCGAACAGAAGTTTTGAAGCTATACAAACAGATGCTAAGACTTGTCAGAAAAATCCCCGACCAGAGTCAGAGACAGCAGCTACAAAACTTTATTCGTCAAGACTTCGAACTGAACAAGAACTTGGAGGATGAGGTGAATTTGTTATTTTACATACAAACAAGCACATAATTTAGATACGTATGACTATAAAGTTGATGCAATTTCTCAATAAAAAGCAGAGTAAAACATCATTATAATAATTAAACAAAATGAAGAAGACTTCAAGAGAAAAAATATTCCTGTAGAATTATCTTTTGATAACAATTTCATATAGTGACACCTACATTGTATCACTATTTTTACAGCAGGCGATACGGATGAATGTGATGAGGGGAAAGAATTCCATGAAAGAACTGGAGAGAACAGTACATATTGCCCAGTGACTGAATCTGGTATGAAATTTATATCGGTCATTAATTAAATAAATTAAGGACACCTGATAAGCATGCATTATAGATATATTTATGTTACATCCACTGTATGGATATTTTTAAAAGATATTTTAACTTTTTATGGAAAAAAAATATTAAATAAAAAAAAACTGCTATAGGTTGCATTGCTTAGCTTTTATTAATCAAATGTTAACTTAAATCCAATCATATTATAGCTTTGTACTTTTAAATATTTTAAAGCATTTTTCATTTATGTTTTCGTGTTGACTGGATATAATTACAGTTACCATGGATACCATGATAACTAGTTATTAACCCTTACAAAAATCAAAAACAGAATTATCTCTTTTCTTAATAATAATCTATACACTTTAACTCTTTTTAGTGATTCAGTGATATATGTAAATATGAATAGTTAAATGTTTTTATTGTTACTTCACATGGGTTATGTATTCTTTTTGCAATCATGGCAATGCTAGCTACCATTAAAACCCGTATGGAGCACTAAAAAAAATATTTTATTGGTTATATGATTTACAAAATGCAACACAAAATGTCAATTGGATTTATAACAAAATTCAAAAGAAATCAGAAGTTAAAGCACAACCAAAATTTCAAAGACACCCCCCCCCCTCCAAAAAAGGAGGGAGAAAATCAACACACTGAAAAACCAAATAAGAAATTGACCTTTTCTAAAAAATTTTAAAAACGGGATACTGCATTTAACAAACAATTTTTTTTTTCAGGTCAGAAATCAAAAATGCCAATGGACGTCAATTTTAACACAAAAATGAAGTGTGGTGGTGAAGTACTGGTGTTATGTAATTGTCTCATCCCTGTTGGCCAACATCTAATACAAGATAGAAAAGTTTCCAGTCCGCTCCCACCGATGTACAAGTGACTTTGACGTTGATAGGTACAGAGGATGTATACAAAGTTAACATTGCAGCCTCATGTCAGAGTTGAATAGTTGTTTTGTGAACAATGAATTCTCATTAAAAGAAAAGGGTGAACACAACGCATATTTGTCCTCACTGGTATGAAATCTATCATAAAACCCGACACAGTCATTTCAGTAATTGTACGATAAAAATATTAAATTACTGACATTTTTACATTATTTTCATTTTGAATAATGATGCTAATCCCGCTTGCGCCCCAACAGTACGTCATTTGCATATTGCACTATTCCTTACAATTTTGATTCGAGGCACCTTTTACCACAGTCAAAGACACTAGAAATTGTAAATATTGGTGCATATTAATCACAACAAAATGAAAAATTTATGCAATGAATTTTGGATTATTTTCATACAAATTACAATAAAACTTAATAATTTGATAATAGCGAGCGCAGCTCGCCGGCGCGCAGCGCTGGCGAGCGAAGCGAGCTCTAAGAACCAGTGTGCGCGGGAAAAAGAACGAGCTAAACCTACAGTTCATCAAACAAAATTTTTTGTCTACGTCCCATAATGCTCTCTAATGTTTTCACCCGTGGTGCTATGCCAAAAATGGCCGACTTTTAACTCGTAATTTACGGTGACTTAAAGTTTGAAGACACGTTTTGAGTACCGCATATGCTTTGGCGAGACTCAAAAGATTTGTTACAAGCTTCCATACCTCCGTATTGAGTCGAGAAACGTAAACAAAGACGAACAAAGTCATGGATGACGTCACAGTGCACTCGCGCTATATTTCCCGCGATAAATTTAGAGGTGGATCAAATCTGTAATGAATGTACTGGCTATTTCAGTATAGACTGCGATACCTGTCTCATTGACAGTGGCGTAGCTAGACCAGAAACGAAGTGCATGCTTAAAATGGCAGGGGCTGGGGGCCGCCATGAGGCCCCCAGTGGGTCCAGGGCGAAGCCTGGTGGGGGCCCAGGGGGCGAAGGCCCCGGAAGCTCATGGAATCTGACGATTTTTAACACTTAAAATCATTGCAGAAGTTGAAAGGAATGCTCACCATTTAAGCATATTTTTAGGCAGTTAAAATTGTTTTGGTTATGTAATTTAGGCATAAAAAAAATCACAAAAATTATAAAAAACTAAAAGAAGAACATTTTTTTGACGTTCGTGTTTGACCCACTCAAAGTTTTTATTCTAAAGTTCATTTTCACCAAGTTTATGGTAATGGATATCTGAATAAAGCTGTGATATTCCATGGGAGAAATTTAAAATGATGTGTAAAACTAAGTTCAAATGCAAAATAAATCTTTACTTTATTAGGTACATGCATTGCATAGGCGTCGGAACCGGGGGGGCTTAGCCCCCCCACTTTTTTTGCAAAGTTATACCTAACCATTAGAAACATAGCATGATAGAGGGTTCAGCCCCCCCACTTTTTCTCGCAGGAAAGATTATTGTTCCTAAATTTACCTTGAAAGATTGAGAAGTTAGTTTCAGAAGCATACTAGCCCCCCCCCCCCCCCCCCCCCCCGGATTAGGAATTCATGATTTTGGAAAAAAAGAAAACTTGGGTAAGTAATTTTTTTCTGGAAGTATAGGTACACTCCCCCCCCCCCCCCCCCCCCCCCCCCCCCACGGATTAGGATTTCCATGATTTTGGGAATTACTTTTTTCTCAATATTTCCGAGGATAAGTCTAGCCCCCCCACTTTCAATTTGCTTCCGACGCCTATGCATTGTGTTCTGTTTCATTAATATGGTACTGTAAGGCCACATTGCGTGTCTTTATTAAGACGTTTTTGTTTCGCATTGATAAATTTGTCGATGACCGCTCGGATTTCGATACAAAGATTCCGGATAAAGTAGGATCGGGTGACGGAAACGGGTTGATGGAATAACTAGGTATGGACCTTAATACTTGAAATCTTTTTTTTCTTTTTTTTTCTTCATTTAATTTTTTACTGAGTTTCAGACTTTCTTCCTTTTTCCCCAAATGATGTGCATGCTCAGGTATGTAAGCATACATGGTAGCTACGCCACTGATTGACATATGATTTGTTTTTAATTTTTTTTAATATAGAGATTTTATGTATATATACTAGCAAGAGCCATACTTTACTGTCATATCGATCCATTTTTAAGCTAATTGTTCATGCATGCATGTACAGTAGGCAGATAAGTATATATATGGGTAGGGAGGAAATAAACAATAGGACATTTTGAATAAAATAAAAAGGAATAAAATGAAAAAACAAACAGTTAAAAAAATTATGTAGATATTGCATATAGTCAGACCATCAAATTTAAAAGTGGGAAATTACACACCAACAAACAGACAAACAGGAATCTCTCTCTCTCTCTCTCTCTCTCTCTCTCTCTCTCGGGGTAGGGGGTTGCGCTGTATGTATCATATAACCATTAAAATTATTACCTTTGGCATACTTATTGTAGAGCAATACTCTCTCAAAAATTCTTTGACGTTCGTTGATACCTAAATAAAACTATAAGTTGACAATGATGCAAGGTATGTGTAATTCTTGCTGCGCTCGCCAGAACGGTAGCACCGTAAAGCATATTATATGGTAATAAAAATGAATCAGAAAGAAATGGTGTATCGGACAATGATTATTGTTCATATAATGAGTAATACTATTTGTAACATAAATATAAAATAAACTGGTTGCGAGATATGATGTCACATTGACACATACAACTGTTGTAATATGTTGACCAATAGAAGAGGAGGAATGACCACAACTAGGCACGAACTTAGGACTCTTCAGTTTAAAAACCAACGCTCTACCGACTGAGCTAAAGGGTTAACCTACTAGCTAGTGCTGGTAGGAGCGTGGCAGTACTGAGCCTAGAGTAAATACCTAATATATGTACCAACACTATTAAAATACAGGCACGAAGCACCGTTTTGAAACTGGCGGGGGGGGGGGGGCTCATCCAACAAAAAATCTTGTGACAAGCAGACAAGCTATAAAAAAGTGATTTTCCGTGTGTGTGCGTGTGTGTGTGTAGGGGGGTGGGGGCAGCGTAGTACACCTATAACTCCAATTTCCCTGTTCTTTTTCTTATTTTTTAATTTACCGGGGGGGGGGGACTCCTTCATAATTCACTTTTTTATATGTAAATTTAAGAAAAAATCTTTGCTGCGACAAAAAGTGGGGAAAGGGGGGGGGGCAGGTCTCCCTTGCCCCCTGATGCTACATGCCTGCACTTGTTTCTGCGTTGAAATGTACCCATTTATTTTAATGATTATGATAATTCAAGGTACATGTAATAACTTACCCCAAATTGCATGCAGTACATAGCCCTTTGGAACCGTACATTTCAAGCAATTTTGCGTTTGGAAATTCGTTCCACAACATTAAAAGCTATGCATATACGGACCTAACTAAACTAGGACAGGATGATTTTTTTTTAAAACCGGATTTAAATCGATACTTTATACACAAAGATAAAAAAAACCGGAATCACATATCACATCCGGTAACCTAATGTCTGAAGAGAAAACAACTGGTATATACATGTAGATTGATTATAATGATTATTAGTTTTTAAACCACGCAACATTTTCCCCTTGATCATGGGAGTCAAGAACAGAAGAACACCGGGGAGCCACATCGCCGATATTAAAAAACCCTCTGGTGATTGTATCTCCTTCTATTTTTATAAAACTTAAAAAATCGTCTAAAATGTTGTTAAACTGGCAGCAATGTTCATAAATTCAAAGAACTAACAATACATTTATACAATAGAAATACGGGAAGATCATTGAAACCTACTTTTGAGACATAATATCTGAGTTTTGAACTGTTTCAAGATGCATCAGCTGAGCAATCCCGACCTATATATTAACATGTATCCTACGCCTCAACGTACCAAAAATAAATAACTGGAAAATGAATATGATAGAATACTGAATATGTTAGATTACTGTGACATACCTTTAAATAAAGAGATAGTGAGCTTGAAGGATATAAATCAACCAACCAAGCTTGATGTTGATATACTTTAGTAGTAGCCTAATAATATCAGTTATAGATTTGACAATAAAACTTTACAAAAAAAAAAAATTATTCGACAAATTTCGCTGTACATCTGGCCCAGGGGCCATAAAACTTAGACGAGCTCACTTTTGATCTCAGTCTCACTTTTCCACTATATATTCCTTTTGTAAAAGTGAGACTGAGATCAAAAGTGAGCTCGTCTAACTTTTATGGCCCCGGGGCCAGCAGTGGAAATCATGACGCCATGACGTTAACGAAGCAAGAAAGATTATGTCGCATTACATTTGAACGTCAGTTAAATGCACGAGGCTATATTGGGGCATTGACCGAATTTAGCTTTAATTTATTGGTTAACCTTTATTCGGACAATGCAAGGGGTAATTGTCGTACAAATATTGCTTTGGGTTGAGAGCAATATTGATTATATTGGCCCCCGTTTCATAATGTGGTCGAGGATTGACTAGCCTCATTCTAAAACCAAAACATCTTACCGTGGGCTCATAAATTCTCTATATTGGTAGAGGTTTCCGTGATCCTTTAAACATGCACTCAAATTGGCTGCCGTATGGCCAGAAGTAAAGAAGATTAATGCACATTTACTGTATATATGTTGAAACCCGTCCGTTCTAATACTAGAACCTCTGACCTTGAGGCAATACAAAGGACAAGAGCGTACAAGGCCTGACAACCCCCCCCCCCCCTCCCCCCCCCCCCGTAACCAGGATTTTGAAATGGCATAAGAACATATGAAAAAACCTTTACATTTGAAAGTGTACATTGTGTTTTGAACATATTTTATTGTATATATAATACACAAAGGGTTCGAACACAAGTTCTTGCAACTTACATGTACTAGGTTCTCATCCGAATAAAAGTATTTTTCAATTGTCATAAATCATGGTATATACATATATACTGAAAAAAAATGGTAAAGATATAATAATAAATAAATATAACAAAATAGTATACTTATATAAATCTGCGAGAATTGTTTATAAAGTTCTGCACAGCTGTGAAAATTCTAACATTAGTTTTATAATCTAGGTTGTCATTACCCCATAGTAAAGTATGCGAATCTATAATACTTTTTAAAAATTTTGTATTTGGAATAGTTCATTAAATAAGGTATTCCTTGCATTAGAAAATAGTTTGCAAACAAATAAAAAATGATATACATCTTCTTTCTTTCCACATATGAAATTTGGAGAATCAATAGTATTTCTTTTGTGTAAATCATAATTTAGTAAACAATTGTGTCTTATTTTTGTATGAACGATGTTAGCTACTCTTTTACCATGAAGAAAATATATAGGAACTTTTGAATCACTGGTATTATTAGAGATGCTTCTTTAAAACTGGCGGATGGATGTTGATTTTTTTTATATCCGAATTTAGTGAGTTCCATTTGCCTATAGCATCTGGAATAAATGGTTTTTTATATGTATCATACTTAACTCTAGGGGGTATATAATTGTCTTCATAACGAGTACTGTAGCGAGAATTAACTTTCCTTTATATGTTAGCAATATCACTAAGATATTGTGGTACAAGATTGTAATGAATTTCGTAAATAATCGTTAGTTTAGCTATTTCCCTTCTTTCAGATAGAGATTCCCAACCCATTTCAAAATACAATGATTCCATTGAGGCCAAAATTGGAAGTCCCGTGACAATTCTTGCAGCGTGTAGCTGTACTTTTTCTAACTTTTTAATTTCTACGGAAGAACAACCATTCCATACAGAAGAAGCATATTATAATATTGGCCTTTCAAAAGTTATATATAATTTTGATAATTTGTCTCTGTCTAAAGTAAATTTAAGTTTCTTAAGTAGTCCTAATTTTTATACGCGATGTTCACCATATCATTAATGTACACAGACCACTTCAGATCATCAGAGAGCGTTAGACAAAGATGTTTATGACAAGAAACAATATCTAACCGACAACCTTGAAAAAAAAAACAGTTCTGGGGTTACATTACGTTTTGATTTGCTAAAAAATACAACTTTGGTTTTATTAGGATTAAATTCAAGTAACCAATCATTAGATCATTTTTCTAATATTTCTAATATTCTAAGGTCATGATTTAACACATTTTCTACATTTCTTAAGTTTTCATCCGCATACTGGATTGTATAATCTACAAAAGGACAACATATTTTGTGCAACATCACTGACATAAATTAAAAACAAAAGGGGCCCAAGTACAGATCCTTGTGGCACTCAAGCATTAACAATTAAACCGGATGATAATAAATCTTTATACATCACTTTTTGAGATCTGTTACACAAATAGCTGCTAAACCATTGAAACAGATTGCCACAAATACCGTAAGTTTGTGACTTAAAAAGAAGCCCGTTTTGATAGATCACAAAAAACAATGCAACATGATTTACTCTCATCAATATTCTTAGCAATACTACTGATATGTCTCAATTAACTGGTACACTGTTGAGTGACCGGGTAAAAACCGGCTTGGTATTTATAAAATAATTTGTTACTATGGAAATAATTATAAACATGTTTAAAACGATTCTCTCCATTATTTTACTTACACAGCTTAGTAAGAAACAGGTCTATAATTACATGAGAGTGATGGGTCCCTCTTTTTTTAAAAAGAGGTAGAACAGGGGCCATTTTCTAACAATTAGGACATGATTGTTCTAAAAGAGACTTTTAAAAAGTAAACATCAAGGCTTGCATATTGTAAACTTAGTTGATTTTAACATTTTGTGACTAATACTATCAGGTCCAATAGATTTGTTGACTGGCGAAACAGATATAATGTCAGTCACTTCAAACTCTTCAATATAAATGTTGTCAAAAGTGTCATCACATTGTAAGTACATTTCTGGTAAAACCTTACCGGTAGTCAGAATATCCGATATAGATGAAACATATTTGTAAAGCACTTCTGTCTTATCAACATCAGAAAACGCTGTTTTAACATTATTTTTATCATCTGTGTATTGTAAAGGTGGAATTTCACTGGTTGTTTTTGTTTGGAAAACGTCTTGAAGAGGTTTCCAGTATAACTTGTTATTGCTTTTACTTGAGTCATCAAAAAAGTTTCAATGTTGTCGTAATAGTTAGAAAATGCTTGCTTTTTCATGTTGTTGACTTGATTTCGAACTTTTTTATTCTTTGACCAGTCGCATTAGGACATGTACATGTATAATAAAGAACTGCACTTTCTGACAAATAATTAAATATTATACATTTATACATGAACATGCACTTGGTACTTATTTCCATTGGTTTATTTGTTTGCTTTCTAAACATTACAGCATTATCTCTGTGCTAGCGCTTTTTTTATCCGACATTGTAAAATGAACATTACGTAAATTTTTGTCGTTATATAAATGGTATAAGATATATTCTTTTCATAATAATCCAATTAAAAAGCAAAAAATGTTTATACTTAAAAAAAGCAAATGAATTAAAAATAGAACGCCGTCTATACGATTCGAACACCCTCGAGAAGAATGGAGTACGAGCCTGCGCCTATCCCATTGAGCTACGTTGACACATTAGGGTATTGGTGAATAATTTTAGCTGTTTGACAATAATTAATAAAGTAAAGCGTTTTTGGTTTAAACTACGAATTTGACCAATTATGGGTCTAGACTCCATTTTAATAAATCAATGACAAAAATCAATAAAAAATTATTCCTTAAATAAAAGTACTTTTAGGATGGAGTCGGGATCAATTTATACCTAGATTTTGCAATTCACAACAGTAAATGATCCAAGTTTTAGCATAAAACGCTGTGCAGCTCAATTTGGAAATCTATAACTGTCGTGTTTATAGAATGAAAGCACAATATTGACTTCCATCGTGAAATTCATATTAAAATCAATGCATACATGCCAATAATGAATATTCAAATTTAAATTGAAATTCTTTCGTCTTCATTGCTCCAAGCGGGGGAAAAAACGCCTTGTGCGCCCCTGTTCTTTGATGAAAGATTTTCATCTTTCTGACCGTGCATTGACTTTGTCTGTTTAGATGACCGATAATTGAAAGTGATTTTTTCAAAGAACATTTTCATATTCAAAGTACAACAAAAAAGAAGAGCTTTATCCCCAAAACAAGAAGCCCTGATCATGGGGGCCACGAATTTTACAATTTCTGATATTGAATATCTTGTTCATCAAAAACATGTATTTGGGTTTTCTGTTCGATTCACAGAAGCAGATAATATGCTTCATAAATACCATTTAATCAACTTTTACAATTTTGTTTTAAAACCTCAGCCCCCTCGAGCTCTTAGTGGGGGACACAAATTTTACAATGTACATTTCTCCTACCTTACAAATGTAACACACCAAGTCTAGTCAAAATTGATCTATTTCTTTCAAAGAAGCTAAAAAACAAACGACGAAGAAAGCACGACTTCATATACGTACCAATACGAATGCCAAAAAGTTAACCTGAGTAACCTGGATTAATTACCTGAAATGCTGTAAAGTTTCTGCTTTATAACATCATGGAAAATGCCATAGTTGGTGATTTTTTTTTATCAAACAGGAAGAAATAAAGATGAAAAATTAAATTGTTGAATGCTTCTAATTGGATCTATATAAACATAAATTACAGAATCACAGATTAAGGGGGATGTGATGATGTATGGCCATCTTGTACATTTGATGATCAAAATGTAAACTGTTTATGCCTAAAATGACTAAATCTATAAAAAAAAAATCCAATAAATTTGAGGTTTTACATTTAGTTTTGTATGCAAACTATGCACACAAGAACAGAACAACGCTTTTTGAATCACTGAGAACTGCGCAGTTACAGACTTAAATTCAACATTGAAAGGTGGGAAAAATATAAAGGGAGGTCATCAGTGTCCTTTCTACAACCATTTGATGAGAAAAAAAATCTAAACTTGCTAATTTAAGTAGTAAATTGGTCTTAAAATAGGGTACCCTATTCTTAAAATTGGTCTCAGAAACTAATACATGTATAGTATCAGTCGACAGGAGATATATTTGTCTGTTGAAAAATATATGTATATTAAAGACATCTTTTTTTTTTTTTACCCCATCCAACTTCTCATAAAAAAAAGGAATTTACTTTATTCTTACTAATAGGACTGAAAAAGACACCATTTAGGGACTTATAAGGACATATCTGTCATATTTAACGAACATTGTTGTAAAAAGACATTTACTTTTGTTGTCCATGATAATGAGATGTCAATGTGCCTTTTATAGACAAATGAGTTTTAAGTATAGACGGAAATTTTCTTGTTCGAAAAATAGATCTCATGCTGACTAATAAAATAAGGGTACCCTATTTTGAGGCAAATTAACAACATTATTGTGCAAAATTCAACCCTTTTCTGAACAAATGGTTGTGAGCATGACAACATTGAACATTTTTTTAAATCTTCAAAATAAATCTGCAGCTGCGCAGATCTACAGCCGTTCTTAGTGATTAAAATTGCATTCGTCTGTACTTGTATGCGTAATTTGCATACATACAACATGTTAAACATCATATTAATTGCTTTTAATCTTTTTTGACAACAGTTTTGGTCAGTTTTGGACAGAAGCAACCTAGTTCAAGAAATGATTTCATTTTAATCCTTTAATGTACAAGAGGACCGCACACCTCCTCAAGATTAACAGTAATTAGCTAAGTTTATTTCATAAAATGATACAAATATACTATGTAAATATTATTAATCTAGTTGTAGCTTCTCTTTACCACATACATGTATTTAAAAAAAAGATCTACTAGTATTAGATAAATATGTAATGATAATTGATCGGTGGTATTCAAAATCTTAGGGCTTTTGAATGAGACCTTGAAAGTTTGGGCGTCCATTGATGTAATTGTTTTAATTTTAAAAACTCAGTAAATCATCATCATATTCATATCGGCTTTGTTGACGAAACCGGAGTATCCAGCGAAACATGTTGCGGTGCTACCTTTCAAGGATGTCCGTTTGGATGCAGGTATGATTTTACAGAACATCCTATTCTGTTTAGTTATATAAGGACTGAACTTAATGTTTTCATTACCTCAAAAATAAGCCCAACACTAAAGGTTAGTAAACAAATGTTTATGATTTGATAAAACAAAAATAAGTTTTTATTATCGTAAGATATTCAAACAAACCATTACTGTTAATTTCCGAAAAAAAGAAACTGTTGTAATTATAGAATTTTTTTTTCTTCATATGATAAAGTATTATTCATATTTTAGATTTTTTATTTGCCGGATAATTTTCAATTTTGCATTGCAAACAAAGCAATAATTATTGTTCTTGAAACATAAATTGTTATTGTAGAATAGAAAAAGTGAGATCGAAGAATGGCTTCAGCACAGGTTTGAATATTAACATTTCTTCATTAAATATCCTGGACGTGTAAACTGTAAACACAATCGGCTAATTATGTATCTAAAAATACCTGTAAAGATTGTTTCTTTTTCTATTATTTGATGCAATAAACAAATAAGGTGTTCAAATCTTCCACAACATTCAAACATATCATTGAGTGAAATTTGTCAATTTGCCAAAAGTTTCGTTAATATATCGCGCTTACCAATATCAATTTTGTATTCTCTAAGAAAAAACATAACGCTGTAAAACCACAATAAGGCTTAATGGAGAAAGAGTAATACAATTCTGTTATCCTATAAGTATATATAGGTTTATATTAATCATCACAACACATAGGCCGGGACCTCTGTTTGATTCCCGCAAATCAGCAAACAGATAAAATTCAGTACTGAATTAATAGGTGAAACGTTTAATACATTTTCAAAGCATACTAACTAGAGGTCTCTTGGAGAAAATCTATGAAAACAGGTTGGGTTAATAACATATTGTATTTTATATGTTAATCCCCAATAGACGTCTGATTTAAAGCCTAGCTTTCTGAAGTGACATGGAGTAAAGTTTAAAGTCTTCAAATGTACATCAAACATTTATAGAGGCATTACTTTGATGGACCTCTGGCTTTAAAATTAGTTTGTTAATTTGAAACCTGACACCGGCAAGATGAATATTCTTACTACACTGAAAAATTCTACACACTTTTGCTGATTTCCCATTTCTGTTTGGCCTGTCCCAGGTAAACCTGCTCTTTCTCGCTTGTGCTTTCATACTTCTGTATGTAAGCGTTACCCCGGTGGAAGCAGAAGCGTGTGGTTACCACTACCACATTGGTGAGTACTTCACGATATACTACTCGACCTACTACAAACGGTACTACCCTCTCTATTATGGATACTGTGCTCCGGTAAGTGTGATCTGTTATCCGTTTTTGTTTTATCTAAATAATAAATCATGTCATGTTTTATACAAAAAATACCGTTTAAAAAGATTGATTAACGGTCTATTATTTTATTTATCTGCATGAAAAAAAAGCCGAATTTCTCTGAAATTTCTGCTGATAAAAATGATCATTCAGCTTTAAAAGTTTTCAACATTGCGAAGTTCCAATTTTTCACTTTCTATTTAACTTTGTATAACAAGAAGTCATTTAATTGTGAAATACAATCCACCATTTTATACTTTTCATAAAATGCATACCTCCTCTAAAATTAGGAAAAAATGATTTAAATCTCTGGTTTTCATAATGTGTAATGTAATGTATGCCTTGATGTAAAAAATTACCCCCTAACTATAACTGCTCAAGGTAATTTAATAGCCATTACAACTGTGTGTCTGCATTATTATACTACAATTTGTATTTGTTTCTATCCTTAATAACTATATAAAAAAACTTTTCAGAGTTGGTACAGAGATGGAAAAGTGTACAATTCCAATGGAGACCGTTTGTATTATATAAAAACGTACTATTATGGCAAGTAAGTCAATTGTACAAACGATGCTTTAATTCTATTTGAACACAACTTTCAGGCTTTACTTTCGATGATATATACGGTAGAAGCAAAATTAAATTTCTCCGTGTTTTTTATCTGTGAAAAATGATTAATTCTAAAGTGTTGATCTTTTTAAGGAGATCCTCGTCTACTGGAGAAGTGGTAAGAAACAGACTTATAAAGATCTATAGATCTATATATATCTCTTTTCATAATTTTTCATAATTCGTTATATCCTATTATCAGTAAATAGGATCAATTAGTAATTTTATTCTGAATATTTATTATTTTTAATTTATTTAAACTGTGCCGATTTATTTTTTGTTGCATTGGGTAATTATATATATATATATATATATAAATATAGAAGAAAAATACAGTGAAGAATGTATGTGAGAATAAATTAATTCAAACTATCATGTTAAATGATGCAGCAAACTTTTTAAACTCGAAAGAAATTCGTTATAAAGTGTTAAATTTAGTCATTCTTCACCTCTACGGGACTTAAAATCAGTTCATTGTATCAGAGACTCAAACAAACTTCGCTATATCCGAGATTTCGCTATATCTGTGTTCGTACCAAACGATACATTTACTATATTGCTATACATAAATATAAATAGATATAAATATACTAATACATTTATATATATATATATATATATATATATATATATATATATATATATATATATGTGTGTGTGTGTGTGTGTGTGTGTGTGTGTGTGTGTGTGTGTGTGTGTGTGTGTGTGTAAATCCAGAAAAAAGTCACAGTGGTCGGATAAGATATAGAAAACTTAAATGAATTTAAACGCAAAGTCCAAGTAAAACATTAGCCCTTTCAGTTTGATCATCAGATGTTTTGCAGCTAACCAAGGTAACGACGTTATTGTGACGTCATTATATATATATATATATATATATATATATATATATATATATATATATATATATATATATATATATATATATATATATATATATATATATACACCGCTTAACTTGTAGCTGAATAAAAAACTGGCATTGTTTTGATGTAAATAGAAGTATTTGAAGGTATGATTACTTTTTGACTTAGGGTACCTACAGTGGAACTACAAACAGAGACACAGGGTTATCTGAAAATGAGCAAACAAAAAGGTAAAAATATTATCATCTTCAAAACGACTTTCGTTTTATCATTCAGTTTAATAAGCTTACATTCATAAAGTTGTTATTTTTTTCTGCATCAACTTTACTACTTGATTTAAAACGTACGAAATTAATAAAATCATTTCACTTTTTTCCTTGATTGATTAAAAACTCTGATAATACTAGTAATGACAATTTCCCTTCCTTACTTTAATACTACCCTGCCGTCATGACATCCGATTTTTAATCAACCCGTAGATTTCACCTTCAGATGGACGCTGACCTTTTCTTGAAAATTATCAAATGAAAAAAAAGGGCGGAATTTTCATGCCCTTCGTTTTTGATTTTTTTTTTAGAAATGTTGAAGCGAGTGACAACATTCAAAAAAGAATTAAGGTAAACCTTGTTTACCACATCAATTTTTTTAAAAGAGATATTTTTTTCTTTAAAGTTGTTCTTTGGACGGATATTTTAATGTCCATTCCATGTATTTAAGATTTAAGAATTAAAAAATGATACACTTTAAATTAAGGTATCTGATTATGCTGAAATTCTACAGGCCTTGGAAGGACAGAAACGCTCTGAGAGAGCTTTTCAGGTGAGAAATATTGGGAAATGGAATATACATGCAAGTTGTTATTGTTTGAACCAAAACAATGTCTCAGTTTCTTTTGTTTCTAACTCGAATATCGAAAAGAACTTTGGTAAAGCGTTTGAAGAACCTGAAATAAAGCACCATAAGCATTAAAATGGAAACTAAATTTAACACCTTTTAGATTTATTCTTAACAATGTCCAATTCAGTACAACATACATATAGAAATCCCATTCTTTAGATAGTATAATTGTTTTTGCAACTTTTAATTTAACACCTTTTAGATTTATTCTTAACAATGTCCGATGCAATTCAATGCACATATAGAAATCCCTTTCTACAGATAGTATTACTATTTTCGCAAGTATGGTTCTTAAACAGTGTCTATTATTTGAAAATGTACTTCAGAAAGCAGCTTACGGTAAAGTTTTGAAAAATCCCGCTGTAAGAAAGGAGGCAGAAGAAACAAAAGAGCAAGCCTAGGTGTGTAAATGAGTACGTCAGCATTGTGATTCTTGCATTGTGACCCAACGCAAACACTTTCCATTAAAAACCGAAAATCTAAGATAAAACAAGTTTATAGAAACGATTTTTTTCTTTTAGATTTAGGGTGGATGGTCCAGGAATGCTATATATGGTGGATTTACTTTGACTGAAGGACTATTTATCCATATTAAAATAAAAACAATTGCATCAAAATTATTAGTGTCATTATTTTTGTTCTAAGACAAATAGAAAGATTTGTATTTTTTAAAATGGTTTTGTGTATATAAGCGTTTGCCAGTTTCTCGATGACGGCATCAGCAAAACTTTGATAAGAGTTTGCCAGTTTCTAAGAAGAACAGATCTATAATCTGTCCCAAGTTATTTTTGCAGTACTATCGGACGATGCTTAATAAAAATACAGGTATATGTGAAATTGAAATCTAAGAAAGTGAAAATATCCAAGATATTATGACCGGTAGAATAATATTAGTTGGTATATCAAATAGCAATTTATTAATGATCCAAACTTGCCGTTTCTACACGATCTATGCAGTCGGAGTAAAGAGGACTAATGACCCCCGTAGAATAATGACCGGTTTTCATTTTCGACGAAAACTAATGCACCCCAACTGAAGAATAATGAGATTATTTTGAAGAAGAGAAAACCACAGGGGTAATTTTCCTTCATGTCAGAGCTGAAAAGAAAGAACCCTGTAGTAAAATGACCCCTGCCGAAAACAAGAATAGATCTATATGTGTTACCCCATATTCAAGCTATTCGACTTTTAAATTACTTGAATTTTCAAAAATGGCATTCAAATATAGTTTACATTATTCATTAACGTATACAATTTTAATTCTGATAAATCGGAAGAGTACTGCCTTTTGTTTTATATTTTTAAACTTCATTGGTAATTGAATATAACCAATTTGTTTTTAATTTTTCTCAATCAAGCTTCGCTAGTTAATAATCAACGAAAATTCCTAAAAACAAATTCCGGAAATCATCTGGATTTTTTTGGATTTTACAATCATGCGCATGAGCATTACATTCACGCTAAATAACGGGACGCTTTTTTGTTTATGTTTCCACAAAATCATATTTGCATGGATAAACCCAGAAATGATAATACAAATACGTGTAAATTTTCATCAGAAAGAATCTGTGGGAATAAGCCATTGCAAATACCCACGACCTTCTCATACCTCTAATAAGAAGTAATAAACGTACGAGTTAACTAGGCATTTAAACGGTGGACAGTATTGTCCAATGAAAAATGTCCAAAAAGGCGACTGTGCTTAAAGAACTATATATGATATTAGTCAAATTTGGCCCCCAAAATTCGCAATTTTTAAAATGATTCAGTATTTACATATACTTTAAACCGGCAAATTTGAAATGACAATCACGTACTCATTTAAAGAGTTTAAATACAAAAATGTTGATTACTTTTTAGAAATATTTTATTTACTAATTTACCCTAGTCATCATATACAACCCCTAACGCAGGGGAGTCGACAAAGAGTATGGGGGAGTCGATTCCACCATTTGTAGTAGTCGATTTTTTCCGCTTCGGAAACAGGAGGAATTTAGGTAACACCTTTTGTAGGTAATTACAACAAGTGAATAAAAAAAAAATGTGTGGCGTCGGAATCAAATTGAAAGTGGGTGGGGGGGGGGGCTAGACTTGTACAAATACTGACAAGCAAAAAAAAGTCTTTGGAAAGTATAAATTTGCAAAAAAAAGTTAGCGCCCCCCCCCCCGGTTCCGGCGCCTATGATATATACCACACGGAAGTCAGCGGTAGTCAAACCACTAACGTATAACAAGGGGACTTGTTATTCGTCACTGGTCATACTTTGTGTTGGTCATTGGTCCGAGTGGTCTATGTGTCTTCTGGTACAACTACTATGCTTTTTCTTTCACAACAAAACACGCATTTGTAATGTGATTTTCCTGCCGATACAATTGGAAGTGAAATACATGCCTAGTTAATCGTTGAATTTTCATTAGGCGCACACTGTACGTTTGACTTGGCTTGTATTCTGCATTTTGAGCACAACTACATGCTTTTGTCCAGCGTATGTCCCTGTTGTGTTAACAAGACTCTCAAGGAATCAGAGATGGAACGTTTTATCTTGCCATTTAATAGTTTCTTGGATGCACAACAATCATCTGTTTACAATATGAAATCTTGCAATCTTAAAAGAATAACATACAATTCATATTTTATAAAAGTAGAAGAAAACGCATATCAAATAATTTAAAGTTATTATTAGCAATTTTTAATTATTAAGAAAAGAAAAGAAAAATACGTTTTAACAATGTATATTATTAAGTATAAAAAGAAAATTACATTTTAACAATGTAAACAAAAAGATAAACAAAATAACCCAAAACGCGTACGATTCGAACACCCGCTTTTACAGTGACATTTGTTCAAACTCCTTGCTTACCACTACACCACCGATTCGCTTGTTAAGAGGGTATAATATAGCTGATTGTATTGTTATCAGTATTACGCAAACAACTGGACTTAGCCATTTAAAGACCAATCTTAAAAATTAAAAGAAGAAAACTTACTTTTTACCATAGAGTGGGTTTTCGTACCATTTTTTGGAAAATCGAAAAAGATAGACGTTAATATGTGTTATCAATATTCGTTCTTTAAAAAATGGTACGATGACCCACTCTATGAAAAAATATAATTTGAACATTCGATTTCTATATCATTTTGTTGCCAAATTAGCATATAATGTGAAGTTACTTATTGTGGGTTATGGCAGCGCTGAATGTATATGATTACATATGTTTAATAAATGTAACAAAAGTAAAATTTGTTAGAAAAAAAAATGTTAGTTTTTTTAATGGACCTATGTTGTTTTTTGCCTCGGCTTATTCCCCCAGATTCTTTGATTTGTATTCTGTTCATCAAAGAAAATACGGGAGATAACTCTAACACAGTGCATTTACTTTGAAAATCCCGAGAGTTTCTAATGTCAACATGGTGTATAAATTTGAAGTGAGTACAAAAGTTGGTGATCTTTAATTATAGAATTAAATGTTTAGATAAAAGGTATTGATAGCCTCAAAACGGTTTGTTATGAACATTTTGACAGTTTTTTAATTTTCAATGCAACTTCATTAATTTTCAATTTCCGTTTCGGAGCGATTCTGCAATTTTCTGCCACATGTACATTACGGGCATATGGGGGCATTTTAAAAGTGGTGAAGGATTGTCCCGAGATACAGTTCGATTATTTTAACTAAGCAGATTGTAGTGAAATCAATAGCATTATTGTAGGCTTAAAGCTTGGCTATGTAAATGTCAACAATACGTTGTGTCGATGTATTCGTAAATGTCCAATATCATATGCAATGTCAACCCGTGCATGCACGGGTCAAAGTCTAGTTACAATGTATATAAAAGTAAATAAGATAAACTTGCTTATTTAAGTTGTAACTTTGTTTCAAAATAGGGTACCCTATTCTTAAAATTGGTCTAAGAACCTAATATAGTTTCAGTCGGCACGAAATATATCTGTCTGTTGAACAATATATGTCTATTAAAAATATTAATTTTTTTCACCCCTATTCCACTTCTTATTTGAAAAAGAATTTACTTTATTCATATTTATAGAATTGAAAAAAACCAACTTGGGATTGGCAAAGACATCTGTCACATTCAACAAAGATTGTTTTAAATAGACATTTTTTTGTCTATGTAAATGAAACGTCAATATGCCTTCATAGACACAGGAATTTTTAGTATTGACGGGATTTTTCTTGTTTAAATATTAGATCCCATGCCGACTGTAAAATTAGGGTACCCTATTTTTGGGGCAGATTTACAACATTAGTGTTCAAATTTCAACCATTTTCTGAACAAATGCTTGTGAAAATGACAACATTTAACATTTTTTAGACTTTTAAATCTTCAAAATAAGTCTGCAGCTGCGCAAATCTACAACTGTTCATCGTGATTAAAATTGCATTTTTAGTCAGTTTTTGATAGAAGCATGCTAGTTTAAGAAATATTAACATTTTGATCCTTTAATGTACAATAATAACAATAAAAAAACTAAGTTAATTTCATAAAATGATACAAATATACTTTGCAGATATTATCTACTAGTATCTACTTGTAGCTTTTCTATATCACATATTAAAAAAAAAAATGTAATAATATTAGATAAACATGTAATGAATATTGGTCGATGGTATTCAAGTTCTATGGGCTTTTGAATGAGACCTTGAAAGTTTGGCCTTCCACTGATGAAATTGTTGTCATCTTAAAAACTCAGTCAATAATCATATTCATATCGGCATTTTTGACGAAACCGGAGTATCCAGCGAAACTTGTTGCGGTGCTATCTTTCAAGGATGTCCGTTTCGATTCAGGTATTGTTTTACAGAACATCCTATTCTGTTTAGTTATATAAGGACTGAACTGAATGTTTTCATCACCTCAAAAATAAGCTCAACACTAAAGGTAAGCAAACAAATGTTTATGATTTGATGAAACAAAGTTTTAATTATCGTAACATATTCAAACAAACCATTACTGATAATTTCCGAAAAAAAAATGAAACTGTTGTAATAATTGAATATTTTTTGTCTTCATATGAAAAAGTTTTATTTATAATTGAGATTTTTTTAATTTGTCTTATAACTTTCAATTTGCATTGCAAATAAAGCAATAATTATTGTTCTTGAAATCTACATTGATATTGTAGAATAGAAAAAGAGAGATCGAAGAATGGCTTCAGCACAGGTTTGAATATTTACATTTCTTTCAATAAATGTCTTGAATGTGTAAAACGTAAACACAATCGGCCAATTATATGTCTAAAAAATCATGTAAAAATTGTTTTTTTTGCTATTATTTGATGCAATAATTAAAAGAATTGTTCACAATTATCTTTTTTAATATTCAAACGTATCATTGGTTGAAATTTGTTAACTTGCCAACATTGCCTGAATAAGTTTCGTTAATATACCACGGTAACCAATATAAATTTTGTATTCTCTCAGAAAAACATAACGCAGTGAAATCAGTTAAGGTTAATGGAGAAAGAGTAATACAATTTTGTTATCCTATAAGTATATGTAGGTTTATATTAATCATCACAACACAAAGGTCGATACCTCTGTTTGATTTACCCAAGTCAGCTAACAGATAAAATTTGATACTCATTAATAAGGTGGAACGGCTAATAAATTTGCCAAGCACACCAATTAGAGCTTCTCTTGGAGCGAATACATTAAATCAGGTTAGGTTGTATGTTAATCCAAACATAAACGTCTGATTTTGAGCTTAGCTATCTGTAGTGCCATGGAGAATCCTGGGCCGGGATTCATAAAGATTCTTAGTCTGTACTTAAGTGTAAAAAAACTTCACTTATAGATTTCTTACTTAAGTCAATCTAAGAATTTCTTAAATTCAAAGAAATTCTTAAGTATTATTCATAAATTAATTAGTGCTTAAATATTGACATAAAGTTGAGAAAGGTAAGGAGGTGTCTCAAGTTGTTAAGTATTTCTTAAGTTTTCCTTAACAAAAATCAACATAAGTATTTTTATGAATCCCGGCCCTGATATATATGACAAATAGTCATATGGATTTACTTTGATAGACCTCTTGCGTTGAAAATAGTTCTTAATTTGAAGCCTCTCACCGGCATGTTGAATATTCTACACTAAAATATTCTATACACTGCTGATCTTCCATTTTTGTTTGGCCTGTCCCAGGTAAACCTGCTCTTTCTCGCTTGTGCTTTCATACTTCTGTATGTAAGTGTTACCCCGGTGGAAGCAGAAGCATGTGGTTACCACTACCACATTAACGAGTACTTCACGGTATACTACTCGACCTACTACAAACGGTACTACCCTCTCTATTATGGATACTGTACAAATGGGGTAAGTGTGATATGTTATCCGTTTTTGTGTTATCTAAATAATAAATCATTTATGTTTCACATTAAAAGTACCGTTTTTAGAGATTGATTAATGGTCTATTATAAAATTTATTTACATTTTAAAAAAGCACAATAATTTCTGGTGATAAAAATGATAATTCAGCTTTGAAAGCTTTCAACACTGCGAAATTCTGATTCTTAACTTTCTAGTTACCTTTATGTAACAAGAAGTCATATGATTGTGAAATTCATTCCACCTTCTTATACTTTTCATAAAATGCATACCTCCACTAAGAATTAGGAAGAAATGATTTAATCATCGGTTTTCATTATGTGTAATGTTATGTATGCCTTGATGTAAAAAAATACTCCCTAACTAAAACTGCTCAAGGTATGCTTTTTCGCCATTACAGCCTTTTGTAAACATCATTATACTTCAATTTGTATTTGTTTCTATCCTTAATAACAATGTAAAAAAAAACCTTTTCAGATTTGGTATAGAGATGGAAAAGTGTACAATACCTATGGAGAACGTTTGTATTATATAATAACGTACTGTACTGGCAAGTAAGTCAAATGTACAAAAAATGCTTTAATTCTATTCGAACGTAACTTTCAGACTTTACTTTCTATAATATATTCAATAGAAGGAAAAAATCAACAACAAAAAACCCTGTCTTTATTTCCTTGTTTATCTGTTATACACTATTAATTCTTAAGTGTTGTATATCTTTTAAGGAGATCCTCGTCTACTGGAGAAGTGGTAAGAAACAAATTGATAAGGATCTATAGATCTATAGGGACTGAATATATTGATAACCGATAATCTGGTACCTTTAATGAAAATTAATAACTCAGTATAACAATGTTTTGATGTAAATAGAAGTATTTGAAGGTATGATTACTTTTTGACTTAGGGTACCTACAGTGGAACTACAAACGGAGACACAGGGTTATCTGAAAATGAGCAAACATAAAGGTATAAAAATTATCATCTTCTAAACGACTTTCGTTGTATCATGCAGTTTAATAAGCTTATATTTTATAAAGGTATTATTTTTTCTGCATTTAGCTTGATAATTAGATTTAAAACGTACGACATTTATGAAATCATTTCACTTTTTTCCACGATTGATTAAAACATTTATAATACTAGTATTGACAAAGTGCCTTCCTTACTATAATACTACACTGACGTCATAATATTCAATTTTTAATCGATCCTTACAGATTTCAGCTTCAGTTTAACGCTGATCTTTTCTTGAAAATTATCAAATAAAAAAAAATGCCGGATTTTTCATGCCCTTTGTTCTTGATTTTTTTTTAGAGATGTTGAAGCGAGTGACAACATTCAAAAAAGAATTGAGGTAACCCTAGTCTATCATATCAATTTGTTAACAGAAGAGAATTGATTTCTTTAAAGTCTTCCTTAAGACGAACATTTTGATGTCAATTCGTCAATTAAATTGATATACATGTATTTAAGATTTAAAAATTAATAAATGATACACTTTAAATTAAGGTATCTGATTATGCTGAGATTCTACAGGCCTTAGAAGGACAGAAACGCGCTGAGAGAGCTTTTCAGGTGAGAAATATTAGGAAATGGAATATACATGCAAGTTGTTATTGTTTAAACCAAAACAGTGTCTCTATTTCATTTGTCTTTAACTCGACTATCGATATGTGAACTATAGTAAAGCGTTTAAAGAATCTGAAATAAAGCACCATAATCATTAAAATGAAAAGTGAATTCAACACCTTTTAGATTTATTCTAAACAATGTCAAATTCAGTTCAACGTTCATATAGAAATCCCATTCTCTAGATAGTATAATTATTTTTGCAATCATTAATTTAACACCTTTCAGATTCATTCTTAACAGTGTCCAATACAATTCATTATACATATAGAAATCCCATTCTCCAGATGGTATAATTATTTTTGCAACTATGGTTCTTAAACTGTGTTTTTTTTTCAAAAATGTACTTTAGAAAGCAGCTTACGGTAAAGTTTCGAAAAATTCCGCTGTGAAAAAGGAGGCAAAAGAAACAAAAGAGCAAGCCTAGGTTTGTAAATGAGTACGTCAGCATTGTGATTCTTGCATTGACCACGCAAACTATTATAAGATTTCCATTAAAAATCGAAAATCTAAAATAAAACAAGTTTTTAGAATTGATTATTTTTCTTTTACATTTTAGGGTGGATGGTCCAGGAATGCTAAATATGGCATATTTACTTTGACTGAAGAACTATTTATCCTTATTGAAATAAAACGAAATGCATCAAAATGATCAAGTATCATTATTTTTGTTGTAAGACAAATAGAAAGATTTGTGTTTTTCAGTGGTTTTGAGTATAAACGTTTGTCAGTTTTCTAGAAGACTGCATCAGCAAAACTTTGATAAAAATATTAAGTTTCGAAGAAGAATAGAAATTTATAATCTATCCCAATTGCAAGATATTCATGCAACACACTCAGACGATTTTGATTAAAAAAACATATCTGTTAAAATAGTGCAATTGAAATCTAAGAAAGTGAAAATATCCAAGATATTATGACCGGTAGTTTCGATGAAAACTAATAAATACCCAGTTGAGGAATAATGGGATTATTTTGAAGAAAAAAACATCAGGGGTCATTTTTCTTGATGCCACACATGAATTAAAAAAAAAGGCATTTAAATATAGTATACAATATTCACTTTTTTCTTCACGTCTATAAAGTTTCAATTCGAACATTATGTAAAAGTAAATTCAGTACATCTGTGATCACCGTGTAGGAACAGACTGAAGAATTGTGTGTTATTTAACACAGAGTTCTTGGTGAAGGCTGGTTGGCCAACAAATCAACGATCTGATCTGCTTTATTCCTTTAAGTTAAACAAAAAATGTTTTTGTCCGTATACTTATATCAATAAAGAAAAACTCAAAACCTTAGCTTTAAAATGTGTCATTTCCTATATCTTAATATATGGAGATTTAGATAATCTAAAAATGGCCACCAATTGCTGCACTTGCATCCCAGTAGTTAGTTGTTGCCTGGGGGGGGGTTATAAACGTCAATATAAGTATAATTCACGACCAATAAAGAGCCTACTCTTTCATCGGCAATAAACACAATTTCGTTATATTTTGTCTTGTATCTCAAAATCATTTTAATTTATGTGTTTTTACTCGTAATTTTGAGATACATGTAGCTCGTTGTGAATAGAACTATTGAGTATACTTCGGTGCAATATATAAGTATCTTGTTTCAACTGTTATCTGTTAATGCAATCTGTACGATGAGTATCAATAGTGTTCCTGCATGATAACAAAAAGCGACACAATATGATAGAACCATGCAAATCATTTTTAAAAGCATTTTGAAAAAGAAAGGAGAGTAATAAAACGTTTTTATTGGGATTAATGAAGTGGTTTTATTGATAAGAGTTGGTCATACTATTTTGAAAATAAGCTTTTATGCTCGTTTGAAGTTAGAGGAATCGCCTACACGAAAGTTAACTAAGCTCATTTTTGTAGGTAAAAAAACTTAATCTATCGCAAATAAACGCGTAACGTTTGCAATTAAACGCGTAACGTTCGCGATATAATCGCGAAACGTTTGCATTTTGTATGCTGTGCGGATTACATTAAAGGTATTTCCATTCAGTATCAGTTAGTTTTTTTAATTTTGTTTGACTTTGGATTCATAAACTGTTTTATAAACTAATTTCACCGTTGCTGGTTCAATTATCTGTACGTTTAATATATTTCCTATAACAGATCATAATAGATAGACAATTAAACTATCAACAATTTGTCAGCATTTAAATATTTCACAGTAATTAAATATTTAAAAGTGCATCCAAAATATAAAAAGGTCCGAGAATACAATGTACATTTATATAAAATATGTACATATAACGCGTATATCGGAAGAATTTTTATATTGATTCACAAAAATATCAAACTACAAATGTGATTTAAAACCAATGTCACATAATTATGCATCGCTTTTCATGAGCGCGGTATTATAGAAAAATTACAAGTTTTATCGATTTTCAGTTGTAAATTGAAAGGATATACTTTTTCTAATTGTTTTGCCTATGTCATATTGCCGCGACATAATAAGATCTGGTGTGACTTTTTCATTTCAGAGAAATATGACATATTAAGAATTGGAAGAAAGAATCTATCCAAATATTCTTTTCTAGATATTGTTCACATCTAAAGAGCGTAGTTTTGATCTCTCAATGAATCAAATAAATGGAATATATATTTGATGAAAGAGTCATAACGGTTTGAAGATGTCCCATGCTTGATTTATATTATAAGAAAACTACAAATGGAAAGTGCTACATCTTATTCATTCATTTTTTGATGGCTCGTGTTTGAAATATCGAAATATTTACACTTATCATCAAGTTATGTTTAGTGCTTATTCGCGGAAGTAACTCATTAATTCGTGAACCGTTTTGCGTTTATTCCCAAAGGTTACAGCATTTATTCGCGAAACTTTTGCGTTTAATCGCGGAAAAAATAAATTTATCCCCCACGAAAATGAACTTAATGGGTTTCCGTAGGCCATGATATACACAGTGTTTTGGAATAAATGCCGGGTTATGCCTTTCTGATTTTTATGTAATCAACTTGAACAAAATTGATGAATATAATTATTTTCACATTTCAGGTTATGACGTTGCACTAGCATGAAGTTTACTGATTGCTACGTCAGAACTTTCACATATTGAATATTAATTGATCTGGAGTTTGTTATTTCAGAATTGTTATGATAAACACTCTTATTTCTTTAATCAAATATTGTTTATGAATTATACTGATGACAGATGTTATACCCTGGTTGCATTGATTCCTTATTGAAAGGTTAGACATACATCGTAATATTTAAAAAAAACCTCATTTTATTTCGTTACCCCTGTAAGCTCTAAACAGCTTAAGAATATAAAAACGAAAATTAAAAACGGTTCTGTTTCGATTCAACGGTAATTATTTTTTGTAACATTACTTTAAAATTATTCTTAGCATATTCATTGCAATAAGGCTGATTTAAATATTTCTTTATAGTCGTCGACGCATGTTTAATAAGATGAAATGAAATATTTTCACATGGCCGATCATAATGTAACACATGAAATGAAACACCCTAAACAATTTCATTTTTTAGGGTATTGAGGCAAAATCCCGCTGCTCCGGCCGCCTGCATGGGCAGATTTATGTTCATTATTCATTTTTTGATTATATAATATCCTTTAACACACGAGTGATCCGAGACAATGACACAGGTAACCAGGTAAACTAACGAAGCCACTGCTCCAGACACACGTGTATCTGGGGAATGTATACACATGGTACACGAGTCTGCTGAACAAAGAGAGGGTTTCACACCTCTAGACTGGTAAATTGATTTGTGTATAATTAGCTACCCAATTGTTAAAAAATAAAACAGAAAAATAAATTAGACCGTAAAATCAAGCATTCGTAAGCTAATACATGTGTATAGTCCGTCAATCAGTGATAAAAGAATCATGCATGAGACTATCAAATAGTAAAACTAACGTCCGAAGTAAATGCCTTTATTGTTACTTATCTAATCACTTAAATAATGACCAAATTCACAGTTCAACTAATTTAAACCTTTTTTATGTGATTAGTTATTATTTCGGAAGTAATTACGTTGGTCTTAATTTCTTATTTCATAAAGTGCAACTTTCTTTCGAGCGCTATGGTCAGCAATTTAACGCTTTAACTCCATATAGCTTAAATTGTTATACTGACAACGAATCATTATGAAATCTTAATAAACTTGAACATTTTGACAAAGGATGTAAATAAATGTAAAATGAAATTCCATTATCGTATTTTTTAAAAAATACGAGACAGACTTAACATGCAGCCATCTTGGACTTTCGCCTTGATCCGTTTATAATCCCGTGTTTGTTCTCTAAAGAATGTATACTATTTTGAATTATTACTGGTCCGATATCAATATTATTCGGGCAACATCATTTGTAATTTTATACCTTATACGAGGAATAGACCCCGCGTTACCTTTTACGAATTATGTCTTATCAATATTTTTAATCAGTTAATCATGTCACGGAAAAATTATTCGAAAGAATGACAATATTAACAAAATGTTTCTAATAACAATAGTTCTTTGATTAATTGCCATTTTGCTACATTTGCTGTGGATTTATATGCAAAATGCGTTACACATTTAACTTAATTCATGAAGCAAACAATTCTCCAAATTCGGCATTTTTGTTTGATAAAATACGGGTTTAAACTCAAACAATAGTATATTTAGTAATCGAGGGTTGACAAGGAAATAAAACAACAGAAAAAATGTTCATATATCGATAAAAAATGAAAGGAAACGAACAGTTTTTATACGATTTCCCTGTTACTCATACAGCGGCGTTGACCCCGTGACGTCACAGTTCATCTCGTGCCAAATCGGCTTGATTCAAAACTCGTTACAGGTGTGAAATCGGGTTTCCCCCAAATATCTCGAAAACTACTTATGCGATCGCTGTAAAATTTTCAGGATGATGTTTTTACTCAAAGATCTACATTATATCAAAAATAGACCGGCACTGCGGGTACCCTTTAAGTTTTTATCCGCATACTGGATTGTATAATCTACAAAAGGACAACATATTTTGTGCAACATCATTGACATAAATTTAGAACAAAAGGGGCCCAAGTACAGATCCTTGTGTCACTCCAGCATTAACACTTACACTTGATGATAATACATGTACATCTTTATACATCACTTTTTGAGATCTGTTACACAAATAGCTGCTAAACCATTGAAAAAGATTGCCACAAATACCGTAACTTAAAAAGAAGACCTTCATGCCAAACTCTGTCAAAGGCTTTTGATAGATCACAAAAAACAATGCAACATGATTTACCCTCATCAATATTCTTAGCAATACTATGAACTGTCTCAATTAACTGGTACACTGTTGAGTGACCGGGTAAAAAAGGTCTTGGTATCTATAAAATAATTTGTTACTATGGAAATAATTATAAACATGTTTAAAAACGATTCTCTCCATTATTTACATTACACAGCTTAGTAAAGAAACAGGTCTATAATTACATGAGAGTGATGGGTCCTCTTTTTTAAAAAGAGGTAGAACGCTGTTTTAACATTATTTTCATCATCTGTGTATTTTAAAGGTGGAATTTCACTGGTTGTTTTTGTTTGGAAAACGTCTTGAAGAAGTTTCCAGTATAACTTGTAATTGCTTTTAATGGAGTCATCAAAAAAAGTTTCAATGTTGTCGTAGTAGTTAGAAAATGCTTGCTTTTTCATGCTGTTGACTTGATTTCGAACTTTTTTTATACTTTGACCAGTCGCATTAGGACATGTACATGTATAATAAAGAACTGCACTTTCTGACAAATAAATATTATACATTAATACATGTACATGCACTTGGTACTTATTTCCATTGGTTTATTTGTTTGCTTTCTAAACATTACAGCATTATCTCTTATCTGTGCTAGCGCTATTTTTATCCGACATTGTAAAATGAACATCACGTAAATTTTTGTCTTTATATAAATGGTATAGGATATTTTTTTTTTCATAATAATCCAATTAAAAAGCAAAAATGTTTATACTTAAAAAGCAAATGAATTAAAAATAGAACGCCGTCCATACGGTTCGAACATCCTCGAGAAGAATGGAGTACGAGCCTCCGCCTATCCCATTGAGCTACGTTGACACATTAGGTATTAGTGAATAATTTTAACTGTTTGACAATAATTAATAAAGTAAAGCGTTTTTGGTTTAAACTACGAATTTGACCCATAATGGTCTAGACTCCATTTTAATAAATCAATGACAAAAATCAATAAAAACTTATTCCGTAAATAAAAGTACTCTTAGGATGGAGTCGGGACCAATTCATACCTAAATTTTGCAATTCAGAACAGTAAATGATCCAAGTTTTAGCATAAAACGCTATGCAGCTCAATTTGGAAATCTATAACTGTCGTGTTTATAGAATGAAAGCACAATATTGACTTCCATCGTGAAATTCATACTAAAATCAATGCAAACATACCAATAATGAATATTCAAATTTAAATTGAAATTCTTTCGTCTTTATTCCTCCAAGAGGGGGATATACAACGCCTTGTGCGCCCCTGTTCTTTGATGAAAGATTTTCATCTTTTCTGACCGTGCATTGACTTTGTCTGTTTAGATGACCGATAATTGAAAGTGATATTTTCAAAGAACATTTTCATATTCAAAGTAAAAAAAAAAAAAGCTTTATCCCCAAAACAAGAAGCTCCTGATCATGGGGCCACGAATTTTACAATTTCTGATATCAAATATCTTGTTCATCAAAAACATGTATTGGGGTTTTCTGTTCGATACACAGGAGCAGATAATATGCTTCATAAATACCATTTAATCAACTTTTACAATTTTGATTTAAAACCTCAGCCCCCTCGAGCTCATAGTGGGGGATACGATGTTTACAATGTACATTTCTCTTACCTTACAAATGTAACACACCAAGTCTAGTGAAAATTGATCTAATTCTTTCAAAGAAGCTAAAAAACAAACGACGAATAAAGCACGACTTCATATACGTACCAAGACGAATGCCAAAAGGTAACCTGAGTGACCTGGATTAATTACCTGAAATGCTGTAAAAGTTCTGCTTTATAACATCATCGAAAATGCCAAAGTCGGTGATTTTTTCTTATCAAACAGGAAGAAATAAAGATGAAAAATTAAATTGTTGAATGTTTCTAATTGGATCTATATAAACATAAATCACAGAATTACAGAATAAGGGGGATGTATGAGCCATCTTATACATTTGATGATCAAAATGTAAACTGTTTATGCCTAAAAATGACTAAATCTTTTGTCAAATATAAAAAAAATCCAATAAATATGAGGTTTACATTTAGTTTTGGATGCAAACTACGCACAATAGAACAGAACAATGCTTTTTTTAATCACTGAGAACTGCGCAGTTACAGACTTAAATTCAACAATTAAAAGTGTGAAAAAATATAAAAGGAGGTCATTAATGTCCCCCATACAACCATTTGTTGAGAAAAAATCTAAACTTGCTAATTTAAGTTGTAACTTGGTCTTTAAATAGGGTACCCTATTCTTAAAATTGGTCTAAGAAACTAATACATGTATAGTATCAGTCGGAAGGAGACATATTTGTCTGTTGAAAAATATATGTATATTAAAGACATCCTTTCTTTTTTTTACCCTAATCCAACTTCTAATCAGAAAAAAAAGAATTTACTTTATTCATACTAATAGGACTGAAAAAACACCAGCTAGGGACTTCTAGGACATGCCTGTCACATTCAACGAACATTGTTATAAAAAAAAATACGTTTATTTTTGTTGTCCATGAAAATGAGATGTCAATATGCCTGTTATAGACACATGAGTTTTATGTATAGACGGAATTTTTCTTGTTCGAAAAATAGATCTAATACCGACTAATAAAATAAGGGTACCCTATTTTCAGGCAAATTAACAACATTATTGTGCAAAATTTAACGCTTTCCGAACAAATGGTTGTGAACATGACAACATTGAACATTTTGTTTTTTAGATTTTCAAATTTTCAAAATAAATCTGCAGCATGCGCAGATCTACAGCTGTTCTTAGTGATTAAAATTGCATTCTTCTGTACTTGTATGCGTAATTTGCATACATACAACATGTTAAACATCATATTAATTGCTTTTAATCTTTTGACAACAGTTTTGGTCAGTTTTGGAGAGAAGCAACCTAGTTCAAGAAATGATTTCATTTAAATCCTTGAATGTACAAGAGGACCGCAAACCTCCTTAAGATTAACAGTAATTAACTAAGTTTATTCATAAAATGATACAAATATACTATGTAAATATTATTAATCTAGTTCTAGCTTTTCTTTACCACATACATGCATTTAAAAAAAATGATGTACTAATATTAGATAAATATGTAATGATAATTGGTCGATGGTATTCAAAATCTTAGGGCTTTTGAATGAGACCTTGAAAGTTTGGGCGTCCATTGATGTAATTGTATTAATTTTAAAAACTCATTAAATCATCATCATATTGATATCGGCTTTGTTGACGAAACCGGAGTATCCAGCGAAACATGTTGCGGTGCTGCCTTTCAAGGATGTCCGTTTGGATTCAGGTATTGTTTTACAGAACATCCTATTCTGTTTAGTTATATAAAGACTGAACTAAATGTTTTCATTACCTCAAAAATAAACTCAACACCGAAGGTAAGTAAGGAAATGTTTATGATTTGATAAAACAAAGTTTTAATTATCGTAAGATATTCAAACAAACCATTACTGTTAATTTCCGAAAAAATGAAACTGTTGTAATTATAGAATATTTTTTTTCTTCATATGATAAAGTATTATTCATATTTTAGATTTTTTATTTGCCGGATAATTTTCAATTTTGCATCGCAAACAAAGCAATAATTATTGTTCTTGAAATATAAATTGTTATTGTAGAATAGAAAAAGTGAGATCGAAGAATGGCTTCAGCACAGGTTTGAATATTAACATTTCTTTCATTAAATATCCTGGACGTGTAAACTGTAAACACAATCGGCCAATTATGTATCTAAAACTACATGTAAAGATTGTTTCTTGTCTATTATTTGATGCAATAAACAAATAAGCTGTTCAAATCTTGCACTACATTCAAATATATCATTGAGTGAAATTTGTCAACTTGCGAAAAGTTTTGTTAATATATCGCGCTTACCAATATCAATTTTGTATTCTCTCAGAAAAACATAACGCTGTAAAACCACAATAAGGCTTAATGGAGAAAGAGTAATACAATTTTGTTATCCTATAAGTATATATAGGTTTATATTAATCATCACAACACATAGGCCGGGACCTCTGTTGATTCCCGCAAATCAGCAAACAGATAAAATTCAGTACTGAATTTATAGGTGAAATGTTTAATATATTTGCAAAGCACACCAACTTGAGATCTCTTGGAGAAAATCTATGAAAACCGGTTGGGTTAATAACATATTGTATTTTATATGTTAATCCCAAATAGATGTCTGATTTAAAGCCTAGCTTTCTGAAGTGACATGGAGTAAAGTTTAAAGTCTTCAAATGTACATCAAACATTCATAGGGGTATTACTTTGATGGACCTATGGCTTTGAAAATAGTTTGTAAATTTGAAACCTGTCAACGGCAAGTTGAAAATTCTTACTACACTGAAAAATTTTATACACTTTTGCTGATATCCCATTTTTGTTTGGCCTGTCCCAGGTAAACCTGCTCTTTCTCGCTTGTGCTTTCATACTTCTGTATGTAAGCGTTACCCCGGTGGAAGCAGAAGCGTGTGGTTACCACTACCACATTAACGAGTACTTCACAATATACTACCCGACCACCTACAAACGATTCCACCCTCTCTATTATGGATACTGTACAGGTGGGGTAAGTGTGATCTGTTATCCTTTTTTGTGTTATTTAAATGATAAATCATTTATGTTTCATATATTAAAAAGCACGGTTTTAAGAGATTGAATAATAATCTATTATTTATTTACTTTATAAAAAAAAATCCCGACATTTCCTCTGAAATTTTTGGTAATAAAATTGATAATTCAGCTTTAAAAGCTTTCAACGCTGCGAAATTCTAATTCTTAACTTTCTATTTAAGTTTGTATAACAAAAGGTCATATACTTGTGAAATACAATCCACCTTTTTATAATTTTCATAAAATGCATACCTCCACTGAAAATTAGGAAGAAATCATTTAATCTCCGGTTTTCATTATTTGTAATGTATTGAATGCCTTGATGTAAAAAATACTCTCTTATTAAATCTGCTCAAGGTATGCTTTTAAGCCATTACAGCTTTGTGTATGCATCATTATACTTCAATTTGTATTTGTTTCTATCCTTAATAACAATATAAAAAAACTTTTTCAGATTTGGTACAGAGATGGAAAAGTGTACAATTCCAATGGAGAGCGTTTGTATTATATAATAACGTACTCTACTGGCAAGTAAGTCAAATGTACAAAAAATGTTTTAATTCTATTCGAACGTAACTTTCAGACTTTATTTTCTATAATCTATTCGGTAGAAGCAAAAAAACAAACAAACAAATAAACAAACACATATAAAAAAAAAACCAAAAAAAACCCTCTCCTTGTTTATCCGTTAAACAATATTAATTCTTAAGTGTTGTAAATTTTTTTAAGGAGATCCTCGTCTACAGGAGAAGTGGTAAGAAACAAATTGATATGGATCTATAGATCTATAGGGACTGAATATATTGATAACCGCTAAACTGGTACCTTTAATGAAAATTGATAACTCAGTATAACAATGTTTTGATGTAAATAGAAGTATTTGAAGGTATGATTACTTTTTGACTTAGGGTACCTACAGTGGAACTACAAACAGAGACACAGGGTTATCTGAAAATGAGCAAACAAAAAGGTATAAAAATTATCATCTTCTTAACGACTTTCGTTGTATCATGCAGTTTAATAAGCTTATATTTGATAAAGTTATTATATTTCCTGCAATTAGCTTGATAACTAGATTTAAAACGTGCGACATTAATGAAATCATTTCACATTTTTTCCACGATTGATTAAAAACATTTATAATACTAGTATTGTCAAAGTGCTTCCTTACTATAATACTACACTGACGTCATAATATTCAATTTTTAACCGATCCTGACAGATTTCAGCTGACCTTTTCTTGAAAGTTATCGAATTAAAAAAATGCCGGATTTTTCACGCCCTCTGTTCTTGATTTTGTTTTTAGAGATGTTGAAGTGAGTGACAACATTCAAAAAAGAATTAAGGTAAACCTTGTCTATCATATCAATTTTTCAACAGAGAGTAATTATTTTTTAAAAGTCTTCCTTAAGACGAACATTTTAATGCCGATTCGTCAATTAAATTGATATACATGTATTTAAGATTTAAAAATTAATAAATGATACACTTTAAATTAAGGTATCTGATTATGCCGAGATTCTACAGGCCTTAGAAGGACAGAAACGCGCTGAGAGAGCTTTTCAGGTGAGAAATATTAGGAAATGAAATATACATGCAAGTTGTTATTGTTTAAACCAAAACAGTGTCTCAATTTCTTTCGTCTTTAAATCGACTATCGATATGAGAACTTTGGTAAAGCGTTTTAAGAACCTGAAATAAAGCACCATAATCATTAAAATGAAAAGTGAATTTAACACCTTATAGATTTATTCTTAACAATGTCAAATTCAGTTCAACATTCATATAGAAATCCCATTCTCTAGATAGTATAATTATTTTTGCAATCATTAATCTAACACCTTTCAGATTCATTCTTAACAGTGTCCAATACAATTCATTATACATATAAAAATCCCATTCTCCAGATGGTATAATTATTTTTGCAACTATGGTTCTTAAACTGTGCCTTTTGTCAAAAATGTACTTTAGAAAGCAGCTTACGGTAAAGTTTCGAAAAATTCCGCTGTGAAAAAGGATGGCAAAAGAAACAAAAGAGCAAGCCTAGGTTTGTAAATGAGTACGTCAGCATTGTGATTCTTGCATTGTGACCAGGCAAACAATTATAAGATTTCCATTAAAAATCGAAAATCGAAAATAAAACAAGTTTTTAGAATTGATTATTTTTCTTTTACATTTTAGGGTGGATGGTCCAGGAATGCTAAATATGGCATATTTACTTTGACTGAAGAACTATTTATCCTTATTAGAATAAAAAGAAATGCATCAAAATGATCAGTGTCATTATTTTTGTTCTAGGACAAATAGAAAGATTTGTGTTTTTCAATGGTTTTGAGTATAAACGTTTGTCAGTTTCTAGAAGACTGCATCAGCAAAAGTTTGATAAAAATAATAAGTTTCGAAGAAGAATAGAAATTTATAATCTATCCCAATTGCAAGATATTCATGCAACACACTCAGACGATTTTGATTAAAAAAACATATCTGTGAAAGAAGTGCAATTGAAATCTAAGAAAGTGAAAATATCCAAGATATTATGACCGGTAGTTTCGATGAAAACTAATGAACACCCAGTTGAGGAATAATGGGATTATTTTGAAGAAAAAAGCCTCAGGGGTCATTTTTCTTCATGCCACACCTGAATTTTTTTTTAAATGGCATTTAAATATAGTATACAATATTCACTTTTTTCTTCACGTATATAAAGTTTCAATTGGAATATTATGTTAAAGTAAATACAGTACATCTGTGATCACCGTGTAGGAACAGAGTGAAGAATTGTGTGTTATTTAACACAGAGTTCTTGGTGAAGGCTGGTTGGCCAACAAATCAACGATCTGATCTGCTTTATTAAAAAATGTTTTTGTCCGTATACTTATATCAATAAAGAAAAACCCAAAACCTTAGCTTTAAAATGTGTCATTTCCTATATCTTAATATTCTTCTTAGGAGATTTAGATAGTCTAAAAATGGCCACTAATTGCTGCACTTGCATACCAGTAGTTAGTTGTTGGGGGGGGGGGGGTGGCGGGTGGGGGGGGGGGGGGGTGTTATAAACGTCAATATAAGTATAATTCACGACCAATAAAGAGCCTACTCTTTCATCGGCAATAAACACAATTTCGTTATATTTTGACTTGTATCTCAAAATCATTTTAATTTATGTGTTTTTACTCGTAATTTTGAAATACATGTAGCTCGTTGTGAATAGAACTACTGAGTATACGTCGGTGCAATGTGTCAGTATCTTGTTTCAACTGTTATCTGTTAATGCAATCTTTACGATGAGTATCAATAGTGTTCCTGCATGATAACAAAAAGCGACACAATATGATAGAACCATGCAAATCATTTTTAAAAGCATTTTGAAAAGAAAAGGAGAGTAATAAAACGTTTTTATTGGAATTAATGAAGTGGTTTTATTGATAGGAGTTGGTCATACTATTTTGAAAATAAGCTTTTATGCTCGTCTGAAGTTAGAGGAATTGCCTACACGAAAGTCAACTGAACTCATTTTTGTAGGTAAAAAATCTTAATCTATCGCAAATAAACGCATAACTTTTGCAATTAAACGCGTAACGTTCGCGATATAATCGCAAAACGTTTGCTTTTTGTAGGCTGTATGGATTACATTAAAGGTATTTCCATTCAATATCAGTTAATTTTTTTTATTTTGTTTGAGTTTGGATTCATAAACTGTTTTATAAACTAATTTCACCGTTGCTGGTTCAATTATCTGTATGTTTAATATATTTCCTATAACAAATTATAATAGATAGACAATTAAACTATCAACAATTTGTCAGCATTAAAATCTAAATATTTTAAAGTAATTCCAAAATATAAAAAGCTCCGAGAATACATTGTATATTTATATGAAATATGTAGATGTAACGCGTATATAGGAAGAATTTTTATATAGATTAAAAAAAATATCAAACTACAAATGTGATTTAAAACCAATGTCACATAATTATGCATCGCTTTTCATGAGCGCGGTATTATAGAAAAAATCAACTTGTTATATTACAAGTTTTATCGATTTTCAGTGGTAAATTGAATGGATGTACTTTTTCTAATTGTTGTACCTATGTCATATCGCCGCGACATAATAAGATCTGGTGTGACTTTTTCATTTCAGAGAAATATGACATATTAAGAATTGGAAGAAAGTATCTATCCAAATATTTTTTTCTAGATATTGTTCACATCTGAAGAGCGTAGTTTTGTCCTCTCAATGAATCAAATAAATGGAATATATATTTTATAAAAGAGTCATAACGGTTTGAAGATCTCCCATGCTTGATTTAAATCATAAGGAAGCTACAAATGGAAAGTGCTACATCTTATTCATTCATTTTTTGATGGCTCTTGTTTGAAATAACGAAATATTTACACTTATGTTTAGTGCTTATTCGCGGAAGTAACTCATTAATTCGCGAACGTTTTGCGTTAATCGCGGAAAAAATAAATTTATCCCCCACGAAAATGAACTTAATGGGTTTCCATAGGCCACGATATACACTGTGTTTTGGAATAAATGCCGGATTATGCCTTTCTGATTTTTATGTAATCAACTTAAACAAAATTGATGAATATAATTATTTTCACATTTCAGGTTATGGCGTTGCACTAGCATGAAGTTTACTGCCTGCTACGTCATAATTTTCACATATTGAATATCAATTGGTCTGGAGTTTGTTATTTCAGAATTGTTATGATAAACACTTTTATTTCTTAATCAAATATTATTTTTAAATTATACTGATGACAGATGTTAAACCCTGGTTGCATTGATTCCTTATTGAAAAGGTTTAGACATACATCGTTATATTTAAAAAAAACCCTCATTTTATTTCGTTACTCCATATAAGCTCTAAACAGCTTAAATATATAAAAACGAAAATAAAAAACGGCTCTGTTTCGATTCAACGGTAATTATTGTTTGTAACATTACTTTAAATTATTCTAAGCATATTCTTTGCAATAAGGCTGATCTAAATATTTTTTTATAGTCGTCGACGTATGTTTAATAAGGTGAAATGAAATATTTTAACATGACCGTTCATAATGTAACACATGTACATTGAAATGAAATACCCTAAAAAAATTCATTTTTTTAGGGTATTGAGGCAAAATCCCGCTGATACGGGCATTAAGGTCTTGTATTATTTGAATAATCATGCGTGCGAATAGTATGCATGATTACATAAGTGTGTGTCTGATCTGTTTCCAATGTTTTTTCTAGTGATACCAAAGTAAGCAGTCCGATAAAATGTCACTTTTCCGGGCTTAAAATCGACAAAATCTAACTACAAATTTAGTTTTGACAATCTTTTTTTAGTACTTGACTTACTAGATATCTTTTAAAGTATCAAATGGAAATTAAATCTTTGCTTTAAATACTGAATAGAGAGTGCAAACAGAACGCCTGGCAAAAGATACAGTAATTTTTTTTTATATATTTTACTGAATCCGTTTTTCTAGAGAAGAAATTAAATTTACTTGATCTTATTACATTTCCGTGTAATTCTAGAATTTATTAATTAAGCATATAATTTTGAAAAAAAAATGAGTGTTCCGACAAATATGCAGTTGTATTGTACAATGTTTCACTTTATATTAGGAATAAATCTTTTATAAAATGATATAACATGTCAGTATCATCGCTACTGGAAACATCAGTCTCTGTGTGTTTTGCACAGTACATCTAACTCCATCGGGTAATTTGACACTTAAGTACTTAAAAATGTCTCTGAAGTCTTACGCACTACATTGCTGATGCAACATGCCTATTAATGAAACGTGCACACAGCTGCCCATCAAATGTGCTAAAACTTTCACTGACAGTATCAATATTTGATAGCGTCATCCTTGTCTGTTGCATCAAACTGTACTCACGAATAGAAAGATTTTGAAGAGACATGGCGTGATTTGATTTTTGATCACAATGTCGCAGAGGCGAATGTAAATGCATTTGAGTCACGTGTTATAGTGGTTATCATAAAACTCACACCGATGCCAAGTTGATACAAAAATATACAATTATACAAACTTCCCATTATCACTATCCTTACCAAGTTAACAACGTAAAAGTAAGCCTACCATAATTTTAATAAAAATCAAAGTAACCCAAACCTAATGAAAACCCACTGAGCACGGACTAAACGTCTGGTATGCTCCTTATTTAAATTTCAAAATCACAAAAGAATCTTAAACAATTATGAATGAGACAATATATAAATAGTGCCTGTTTGGAAGGGTAAGTGTTAAAATTGACACCCCGAGAAAACCACTGTCAACCCTCCCAAACAGGCACTATTTATTTTATTATACTGAATGTCTTAATTTTAAAGAAAACTTTACTGCTTTTGTATAGGAATGGCGTGAATTCTATGGCAAACCGTACGCGCATGATTTACGCGCATGTAACAATTCGTTGTGTTACCCGTTGCCAAGTGTGTTGCTAACGCTAAGGGTAATAGAACAGATTATTAACTGTGTCTTAACCAATCAGAATTCAGAATTTAACATGAAAGTATAATAATAAACAATGCAATGAGCCAGACAGGAAACGGGGCCCGCATATCTACCCGGAGAAGTGAGCCGACTCGAAACTCAGAGAAGGTTCCACGTCAACTGATAGGCCAAGGCACATCATGAGTTTATATATACCGCAATCTTTATGTGTGTTTCCCTTAACCAATCATAATGCCTGATTGTTTTTTTAATTCGAACTACCATTTTCCCAAATCATTATGAATAACACCGAAACTTTCCTAATGTACAATAAACGATAACATCCAATCAGAATTGTCGTTACGCTTTTACTTATGGATTAGATTATACGAACGTGATTATGCTAAATTTAATCCTATTACACAATGTTTGAACGAAAGGATGATCTCTTTTTATTTTTTATCTTTTTATTTTTATTAGTCAACATCTATCTGTTTACAAGTACTCAAAACTCATCTGGAATAACACATGTAAACAAATCGAGTTGTTTTGGACACTGATTAAAGTGTCACTTGATAGTTATTGCTGTCTATTGTCTAATAATTTAAGTTCTAAAAGACTACATGTTTCAGTCAGAAACCGCTTGTTCATGATATATGCCATGCTGCAGTATGTATGTTTCCCTGCGCTTGCGTGGCAATGAAGCGGAAGGAAATATCAGTAATATCTGTAAATGCCCAACGAATAATTCTATTTCTCTCTTTGTAATTGGGTCAATTCACGCGCTGTATTCATTATTCATATAATGTTTATATGGCTTTCAAGCCATGATATACGCTCTTTGTCAGGAATTTGAATAGTAGATGGAACATTCAGAAAACATGTTATTTAGTTTGCTTTTGCGGCTAAAAATAAAGTAGCAAACTCTTTTTTACTTAAGCATTGAATCATTATTTTTTGAAACGGGAATTAAACGATGAGTGTTAATATTTTACTTTTAAACACGATTACTTTTTTAAAGTTCATCTTTTCATATCATATAAAATATGTGAAAATCTTTTTTAAAAAAGGTACGTAGCAAATTATTGGTTTTATGCGTCACCATGTCTTTTAAAATAAATTTAATTAATGTTGTTTTATTTTGTAATTTTTTACAGGAACATACAAATGAATCTCAAAATACACGATATCATCCGATATTTTAATACCAATATTTGAAAAAGTACACTATTTTTATTTATTGAAATGTTTTTATTGAACCATACAATGGTTAGTCGTATTGCAGACTGAGTGGGTTTAGTCTTGTTGAGGCAATCTTTAATCAGAAAATTTCAAACTTTTACAACGTCCACTTAAAATGTGATTATCGTACATATATTGAATTTCCGCATATAATTACAGCCGATATTTCATCTCAGTGTTGTCTATGCATTTGTCAACTTATTAATGCTGCCTATGTACTTTTTCACAAAAAACTCAACCTTAAATAGCCTCGGTTAATGACCACCTGAAATCAGTGAAATCATAAAATGTTAAATATTAGACATACATTAAAACCTCAAAAAGATGTTGTGGAAACATCTTTGCAGGTTGGAAACTTAAAAGTTTGTGTTAAGAACTGTTTCCTACTGATAACATCATAAGAACATCGATTTTTCAACATTACACCTTTTAGTATCTCAAAACTGTAATGCCGTCTTTCTAAGAATATATTTTTACATCGTTGATACTTATACGCTTTTGGTTTTGCATTTAGTACTAGCATATATAGAACTTATTTCGTACTTACAAAGTTAGCATCAATATTTACTGTAGAGAACAATGTCAGGATATAACGACGGTTTCTTCAAACAACCACCTTACGTCAATGAACTGTTTTCCTTTTACACATGCTTAAAACGTTAATCCTTGGCAATAAATAACATCTACATCATTACAATTCAATGATTGCTTGCTTATGAGAAAAACATAAAAAGAGGCTTCATGCTGTATTCTTTTCTGAGGTACACTCAATGCATCAGTTCTACTAATTGTTATTTTGTATTTATTTTGCAGAATAATGTTAAAATAAAAGGTGAAGGAATTAATTGATATATGTATACACATAGAAGTTTACAAAAGACAACATTTTTGAAATTAAAAACAAAATGGTCCATATGCAAATTTGACTTGAACACAGGTTGTCATCGATGACAAAACTGGTATGCTCTACGCAACAGCTTTCATTGAAACATGTTGCGTTGCTACCTTTCAAGGATGTCCGTTTGGATTCAGGTATTGTTTTACAGAACATCCTATTCTACAAATTATATAAAGACCAACTTTTAGTTTTCCACTACGCAAACAACAAAGTCAACATTAAAGGTAAGTACGTAATTGTTTAAACCTTTGGATTATCAACCATTGCTCTTAGTAAATTTAAAACCGTTGATAAAGTTCTTTTTCAAGTGATTTTAAGTGTAATATATTTTGAATATTGTTTTTAAGATAATCAATGTGATAATCAAATATGAATTGATGTTGCAGAATTCGAAGATAGACTGAATGATGGCTTCAGTACAGGCAAGAATGAAAATATTTTTCAATTTCAAATGTTTTGTGTGTACACTGTATTAATCTTGCCCAATTATCGAACTTTAATTGTAATATGAACTTTTTAAAAATAAAATGATTTCTGTTAAAAATATCAAGAAACGATAAGAGTAACTAACATTTATAATTTTTCAGCAAATCATTGAATATTTTCACCATTGGAATGAAAAGTTTTAAAATAATTCACCTTGATATCAATTTGTTTTTAGTCGTAAAATTATTATAAATCGAAAGATAATTATACACGCTTTCATTAGATTTCCCCTTTTCATCATTGCATTGTTTGAAAATTTTCGTCGAAAAAGCTCTCCATTTTGAAGAAAAAGAAGACGTACTCGAACTAGGAAAGGAACAAATATATATGTTGACAAAACTTGAAGAATGAAAGAATTAAAATTGTCATGCACATCGGAGAGACATAATTAGTAGCAAACTGGTTACGTTTTTCCTGTAAAAAACTGGAGACAAACATAGGTCCGACTGAAAGGTCCTCTATAGGTAGTATTAATAGGTACCAATATGGTGCATGTCTTAAAACGAAGGAAAATTCAAACAGCCAAAACATAAACTAAAGTAAGTACAATGGCCCCTAAGCGTTGAGAACAGTTCCGAATTTAGAGCTTGTCATCGCCCTCTGGAACGAAAAGAACTTGACGGTACCAATTAACAACTCCTTATTACTCTACATGTCTCAAATATTTGGTACACAGTCATTAATCCTCCATTTCTGTTTGGCCTATTCCAGGTAAACCTGTTCTTTCTCGCTTGTGTCGTCGTACTTCTGTATGTAAGTGTTTCCCCGGTGGAAGCCGTATCAGCACACTGTGGTTACCATTACCACACTAATCAGTACTACACGGTATACTACTCCACCTACTACAAACGATACTACCCTCTCTATTATGGATACTGTACAAATGGGGTAGGTATATATCAACCATTTCTAGAATGTTGTTTTTTATTGTTGAGAGTATCTATACAGATTTTAGGATTACTTTTGAAATCTGTGATAAAAAAGATCTTTCAACCTAAGATTTAGAGTAATATAAACTGCGGTGCTGAAACCTTTTTATTATTCAACCATTTTTTTCTCATTTTCTTTGTAATACCAGAATTCTCATTTGAAAAAAAAATCAATGTATGCTCTTTCATTATATATATTTAACTCGTGATTAATATATCTTATTCCTTTATTGTATATGTATTCCTAAAAAAATAATGATCAAATGCCATAAGATCTGCTTCATTAGCTACTGAAGAAGTTTGTGGCATTACTGAATAAGGTATTTTTTCATTTTTGATTGAAAAACCTTTTCAGGTTCTGATTAGAGAAACATATGTGTATAATACCAGTGGACAGCAGTTGTATTATATTGTTACGTACACTTATGGCAAGTAAGTAATATGCATATATAAAAAAAATCTTTATAAAACTTTGATATCTTCGTACAAATCAGTAGAAAAGTAATGCATAGTTGAAATACGTTTTTATGTATGATGTTTTTTTTTTTTTGTTTAATATACAATGTTTAATCATTTAACTGAATTTAAATCAAGTCATTATTTTATTCTTTTATGAAAGGAGAGACGCGTCCACCGGAGAAGTGGTAAGAAATAAATTTGTTTATTGGTATGACTCTAAAATGTATGTAACGACAATCGTTATACAGCGATTACAAGTAATAATAGAATATCGAAATGTTTATATTTTATTAATTTGACTTAGGGTACCTACAGTGGAACTACCAGTAGAGATACAGGGCTATCTGGAAATGACCAACTTAAAAGGTATGAACTCATCGTCTATTATAAGTAATCATTATTTCATTATTATAAATCAATTCGTTAATATATTTTAACTTATTTGCTTTCTTCAGGATGACTTTCTAACTTGCAAGACTTGTTATAATATAACGGCACATTAATTCATGAAGATGTCATATCCTTTTTAAACTTTTAACCTAATTCTTACAAAAAAAATTATGAAGATAAATCTAAGAATACTGAAAGTGAACAAATTCATAAGAAAGATTTACGCTAAATAAATGTCACATGCTTTTTAATCTATTCTCAAACTTTCTTTTTTAAATTTTCACTGAACAATTAGTGTTAGGAAATAAATGTGAGAAAAGAAAAAAATTCGAATGTTCAATCACTTTTTAAATTGACCATTTTTGTTCAGAGATCAAGATGCAAACATCGCCAAAAGAGTTAAAGTAAGTCTTGAAAAATGTGTCATATTATTTTTGGGGAAGGTTTGTTAAAAAAAACCGAAATGATTGATTTCATCTCGAAATGGCAATGAGAATGATTTTAAAGATTTAAGTTATTTAGAATTAAATTTTATTTTAAAGGTAGATGATTATGAAGAGATTCTTAAGGCCTTGGAAGCATAATGCTTTATGGGGGTTCTTGAGGTAGATTTCCTATTTTGACGTCTTTACTTTCTGTAAATCTGTTTCGAAAATCAACTCGTATATACACACATCCAGAAACTCTTTATATGTAAAGAGATAGTCAATGGTGAACTGTAATTTTATGAGTTGTTCATATGTCAATTTCGTTGCAGAGGAAGGATGGAAGCTGACTAAGGCTGATTGACCGTGAATATAGAACAATATATTTTTTCCAAATAAAAATATGGATTACAATGACCAATGTTTTTTTTTATTTTATCGGCTTCGGCCGATTACTGTTGTGTCCATATGAGGCATCCGGCAAATGCTTCCACGTGCGCACATATACCGCTTGCGTAAGTCATTCTTATAAAAACTTGAAGCTTTGGTTTACTATTCATATAATATTTTACTCAGTTTTATTTCAATTCCTTTACCTTAAGAGATGCAAACATACATTAAATACAGTTCGACCTGTTAATTCAAGAATGCACATTTTGTATCACGCGTAAGCTTTTCGATCGAAAGATTCATTCAATAATGCAGTTGACCTCAATGAACTGACTTCGATCATAAGAAGATGCTCCATGAACTGACCTCGATCTATTGATGTTGCATAATAGTAGCTAGGAAGACGGTTTGATTTATAAACAAGGTTAAGTTATAATGCGACCTCAATAGCAAGTTATGATGGCATTCAATGTTTTTCAGTCGCATTCAATTATTTTAATACAACTCTTTCTTTCTATACGTGTTAATGCTCTTTGAAGATCCCTACTCAGTATTCTGAAGAGAAGAAGAAGAAGATACATTATCATTTAATAATTACGTTACAAATATAAAACTAAACAAGGAGTTTACGAACGGCTTTCCCCAATTTTTTTTCAAAATTTAACTAGTTGACGGTTTATAATGATGAAATTATGGTGTACAGATTCAAAATATTCTATATTTTGTAAAAATACAGTACTTTTTAAAATAATTTTACATCAAACTGATCATGTTGATTGCTTCTAGCTATCTATATATCATTATTGCCGATCATTCCTTTAAAAGGAATACTTGTTTTTGTTATAATGTTATTTTTTTTAAAGTTTTAAAGCAACATTTGTGTTTAAATTTTTAAATATTCGTATATGAAAGTATTAATGATTTTAAAACCTCCAAAACAAGAGATGCAGTATTTGAAAAATATTCGCTACGAAGAAAGAATGGACAAAAAGTTTGAATAAATTTTTTTCCGTTGCACTTCTTATTTGGTGTGGTTGGACCAATGCTTATATTTACAATATTTCTAGTATTTTCCTTCATATCATGATATACTACAATTTATAATCATGCTCGCATGTATGAATGGTGCTTCCATATTTTCTAAAATGTCTGTTTTTTCTGCATAGGAATCTGTAAGTCGTTGCAAAGTATGAAGGCTTTGATTATTAAAAAAGATGTATAACATGTTTGCACATAAGGAATACATATTGGAATATTACAAAGATGATTACATCTTTGCACATAGGGAGTACAAGATATATTATTTCATTAAAAGTAAACTGATTGTTTTATTTACTTAGGGATCTGATCCATATTAGGACATAATTTTTCTAACCTTAAACAGCCCATCGTGTATTTAATACTTTGGTATTAATTCAAAGCATTTTTGAGTCGAAAATTATTTACCGAGAGTCATTTTCAAGTAGATTATTTACTATGCATAAATTATGGTCTACGGGGACAAGCGCATTTATTAAAATAAAAAAGTAAATACTTGAATTATATATTATTGATAAATGCTTTAGTGGAAAGATGTATTTTATCATTGGAATAAAAAACTATTGAAAATAAATTGTATATCTTAAGGATTTTTTCAAAATTAATTTTTATAGAATAAAAGCAAAGGGGGGAACTCTAGATCTTCAAGAAAAAGAAAAAGGTCATTTATTAGGACACATTCCATATTGACACTAAAGCTTGAAAATTGTCAAAGTATTAAGTCCCATACATATGTGTAATATATCAAGATTCATTGCATCAGATGCTGATATGGATCGAATACCTTAAATTTAAGTATGAATTAAATTAGATTAACATTACAACAATCTACAAGTGTTTAACAAAAGTACAGCATATCAAAAACATCACTTAAAAAAATAAAGATATGCATCATAGTTATTTCTTTGTTTTTGCCTTTAATTTATGTAGATCAACCTATCAATTAATTAAATGAAACATTTATAAACATGATTAAAAGCCAAAGTGCACATTATTTTCCAGCTTCATTTCTTTCGCCATGGTTAGATGATCCGTGAAGAATCTTGGTTAGATGATGGTTTACATGCGTTATTCCGTGTAGCCTTTGAACAACAAGGTTAGAAGATGCTTTAGAGTTAATCTGAAATAAAATCAAATCTGACTAACCTTCTCTCTGCAGTTCTGAATTCCACATTAAAACACTGTTGGCGTAACAATCTACATGTAAATGCTTATCAATTTGTTTTGTACACTTGTTATTCTGTCTGGTGCAGCGAACTACACACACAGCGTTAAAGACAAGTCACATGCATATGGTTTTTTGTCTTTTGTGTGGAAATCTTGGTCGCTAAAAGTCACTAAAAGTAGTTGAAAAGTACAACAAAACTAAGAAACAATTTACAAATGGTAAATGTGATCTTATATGCGTTTTCACGCATCATAAGTCGCCATTCATCATTTAAGGTGGCGCGGGAAATTCTTCAAAGGAAATTCTTTGTACAGAGTTCCGAAAACACATTCCCTGGCTATAATGAAATGTTCCCATTCAGCACAAATAACACCATTTCACTCTTTATAAGGCCAGTCACCAATTTCTGAAGAAAATTATTCGTCAAAACCTGTAAAATTTTGTACACACTGGTTTTTATGATCAGTAAACTGACATGTTATTTACCCTCCCGTCTGTAACTTGCAATTTCATTTTGGAGAGTCAACACAACAGTCATAGCCGCAGTTTTGCATTTTACTTCTGATTCTCATGTACCTAACAAATGGGGCCTACATATTGCATACATGTATTAATTTCAAAAAGAGACATTACTCTAACTAATGATAATCATTAAAAACCATTTCATGAATTTTAGCAACAATCATAAGCCTTCAAGTACAGCAATTCTCAATTTTACAAAAATATTGATCGGGTACTCTATCCGAAACTTTCCCTTGCTACCTTAGAAGTCGTTAAATACAGAATGATGTAAACTATACGAGTAAACTATAACTGTATTGCTCTCTTTGTGATTTGGTTTATTTATAAAAGATAATTGTTTAACACCGACTGGCGTTTTTGGTCATAGTATATTTCTTGAAATTGAACATGCATTTTAAAAACCAACCTGCCACCCAAGTGGTGGCCAGTATGGCTGCACAATAAATCAATCAGTCAATCATCACATTAACAAGTCAATAAATATAAATCAATTACATCAACAATATGGCTGTTCAATCAATCAATCCATAAATAATCAATCAATCAAACTGTTTGATCAATCAATATACAGTGGAGCCTCAGTTATCCGGACGCTTTCGTTCCCAAGTTGAATCGTCCGGATAGGCGAAGCGTCCGGATATCTGAAATGTGTCTATTGTTGTCATGAATGATAATGTATTTGTATGCAATGGCTCCCAGTGTTGATACTAGTTTTTTTTTTGCCTTTAATACCATATAGCAACACATGCTAGAGTGAACGTTTTTAAGAGATAAAGAACTCTGCTTTATTTTATTATTTTGTCATGAAATATTAACCGGACAATAATGATAACCGAATCTAGCTGAATTCTTTCTGTCCAAGTGTGATATGTGTGTGATACACTGCAATTTTCTAATTTTTGAAAGTGATTCGGGAAGTCAGTGTATTTATACAAGCTACTCATGAGGGTCTAGCACGTAAAAAAGGTGTGAAACTTAATTGACAGGGGTAATCTTTTGTACTGAGTAGGGTATCATCAAATTTTACCGACCGGTTAAATGAAGCAAGATTAGTAGTAAATTAGTGTTTTGTGGTAAAAACAGACCGTCCGGATCTGGAACGCGAAATTCCGGATAAATGAGACAAAATAACGTATAAAAAATCTGTTCCCAAATAAAATCGTCCGAAAACTGAAGCGTCCGGTTATCTAGCGTCCGGATATCTGAGGCCCCACTGTAAATCAATTACATTAGCAATAGGATTATTGAATCAATCAATCCATAATCAATCCATAATCAATCAATCAATCCATAAATAATCAATCAATCAATCAATATCAATCATTATTATCAATTGATGAATTGAGTCATAAATAATCAATGGTAAAAATAGTAGATAAAGAGCGCTTTGCTTAAAGCGGGTTATTAGCTGGGCTAGGTAGACCCTTGGCACAGTTGACCACCTATTCCCACGCTTTGAGGAGGTCCCGGGAACAGTTGTCTACATCAAAGACATGAGAAAGCTTGCCATGTTGCAAATTGAGAAAAACAATTTTCTAGAGTTTAAATAATCAATTCGAATGGTAATCATCACATTTGGAGCACAAGAAGAAGTAAATTTCAAATGCGCCATGACAAAAATGGGTATCGTGGTAGAACTGTGAACGCACTGAGCACAGAATGAATCTAAGATGTGAATAATTGTCCAGAAGTAAGTCATTTGTTGACACTGTTCCTGTGTGAATTGAATCCCATGATGAGAATGGTTATTGTGGTAGTTGGTAAAGCAAGTTATGTGTTAATGCCTACTGCGAGATGAAGCCCAAGGTGAAACAGGAATTCTGGTAGTTGAAAATAGCAAGTCCAGCCTAAATTGTTGACTGAAACATAAAAAAAAGTGCACAGCAGTGTCTGATATACTTCGATTAATGTCCAAGTAATAGACATAAATGAATAATTGATTGCAATGATTAAATTTGTTTATAGCTATTCACACATGAATCCAAATAAATAATTTCAGAAAGTAGCAATATGCATGATAACAACCACATGTCGTAATTTGGCTGCCAAATTAACAGACTCAATTAACTGACAAAACAGCAAACAAGTAACATGAACATGACAGTCGTTCAAAATGACGCCATCAAGACACAATTCAAATAGGATTGGAGGGTTTGAGTGGAATTTTGTCTGACGATCCGGCATCATGGAAAAAGTTGATGAAAAAGGATCTCGAACCCGATATCAATTGCGAACACCCAACCAGATGGTTTTGCTAAAGCTAACCCAATCCTTATTAAGATCACGACAAATGATAAGGTTGCTGTTGCTTATATAAATGAATTTATTCAATGAATTTATCCCTACGAATAAATTCCATTACTTTTGTCACCGTAAATTTTCAAAAGTTGATCTTTTCATACGATACATAAGATATAACAATCGTGTAAAAATTCGATATTTGGTCAATTGTAAGTTTGTGTTTCACCATGTCTTTTTAAATAAACATAACTAATATTGTTTTTTATGTACATTTTTACCGGAAACATAGAATTACTGTTAAACACACAATATTTTCAGACATTTGTTATATCAATTTTTGAATACACTATTTTTATATACTTAAATGTTTTCATTAATCCAAAAAAATGGTTAGTCATTTTGCAGACTGAGTTGAGACTTGTTGATGCAATCTTTAATTAAAACAAATCTTAAATTAAAATCTAAATCCCACAAATTTTACCTGATTCACTCAAAATATGAGTGCATTACTCATCAGGCATATTGAAGCCTCCGACTTAAACATATTTTTAAACCCTATACCGAATACAGTAAAACTCGTTTAGTATAAATACAGATATTGCGAATTCTTGGATAAAGCGGAGTTTTGAGTTCCCGGTTAATAACGGTTATAACGAATTCGAATATAACGAATTAACGGATATAGCGAACTGATTTTGAGTAAATGTGAATAATAGCGAAATTAACATTTCTATAACGAATTTCTTTTCGGTCTAAAAAGTTTACACTAATCTTTTACATCATAGTTTGAATGAAAATATTTTCATATAAATTTTGCAAATCAGAATCCGATTATTAAAGTTATCGAAGTAATGTATTTTTTTAAGCCTAAATTTGCAAAATTTATAGTCTGGTGAAAGGAGACATTTATATAGTGATTTCGCCGTAGATTGTTATTACGAATTTGTTATACGGTTATAAAGAACTATGGATATAATGAAGTAAATCCATTGGTCCTAGGGCTTCGCTATAAACGAGTTCTACTGTAGTATTTCAAACTTGCAATGTCTTTTATCCACGTATATCTACAGTTCAATACTCGATGCATTTTTAATAATGCATTTAGTACTAGTATATATAGAACGTATTCCTAACAAACCAACATAGGATTAATGTTGACTGTGGAGAACAATATCACGATATAGTGACGGTTTCTTCATATAACCACCTTACGTCAATTTGGTGTTTTCCTTTACACATGCTTCAATCATTAATCCTTTGCCATAACATCTACATCGTTATAATTCAATGATTGCTTGCTTATCAGAAAAACATAAAAAAAAAATCATGCTGAGTTCTTTTCTGAGGTATACTCCATGCACCAGTTCTACTAAATAATATTTTGTATATATTTTGCAGAACAATGGTAGAATAAACGATGTGGGAATTAACTGATATATTTATATACACAGAAGTTTACAGGAGACAACATTTTGGAAAATTTGAAAAAAAAGGTCCATATGCAAGTTTGATTTGAACACAGGTTGTCATCGATGACAAAACCGGTATGCCCTACGCAACAGCTTTCATTGAAACATTTTGTGGTGCTACCTTTCAAGGATGTCCGTTTGGATTCAGGTATTGTTTTACAGAACATCCTATTCTACAAATTATATAAAGACCAGCTTTTAGTTTTCCACTACGCAAACAAAGTCAACATTAAAGGTAAGTACGTAATTGTGTAAACCTTTTGATCATTCACCATTGCTCTTTGTTCTACGAAAGTAAATTAAAACCGTTGATAAAATACATTTCAAGTGATTTTAAGTGAAATATATTTTAAATATTGTTATTAAGATAATCGATGTGCTAACCATATATGAATTGATGTTGCAGAATTCGAAGATAGACTGAATGATGGCTTCAGTACAGGCAAGAATGAAAATATTTTTCAATTTCAAATGTTTTGTGTGTGTACACTGTATTCATCTTGCTCAATTATCGAAGTTTGTTTTGCCTCGGACTAGAATGTCGCGACGTCATTGGATGAAACGCGTCACGTGGCTGCCTTACAAATTTCTTTAAAAGGCAAGCGTCAAAATTTATAGGGCAACATGGCGGACGTAACGTTATTTGAACTGATTTTTTACACAAACGTTTGTTTACATATCAAACTTTAGGTCCTCGACAAAACAAAACACTTATTAGGTTTGTTACAGACTGTTTAAAGAAATTTGTGGGGTCGGTAAAGTCCATAGAAGGCGAGGCCTCGCCTTCTATGGACTTTACCGACCCCACAAATTTCTTTAAACAGTCAGTAACAAACCTAATAAGTAATATTAGATGTAATATTCTCTTTTTAAAAATGAAATTATTTCTTTAAAAATATTTAGAAAAGATGAGTTACTAACATTTATAATTTATCAGCAAATCATTGAATATGTTCACCATTGGAATGAAAAGTTTAAAATGATTCACCTTGATATAAATTTGTTTCTATATAGTCGTAGAATGATTATAAATCGAAAGATCATTATACATGCTTTCATTAGATTTCCCCTTTTCATCATTGCATAGTTTGAAAATGTTCGCCGAAAAAGCTCTCCATTTTGAAGAAGAAAACCTACTCAAACTAGGAAAGGAACAGATATATATGTTGACAAAACTTGAAGGATGAATGACTTAGAATTGACATACATATCGAATAGACATTTTGGTAGCAAACTGATAAAGTTTTTCCAGTTAATAAATGGGAGACAAACAAACGTCTGACTGAAAGGTCCTCTATAGACAGTATTAATAGGTACCAATAGGGCGCATGTCTTAAAACGAAGGAAAATTCAAACAGCCTTGCGTAAACTTAAGTAAGTATAATGGTCCCTAAGCGTCGAGAACAGTTTCCGAATTTAGAGCTTGTCATCGCCATCTGGAACGAAAATAACTTGACGGTACCAATTAACAACTCCTTATTACTCTACATGTCTTAAATATTTGGTACACAGTATTTGATCCTCTATTTCTGTTTGGCCTATTCCAGATAAACCTGCTCTTTCTCGCTTGTGCCGTCGTACTTCTGTATGTTAGTGTTTCCCCGGTGGAAGCCGTAACAGCACACTGTGGTTACCACTACCACACTAATCAGTACTACACGGTATACTACTCCACCTACTACAAACGATACTACCCTCTCTATTATGGATACTGTACAAATGGGGTATGCATATTTCAACCTTTTCTAGAATATTGTTTTCTATTGTTAAGAGTATCTATCCAGATTTTAGGATTACTTTGAATCTGTGATAAAAAAGATCTTTCAACTTAAGAATTAGAGTAATATAAAATGTGGTGCTGAAAATTTTTTGTTATTCAACCAATTTTTTAAAATTTTCTTTGTAATACCAGAATTCTCATCAGTATGTTTGCTCTTTCTTTACATATATTTAACTCGTGATTAATATATCTTATTTATTTATTGTATATGTATTCCAAAAAAAAAAATAATGATCAAATGCCATTAGATCTGCGTCATTAGCTACTGAAGAAATTTGTGACATAACTGAATAAGGTATTTGTGTTCATTTTTGATTGAAAAACCTTTTCAGGTTCTGAGTAGAGAAACTTATGTGTATAATACCAGTGGACAGCAGTTGTATTATATTGTTACGTACACTTACGGCAAGTAAGTAATATGCATATAATATGTAAATGGTGTGACCGTTGGACCGAGCGCAGATTTAACACAGTGCAGATTGATTTTTGTTGAAAAAAAATCATTTGAAACGCACACAGTAGGATCCGCCTGGTTGCCTACTCAAATCCTCAGCCAAAGTTAAACCAAACGTCGCGTGCTCAGTCTACATTATGACGTCATGTTACAGACGTAAAACGTACACGTCTTGTCTTCGGAAATAGCCGAAGAGTTACGTTATTCCGAACTTTTTTTTATTTCTTATTTCATTGTTTATCAATTTATTTCATAGAATGCCGCGATAATAAAATTGAATACTTTATTCAGTATCTAAAAGATCAGTTACTTGATGTTAATGTTCTTATTTTCCATCTGATAATTTGATAAGACATACATAGAACTAGTCGTGTTTCTTGATTGAAGCACTATTGAAACTTATCTGGTGTCCTCTTTTATTTCTTTTAATTCAAATTACCTTCTATTGAAACATTGGAAAATCTTAATTGAGTTTAGCTGCAATAAACATCGATAAGTAACAGTCAATCAGTGATCGAACTAACTTTTAAAAAACAAAATGGCTTCCAATATGGCGGCGCCCAGGGCTGGAAGAAAATTTTTTTGGCCTTAGTACCCCTGATTCAACTTTCATTTTTCACTGATTTTCTTATATATACGTGTTACCATTAATCCTCGCTTCGCGGGGCGGGCTTCGCCCGCCTCTCGCTGCGCTCGGTATAAAACTTTGATATCTTAGTACAAAAGAGTATAAAAGTAATGCATTGTTTTAATATGTTTTTATGCATGCTGTTCTAATATTTTTTGTTTAATATACAATGTTTCAACATTTAAATAAATTTAATTCAAATTATTATTTCATTCTTTTATGAAAGGAGAGACGCGTCCGCCGGAGAAGTGGTAAGAAATAAATCTGTTTATTGATATGGCCCTGAAATGTATGTAACGACAAACGTTATACAGCGATTACAAGTAATAATAGAATATCGAAATGTTTAGGTTGACATAGAGGTTTATAATTAGATATATTTTATTAATTTGACTTTTGACTTAGGGTACTTACAGTGGAACTACCAACAGAGATACAGGGCTTTCTGGAAATGAACAACTTAAAAGGTATGAACTCATCGTTTATTATACTTAATCATTATTTCATTATCTATCAATCAATTCGTTAATATATTAAACTTATTTGCTTTCTTCACAATGACTTTCTAACTTGCAAGACTTGTTATAATCTAACGGCACATTAATTTATGAAAATGTCATATCCTTTTTAAACTTTTAACCTAATTCTTACACAAAAATAATAAACATAAATCTAAGAATACTGATATTGAACAAATTCATAAGGAAGATTTACGCTAATGTCATGATTACATGCTTTTCAATCTATTCTAAGATTTTCTGATTTATACTGAAATTTATACTGAACAATCATTGTTAGGAAATAAAAAATGGAAGAAAAGAAAAAAAATCGAATGCTCAATCACTTTTTACTTTGAATATTTTTTGTTTAGAGATGAAGATGCAAGCATCGCCAAAAGAGTTAAAGTAAGCCTTGAATAATTTATCACATTATTTTTGGGGAGGTTTTGTTTAAAAAAAGAAATGATTGATTTAATCTCGAAATGGCCATGAGAGTGATTTTAAAGATCTAAGTTACTAAGAATTAAATTTTATTTTAAAGGTAGATGATTATGAAGAGATTCTTAAGGCCTTGGAAGCATAACGCTTTATGAGGGCTCTTGAGGTATATTTCCTACTTAGACGTCTTTACTTTCCGTAAATCTGTTTCTAAAATCAACTCGTATATACACACATCCAGAAACTCTTTATATGTAAAGAAATAATCAATGATGAACTGTAATTTTATGAGTTGATCATATGTCAATTTCGTTGCAGGGGAAGGATGGAAGCTGACTAAGGCTGATTGACCGTGAATGTAGAACAATATATTTTTTCCAAATAAAAATATGGATCACAATGTCCAATGTCATTTTCTTCTGTAATAATGCTATTATTTTTAAGTTCTCAAGCATAATTTGTGTTTTATTCTTTAAATATTCGTATACATAAGCGTTAATGATTTTAATTCCTCAAAGACGCAGTATTTGGACATGTCTCCGGTACAAAAATAGAAAAGACATGAAAGTTAAATTAATTAAATTAATTTTATTTCGATTGCATTCTTATTTGATGCGGTCTAAGCATTTCTCATTAATAGTGCTCCTATTATGCTACTGTTATGATATAATACAGTTAATATCAGATACATTTAAGCCTCCGAGTGGATATTGTGCTATAAACAGCTTTGAAAGTAGGAAACAATAAGGTTTATGTTAAAGAAATTCATCGAATTAAACATCACTCTTAAAGTCATTATCTTTAGGAACAATCACTTTTCAACCCTATACCGTTTACATGTAGTATCTCAAAATTGAAGTTTTTTCTGTCGACAGCTACATACAGCTTTAATGCTCAAAGTATGAGTTTTAAATTTTGCATTCAGTACTAGCATAGAACATATTTCGGATTTACAAACTTAAAATCAATGTAAACTGTGGAAACAATATCACGACATGGTGACGGTTTCTTCCTTCAACCACTTTACGTTATTGCGGTGTTTTCCTTTTACACATGCTATAAACGTTAATCCTTGGCCATAACATCTACATCACCACAATTTAATGAATAAAAAAATTAGAAGATTAATGCTGAGACCCTCTGTGAGGTATGCGCGATAGGTTCCGACTCAAATATTACACAACTGCTATAACCAAAGTTTTATTACTTTTATTAGCTCTCCTGAGCTGAAAGCTCAAGTGAGCTATTCTGATCACATTTTGTCTGTCGTCCGTCTGTCTGTCCGTCTGTCTGTAAACCTTTTACATTTTCAACATCTTCTCAAGAACTCCTGGGCAAATTTCAACCAAACTTAGCACAAAGCATTTTTAGCCTAAGGGGATTCATATTGTGAAAGTTAAGGACCATGCCCTTTTGCAAAGGGAGATAATTAGAAATTTATGAAAATTTTCGAGAAATTTTCAAATATTTTCTTCTCACAAACAATAAGACCAGGTAAGCTGAAACTGTTGTGAAAGCATTCTCAGGTAGTGTAGATTCAAAGTTGTGAAAACCATGACCCCCGAGAGTAGTATGGGGCCACAATGGGGGTCGAAGTTTAACATAGGAATATATAGAGTAAATCTTTAAAAATCATCTTCTCAGAAACTAATCAGCCAGCAAAGCTGAAACTTGTGTGGAACCATCTTCAGGTAGTGTAAATTTAAAGTTGTGAAAATCATGATCCCCGGGGGTAGGGTGGGGCCACAATGGGGGGTCAAAGATTAACAAAGGAATATATAGAGTAAATCTTTAAAAATCTTCTCAGAAACTAATCAGCCAGATGATTCTTTATAATTGTTAAGACTTTGGCCCCAGGACAATTCTTTGGCCTCACACTAAGGTTCAGAGTTTGATGTAGGTTTATATCCCATATATAAACTATTGTTAAGGATCTTTTTGAGAACTGCAATACTCAACATGTGATATGACTATAAAATCATCCTGTAAGAAAAGGGACTGTTTATATTAACAATTATAATTAATATTATTATGATCATAAACATAAGAATATCCAGGGGGCAAATGTATTTTATTTATACAGGATCTACATGTATTATTGTCCATTGTCCAGATAGTTTGTATTGTGACTCCATTAAGCTGTTTTTATCATACCTATTGTTCCTCAGGTGAGCGATGTGGCCTATGGGCCTCTTGTTGTTAATATAAACAGTCACTCGTTTTTTAGAATATAAAACGTTGACAATTTGTTTAGACATGGAAACATACATGTATTATTTTTTTTCTGTAACCAATTCATGTAACTGTTTTACAAGTTTTATTTTGTATGCAGAATGCAGATCAAGAGTAAATTAAAACAGTGGGACGGACAACTTCGGAATGGACATTTTTCCGGCGTTGCGCACCTCTTTCCATACACACTATTGACCAAAGTTTAGTACCAAATGGTGGGGTTTTTTACTCTAAATAAATTTATGGGAAAAAAATTGAAACATTTTTAGATAGTTTTTTAGATATTTGAACTTAAAAGTTCCAACCCCATGGGATTTTAGTTTGGAAAAAATACCCCACAGAAAACCCCATGCAAACCCCATGGGGTTTTGCAATAAACCCCATGGGGCAGAAAACCCCATGAAAATAATGTGGGGTTTAAAAACCCACTTTTTTCTTAAATAACAGTTTAGGGTTTTTAATCCCATAAAATAGATGTCATGGGATTTATTATCCCACATATGCATGGGGTATTTTATCCCATTTGTTCATAATATAAAATTACTAAAATATTTTACCAATCTATTAAAATACCAGTACTCACAGTGCAGACAGTATGGGGTGATGCTAACTAAACCAATCCAAGCAAATAAATCAGATTCTCAATAATAAGTTACTCGAGACTGATTTATTCATGTTTGCATTAGTTTAATGACTCTAGATTTTCTCTTGCATTGAATTATAATCCACAGATGTTGGTAATGTCTTCCAAAAATGCCTTTTTTTCAAATGACAAGTGTCAGCATCAGAGGTATGCTCTGTCATCCTTTAATTTGCCTAAAAATATGTCATGAAAACTATGTAAATTATGTTTAAAAGATATAACTGATTCAAAATAAGTATTGCCCTGCTTATTATAAAATTCTTTAAAATCTGACAGGTTGTAAATATTTATCAATACTGAACTGTATTGTATGTACCAATGTTATATGATCCACTAATAAAGGCATAAATTTACGGTTTATGCAATCACAAAGATTACATATAATGTTTAAACTTCTGTTAAATATCATAGCATATTAATACAGTCTTTAATCTATGGTCTCACTATTTCGAGAAAATTCGGTCCAAGAATAAATGTTGGGTTTTTTTCATTACCTAGCTTTTCACTTGGAAGTTATTAAAGAATATATAGACGTATAAATTTAAATGAAACTGATTTGCAGTCAATGGAATTACCTTTGGAAATGGACAGAAGAAACACAAACTTAGCAACACTAGCCCTACCAACTTATCAAGTGTTGAAAACCGGATGTCGAAATAGTTAGACAAATCGGGACACAGATATTTCGATTAGAGCAGTCGAAATTTCATGAATTTCAAGTATAATGCCGTTTAATGAACTCGAAAATCCTATTAGTTATTTAACATCCTGAACACCGTATTATTATATAGATTATTCATCTAACTATAAACATGATGAATTTAGTGTCAATGGTGGGGGTTGGGGGGGGGGGGAGGGGTTATAACAACTAATAAATAAAGTGTGCAAAATGTTTTATATCATTATACTATTAGTAAAACCAATAATTATTATAAAATTCTTAATTTAACAGGAGAAAGTAAGGTGGTTATCAAGGTATATATGTACAATAATACTTTTCGACGGATAATTTCAGCTTGTGTACATGTTTTCTCATTGGGGGGGGGGGGGGGGGGGGGGGTACTTGATGAAAAGTCCCGTTGATTTTTTCTTTTCTGTAGAATGTTTTAGTGAAAGAGTATAAATTTTGTGATAATGTCCAGGAGCTATTTTGGATAATAAAAAATAGATACCATGGCTATAGTACATCAGAGGCATGTGACAAAATCAGTGCGTTTAAATATACTGTAGAAGCCTCTCACAATAATTATTTTGTTTTTGAATTAATTCATAGCAGTACCTCTTATCTATTTCTTTCCCACTCTTCCCATTGTATAGGACTTATCTCAAGCGAGCAAAAGCTGGAATTTTATTTAAAATCGAATTTCCCATTGCAATTAATTTGGCAAGTATATATAAAGGATAACCTTTATACAAAATAAACCAGTGCTTGAAATACATAGTCATGGAGAACAAATCATGCAGTCTTTGTAATGATTTTAAAGCTTAATCATGAGAATACTTGGAGTGATTTCGACACCGGCAATAATAACAGAGTCTAAGGCCGACAAAAAGGCATCCAAATCTAAGTCAAAGGATGAGGCCCATTGCACATTTGTATCGTTTAATATATTCCCACGATTTCATGATAAACTGAACAAGACCAATCCCTGTGTATACACTTTGTATTCACTGTCTATATTTCAACACATGTGTATACATATCATCGGAACGCTGTGTATACTAAATATATCAATGCATGCTTGATTTTATGTTGTCAAATTTGTATCCAGCCGAGAAGGAACTGTTACTGGATTGATATTATTTTAATTTTTGTGGCATTACAGAAAGAAAATTTGGAGAAAAATCATCGCCGGCCGTGGGATCCGAACCCACGACCCTTGGGTCTGTAGGCCAATGCGCTACCATATGCGCCACGGCGCTCATTAATTTCATCTGATGTAATTAAATATTTAAACGATATAAAAAAGGGTCATTAACTGATTACGGGAAAATGATAAATAAATGGTGTTTTTTTTAACTAAGATATTTTAAAATCTCATTACCTATTTTTATACTCATCAGATATGATTTAGTATTCAATAATCGTTTATTTAATTACCCTGGGCGTCGGAAGTATTCATACCCGTGCGGCAAATTTTATCGATAACAGCGGGGGGGTCGAGATTAAACCTAATTTGACTCGAAATAATGATATATTCTACGACGTGTCCAATGATTTTTACATTTAATGTTATATCATTGTTACATATTTACTACTATCAGAACCAATGCAAAATCATTGTACTTGATCTTTGTTTCCATTTTACGACATTTAATTTAATTAGTTTATATTAATGTATGATCATTTACTTATTAGTCTCTGTTGCACATCCAGAACGTCTAATTCTTGCCGAAAAAACTTTGAAATATACTGATTGTTATATTTATCCTTCCAGTATTGATATTAGAATGCAGAAATAATTCATTACTGATAATTGTATTAAGTTGTTTAAGATGTATAAAGATATTTTTACTACAGTAACTTTCAGTACAATGCACAATGTTTGATATGCTTATTCATTGTTACAGTAATATTCTCCGATAATTGGAAATGGCTTGCATCTTGTTATAAATCATAAAAGCTAGTGAACGTATTTTCTTTACTTTTATCTAATAAATGCCCTGTTAATTGTGATCACACGCCAGAAACACTTCACCAGTGTTCACTGCTCAATTGAACACAGATCGCTGCAATCATTGCCGCTGCAATAAACTGGTCAACAGAGATACATCTTTGCAGAAAAAATCCGACGAAGGTCATTAAATAGATGATTAACATAACATATCGTTTAACCATTCAATTATTGCTCTGATAAAAGTCCCTAGAAAATAAGGGCGACCAAAAGGAGTTCAACTAAATAAATACCCAGGGATTAATTTCAAGCGCATACATGTACCCAGTACACTTTTATTTTAAAATTTAAATCTACGTCCCAACCCATTTCCTTTAATCCCAACCCCCCGATCCGGTAGCGATATACATCCTGATCAGAGCCGTTTAAGTGTGTTCAAAATGCACTGTTTTATGAAAAGGTCCAAGTTGCATATATTTTAACATCGATTATAAAATGCGTGTGTGTGTGGGGGGGGGGGGGGGGGGGTGATAGCGTGTAATCTACCTTTAACTTCATTTTCCTCTCTTAACATCTTGTTTTCCAATTTTTAATATTCTCCCCCAAAAGAGTGTGTGTGGGAGGGGGGGGGGGTGGGGGTGGGGGGGGCTCTATGATAACTCAATTATAATAAAAATCTTTGCTGCAGAAATAGACCCCCCACCCCCCACACCCAGCCCCCAAATTGACATCCAGATTAATTGCAGCCCCCTGTCCATTACTCTGTTCCTGCTTGAACGTGCACAGCTCGATCGGACACCTGCTATTACGTGTCGTGTGTATGTACCTTTGCTCCGTTGAACAATAGGGTGGTTAATTGGTTTACACAGAACGTACCCGTTACAAAGACAGGTAAGAATTCTTAGTTAATTGCAAGGTCTGTGAAAGAACAATATGTGCTAATGAGGTATACACAGTGTGTCTCCTTGGTTCATATCAGGCCAGCCCACTCTCATCTAAGTTAGAAAAACACCCAGAGCTACATTCTAATTAAATTATTCATTCAAAAAATATTAGAAGACAAATGTAAAATTATTAAAACACACATGCTGCATTTTCCTTAATTTGGGAAGGGTTTATGGATTTTTTTTTAACTCTTATATTCTTATTTAGCCGTAACGTACAAACACCAAATTTTGCAGATTAATTTCACCTAGGTCCACTTTTCAGTGATAGAAAGTTTTACATTATTAGACTATTTTTTCTTTTTTTTAGTCTAAAGTTGAACAATCCAATACATTTGTATAAAATAAAGGGATCACAACAGCTTTTAAGTACGTTTACTTCAAATCCAAATTGTTCCTTGAGAGAGAGAGAGAGAGAGAGAGAGAGAGAGAGAGAGAGAGAGAGAGAGAGAGAGAGAGAGAGAGAGAGTGAGAGAGAGAGAGTAGTTGTTGAACATGAGTTAGTAGTTGATTGACAGCTTTATATAATCTCTATTATACAGTCAAATTTGAGTAAGTCTATTAAAAAGAAAGAAGAAAAAGCCAAGTTTCCCATCTAATATAGATACATCTAATCTGCAATTTTTTGTAGCAATATATTTTAGAGTCGATATATGTCTTTCAATATCTATTATTAATTCATGAATTGATAGTATTTCCTTAAGACACCTTTTCCAATAGATATGGGATTTCATAATCAAGAAGATAGAATAAATGTCTATAGAAATAGGCTCAGGGTGTAGCCCGAATATAAAAGTTATTTTAATCTTATATGCCAAAATATCTGCACACAGTAGGAATGAATAGGGGGAGATTGGGTCGCCTTGGTGAAATCCTCTGCTATGTTTGAAAAATTTTGAAAGGTTTCCAGCTTGTGTGACTGATGATTCTATATTACATTGACAAGTAGATATCTAAGATTGAATGGATGCTCCAAAGTTGAAAAAATCTTAATATTTGTGAATAAATTTCCATGTGAAGTATCAAATGCTTTTTTTTAAAAAAATCAATTATGAATAATACACCAGAAATGTCTCCCCCCCCCCCCCCCCACCCATATGTTGCATAAGATCATATATCAGCTTAGTATTTTCACCAATATATCTTCCTGGAATGAAACCTGTTTGATCGGGACTACTAATTATATCAAGCATATTTTTAATTCTCTGAGCATTACACTCATAACTTATTTTATAAGCAATGTTTAGAAGTGTTATTGGTCTCCAATTGTTTAAATACCATCTTTTGGGATACAGGTAATTATTCCTTGTTTCTGTTTGACATAGTTCCCGAACTTTGCATGTACCCATATAAAAAATATGGCAAATAATAAGAGTCCAGGCAGTGATAGATTTACAAACAGAATTCTATAAAGTTTTTTGGAATAAGATAGGACATTTTGTGGTTCGATCATTAAATGTAATTTAATGATCGAACCACAAAGGAAATTTCACCTTCTAAGGAGTCTCTTTGTTTATTATTATTAAGTGTTTTATTTCAATGTATGTTAAAATTTTATTTCGATTATAGATAATGTTTTCATTTTTATTTTATAAATTCTTATAAAAACTTTTTAATTTCGTTCATTCAGAATTTCCCTTTGGTTTGTAATTTCTTACAAATTCTCAAGTTTTCATGTGTCGTGTGTATATAGTGCTTTGCTCTGTTGATTGTAGGCCGCATTAGGAGAACAATAGGGTGGTCAATAGGTATACACAGAATGTGCCCATTACAAAGACACGTAAGATTTCTAAGTTAATTGCAAGGTCTGTGAAAGAACAATAGGTGCTAATGAGGTATACACAGTGTGTCTCCTTGGTTCATCTCAGGCCAGCCCAGCACTCTCATCTTCTAAGTTACAAAAACACACCAGGCTACATTCTAGAAATTAAATTATTCATTCAAACACAATATTAGAAGACAAATGTAAAATTAATAAAACATACATGCTGCATTTTCCTTAATTTGGGAAGGGTTTCTGGATTTTTTTTTAACTTTCATACTCTTATTTAGACATAATATATGTACAAACACCAAATTTTGCAGATTAATTTCATCTAGGTTCACTTTTCAATGATAGAAAATCTTACAGTATTAGAATATTAGACTATTTAATCTCTAATTGAATGTACAATGTATCTATACATGTACATATTCTGGGTACATACATGTATTTACATGGATGTCAAGTTTCATTTATATCAATATCATCCTGGCCTCAATCAATTTAATTCAATTTTATACATCCTGAAAAAATTATCCCGATATGCAAACAAATTACATTGTTTCTTCAATGAAGTGTTTCTAAAAATACGCAAACCCATTGTGCATTTCTTGAATCTCCTAGAATAATGTCCAGTTCAGTCTTTGATATATGCTATCATACAATGCATTATTTTGTAGTAATGAGGTTATTTCTTAAAATTTTTGCTATTTTCATAATCTCATTATTAATCAAGCTCTGACGTAACTTGATACATTAATATGTTATCCTATTGGGAATGCATAACTGAAACTAAACAAGTTAAAATTTCAAAAGTCTATAAACTCTGTTAGCTATAAATAACAATTATTTGCTCTAATTAATATTTATATTGACAATCAGGGAAAATGAGCTGCCAATGCACTACCAGTATTAGAAGTTCTTGATCAGTTATCAGTTGTATTCGATACCTTATTACACCTCATAATATATACTCAAGAATAAGGGTTGTCTGCCGCAATCTACATGTAACTATATATATATGTAGAACTAGTTAAACTTTTTAAATACATGTATAATTTTATCACATACATGCATACTGAGATACATTCTATGTTAATTTTCTAAATACAACTGAGAAAGGTTTTTTTGTCGATTAAAGAAATATGTCAATTAGATATATACATGTAGTGGATATAGTGTATTTCTTACATGTGGGTCGGGGCGGGGTTGTTAAAATTGTTCTGCATGCAAAGGTAAACACTAACTAGAGGAGCCCAATCTCAATTTGTTTTCTAAAAATTTTACCTTTCTTACTGGCCAGCATGCACAAGCCCCAAGTAACTGCTGGAAGCAACTGTACTTGGGATATTGTCTACCCATGCAAAAAATTATCAATTATTGGGGGGACCCATACATCCTCTTTTTCAAGCATAAATCAAAAAGTGAAAATTTTGGCAACATTGTTACAGTAACATTTTCTTAATCTATTCGATAAAATAAACAACCATGCAATATTAAAGTGTCATTATATGAACAATAGACATGTGCTCCACTCCCAAACAAATGATTGCAATAATTATTCTGACTGTACTCCTAAAATAACCATTCAAATGTCTGGTTTCCCCCCTCCTTTTTCATAAATTAGACAGGTCTTTCAGACAAAACTATAAATATATCCACTGCCATCTTTGACATTAAGTCTAAGAGTTTATTTCTCACAAAAACACTTTATAATCAGAACGCTTAGGTTGTGCAATTTTAAGTCGAAATTTTCAAATTTAATCTTATTTCATTTACAAATAAAAAAGTTAATTCTGTTTTAGTAACATCCCCATTCCCAGCTGAACCAATCACCTTGTACCGTGTAATAACAGTTTCTGTAAATTGCTTTTAAGATTAATTATGACCACTTTTAATTCAAAAGCCATTTTTATTACAATCAGTTACATCAAGAATTCTGTACATTTAAACGATGTAAACACATTGACTATTCCCCTTCGTATAAAATGTTTCATGTTATATTTTACCCCTTGTCTAAAGTCAACACAACAGTCATAGCTGCAAGATGATCAATTAAAAGTTTACCGGTACTTTGGATCATAATGAACCTAGCTAATATAAGTCATTAAGGACCTACATATCACATACCAATTTCAATAGGAGACATCTCTCTAACTAATGCTAATCACTAAAAACTATTTTATGACTTTTTGCAACACAACATAAGCCTGAAAGTAGAGCAATTCTCCATTTCACCAAATAATTGACAGTACAAATAATCTAAAACAGTCCCTTGCTACCTTTCACTTACACTAACTTTCTATAAAAAAGAGTTTTGTATTATAATAAGAAAGAATATGCAGTTCTAAAAAAAAAGTAAACCCCATAATGCCACTTCCATTGAGGTTTAAGAAAAAATATAACCATTTAAGTGATCCCACTATCTCCACTTCACTTAATCATCTTTCTATAAGTATAAACATGCACAGATTCATGGGGTTTAAATTTCCTGCAGTAAAACATTTTTACTAAATAATCATTAAGAAGTCAATTGCTCTTCAGTCTCCTCTAATAAGAAACCTTAATTATTCAATACTACAAGTACCTGGTATCTTCATGATATTATCATGATAAAAGCATAACATCACATAGAAATACCCTTACAGCTCCCCCTATCTTTTAATTTTCATGAAGTGCAGCTAGATGTTAAAAACCTTTCACATATAGGATCATAAAACCTATGGCAATTTCCTCGAGTCAATTCTCACACACATTTGAAAACAATTGTCATAGAAACTGAAAATTGACCTTTAGATTTGTAGCATTTTACATGTATATATTTATACATAGCCACAGACAAAGAGACATTCCATCCGGCATATGATATTTCTTGATTCCATGAAAAAGTGAGCTTAATTAAACACTCATTTTTAGTGAATATCTAATATATACTTATAGCTATATGGCGTTTCTACTCTCTTGTCAACCATGCTAAAGCAATAAGACCTACATGTATAGCTACCAGTGTGATGTATGCTTTTAAGTAAAATAAGATTAATATACAGCTGGATAGCTGCATGGTGATAATAGAATTTCATGGAAAAATGTTCAAATTTTACCTATGTTTTTCTACATGTATATTAAATAAATATTCCAAATATACCAGTATATATTTTTTGTTCATTTTGAAAATAATTTTCAAAGTAGATGTTATTTTTACAGTCAAAGATACATTTACATATTCTACATGTTAACTGAAGGATGAGGTGATTTTCCACATGTACTAGATGTATTTAATATTATTCAAATATAACTTTTGGACAGAAGAAGCAACAGAGCAAACATGGGTTTTTTCTCATTTTGTTTTCTATGATAACTTTGTTTGTCTACATGTCAACTTAATTTCAAAAATATTTTTTTTACTGTAACAGAAACAAACACTTGTGCTAGGGTCATAGACCCCTTCACGGTAACTGTGATGACTGCTCTTTTGCAGGGCAAAATGACTTTATTGGGTGAAACATGACGTACCATTAAACCAGGCCCCCTGAATCTCTAGGCAGGTGCTCTACCAACTGAGCTATCTGGCACTGGTATTCGAACAGGTCTGACCATCACATTCCTCCCCCCTTAAATGATCTTTGCCCTTGAAGATCAACCCAGACTCTTCCCCTGGCAGGAGTTAACCTGTCAGTTCCAGGGGTTGGTCACGGCACCAAATGTAACAGGATGGGAGAAATAATGATGGTCGTGATTCGAACACGGGCCCCCTGATTCTCTAGTCAGGTGCTCTACCAACTGAGCTATCTCGCCCTGGTATTCGAACTGGTCTGCATGAACATCACAAGTACTTAAACTTCACCATAATTGATCATATTTCCCTGCAAGAGAGCAGTACCACTCTTACAGTAAAGGGGTCTATGAGGTTTATTGAAACCCTATTCCAAGTTAAATGCATTTCATAAATTGTAATTACTTAAAATAACAGCTTTATGATCATTCCTGCTGTTAATCAACTGCACTTATTATAACTTAATGAAAGTTTACTGATCCATTTTCATTTAGTATAATTTTCATAAAAATATAGATTCATGGCAGTTATGATTTGTATTCATATCAAACTGAAACTTTTTTTTAAAAAAAATTGCTGCCATATAACATGTATAATTCATATTAGTTTAATTATTAAATTTATCCCCATATAAAAACCAAGACAATTAATAAAATCAGTAAATCATATAATAAATCCAAAAATGGAAAGGGATAAACCTTATTTACTTATGTAATATATATACCATTTGCTATATTAATTCCAGGTTACATGACATGTTGCAATCATAAAGTTTTGGTTTTTCAATGTTGCAAAAAAATCAGTCTAATATGTCTATAAAATATGTTCAACATTCAGGGATGTATTCATCAATAGGGATCAAACCCATGCAGACCAGTAGAAGTAATGGGGGGGGGGGGGGGGGGGGGGGGCAGGGGTGAATTCCTAGGGAGGGAGGATGAAAACCAATTTTAGGGGTAATTAGCACATTAAGGGGAAGGTGTGTGGGGTGTCTTTAGGTATCTTAATTGGGGGTTGTTCTTTCTTTTAACTTGGAAATGCATGCACTTACACTGGGAAGTATATGAAATAGGGTTTGCCAGAAATAAGCAATGTTAAGTTGCTAGCTAGCTCTCAGAGAAGTTCAAACAGTTTGCAGTTACTACTATAAGATATACCCAATTTAAAATGCCATGTTAAATTTCAACATACAGTTGCCTCGGAAGTAAATATCTTAACCACGCTTCGCGCTTGTGTATACAACAGAGTTTATGACCACTGTTCGCTGATGCAGCCGTTGTACAATATATTCACCATTACACTGTATTCTCTTTTGAGAAGTGGACAGGCATAGCCTACATCCACTTCTCTTCGCAAGCCCTCATGTTTTGATTCTGGAAAACGTGTAAATGTCGGAACCAAAGACGGTTTACACTTCGAGCCATTTTTGACTCCAGTTTCACTGAATTTACGTAACAGACCTATTATTTCTACATTTTAAACATAAATGCATCCATATATCACAAAAAAATCACCACTAACCCGCTGTCAAATCATTTTCGCAACTTCTACATCCCGGGTTTAAATTTTGTGTATCACATTGTTTATCTAGGTCAGCGCAGATTAAATGTTTATGTTTCGGATAAAATTGGAAACCTATTTAAGACAATAATGTCAAAAACGTAACTGAATCAACTAAATCTTACAACATACAAACAAATATTGAGTCAAATAATTACAAAGTGGTATATCTTCCCTTTTTAACCATCTTCTATGGTGACAAAATTTGGTCTACATCTATTATTAATATTAAAACGTACATTGATTAATATAGCATACAAGAAAGATTAAAATAAAGAGTTTTCATTGTTTTATGTGACAAAGTTACGTATTTTATCGTATGCATTTTGTTAACTTGTCTTAAATTGTAAAACCGTTCTATATGGCTCTGTAAATTTTAAGAAAAATACCTTTAATCTAAAGTGTACAATCTGAACACTATTTTCCGTTTTTTCCGACTCTAAAATTTCTACTTTTTAAACCACCTATAGCGAGTGATCTCATAATTTAAACCCGGAATGTAGAGGTTGAGAAAATGATTTGAAAGCGGGTTAGTGGTGATTTGTTTGTGATATATGGATGCATTTATGTTTAAAATATAGAAATAATAGGTCTGTTACGAAAATTCAGTGAAACTGGAGTCGAAACATGGCTCGAAGTGTAAACCGTCTTTGGTTCTGACATTTACACGTTTTCCAGAATCAAAATATGAGGGCTTGCGAAGAGAAGTGGATGTAGGCTATGCCTGTCCACTTCTCAAAAGAGAATACATTACACTGCAGTACTGTACTCCAATATATGGTCGAGGATACACCTGTACACTAATGTAAAAAAAAAAACGATCTTTTTTTCTGAGACAACAACCGTCACCGCAGTTCCGCCGGCCTTATACAATGTTCTGATCTATTTCTAGAATATTTTAAAATATATTTTTTTAAATGAAATAACTTCAAAACAGACAGTTTCGTGTACTAGCTTCCCCAATTGCATGTTCTGATTTTAGTCAACACCTGTCATAGTCTTAAAAGCGCTTACTGTTACGTTATTATTATTCTCTTTTGAGAAGTGGACAGGCATAGCCTACATCCACTTCTCTTCGCAAGCCCTCATGTTTTGATTCTGGAAAACGTGTAAATGTCGGAACCAAAGACGGTTTACACTTCGAGCCATTTTTGACTCCAGTTTCACTGAATTTACGTAACAGACCTATTATTTCTACATTTTAAACATAAATGCATCCATATATCACAAAAAAATCACCACTAACCCGCTGTCAAATCATTTTCGCAACTTCTACATCCCGGGTTTAAATTTTGTGTATCACATTGTTTATCTAGGTCAGCGCAGATTAAATGTTTATGTTTCGGATAAAATTGGAAACCTATTTAAGACAATAATGTCAAAAACGTAACTGAATCAACTAAATCTTACAACATACAAACAAATATTGAGTCAAATAATTACAAAGTGGTATATCTTCCCTTTTTAACCATCTTCTATGGTGACAAAATTTGGTCTACATCTATTATTAATATTAAAACGTACATTGATTAATATAGCATACAAGAAAGATTAAAATAAAGAGTTTTCATTGTTTTATGTGACAAAGTTACGTATTTTATCGTATGCATTTTGTTAACTTGTCTTAAATTGTAAAACCGTTCTATATGGCTCTGTAAATTTTAAGAAAAATACCTTTAATCTAAAGTGTACAATCTGAACACTATTTTCCGTTTTTTCCGACTCTAAAATTTCTACTTTTTAAACCACCTATAGCGAGTGATCTCATAATTTAAACCCGGAATGTAGAGGTTGAGAAAATGATTTGAAAGCGGGTTAGTGGTGATTTGTTTGTGATATATGGATGCATTTATGTTTAAAATATAGAAATAATAGGTCTGTTACGAAAATTCAGTGAAACTGGAGTCGAAACATGGCTCGAAGTGTAAACCGTCTTTGGTTCTGACATTTACACGTTTTCCAGAATCAAAATATGAGGGCTTGCGAAGAGAAGTGGATGTAGGCTATGCCTGTCCACTTCTCAAAAGAGAATACGTTAATATGTTTTACGGTGCTACCGTTCTGGCGAGCGCAGCAAGAATTACACATACCTTGCATCATTGTCAACTTAATTATAGTTTTATTTAGGTATCAACGAACGTCAAAGAATTTTTGAGAGAGTATTGCTCTACAATAAGTATGCCAAATGTACTAATTTTAATGGTTATGATACATACAGCGCAACCCCCTTCCCAGAGAGAGAGAGAGAGAGAGAGCGCCCGGTACCAGCAATTTGAGAGAGTATTGCTCTACAATAAGTATGCCAAATGTACTAATTTTAATGGTTATGATACATACAGCGCAACCCCCTTCCCAGAGAGAGAGAGAGAGAGAGAGCCCGGTACCTGTTTGTAGGTGTGTAATTTCCCACTTTTAAATTTAATGGTCTGACTATATGCAATATCTACATAATTTTTCTAACTGTTTATTTTTCCATTTTATTCATTTTTATTTAGTTCAAAATGTCCAATTGTTTATTTCCTCCCTACTCATGCATGCACAATAACTTTAAAGATGGGTCGATATGACAGTAAAGTATGGTGGCTCTTGCTAGTATATATACATAAAATCTCTATATTAAAAAAAGATTAAAAACAAATCATATGTCAATGAGACAGGTTTCGCAGACTATACTGAAATATTTGCATTTCCATTGTTCTTTCCCACTGTAAGCCCATACGGAGGAGCTGCAATTATTTCTCTATAATCGCAATTGCTCTGTCTGTATACTATGACGTCATAAAGGTGTAACGTTATATATACTTTTCCATGACGTTATAGATTTAAACCACTATACGATACATCATGTGTTTTTCTCCAACTCCAACTCCATTAAAATTGACGTATTTACATGTAATATTAAAACATGTTTTTTGTTAACATTGTAAAGGAATTACTGTTATAACACATCATTGATTCTGTTAACAAATCTATATATTTACATTCTACTGTGTTTTTCCATTACATTCCGTGATGTTTAAATGCCTCTAAATGCAACACCTATTCACTGCGTATGAATTTACGAGTAATCTACATAAGTAGTTCTCAAACAGTGGTTTTAATGTTATCGGATAAAAAATGCATTTCATGAATGTTGTCAAAACACCATGTTTTATAATCGTTCAACAAAAAAGTTGACTTTATTGTTAAAAGCAACATTTCAAGAGTTATTTATCATGGATTATATTTTCATGCTCGTCGATCTCATCTCAACAGTCTATGTGAAAACCAGTTTAAACCGGTTTTACAAAACAGCTGTTCTTGCTGTTACTTATTCACTCCCTCCGTGATCTGCACTTTATATCGATTTTTTTAAGTAAACAATTGATTTTTTCAGTAAGGGAATGTAAATATAAGCATTAAATGATTTATTTTTGACGTCGTCGTGTCAATAACTGCCGTCAGGTGAGCAGACAAATTATCATAACGCGCTATCGCGCGTTATTCAATTTGTCTGCTCACCTAACGGCAGTTATTGACACGACGACGTCAAAAATAAATCATTTAATGCTATAGTGAATTAAAAAGATACATTACAGTCTGAATGTTTATTTTTGATGTAATAGCTAAATGTCAAGGTCGAGGCTAATACAGGGTATTTGCAAGTGGTAAAATGCAAATATAAGTAATAAACAATGATTATTTAGTGAACATGGCGTTATGAATAGCAACTGCTCTGCTGGCATATTTTCCATGATGCGCTAGCGCGCATCATGGAATATGCCAACAGAGCAATTGCTATTCATAACGCCATGTTCACTAAATAACGTTGTTTATTTCTTAAATAGCCTGTACACTCATTACCGATGTTTGATCCACCTCTAAATTTATCGCGGGAAATATAGCGCGAGTGCACTGTGACGTCATACATGACTTTGTTCGTCTTTGTTTACGTTTCTCGACTCAATACGGAGGTATGGAAGCATGTAACAAATCTGTTGAGTCTCGCCAAAGCATATGCGGTACTCAAAACGTGTCTTCAAACTTTAAGTCACCGTAAATTACGAGTTAAAAGTCGGCCATTTTTAGCATAGCACCACGGGTGAAAACATTAGAGAGCATTATGGGACGTAGACAAAAAATTTTGTTTGATGAACTGTAGGTTTAGCTCGTTCTTTTTCCCGCGCACACTGGTTCTTAGAGCTCGCTTCGCTAGCCGGCGCTGCGCGCCGGCGAGCTGCGCTCGCTATTATCAGTCTGGAAAGAACAATCTGAAACAAACACGATGCAACATTTGAACAAGAGTCACAGTGTTTGGACTGAATCATGCATTTGTAAATTGTTTCTCGTGTAAATAATTTTCCGAGAATCTAATTTTCGATGGCGTGAATCAGTTCACTAAACAACACCTTCAAAGAATTCATTTGCTGTAAGTACAAAATAAGGGATTGTAGATTTTTGCGTGTGAAACTTGCTCTCGTAGTTCATTATATACTCATTATATCACGAGTTCTTTTGACGAACACAGAACCCCAGACAGTATATATATATATATATGTTGTAGATTGATATTGAATAGGCTAACTGGTCCAGTTTTATTTTGCTGTTTGTGATTTTTACCTAATCGTTTTGCTGTTGAAATATTTTTACTTTGAAAACCTCATTGCCAGCAAAATTTTTGATTGCAACATTACAGACTACATGTAATACGTCCTAGCTGACCAAAAGTTTGATAAATACCACATCTTGCCATTGCAATGTGAAAGTCACAATTAATTTAGGATAACTTAGGAAATTAATTAATAAGTAGACTTTGTAAGAATACATTAACAGGTACTTTCCAACAATTGACATTAGGTTAGTTAAGTTTTCACCTGGGCTGCTATATATTTTCCTTGATTTTTAAATGCTAATTTTAAGCATAAACTAGCTAATATAGAAATATTTTACAGATTTATTCAAACAACCAAAAATTAAAATCACTTGCAACCTGTTCTGTCACAAAGAGATCCATCATACATTTGATGAGTAAATTCAACTTTATTTGAAAATGGCCTAGTAAAAATTTGTAAGGTATATCAACTAGGCAATCGGCCTAATATCAGACATTAAGCAGATTCTATTACTTCACTTCAGATTAATATTTTGTGGGTTTTTTTACCCCATTATCATTACTTTAGTAAATATGGGGGAAAAAACCCAACATAAGCATTAAATATGGGGATAAAAACCCCATCTGATTTTTTTCTGGAATGGTGGGGGTTTTTTCCCCATAAATAATTTCATGGGGTTTCTTGCCCCATGGGGTTTATTGCAAAACCCCATGGGGTTTGCATGGGGTTTTCTGTGGGGTATTTTTTCCAAACTAAAATCCCATGGGGTTGGAACTTTTAAGTTCAAATATCTAAAAAACTATCTAAAAATGTTTCAATTTTTTTTCCATAAATTTATTTAGAATAAAAAACCCCACCATTTGGTACTAAACTTTGGTCAATATTGTGAATGGAAAGGGGTGCGCAACGCCGGAAAAATGTCCATTCCGAAGTTGTCCGTCCCACTGTTTTAAGACATGGAAGAAATAATTCATAAAAACAAGGAAGTTTACCAGAGACACAGTTTTGGAAAATGAACATAAAATGGTCCATATGCTAATTTGACTTGAACACAGGTTGTCATTGACGGCAAAACCGGAATACTCTGAGTAACAGCTTTCCTTGACACATTTTTTTTGGGCCTACATATCAAGGATGTCCGTTCGGATTCAAGTATTGTTTTTACAGAACATCCTATTTTATCAAATTATATAAGGACGAAGATTTAGTTTTCCACCACACAAACAACAAATTCAACATTTAAGGTAAGTTTTTGGGCTACATATTAAAGGCCGAACATTTTCACCGGGTGGTAAATCTCAGGTGAGGGCGGGGCTTAATTATTAGAGGTGTGAAAGCCTCCGGGGCTTGCAGTCTACCTGTGGTCGTGAACGCTGCTAATCGCTATACACAGGAGGCAAATTAATACACAGGAAATAAAGAATTAGTCAGAATTGGTCTTAGTTTGAATATCTTATTGTTCTAATGACCATACGAAGCGATTTTATACGGAAATGGTATGTATCGTCCGAATTTTCTCTAAGCACACGTGTGTAAAGCACAATTGAAAAATGCCGTAAATTAATTCTGCTATAAAAGTTTAACTCAGTACATTGTGTTTAGCACTTGACATTGTTTAAAAACTTAATTTTAACAATTATAATAGTATAAGAAAACCATACGATCAGTAAGAATGTGGAATGTAAAGATAGCCATTATACGTCGACAATTAATGGACTTCGTTTTCCATGGAGTGACGTTTACATGCACCAACTTCCAACTGAGTGAATTACCAGTAAATATAGGTTTAGTAGCACAGTGTGCGTTGGTTGTAAAAAGAAAATTGTATATGTTTTAGAGCTGTCCATGCATGTTCGTGGAATTTATTAGGTCACACACATTCAACATAATTCAAATATAAATTGTGCGTATTTTCAATCACTGAATAATTATTTTTCATAATCAATTTTAATACTGGTAATGTTTAAAAATCAATTTGCAATTCCCCCTTTTTAATTCATGACGGAAGATATCAAAGATAACGTTGTTAATTGCTAGTAAACAGAAATCCGCGGACCTGGCAAGATCACGCTCGGACGATCACGTCAATCAAACTTGGTGCTATTGTTTCAAACTTGATTGACAAGCGGCATCATTTTGAAGTTTGTACAGGTAAAAAAAGGGGGCGTTTGTAAAATGTTCGGCCTTTAAGGATGTCCGTTTGGATTCAAGTATTGTTTTACAGAACATCCTATTTTATCAAATTATATAAGGACGAAGATTTAGTTTCCCACCACACGAACAATAAATTCAACATTTAGTTTTCATCATTGACCATTGCTTTTAGATCTCAAAAAGTAGATTGAAAACCGTTAATAAAAGTTAATAAAGGAATTTTTATTAAGATAATTCCATATTTTTTAGTTTTTTAATTCTTTTAAAATATTTGTTGGGAAATTTTAAATGCTGTTATTGAATATTCTGTTTGCTTATCAACAGGGCATTGATGTTGCAGAATACGGAGAAGACTGTGATGGCTTCAGTACAGGTTAATTTAATTTAAGAAGTAGAGAAAAAGTAATAAATAAAGTGATTATTTTAGTGTATTTCTTAATACGAAGGGAACTTTAAACAGGCAAAACATTAACTTGAGTGTTAGAGTAAGCGCCCCAAATTGTTGATGATTCTTATTTTTTAAAACTTTTCACCGCCCTCTGGTACGAAAAGAACTTGACGGTACCAATTAACAACTGCTTATTACTCCACATGTCTCAAATACTTGGTACACAGTCTTTGATCTTCCATTTTTGCTTGGCCTATTCCAGGTAAACCTGCTCTTTCTTGCTTGTGTCGTCGTACTTCTGTATGTAAGTGTTTACCCGGTGGAAGCCGTACCAGCCCACTGTGATAATAAGTTCATCACAAGATACCACTACCATACTAATCAGTACTACACGGTATACTACTCCACCTATTACAGACGATACTACCCTACCTATAATGGATGCTGTGAAAATGAAGTATGTACATGCATCCTCTTTTTCTTGAGTATCGTTTTTCTATTATTAAGGATACCTATGAACAGTTTAAAGTTTTATTCAAATTTGTGATGAAGTAAAAAGAAAAAAATCATTTAACTTAAGAATATTAAGGTTTTTTTTAGAAGATGTTCGTAAACTTATTATAAATTTTCTTTGTAACATTAAAATGCATTACTTAAAGGGAGATTTGTGGCAAAAAATGTTGCCAAAAGATATAAAAGCAATAAGTATGAAGTCCTATATGTCATTTTGATTTAATAGTATGCATACAAGAACAGGACAATGCCTTTTTTAATCGGTCAGAACAGCTGTCGATCTGAAGAAATATGAAGAGGATTCATTGTGGTCCTCTCTACAACCATTTGTTGAGAAAAATATGATTAACTATTTTCGCTCTTTAATTAGTTGTATTAAACCCTCATAAGTCTGTTTAACATTTCTTATTCCACAAGATCTGCTTTATTACTTCCTTTTAGGTTCCAACGTGTAGAGAAACCAATATACAAACCTTTTATATCGAGACGCATTATTACGGCAAGTAGGTCATTCATACGCACATGTAATTCATTTATTTATTTTCATAATTTTTTTATATGCCATGAATATATCAAAGTCAGATAAAATTTGATTTATCTTTGTTTATATACGTTTTCTTTTAAATTTGCCTCTTTTTATTGAAGGAGAGACTTGTCTGCTAGAGAAGTGGTAAGAAACAAATTTGTAAATTTATCAGGATTTGACATCCATACAACTGGAAACATTTTACAGTTATTGTAATTAGATGTTATTATAGAACATCGAAATGTTGAGGTAGATATTGAATTATATAATAATAGGTTCATAACAATGAACTATAAAGTGAGACTTGACGCTATCAGTAAATGACCAGATAAAAGAGGCTGGTACCTTTATAAACGTATTGTCTGTTCAAGTAGTACAAAACTGTAGTACAAAATCAATCATTTGGTATATTTCCTCAAATACACAATACATGTATAATGTCTTTTATGATATTATGTAAAAGTTAATTCTAATACATTATCTAAAGAAAATAATGCAAATCATACCCACCTATCGCTAAAGGCAGGAAAATATTAGGTACAGCGTATTTGATGTTTTTGAAACCTACATTTGAATGTTATTTATGTGATTTTTGTGCAAGTTAGCCTTCTATCATTAAAAAAGATGTGACGTGTGTTTCCTTGAGAGTAAAAGCCGAACTTGGACAAAACAATCCTTGGAGTTTAGACTCCCTTACCTATTAAACGTCAAGGTCACATTAAAAGGTCACATGTGAATTAATTTTGATGACGTCATATAGGATTTTTCTCTTTTTTTACCTATGCCATATATACTTAAACCTCAATTATAATCTAAAACCAATAGTCAAATTTTTATTATTTTTAAATGTTTTAAAAAGGGGGGTGGAAGTCATGACAATCATACTGCTAAGTTTTATTCAAACATGATTCATACAATTTCTTTCTTGAGACCGTTAAATGATGCAAATTTTTGTCTTACAAGATTTACGAGCGTTAATTTTACGATATGTTCCATCAGTTTAAGTTGCCAGTAATAATTTATTTTAGTGTCTTTAAGTAACAAAAAGGTGCCCTGTATAAAAGACATCACATAAATTTGTAGTGTCTTGAAAAGTAACTGATTGGCTTTGCAAGTCATAACGATTACTATTTCATTTTTCACTCTACTGAGAGAAGATTCAAATAAAAGGTTTGGGGCGATGTGGGTAAAGGTTGCCAAGTCGGAGTTTTTCAAATAAGTAATTTTCAGAAAAACTAAAAACCAAAGAGTTTGCTTTTCTGTTTCGTGATGCCTTAAAATCAATATTTTCAAATTAATGTTATTTAATAAAATATTGTTTTTTATTTATCTACTTGCTTTGCAACTAATTTTAACTTGCTAGTCTTATAATCAAAGTTGAATGATAAGTATGAATTGATCATCATATTTTTATCTCTTTCATGTCAGCTGTGAAGAAAATAATTCTGGGGACAGATCAAAAGCAAAAATCGCTAATAAATTTTAAATATTCCTGCCGAATCTCCCATCATTTCATTGGATATTTTATTATGAAAGATATTATTTTTTATTTCAAAATGTGTAGTTTAGGTATAATTTGATATATAGAACATTTTTGAAGGATTACGTGATTTGAAAATCATTTGATAGTATAAGTATATGATTCTTAGAGCCTTGGGTATATAACTTTCTATAAGAGTATTAAAGACATATTTCATGATATTTAGTTGGGTTTTTTTTTAGGTTCTGCTATCTTGTTGTATTTAATTAATTACTTAAACTCTGTAAGGTAAAAAAGAATATCAACGATAAAATTGTTTTTAAAACTTCATTATTCCTTTTCAGAGAAACAATAGAAGCTGAATATGGCTGTGGAACAATTATTTTTTCTTTAAATAAAACGCATTTATCAAACTTATCAGTGTTTGTCTTTTGCTTTTTAAAAGGGTCATCTTTAATTTTGATGAAAATTTTGAAGATACAAATTGAAATTATTTTCTACATCTAGAGGCACGTGGCATCAGGGAGGGGCAGGGGTGGGCGGGGTCGCCCCCCCCCCGACCTTTTTATGCTGCAAACTTTATTTGAAAAACTCCTTGGGGTTCATAATTTTCTCAAACTTGAATCTATAGTACCTTTCACACAAGTTTAAGCTTTGCTTTGCATATTTTGCAACATTTAAGACAAAAAAATTATCATAATTGTAAGGTTATCATTTGTGCATACTAGCATTGTAAAAAGTATTACGGACAGAGACGCCGGACAAAAACTCACTTGAGCTTTCAGCTCAGATGAGTTTTAGTCCGGAGTCTGAGCTGAGCTGAAAGCTTAAGTGAGTTTCTCTCCGGCGTCTGTCCGTCCGTCTGTCTGTAAACTTTTTACATTTTCGACTTCTTCTCCAGAACAACGAGGCCGATTTCAACCAAACCTGGCACATAACATCCATAGGTTAAAGGATTTCAGTTTATAAAAAAAAGGGCAACGCTATCTTTCAAAGGGGGATAATAAAAAATATTTAGAATTTGTTGGTATTTTTCAAAAATGTTCTTCTCAAAAACCATTTTCGCAGCACAGTTAAGGCTGTCAATAAACTCCGTTCAGACAAAAAGTACGGGAAATGTGCATTATGACATCACAGTATATTACAAACCTCAAAAGTACTTATTAATCTATTTATTAGTAAAATTAACTTATACTAATCTTTTAATTAAAAACAACAAATGCTATTACTTACAATTTTGATGTCCGTTATATCGTACACACTGAAAAATAAGCGAGATGTCGTTCTCGCTGTACTACAAAATATGACGTCATATGCTTCAAAATGACGCATTAAGTTAAATCATTGAAGGCTATCGTGCAGTTTTATAGCGAAGAAAAATAAATGTCATACATTAACGGAAAAGTATAAATGAATATTTTGTTTAAAATTATTATTAGTAGAATGCTACCTATATAGTCTTATTTTCATTTTGTTAAAAGTATGCATCGTATAAAGAAGCCACCTCGGTTTTGTATAAAATATCGTATATCTAAAATCTGAGTACCTAAATAAATCACTTAATTGCAAGGGCATACACTTACCTGATCCCGACAAACTTTTACATGTGAATTTGAAATATGCTATGTAACTTAAAAACTTCTACGATCCTTGTTAAATCTTACAAATTAATTATTTTTTAATGAAATTAACCTGTGACCTTCAAAATTATTCAACATATGCATTATAAATTACGGTTTCTACTAACAAATATTCTTATCTTAAAAAGTTCGCACCGTTTTTCAAAATCTACGATATAACATCAAGTTATTTCATAATTCAGTTGTGAATTTTGACATGATTATGCCCTTGCAATATTGAATTTTTTAAACGACCTCAAAACCACAAATACATCTGCTTGTACCATGCGACTGCCATATCACGTGACCACTATGAACATAAAATATTGTACTGTTATATATATATTTTAGAAATATATTACATTTGAGTGACTGTTATTGATTTTAAAAAGGACATGCCAGTTTAACTAAAGTATACGTGTTTTCATCACAAAAATTTGCCCATATTTTTATTGACCGCCTTAACTGTACTGCGTTGTCAGAAAAGCTGTAACTTGCGTTGAAGCATCCTCAGGTAGTGTAGATTTAAGTTTGTTTTAATCAGGATCCCCAGACGTAGGGTGGGGCCGCAATGGTTGCGGAATCATTACATAGGAATATATAGAGTAAAACTTTTTCTCTTAAACCAATCAGTCAGAATAGCTGACACTTGCCTGGGAGCATCCTCAGGTAGTGTAGATTCAAGTTTGTTTAAATCAGGATCCCCCGCGGTAGGGTTGGGCCATGATGGGTTGTTTTACATAGAAATATACGCAGAAAAATCTATAAAACCTTCTTCTCATAAACCGATCAGCCAGAAAAGCTGACACTGAGGTCAAATCATCCTCGGTTAGAGTTGACTCAAGTTTGATAAAATCCAAAACTTAGTTTTGTTCACATGCGAAATAAATATGTTGACATGCAACTTATGAGTTGCATGTCAACATAACTTTGTTGCATGCCGACATAAATACGTTGCATCTCAACCTATTTATCTTGCATGTAAACATAGCCAAGTTGCATGTCGACATATTAAGTTGCATGTCGACATAAAGAAAATGCATGTTAACATGAATAAGTTGCATGTCAACTTATTTGTCTTTATTTATAACATAAATAAGTTGCATGTCAACATAAATAAGTAACATTTAGCATCTTGTATGTCACATGTGGATGAAATTTGGGATATTTTTATAATTCTTTTTTAGTCGCAATGTTTTTGCATGTCAATATAATTATGTTGCATGTTGACATAACTGTCTTGCATGTCGACATATTTAATAGAAAAAAGGGGCAGGGATATGCCACATAGTATCTATTGCCTTAGATATGCAACTAAAAGCTGAAGAATGGACGGAAGTTGACATAATTGCGTCATACTTTGGATTATCCCTTCCAAATAAAGCACCGATACGAATATTCAAAAGGCGTCAATTTTGAATTTGATCAGCATACAAGTTAAAATTAGATAAGGGATACTATGAACAGTCAACTATACAAAGTTTATAGAAACATGTTTTTAATGCGTATATTGTAAAATATTGAAACAAACACAGGGTGCAGGAAAATCTCATTTATTAATAGGAGACAACTTATGTCCACCCTTTAGACATTTATCTCATATCTAAGGCAGAAGACGCAGATTGAGGGGTGTTATTTATGTTTTTTAATGACAGGTGTAATGCACAGTTTTGGTTGAATTGGTTTTAAGCTTAAATGTTGAAAGAGGATCTCAAAATAATTGTAACAATGAGTATCGTGCAAAACTTCCAGCTGATCCGAATTTTTTAAATAGATCCAAGCTGGCAGCGATTGTTACCTTGGGTATTATTAGATATACTGTATTTATTCTTATTATGAGAAAAATATATAACGTCGATTGCCTGTTGGTCGAGAGAATGTACAGACAACTTTTTTTTATTATCACAAATAAAATATGATACATATTACAACTTTTATTTTATTATCACAAATAAAATATGATACATATTTTAAAAAAGATAATTATGCAGGGTTGTCTCTAAAAATTAAAGTAGAAGGAGGAAATGAAAAAGTAGCAGGGGGTCTGGGGGACTTGCTTAAAGCTACATTGTGTTTGAAATGCAATAATAACTGGATAATTAAGGCATTATAGGCGGGGAAATTCCCCGCCTCCCGGGTCTTGGAGACAACCCTGATTATGAATAATTATCACAGTCAGCAAAAAGATTAAAATGTATACAACAGAACATCCTACATTTTTGAAACTCCCTCAATGGTATTTTGAAAACCAATATTATGCCAATCCAAGGACATGCAAAAATGCATGTTTGTTTGAAAAGTTTTATTGAGTTTTGTGAAGTTTAATAAATCACCATCAAAATAATTCATGTGTAGCATTTGAAAGGTAAAACAAGTTTCATTAGACGAAAACGTTCATTATTCCATTGAACTGTTTACTGTGGAATCATTAGATTTCATGGTGGCTCAATTTTCGTGGAATTCGTGGATACCTTTCATCCACGAATTAACATCCTCCACGAATTAATAAATTAGGGTAATAAAGTCATATTAACTCTGTAGGTTAAAGAGAATACACAAAATTACGTCCCCACGAATCTGTACAATTTTAGCAATCCACAAAATTGGCCCCCACAAAAATTAATGATTCCACAGTATATTATAACAAATCACAAAAGAAATACAGTTTTAGGAACAAGGTAACTAAAGAATGTTTATAATATGATTACCGGTTAAGGCATGCACATCACATGATATGTAAGTTATATATAATATTGAGATTTCTTCTCCTGAGCTCGTATTCTCTGTCCATCTCCAGTCAAGCAAACCATTTATATTAGAACCTTCTCCATGCTTGCAAATTCCTATCAAAATATCAAAATTAAATTGATATGATTATAATGTAGTAAATTTTCAATAGGTATAAGCCATTTTTCAGTACATACTCTTTCTCCGGTCAAGCACCACATTCCACAACAGCAAAGTGATATTGTCTCTTTGGTAACATATCCCTGTCTTTCATACAAGTTTTTGGCCCTGTTGTTTGTAGCGACACCTAGGAAGATTTCCTGTTGAAAACAGAAGAGCATTAATCTGACATGCAATGAGTAAGACGATTATAAATTTGATTTTAAAACTGCATACATGTGGAATATCTTAAACATTACGTCCCACTACTTAAAATTCACAACAAGCTTATCTTTTAAAAAGATTGGTGAGCTAGCACTGTAGCCATCATAAAACACAGAAGCAGTTTTCTAAAACAGTAGTCTAAATTTTTGAATCGATTAAAAAACAATAGGAAGTCACAGTGGTGTACTGGATTTGGGGTCTCAATTTAGAATTGCGAATCTAGAGTGTGCCTCACATCGGGAATGGCTTTATAGCTCATTGTCTGTGGCTTAGTCATTATGTATCTACTGTAATTTCAGTTTCGAGGTAAAAAAAAAAATTCAAGAACCATTGGAACTGTTTTGTAGCAATCGTATCTTCTCGGGCCTTTCCGGCAAGCTCGAAAAACATTCTGTAGAATCATTTGAATTCGTGGCGGCTCAATTTTCGTGGTATTCGTGGGAAGCCCTCCACCACGAATTTAAATCCTCAACGAAAACAAATTTAGAAAGCGTTATCTTTGCTTCTGAGACTGAAAACCGGCGCATCCACGAAATAACATCCCCACGAATAAGCAAAAAATTTACAATTCACGAAAATTGACCCCCACGACTTTAAATGATTCCACAGTATATCCGAGGTTGTTTTCCGAGCTTGAAGGAATTTAATAAAAATAACTTTGCATTATAAGACCTAAGCTACTGTTACTTTTTGACACTTACAATAGAACAAAAAACTTGATGATAAGATGATAAAACGAAATTCAAATGGTTCGGTTTATATAGAGTAGTATTCCCAGAATCCCTTATTATGGAGTCGAGCATGAGTTTTTCAGTGAAAAAGACTAACGTAGTTGCTAGGCTCGATAGCGCTAGCAATTAGGATAGATATATAATATAAAAGATCTGGCAAATATGACCTCTATTTTAATATTCAGTGTTATTTTGAAAAAGCTGAGTGCATATTTTTTTATTGGGCATATCAACTTAAAAAACAAGAGGCCCATGGGTCACATCGCTCACCTGAGGAACAATAGGTAGGATAAAATCAGCTTAATGGAGTCATAATACAAACAATCTGGACAATGTACAATGATACATGTAGATCCTGTATAAATAAAATCCATTTCCCCCCTGGATATTCTTATGTTTATAATCAGTCCCTTTTCTAACAGGATGATTTTATAGTCATATCACATGTTGAGTATTGCAGTCCTCAAAAAGATATAATTGTTTATATATAGGATATTAAGCTACATCAAACTCTGAACCTTCTTGTGAGGCCGAAGAATTGTCCTGTAGCCAAAGTCTTAACAATTATAAAGAATCATCTGGCTGATTTAAGTTTACTATTTACTCTATATATTCCTATGTAAAACTTTAACACCCCCCCCCCCCCCATGTGGCCTCACCCTACCCCCAGGGATCATGTTTTCACAACTTTGAATCTACACTACCTGAGGATACTTCCACACAAGTTTCAGCTTTCCTGGCTGATTAGTTTCTGAGAAGAAGATTTTTAAATATTTACTCTATATATTCCTATGTAAAACTTCGACCCCCCATTGTGACCCACCCTTCGCCCAGGGATCATGAATTTCACAACTTTGAATCTACACTGCCTAAGGATGCTTCCACACAAGTTTCAGCTTTCCTGGCTAATTAGTTTCTGAGAAGATTTTTAAAGATTTACTCTATATATTCCAATGTAAAACTTTAACACCCCCCCCCCCCCATGTGGCCTCACCCTACCCCCAGGGATCATGAATTTCACTACTTTGAATCTACACTGCTTCAGGATACTTCCACACAAGTTTCAGCTTTCCTGGCTGATAAGTTTCTGAGGAGAAGAATTTTAAAGATTTACTCTATATATTCCTATGTAAAACTTCGACCCTCCATTGTGCCCCACCCTACCCCCAGGAATCATGATTTACACAACTTTGAATCTGCACTACCTGAGGATGCTTCCACATAAGTTTCAGCTTTCCTGGCTGATTAGTTTCTGAGAAGAAGATTTTAGGATTTACTCTATATATAAATTCCTATGTAAAACTTGTGGCCCCGCCCTACCCCTGGGGGTCATGATTTTCACAACTTTAAATCTACACTACATGAGGATGCTTCCACACAAGTTTCAGCTTTCCTGGCTGATTAGTTTCTGAGAAGAAGATTTTTAAAGATTTACCCTATATATTCCTATGTAAAACTTTGACCCCCCATTGTGGCCCCACCCTACCCCCGGGGGTCATGATTTTCACAACTTCGAATCTACCCTACCTGAGGATGCTTCCACACAAGATTCAGCTTTCCTGGCTGATTAGTTTCTGAGGAGAAGAATTTTAAAGATTTACTCTATATATTCCTATGTAAAACTTCGACCCCCCATTGTGGCCCCACCCTACCACCAGGGATCATGGATTTCACAACTTTGAATCTACACTACCTGAGGATGCTTCCACACAAGTTTTAGCTTTTCTGGCTGATTAGTTTCTGAGAAGAAGATTTTTAAAGATTTACTCTATATCTTCCTATGTAAAACTTTGACCCCCTATTGTGGCCCCACCCTACTCCCGGGGGTCATGAATTTCACAACTTTGAATCTACACTACCTGAGGATGCTTCCACATAAGTTTCAGCTTTTCTGGCTTTCTGGTTCTTGAGAAGAAGATTTTTGAAAATTTCTCGAAATTTTTCATTAATTTCTAATTATCTCCCCTTGAAAACAAGTGTGACCCTTAATTTTCACAACTTTGAATCCCCTTTGCCTAAGGATGAGTTGTGCCAAGTTTGGTTGAAATTGGCCCAGTAGTTCTTGAGAAGATGTTGAAAATGTGAAAAGTTTACGGACAGACAGACAGACGGACAGACGGACGACAGACAAAATGTGATCAGAATAGCTCACTTGAGCTTTCAGCTCAGGTGAGCTAAAAATAAATGAGTTAAAACAACTTTCTGTATCTAATTACAAGAATTAAGAAGATAATAAGGATTGATAATTGATAATGATAATAAGAATTTTTTATTCAATAATGAAAACCCTCTTTGATGTCATCTTTTTTAAATACTGACGGGTATTTCTGATTGTCCTGGAAAATGTCCAACACGTAACATGTAGCTGTCCTCATTGGAAATTAGAAACTAATCAGAACATCGTCTAAAAACTTCTAATAATATTATATATGTAAATAGTAAAATTAAATCCAAACATGTTGAAAAAATAAACACTTTCATATTTTGAATAATAAGAGGTACGAGTCTTGAATTTAGTTTGTAAGATCTCATTCATTTGGACAGGGAATTGGGTAAAAAAAAAGTAGATGTTTGATTCTCATTATATTGAGAATTAACAAGTTAGTGCATCATAACCAATGTATGCGGAATAACGCCTTTGATCTTCAGTGGTTTATACAATAATAGGGTAAACCTTGGGGTTAAAACTGTAATTTCATTTGTGCATGTTCATTAGTTGTCGTTATGCGTATATGGGACTTAATCCAAAACAGTGTTTATTCAAACATTCTTATCCTTCCTTCCTAATGCTCAAGTCTTTAGTAGTTACATATCTAAACGCAAAACTGACATTAAAGATATATAATAGGATAGTGCAAGGTACGTGAAATAAAGCAAACGATCATAAAATATTTAAACTATAATATAGGTCTCAATATGCCCAATATGTCATATTGTACTGGGACTTGGGCTAACAGTTCAATATGTCACAATATACTTTTTTCAGCCTATTGTTATCCATTGCATACACTGTGCTTGTAATAAGGTGATTATTAATATAACTAATCGATGCTTCAAAAATTTACGATTATTCGTACCTTACATCCTCTTTTCTTGGCGTCGATTTCAGCCATGTCTAATAGAATTTTCCCAATGCCTTTACCTCTAAATCTTGAGTCTACAGTAATATGATCTACATAACATTTCCCAGCAGGAACCTCAGTAGATGTTCCAAGGTCCAAAAGCACTAGTCTAAACTCATAAAAACAACAATTTTAAAAATCATAAATTATTTTTAAAAAGAACGAGACGCACATAAGTCGTAATGGTCTCTATGTACGTTCAAAAATAATGCAAAAGTCTTGCTTAAAAGCTGAGAACGTTTATACGTAAACTGAAGACGATAACTGGAGTGTAAACATGAGTCGTCATAGGTCACCTGAGTGACCCGGTAACTGAGTAATTGTGGTGACCTTGACATATAAAATAGGATCAATCAAAGTTTTATTGATCCTATTTTATCTTTTATTTTATCCATTAACTTTTACGTCAGCTATGTAAAAGCTCCACATACTTTTCTAACGCATTGCATAACATTTGTAGGCAATTTGTGTGTTTTTCTACTACAAGATTCTGTGTAAGAGATGCTTTACTACATATACATTTATTAATGTTACAAAAGTATTGATTGTATAAATTAATTTTAAAGAATTGATTCAAATCATATTTTATTACATGTATGTACAAACAAAATAGGATTTGGCCTATCTGCCTAGACAATCTGCCTACCTAAGCCTTCTCCCAAAATCTAAATTCAATTATATCAACTTGCCGAGTTGGTTGGTGTTATTTTACTTCTAAACCAATGAATGACAAAGGTGATTGTTTCACACTTTAGACATAAAGAGTTTGTGCTAAAGTGTTTGAAGAATCATTTTAAAGAGATAACCATTTCTGTTCCATTTTCTGTAACCATTTTACCCACACAAGTCACAACACCCCAAAGACTTACCCACACAAGTCACAACACCCCAAAGACTTACCCACACAGGTCACAACACCCCAAAGGCGGCACGTCCCCGTCCCTCTCTCTGAATAATGATAAACTCAAATGCGTGAGACGTACAAAGCATGTAATATGATACTCAAACGGGGAAATGTGAGTGATTTTATCACTGTTGAATATTTTGTACAGCTATGTTATGTAGTGTTTTATAAGTGTTATATAAACTCCTATCATTCCTAATTCTATATTTTCATATTAAATATTCATTTTAAATTCCATATTCATTCATTTTGTTTTATTACGCTCTTTTACCGCGTGAATGCAATACTAGCAGCAATCATTTATTACTTGTAAGGCTAGTTTGAGTTATTAAACCATAGTTTAACAAAAGGCCAATATGCCTTAACGGTCACCTAAGTACCATAGCCCATACACAAACTTGTTAGGAGTCTCATATATGTAATTAATTAATTTTCATTCTGAAGTAGAAATATTATAATGTTGTAATGATGACCATCTCCCTGCCTGAAAATTTCCAAAAAAGGACTATGAAACCTATCATTTTAGCGAAAAACTTAAATATCATAATAGAGTGCATGACCGACCTCATATTGAAAAGGTGCAAGACTCTAATAAAAACAATTCCCCCATATTAACTGTCAAGATTTCCAAGATTTCCTGTGGCATTTAAACAAAAAAAATGTTAAAAAAGCATAAAATGTTTCTCATTTCTCGTGTTTCAGCTTTTGAATATTCAACTTTCATTTCATGTAATAACAATCTGGTATTTATAACAAAATCATTTTACATGAACTGCTTATGACTGATTTTCGTTAGCCAATTATTACTTTACTATTAATAAGTATATTTGTTTTTTGTCTATTTGTTTTTAAGAAAGTTAAAAAAAATCTCTTTGTTTCAAATTGTAAAAATACTCGCATAACTCTTTTGATCATACATACATTAATTACATTATATTCCATGATTTATTACTAAATATGAACAAGCAAGGGAGATAACTCCGTTATGAAGAAGCAAAGGAAGATAACTCCATTAACTGACTGGACTCTTCCCAAATTCTTTGACAATATCTTAACTTTGATAGAAAGCTTCATTCTTTCTCTTTTCTAAGAATGTGAATTTAATCATTTCTTCCATTGAAATTCCTGAGCAGAATAAAAATAAGACAAATATCCCCCCCACCCCCCGACATCATCCATAACCCTTGCATGACATGAAATATCATTAAAGCTGACAGCCTAGTTTTTTTTTTCCAAACATGCAGTCACTTGTTATTCTGTGCCAGTAGATGTTTTAAACATTGTGTATATTAACCCTAAATGACAATTTTGGCCACACCCTACATTAAGAACCCCTACCCTATCAATGGCGTAGATGAATAAGATTCCATGGACATCATAACCATTCATTTGGTTTTTAACAAATATATATTGGAGTAAAAAAGAAGATTTTGTAAGATATAATATTTTTACTATATGGTCATATTGACCCCACCCTAGAGCCTGAACCCCTGACTCAGAGGGCCATGAATTTCACAATTTTGGTAGAGGACTTCATGGACATCATAACCATGCATTCAGTTTTTTCATCACATGTGTGGGAGTAGAGAAAATATTTTGAAAAATTGGCTATTTTTTGCATATTTGGCCCCGACTGTGGCGCCGGAGGTGGTGGTAGAGCCATAAATTTTACAATTTAAAATTCTCTTACCTAAGAGATGATTCACATCAAATATGGTAACCATTGGCCTTGTAGTTTTCAAGAAGTTAAAAATGTAAAATTGTTAATGTAAAATTTTTAATGGACGACGCACGAATCACAACGCACGCCAAAGGACGAAGATCAATTACAATAGGTCACCTGAGTGACTCAGGCGACCTAAAAAATACTTACGGGAAAAGTTTCGAATCCCCATGGTAACGAAGGACACAGACTCCAGCTTTTTCTCCATTACATTCAGCAATGAAGTATCTTTCATAAAACAATGGAGGCCTCCCTTTCATATTGTTCGAATACAAAGTTCTCATTGCGGGTAAGCTGTGAATAGCAAGCATATTATGTACATGTACAGAAACTTTTAAGGACTGCATATTAACTTACTTCCCCTCAGTCTTCAATGTGCATGCAAATCAATCGAATAGTAATAAAATTCTGTTTCCATACAGAAAATGCATTGACAACATATTGCTTAAATTTGATGAACGATTCTTGTGCACTTTTTTTTCTACTGAGAGGGACCGATGGTCGTTAACATTTATTTAATAACTACATGTATTTGACCCACGTAAAAAAAGTTCCGAAGTAAAAGAAAAGAAAAATGAATATCAAAATAAAATTTCATTGTTCATAATATATATATTTTTTTCTATACATAATAAAAGTTTATGAAAAATAATTCTAAACTAGACACCATCTCGTTGCGAGCAACGAGGAGGTCTTCCGTGCGATTTTTTGAAAGTTATATGACCTTGACTTTGATATTTGACCCTTTATCTCCTAATCTGGGCAACAGCAAAAAATTTGATGGTTGAATATTGTTAGGAACATCATTCTCCGCATTTTTATTCTAAATTAATTTTCAAAATGATGCTTTTTAAAATATTTGTTCTGTTTCAAATATGTTATCAAAGTTTAGGACTTTGGCCAATTAAAACTCCTTAATAAACCCCTAATTACGAAACACATGATAACATAATTATAATTTATTGTCAAATAAATGTGATATGAACATTATTGCTTCCTAAACATATAACAAAATATTTTTCAGTAAAGTGCTATAAAAGAAAGACTTCAGAGCCTTTATGGGCCCTAAAAATAAAAAGATAGGTCTTTTGATATTAAACATATTTTGTTCACCAAGTGTTTAGAAATTCTTTGCCGTTTTTGAGCTATTTTGTAAAGACCGTTTTAGGGGCTGACCCCTTATCTCCTTATTGGGGCCATATGCCAAAATTTCGATGGTTGAGTATTGACAAGCGCATCATTCTAAGCATTTATTATTCAATATTGCTTTTCAAAATATTTCTCAGTAAAGTGCTATGGAAGAAAGACTTTAGAGCCCTTTTGGTCCCTAAATTGAAGGGCCAGTCCCTTTTTTATAATATCATATGAAAGGTCTTTTGATATTAAACATATTTTGTTCAACAAGTGTTAAGAAATTCTTTGTCGCTTTTTAGCTATCTGGGATAGGGCGTTTTAGGGGCCGACCCCTTATCTCCTTATTGGGGCTAGATAACGAAACTTTTATGATTGATTATTGTTTAAAACATCATTCTAAGCATCTTTTATTCTATATTGCTATTCAAAATATTTGTCCTTTTTGAGATATAATTGATCGACGTTTTGGACTTCTGGCCCCTTAAAACCCCTAATTACGTAAAGTATGATAAAAATTTTATAATGAATAATTTTATTAGTGAAAGATGAACATTTTTGCTTCTTAAACACATTAAAAAATATTTCTCAGTAAAGTGCTATGGAAGAAAGACTTTAGAGCCCTTTTGGTCCCTAAATTGAAGGGCCAGCTCCTTTTTCTTGGCATCATACGAAAGTTCTTTTGATATTAAACATATTTTGTTCAACAAGTGTTTAGAAATTCTTTGCCGTTTTAGAGCTATCTGGGATAGGACATTTTATGGGCCAACCCCTAATCTCCTTATTGGGGCCAGATAACAAAAATTTTATGATTGAATATTGTTTATAACATCATTCTAAGCATCTTTTATTCTATATTGCTTTTCAAAATATTTGTAAAAAGTATTAACCTTCAAGACATTCCCCTAAGAAATTGGGGTGGTAAATAAATTATATTTTGGTCTATAAATAACTACATGCAAGAAATTTTATCAAAATATCTAGAGTACAAATAATTTGACTCGGTCTAGTTAAATTGGGAAGGGATAATGATGATTTATAAAAATTTAACTACTAATATAACGTATAGCATACCTCGCTCGACTTGTAGCATGGACAAATTTCCGTTCAAACCCCTCGACCACCAACTTTCCAACAAACTCCATGTCCTCTGCTGATTCTGTGGCATTTCGCACAGGACACTGTGCCATTGTTGAAGAGTTCTCTCGATGTGACATCACCATATATCTGGCCAAGTGACAATGGCTGTTGTGTTGTTACGCTTGGGTTGAACATCACTGTGTAAAAACAACTACTTATGATTAATACTAAAGTCATTTTTTTCTCAGTAGAATAGGCATCTAAATATATTCAGCTAATCAATTATCTCTATTTTTGAACAATCGGCAATCAAAATCTAGTCAATCAAGCCCGAACAGACGCGTCAGAGAGAAGATTGGTAATATATTATATATATCCACCCTTTTATTACTGTCCAATTTTCAATTTGTTTTCAAATCATATATTAGCCTTTTTAGTTGATACATTGTTTAGTTTGAATATGTAATGAATATTTGTTTGCTGTTGCAAACGGGATCCTTCAAAAGAAACTGATTTAATTTACAAAAATTGGTCACCATTTGTAAAAAAAAACAAAAAAAAAAAAAACAAAAAAAAAAACTGAAAGAATTTAGTAAATGCTGGATCCCTAATACGGACGAAGCCGATCAAAAAATGGCCATCATGTACTTTTAATCAATGCATGTAATCTTCATAAATATTATTCATAATTATGTAAGGAATGTGAACCCTTTCTGACGTAAAGTCATAACTATTTATAAATACATCAGATACTGTTCATCGTAACACTATTGAAATTTGGTCTCCCTCACACGTCATAATATAAAGGGCTAGTGTCGGAGAAATCTTGGATGTCATATTTCCGTTAAAAACACATAATTATATATGGTCCAAGTATTGCTGTCTTTCGCTTTTATAAACATTGAAGATCAACAGAATGGCGATATTTACATGTAGTTTGAATAAAGATAATATCTATAGTACTCCGTTTCGAGTTTTAGATACCAGGTTTGTCTTATTTTTTTATCATTCGCATAAAAGATTTTACTGTATACAATCACATGTGAGTATAATCTGAATCGTTCGTCAGAGAACTTTTACATAATATTCTTGGGAAACAGTAACCCTTGCAAAATGAAGTAACAAGGAAATAATTAAGGTAAACAATGAAAACAAGATTTCACAATACACAGGGTGGGTCGATCACTATATACTGACATATAGTGGACACTAAATGAAAACTCTATAAAAGTCGCGTGCATGTCGATTGGATTAAAAGCAAGAAAGTATTGCTGGCTATTTATAATAATTTTCAGAAGCGGTTAGACTATGATAATATAAACCGTGCAGTGATTTATACTATCGATGAACATCTTCATTAAGACTTTAGTACATACATGTACCCGGTATTTCCTTTACTGTGGCATATGTACGAATTCATTTTATAATCAGAACAAACTAATAAACAAAAACATTTAAACACAATCAATACATGCTATGTACTGCTTTGAATATGTTATACAAACCTGAGTTTATACCATGGGTATATTACAGAGGAAGAAAAGGCAGCGTACTGAGTACAATATACATGCTAAATTATAGTAAACATTGCGTTGCGCAATTCGTGTTGACTAAACTTAGAAACAAAATGATCAAACTTGTTTTCCCCGGAATGTAGTCAGTGTCACTGAAAAGGATAATATATCCCTAAACATGTACGTCAATTTAGAAAGCGGGATTCAGCCTTTAGACTTGCCGATAAGTCTTTGACGCTTTTAAATCACCTTAGTACTGCAGTTCAGTGCTGTGTGTGTAAAAGAAAAATTTAAAACATTTTACTTTTTTGTTTATATAAAAAAGGAAGTGCCTTTTTATATGATTTGTTCATCTTTCCGATTTTCACATAATTTACTTATATTAATTAAGTTCAATATATCGCTTTCTTTAGTTCAAAATATCAGGTGAGCTTTGGGATTAAATGAAAACTTAAAGTATAACTTCAAAATTAAAATAAAAAATCGAAATAAAAAAAATGGAAATGATTTTAAAAAGAGCTCAGATTGTACATTGAACAAATTGTTTTTGATATATTGATCAAAATTAAAAATGCTCTTGCTTAATACCATTGAATTTGTATCCAGAGATTACAAAACGATTGACAAAATCAAGAGAATTCAGGTAAGCAATATACATGTACATCAACATTGTGAGTTTGTAAGATAAAATTACTTCTTTAAGTTATTCTCACAAAATTTTATAGTTAGGAGCAATTTGTCGTTGAGGATATATAAAACTTTTTAAATCAAAATACAGACAAAAGATTACGCCGAGATTCCAAAGGACTTGGAAGAAAAACGCTCTCGTTAAACTCTTGAAATATAGTTCTTGTCTCAAAGCACCTTATTCTGAATAACAAAGAAGAAAAAAGAACAATGTGTTTTTATTAATTTATTAATAATTTATTATGAGCCTATATGAACATACTTATTCTCTTTCAAATTTTTTTAGTATAGGTCCGTTCTTCACTCTGCGCTATATACTTTTTTCAGGAGGCAGATAATACAACGGCGCCGTTAGGGGATGGGTAAAGGAAGACCAATCTGTTAAAGATTTTATTAGGTAGAATTTTAATTTTTGGGAAGTAAACTTGTAAGTCGAGTTACTGTAAGATTGTCGCTTTGAGAGATATATAGAGATAGATAATGAAGACAACAAAGTAAGTATACGTATTTATCTAGTATTTATTTATATTAAAGATTAAATGCTATGTCAAGCAGACGCACAAAAAACTTTTGTTAAAATTGCTGTTATACAGTGAATTCAGCTTTAAAAAAATCAATTATCTTTTAGTGGAACGTTGAAGACTCCCGACTGTTTATTTTGCTCGAAATTAAAAAGAATGAAATAAAATCACTTTTCTTTTTTTAGTTTTAATTTCACTTGAAATAATAAATTTCACACAGACATGTGTTTTGATTCTTATTTAATTGATGTACAATGTGTAATTATTTAACGGTTATAATAATTACAACCCGTGTATAGTTGAGTTTGGTTCATATTTCACCAGCCCTTTAGATACTTGTGTGCACTTTTATCATCTTCTCTCAAAACATCAGACGCAGGATTCTGATTAATGTTTTTATAAATCATATGACAGTTAATAATTTCAACCCGTTTATAAGAAGTTTAGTTCGGTTGATTTCACCAGCTATTTACATGTGTAGACAATGGTATACACTTTTATCATCTTCTCTTCAAACGCCAGACGCAGGATTCTGATTAATGTTTTTATGGATTAAATCTTCTAATTAAAATATAAACCTATCTACTGAAATAACTTAAAACGTGAATTCAATATTGTATATTCCTCCCGTCAAACAAAAGAGATGTGTGTATGAACTATGCTCACGCAAGACAGAGAAATTCGCTTTTTGACAGCTTGTTGATAATCAGGAGAGTGGTATTACATGTACCAACTTGAACAAAACACGTCACTTTCATCTCCGAGTGGGTTGTTTTGAATATTTTATATTAATGTATAGGAAAATAGTTGAACTTATAATTACAACAATCTTTGAATACGGAAGAAGGAAGAATCATATATTATTACATATGTACGGTGTACCACTTTCCAGAAAATCTATTTTAATTGACTCCAGGAAATAACATTTTTAAATTCAAAATGGAAGGATATGATTACAGTCTGTTTAAATCCAGAGTTTCTAGAATTAGTATATAATCAAATCAAAATCTCACAACAGAGATAAGACTACGTATTGATACTATCTTTATATTTGTATAAACTACTTTTATGACTACATATTATATGGACATTGTTAATATGTTTTGACATACTGATATACATTTGCCCGGCTGTTACAAGTTCATGTACGTGTATGTAGAACTTTCTTTTAGGCATTTCTATCTAATATCTGTAATCTTGTATACCCTCTGGGCCCAAAATTGGAAATAAACTATTATTATGGTTCCAACTTTAAGACTGCCACCGAGTGTGATGAAACTACAATGTAAGCGTGTATATGTCCGTGTGTTATAATTTTACACGTTGCAATTAAATCTATGGTAAAAACATAACATTTCACGAGGGGGAAGAGGCAAAGTGATGTTGGGGATTTCGCTAATTACATCTTCTTGATAAAAAAATGCATTCTCTGAAGACAATCGCAGTAAATGAAGAGTTAAAGATTGCTGTGAGGAATATAAACACACAACTTTAACCTCTTTGGATCTTCATAACATTTTGGTGTATTTAACCATAATTCTGAAAAATACTTATATCTGAGCTCTACAATTCACTAGAAAATATTTATTATGTTATTAATCAATTACATGTACATGCGTACAACTACACCTGAGAGTTATAAAATATACATATCTATTGATATGTAACTTGACCTTCTTATAAGAGAAGATGTATAGGTCGTGTCTGTTTTCTAATCCTCATTAAAATCATTCAATAAAGTACGTCTAAACCACATCTGAAAACATTCTGTTGTTTAATCAATATAATATCCAGTCAAGAAAATTATAACTATCAACTATTAAAAGTCAACAGAGCCCATGAAAAGGTTTAAATAAATAACTCGATAACTCGGTAATGACTGATAGAATCAAAGAGATATTTTCCTGAAATTAAATCTAATTGATGTGGTCATGTCTGTACTTGTAATTAATGGTGACTGCAATAGAAATATAAGACACTATAACTGTGATTAAACTTTAATCAAAACTAACAATGCCCTGTTTTTGGCAGTCTGAGTAATACCATCAAGATACAAACAACCTAGCTATGTCCCATCCAAGACTCCTGGATACAGTGATCACACAGTCACTCAATCTCGTATTTCTTCTGCATCATGTTGATATATAACAAAGCTTGGACTAGTTCATTTCTGTCTTCCTTTTTAAGGTAGTTCATAGGTTTGCTGTAGGAAAACCAAGGCCTCTGTTCCCCCACTTCATACTGTACAGACCTTGTCACATCCGCAGTCCGAATCTTTTCTAAGGTGTCTTTGTTTACATGAAGTGATGTTATTCTAACCTGAAAAAAAAAACCCATCTTAATGTGACCGAAAGAGCAAAATAAGCGTTACCTGTAGTTTTTGCCTGTCTAACATAATTTAAAAAAATCAAAGGCATTTAGTCACAGTTATTTTGCATCTATTAGAGTTTGTTATCTTTGGGCCAGGTATACCGGTACACTTTTAACAGGTAACTAGGTAGGCCAATGAATTTACTACAGCCAATTTATGTTAGAATTTTGGTTTATTCCCTGTGCAGATATTACTTTTTCTCACCTGTATATTTACAAGTCCTCTCTCCTTTCCTTTTTAAACTTTTATACAAGAAATTGAATTAAATCAAATCAACAGAATTTGGTATGTAGCAACAGTGTTCACATTGATACTAGAATTTTTCATTTTGACCAAATGTGATGTTAATATTTCTCAAATTGAAGGAGGAAGTCCACAGACCTAGTTTTTAATTAATTATGCAGAACAATCTCAGAGTACCAAATGTTGTGTAAAACCATGCAAATATAAGCAAATTAATCATCAGGAAATCATTTACTGAGAACATGGAGGAGAGTTTACAACAATCCAGACAGGATACTGCATTTACAGAAATAACACATTGCGCCTTTTATTTATTTCCACCAAATCACATGCTAGAAATCAAATTCTGTCACATAGATTGAATATTTCCCCATATTCAGATAATTGGGGGGGGGGGGGGGGGGTAGAAATGTAATAAACCTACAAATGTCTTCTCCACTGTCATTCCTAGAATAGCCCTGGAGGTTGCAGATCTGTCCAGATGTACAAGGAGCCCCCCTACATGTGGTGCACAGAAACAGGCTGGACTCTGACAGGAAGTAGACGCTGAGTTGACCGAGGCATTAGATCTAGGTTTCTTGTTTGGAGGAGATTCATCTGTTTCATTCGCAGGTGCTGAATCTTTTGATACCTATGAAATAAAAAAGAATTTAACAGGGAAAACTTCAGTTCATGGAAACAATTTAGTCTACCAAAATCTATCAATCTACAGAATGTTTAAAATATATATCTCTCTCTCTCTCTCTCTCTTATACACAGTTTGTAATAGACACTGATTTAATTTCAATTAAAAAAAAATTAATTTAAAAGAAAACTCAAGGTTTTATCCTAATCTAAAATAATAAATTTACTGCAACCTTGACATTTAAGCACATACCAGGGTCTTTTGTCAGTTCAAGGTTATCATGGGAAACACAAACGTCCATAATACATGCAATTTTACAATCAAACTGAAGTAGCTAAAAATGTAAAAATCAAGTTTTGTAAAAAGGAATACCTGACAGACAATCAGTATTGGTCTGTGTGTTCTAGGGTTGGAGGTTGTACACAGTAGATCAGGGCGTGATCCGACTGTTCTGCCCAGGATCTGGGCTTCTTTTGTACTGACAAGTGGCTGATGCCTAATATACAAACACTGCAAAGTGTTAGAATTCTGTTTGCTATCAACATTGAAATAAAATCTGAAAAAAATTGTCAAATATCTTCAAAGGTAAAAATCATACTGCAAAAGCATAATCATGAAATACGATATACATGTATGCAACAAGCAGGGTATGGTAAACATGGTAATATGGTGATATCAAGGTATCTAGTACATTTGTTAATATTTAATTTGTTATCCATTTTCGAGTGATGTTGCTGATATCAACTTTAAGGAATATAAAATGAGAGAAAGTACAATTTGTAGTTGAAATATTAAAGGCCATTTATTGGTACATCTATAGTCTGTCGGATGTTGGATAGTCTGTCTCAAGTTATTGTTTCCCTCACTTTTTTGGCGAATTTAGTTAAAGAAAATAAACAGATTGAAAGTGCTAAAAGGGGAAAAATCAAAGATATCCTCATTGATACATGATCTGTTTTTATCCATAGAAACTCACAGGAATGAAAACACACTTCTTAATACAGAGATGTACAAAGGGAATTTTTTTTACATATTCAAGGAATATCATAACATTATTCAAGGAGGGGGGGGGGGGGGGGAGGGGGGTAAATACATTAGTCCTGATCAATGTTTATACTAAATTCCAACAATATAGTTTCTGACATTTGAGGGGGAAGGGGAGGGGGTTCATACATGTATGACATGTTGTTAAAAAGAGGGCCCATTCCAAGATGAGAAACAAAATTGTTAAATATACAGCAGAAAACTGAATACTTGTAGTGAAAAAACTTACATAGATGACATCCCAAACATCTGCAAAAATTTGTGAAACAGAAGTTCATACTGCCACTTAAAAGTTTCCCTTTTCTCCTCTACGACATTCAGCACACACCCTAATGTGTATAAAAAGTCATCGAAACTGCTTCGTTCAAACCTACAAAAGAAACAAACATCTACAATACAAAAAACACAACAAAATACTAAAATTAATTAAGAGGAAGCCAAAGTGCTAATCTGCTTACTTGATCAACATTGCACAGGAGTCTGATCAAAGTTCTACCTCTATGCATAATAAAGAGCCAATAACACATACTTTATCAAGATAGGTTTTACATTGACCATCGTTATCAATTGAACCCCTTGATCTTTTCTTGTTTTTCATTAATGATTCGAATTCATTATTCTCTGACCAACAATGGTTAAGCGAAACCCTTGTACATGTAGTTTCATGATGTATGTACATGTAAATAAAACATTAATAGGCGGCAGGCCTTGTTATGAAAAGATGCAACTGTTTAAAGATGTATGTATAATTTATATACATTAATGCAATTGATGAGATTTTCTGCCTATAAAAAAGAGTGAAGGAGCCAGTGAATTTTTCCAATGAGAACCATCAGTGAGTTGGCCTGTGGTCTGTTATCAGATGAGAGACGACTGTAGGTTCCTGATCACAGCTCATCATAAGGGAGTTCAAAATAATAACATAATTTCTTTTTTAAAGAAATTTTTCACATTAAGAAATATGTATCAACAAAGAAAAGAAAACAAGAGTCATTTTTAATGAAGTCTTGTTCTCTATACTGTCAGGAAAGTCAATTTTTATGTCTCCCACCTGTTCACTTCCATATAAAGAAATGGAAGAGCAGATCTCTCTTAAAGTATGATTGGTTTCATGTTTACCAACTTACATCATACATGCGTAAAATACTATATAACTGCTACATGTTATTTAAAAAAAATCGTATAAAAATGGCACTAACGGGGATTTATGTGAATGACCAATGGTATCATGGAAATCATCCGGTTGTAATAGTTTGACCAAGTTTTTGTTGTGTCGCGTCCTCTCCCAAAGTTCCTCTACTGATGCAAAATCCATGTTGCGAAGACATAGAGAAGTTTTTAACACCTTTGTTTCGATATCTTTGAGAACACTTTGCGAAAGCGTGACCAAACTCCATTCTTTGATAATCTGTTGGGGTAAATTTTCGCTGATAACAACACCCAGTTTATCTAACAGAGTCGGTGTCCATCTCGAGGTATGTAAGAGAACGTTCTCATCACTAGAACTTGGCGAATTGCTGTCCTTAGGCTTTTTAAATGACGAGTCACAATGGGAATGTGACAACATCGGGAGCCTCGGGAGGTCGGATCCAATCGTGAAAACTGAAAGTGAAAGTTCTCATTCGGAACACCTCGGCCAATGCCATTGCACATGTCATTCCGCTTCCTAAACAAAACTACCCCAGTCAAACCAACCTAATCTCAGTCAGGCAGTTCGCAAAAATAAACGCACGAGTTTGTTTGGGTTAATTAAGTTATAGACTCATATATATTCAGGCACGTAGCATCGTTTTTTAGACGCAGGGGGGGGGGGGGGAATCCAAAAAAATTTGTGACAGGCAAAAAAGGCAAATTCCCAAAATCATGAAATCCATGGGGGGGGGGGGGGGGGTTATAACTTTTTTTCTGTTCATTTTCTTATTTTCACTTCAATATTTCACCCTGTCTTAAAAACTTTAAAAAAGTGAGGGGGGACTCCTTCTGAATTCACTTCTTTAAATGTAAAATTAATAAAAATCTACCGATGCAAAGTGTCCGTATATTATATCTGTAACTTGGTCCCATTCTTCCTCCGTAAACATGATACATGCAAGGAAATGAAACACCGTCTCGATCAATTAACATGCACTGAGTGGCCGTAGAGTATTTGTTTAATACATGTATAACATATATTTCAATATGGTCAAATCAACTAATTCAGAAATATAAAGCTAATCCACAGAGTCCATATACAGATTTAGTTTTGTCCAAAACATGTCATTGCGAGCGATAATTTCGATCCACTTTTCTAAAGAGTATACGACAATATCCAAAATAACACAAACGCAGATTTATAAAAAAGAAGGAAAAAACCCCCAAAAACAAGGTTCTCCCAAAATTACCGCAAATATGTTTACGTCCAAATTTAATCACCAAACCAAGAAAAGAAGGGAATGTTATGAAAATTAAATTACTCTAACTCTTCATATGTTCCCTAACCAACGAGCTGCAGGTAGAAAGATTCACATTTCTTAAATTGTTGGTACCCGTTACATACTTGCAAGTTCTAATTATAACCGCTATTCCCCACAACCATTAAAATACCGGTTTTTTGTTTGTTTTTTTTTGGGTTTTTTTTTATTGTTTATGTTGATATTATATAAATAGTGCCTGTTTGGGAGGGTAACAGTTGAAATTGACATCCCGAGAAAACCATTGTCAACCGACGCGAAGCGGAGGTTGACAATTGTTTTCGAGGGGTGTCAATTTCAACTGTTATCCTCCCAAACAGGCACTATTTATTTTGTTATACTGAATGTCTTTTTTAAAATTTTTAAGAAAATTCTACTGCTTTTATATAGGAATATCGTGAATTCTACAGCGAACCGTACGCGCATAATTTTCGCGCATGTAACATTTTTTAATGTTACCCGTTGCCAAGTGCGTTGCTAACGCTGAGGGTAATATAGAATATTATTAACTGCGTCTTAACCAATCAGATTTCAGTATTTAACATGAAAGTATAACAACATATTTTATTTTTTTATATTGATATTTTATTGATCCAATAGCAACTATTTTTAGACATTCATTGCATATTATAATTATAAATATCATGACACAAAAATAAAGTTATGTAAAAAAAATCGTAAACAAATACATGGAATTCTAAATCGTATAAGTTGTAAAAAGATAATTTCAAATGCGTTAAAAATGTAACGAACATATAATTATGACATTGATTGAGAAGTAAGGAAAGTTTATTTTGTTCATTAGAAATCAGGTGCATATAAACAGCAAAGAAAATATCAAATCAGTTTTACAATTGCAAATTAGATATTTACATTGATTATTTACAAGCATTTAAAATATTAGTGGCATCAGAGTGTCCTGTCAGCTGTCACAGAACTGCTTTACTTTGAAATTAAATGCTCGATTTTATGGGTTTTATTACAGATACGGAAGATTTAATTGAATATATTATGTTTTCAGTGCAAAGTGTAATAGTACTCCAAAGTACTTTATTCTTTCACAAACTTTTTAAATAAATTATTTTTACTCTGAATAGGCCTAGTCAGTTTAATTTTTTCCACTTAGACTGCCAAACAGTCCCATTATGATAAAGGTTAATAAAGTTCCGAAATTAAATTTCTTTTGACACAATTGAAATATTTCCTTTCATCAAAAACACAAAAATCATTTCCAGCTATTGCTATAGGGAAAACAACACCTCCTTGCACAATGACATTATTTACAAACTTCCGCAAATTAATTTTGCCCTTTTTCACATTTCTAACATAAAATTTGACTTTTGCATTGTTGTGTCACTTTGGTTATATAGTTTGTGTGGCTAATGATACAAATCAAATTAATGAAAATTTATTCAACTTTTCATGAAACCGATGTGTTCTGTAAATATCCGACAACATTTTTATAAGATCCCAATTATCTAATTATCTGTTTTGAAATGTCATATAGGTAAACAGGTTGTACAACATTTTAAAATCGCCTGCTCTAACGTAATAAAAAAAAATATTAAAAGATATTATCATTTACTCACTTTACTTAATGGATAGAAAATTAAAGAACACTGTAAAAGTCACGAAAACTATTTTAAAATCAGTTAGGGACTCATTTCCTCTAATCTTTCATAACTGTTTCTGTGTGTCGATGGAACTCTCTCTCTCTCTCTCTCTCTCTCTCTCTCTCTCTCTCTCTTTCTTTCTCTCTCTCTCTCTCTCTCTCTCTCTCTCTCTCTCTCTCTCTCTCTCTCTCTCTCTCTCTCTCTCTCTCTCTCTCTCCTTGGAAATCTACTTTAGCGAATCATAAACATGTTGAGAATCTCGACAGGACTTTTTCTTTTCAACTTTAAACGCTAAGGAGTCGACATAGTCGTTTTCCATGGTGTTGACCAGAGGATCCTGCACGTCCCCATCCTTCTCCTTGTCAACAGCATCAACGGTTTCCCCACCCAGATTGTCATATAAGTGTTTGACTGTTTCGACCGAGTGATCAGACTTCAACGTTTTCAGATTTTCAAATGTTTTGTTAACAGACTCTGACCCTTGTTCAGTTTTTCTAGATCCTTCGTCAGCATCCCCATTTTGTCCTCGCGACTTGTTAATGTTAGACAAGGAAAAGTACTTGTTTGTTTCGTTGGAGCAACCGGACTTAGGAGCTACTGTAACAGTAGTTTTTAATGTTTCGTCAACAGATTCCGAACCTTTTTCATTTTTCTCATTGTCAACATCCCCATTTAGCTCATCCAAGTCATACAAGTTATCGTTCGTGGCCCCAAGGTGACGGAAGGTCAACAATTCTTCAACATGTTTTACTTCTTTTTTCCTTCTCCTGACGACGTACTTCCGCCACATGTACCTGCAGACAATGGCGGCCAGGAAGACAATTAGTACCACCACCATACTGATTAGGACAGGTGTAATCTTTACACCCGGGGACCGCTTCAGATCTAGACTTTTTCCATTGGATCCCGGTTCTTGATCAGATTTATCAGAGATTCCTTAAAATAAATTAAGACAGAAACGAAAAATAAAATGACTTTTATCATATGGCACATTAATAATTCTCCTGCTGTTTTCAGCGTTACATGATAAAAAAAACTTCTGACAAAAATTACATAAATAAGGAAATGGACACAAAAGAAAATACTCTCTCTCTCTCTCTCTCTCTCTCTCTCTCTCTCTCAAATACATGATCGTATTTAAATAAAGAGTTATAATTAATCAGACAATACATACATGCAGTTATATTTATCTATACATCATTTGAGAAGACTCAACAAATTGTCCATGCATCAGATCTACCTTTACATTTTAAAAATAATTTTTTTAGCCATGAAGTATATCTATTTATTTTAAAAGTAAAATAATATCTAAATTTTTTTGGCTAAAATTATTTTTCTGTATCTTTATAAATATCCCTTTGTCTCAAGGAGATTAATAAAGTCTCAAAAAGGACCAACGCGACCCAGCCTCCTTCGACTACTTAATACACACCAGTCATTGTGTTACATGAAGTCCTCTGTCTATCACCGGGACATCCTGTCGATACATTGCAGACTTCTTTAGAACAGTTACATTCTGACTGGCAGTAGCATCCGTAACTCGGAAAACGGCATTTCATGGAGCAGTTTTTTCCAGTGTAACCGAGGGGACATTCTAAAGGGACATAAACTTATAGAAATTGAAAACTGATCATTTCAAAATAATTTTACCTTAATGAGTTTCCTAGTTCTATCATAATCTGTAATTTTCTAAATAAGTACAGATACTAGTATTGTATATATTTATCAGAGAATAACCGATGAAAATGACATAAAATGTATCTGGGAAAAAAAATAAAAAATTTCCTCTTTAAAATTTTACAATTTTCATAAGAATAAAATTGACATAATAGAGGGAATAATCAAAGATTTCATTGGGTTACACAAAGGGGACATTAATACATTTGAATGAAGTCATGGTACTCAATATACGAATTCATAATATGGCTTTATATATTTCCCCTTTCCGTTTTACTGTTATTAATAGTAGAAAAACACAAACAAAACTAACCAAAAAAGTAAAAAAAAAAAAAAATAACAACAAATCCCGATGCAAAAAATTGATTATCTATGAAGGCAAAAACTAGGATACCGAAAAGTAATCTACTTGTTTTATTTTATTTGCTTTGATATTTCAAATTTACTTTTTAAGATATTATTTTTTCCCCAACGTGATAAAAGCTGAACAGGAAACCAATTTACCAATAATTTCAATATTTTATAGAGAGTCAAATGTCTATTTTAAAAATTAAGATGTACTCAAATATGTAAAAGAAATTTGTATAAAATGAAAAATATACAGCAAAACTTAATATGTAAAATTCATCTTATATGAAAAAACAACAAGAATTTCTTTCAAAGAAAATCACTTGGAGCTCTTTTAATTGCCGTGGAGTTCATGTTAAACAAAACCTTTGGAAAGCTTGGCTTTTTTCTTTCTTGCTTTATGATAATACATACCTTTGCACCTTTCAGACAGCGAGTCATAAACCAGATCGGAACCACAGCTGCAGTCTTCCCTTTGAGACATGCAAGAAAATTGCTGAATGGCAATTAATGATATCCTTATATGCACAGATTTTTAATGAAACATCTTTTAAATAAGACGGGAATGACCTATTATCATTTCGGAAGTCTAACAATCTTTTTTTTCTCCTGATTTTTAACAATACAATTTGCATGCACAAATATAAAACTCAAAATAAATGTGAAAATAATTAAGTTAAAATGCTGTATGTTATTTAGATACAACTTACGATTGACACAAGCCCTTTATGGTACAGGCATTCATCAAAAGAGTAAGAGGAACCAGGTAAAACACTGAACAGCTCATGTTAAGAATGTTTAAGGAATACACGATACTTATATCTAAGCTACCCTTACTTGTAACAGGGATAGATGAAAACTGTATTTTTATATGTAGCATTGATAGATGAGACCAGTAACATCGACTCCTCGTGTTATATACTTAGCATTGATTCACGTGGTTGGAACTTAAGTTCGCCAACTCCAAACAAGGAACAATGTAATTTAGCGGAACCGAATGATGTTTATTGAAAAGGTTGTATAAAAAAATATTTTAAATAGATAAAAACAGTTTTTGTGTCTCTAGACTAGAAACTAACTGTCTAGTCTAGAGACACAAAAACTGTGTTTATTTTTTTTTTCTAGCCAATAAAGTTCATCTGATAAAATTAAAAAGCTCATGTATTTTTATTTTTCTAACATAGATATTTTCATTATCATTCTAAATAGCTCCGGTTATGAAAAACAAGGGTGTGTTCTCCTTAAGGTTGACTGTATACTAGTATTTGCGTGACTTCTGCTTTGTTAGTATTGATATGAAATCATGTTCATGATGCAATCTTAGGACAAAGAACCGTCTTGAGGGACGCTTTTAAGGTCGACTGGTTGTTTTCGAAAGTATACTAATTAGAAAGGATCCTAAGAATTGTATATGTATTTATTATAAGACTGCCTCTGGCATATTTTAAATCAATGTTTCTCCTTTGAATTTGATTCCTCTGACGGCAAATTGATATACTATTAGTTAAACTTTACAAAACTAGTAAACAGGAGAGAAAGAGAGACAGGAACGCTTTTCATTGCTCTGGTTTAGACAATAAGTGCTACATGAACCTCCCAGGAGTCGATGCCTCCATTGACACTAATTATGTGATTTGTGTCAATATTTATTTTCACTTTATGCCATCTTTTACATACATAATGTATGTTAAAGTTCTGGAGACTGTAAAGCCCATAATTTCTTTCATCATGTACCGCCCTCCTCTGAGAACTTTAGTATTAGCATAGACGTTATCATATCTTTGTCCATTTGTCGTATAGATCTGTGCAGACGTTTGAGAATTATAAAAGAACAAATTTTCCTTTAGCTTGTATTTTCAAATTTGTTATTTACATTTTTCCTCAAATGATAAAGATTATTTGGAAATCAAATGTTTTGTGTTATCCAACTCCTTTAAAGGGACTTGGACACGATTTGAGTTCAAAATTTTATTATTTTTTTATGTATAAACTGGTTATACCTGTGCATTTTGAATGATTGACCAAAATTTGGATGTTTGAAGTCAAGCCTTTAGAGAAATACAGAGGTAAGAATTCTTTGTTATGAAAACAAAGCTCGAGTCTTATATTTGTTTACAAATAATGGTAAGTTATGAATTATCATTTAAATGACTCGTGGCAAACAAGATACACTGATTGAATGTGTTCGTAAATGATATTAACAACAGAGAAAAGCAATATTTGATTGAAACGTATACCAGTATAACCCGTATGTTAACAATTACAAGGCTCGGGATTTGTTTACTAAACTGTGTATCTTGCTTATAACTCAATATTTGACTTTCAAGTTTTGACAAAGCATTAAATATACCCCCTATAAACAAAAAGAATCGAAAAATAAAATTTTAAATGTTAAGCTTAAATCGTGTCCAAGTCCCTTTAAAAGTTTTACGAGCACGCCGTTTAAGAACATTTACATTTATTCTATATTTTACCCTTATCAAGTAATTTTTCACGTACACAAACAATCTGATTTCCCAATACCTTGCGTAATTCTATGGCATTATCACTTTAAATAGGAATTTAAATTCCTATAGGATTTGAAGAAAGCTCCCATAGGATTTAAAAATCCAATGGGAAATCTTGGAAATACTTTTCTCTCATAGAAAATATCATTTCTGTAGGTTTTTATAAAATACTATAGGATTGCCAATAATTCCTGCAGGAAAATAATTTGTTCCGCCGGGTTTTACCATTTTTCTATAGGATGTTAATATTCAAAGGCAAACATCTAACCTGTTAGGTGAGATTAACCAAAAGCAAAAGTGGATATATATTTTCAAGACAATTATCTATCATTAAGTATATATGGATTATACGAAACTACTTATTAACCTCTTGAAAAGTTCCCACCTTGGCAGTGGCATTATGTTGACACGATTAATGTTCTACATGTCTTTGACTGCATGCGTTCTCGCTTCTCGTCACCAGGCATTGGTCGTCAGTAAAGCCACGGTCTTCTTAATTCAATTACAGAATCAGACACTTATGTTCTTATTTTGTGTCTGCATAAATAACACGAATAACGCAATTATAAGCATATGTGGACAAATAAGATTCAATTTATTTGCAATGGAACGTACGTGCCCAAAAGTAAAATATTTCAAGGACGATTAGTCAGAAATAGCTAGATTTTAATACTTCCTCTTGGCAGAGATATCTTTTTTATGCCAAACGATATACATACACGAACGATCATCGCCATAAAGTATGGCATAATATTACCCACAATTTACAAGTAGAATAATCTGTCATTTATCGTAACAATCCTCCCAATCCCTGTTTAAATATTAAGCACTTGTTCATGTATCATGTAACGATATATTTTAAAACTTATCAATCCTTTCGACAATTAACCACTTGTTTTGATGGTTGTTTTTGATTTCAACAGTAATGGCGGTGATGACATTGACTATAGATATGTTTCCTTCTTCGTACATTCTTAGCTGATGATGGGAAAACTGTTTCGACCAACATTCCTTTTGATATTTGATACAATTTCGAATCTAAAACGGTATGAAGACATTTTTGCATAAGCATAAATGAAAATGACATCACACACTGTGTTTACTCTGAAACAACAACCCTTTCTACAGTACAGTAATTTGTAGCTTTAATTTTTATCAATTTAGGCACTTAAGGACCTTGCATACTTTAAAACACTCTATCCAAAGATGTTTATGCAACACTTTTCATTTTCTTAAAATGCCCCTGGTTCAAACGATATTCATTCACTAAATTTCTTCTTTGGAACGTCCCAACCTGTTGTCAGGTTGAAGGAAATGTGAACTAGAATTGAAATGCAAAAAAAAAAAAAATTAAAACAAATCAGAATTTCTCGTTAAAAATCTGTTGCCAATTTTTTTGAGTAAAATGAGATGACATGTCTATGAGGAAAAGTTGGAAAATCCATTTTAATTTTATTTCTTTTAAATAGGCATGTGTTTTTTTTTTTGTAAATGTCCAACAAGTAATGGAAACTTTTGCCTGGCATTAAAGTATAAATCGGTTTCTTCCTCCAATGGCAAAATTAAAGTTTACGATCTCAACAATCGCGCCCATTACATTCGGGAAGAGGCAGATCTAATTCAATTCGGTCACGTGATAAACTCTGATTAAACATCACCATGTGTATTACAGCTACCTTCCACACCTGTATATTTGTGTAACCAATGATCGGCATATTGTTATGTGCAGTTTTGTTGACTCATGTTCACACGCTCGACACTCAACGTTGGGTGTACAAATACTCTGTAAATATTTACTACATGCAAAACACAGCTTTTGTCTTCAATAACTGTGTTTCGTTTCTTACTATTTACTTTGTGTTGTCTATTCTGTCTGTGCAGAGTTTGCTTTACTTAAAACTCTCGGAAAAAGCGGCTCATTTTTTTGTATTTATATTCTATTGTATTTATTTTCTTTCATATTTTTTTGCATGTTTTATTAATATACATGTACATGTATATACATCCTATACATGTACTACCTTTATTTTCGTTTCTGCTACATTTATTTTTGTTCCTATGTCTTGTTTTCCATTATTTTGTATTATATGTTATATACTTTTTGAACATTTTCTCTGTCATGCTAATAACTTTACACACTCTCCTGATTTTGCAATTTATTTAGAAGCAAATATTTCTTTCGATTGCAGCCCGTTTTTTTCATGTTTAGTCTATCACAAGATAGATAATGGGTAACTCAGTCGAGCAGTATCGAGCTGCAATCGGCTTGTTTTATTTTAGATGTAGAGGTGTATCTAAAGTTTATTTATTTCTGAATTCCCCACTTGCAAATTTTCTGTTACTTTTTTATTATCTATGTAACTCATTTAGCCACCTATTGTTAAGCATAATGCAAATTTCCTTGCATATTAATTTTTTTCCCAATTTTTTATGTTTATCCTTTTACTACTGTGCGGAGATATTGAACTTAATCCAGGTCCTTCTATTGTAAATATTCTGAATATTCTACATCTCAATATCCGCAGTATCAGACACAAGTTAAGTCATTTAAACTACTTTATTCACGACTTTGATATACTATGATGTGTATCATTTCTTTTTTTCTTGTAAAAAATACTCTAGAGCGAGAAACAACATGTTTGATCAATTGTTTATGTTAGATTTAGTCAATATTGATACTGATTTACTTTTATATGGCAACAATAACCTTCCTTTACATATCAACAAAAGCATTTTTGCTTCTGTACAAAAGTTTATAGACGAATCCTTGAGATTTAAATAATATTTCTTTGTGTATATCATTATTATATTTTCTTTTGTTCTATATTCATATGCATGACAACCTATTGTTATATTTAAGGAGAGGAACTTGTAAGTTGTTAGAACTTGTTTCTGATCCTTTTGTTAGTCAATAAAATATGTTCAAAACAAATGGAAACTGTAATACTGGAGAGTGTGAGTGACCAAACAATAAAACTTTGCATTACAGATTTACCGACGAACTACAATAGTGTTGTTAAGTCATATCCGTGAAACACGTTTAGATAAAATAATGTTTGGAAAACAAATTTCAATTTGATCCTGAGGTTTTTTTTAAACAAGTACTTTTATTTGCATACTAAACAAAGACAGAAACCAAAAAAAAAACCCCAAAAACCAAACAAACAAACAACAAACAAAAACCGAGAAATTAAAACGACCGCTTTATGTGTGAAGAAAATATACACTGTAACACTTTTGAAGGCTTACAAGCCGTTTATTGTTTAAAAGGCAAATAAGCTTTCTTATGTGTTTGAAATCGTATGATACCCTTGTTTTTTTAGATAACACATAACAAGCACTTATCAAATAATCTAATGTTACAAAGAATTCAAACCAACAAAATTCCCTTTATTAGTAATATCAAAAATAATGTGCAGGTCTATTTTTTCTTTTAAAGACATTATGCAGTTTATTAAACATTACGATTTTTTACAACTATTTTTTTTTAGAATGAAGTCATAGAAAAACATAAATTGATCATGCATTGCTTGACAAAAACAGAAAAAAACAAAAAAGGAGCTTTAGTTAGGAATATAACATTGTGTGCTGTTGCAGAGTCCCTCTACCGACCATACTATTAACCTTCAGTTAAGAAACTATCACTTGTTCATCATTTACATGTACATGAGTTGCTGTTCCGTGCCAAAATCATCAATATGTATCATGTTTGTGTTCTTTACATTTAAACTATGAAGACACGGAAGAAGGAAACAGCATCAAACAAACACGTTCTGTAATCCACAACTTCTTCCGTATGTACAAGTGCTAATTGCAAATAACTTCAAATTAAGTTATTCTGTACTAAAACTATCCACATCAAGTACTGCCTATTTCAATACAATCATATTGTGAGAAATAAATTCGATATTACACATTTTGTTTGATATTCCTGACATTCAGATACATGTGTACATATGTTTTAAGTTCACAGTCGTACCATAGGCAAAATCAATCCTTTCATCAATTATCGAACAGAAAGCCTTGTTCAACATTTAAGGTCAGACGTGACCTATCTTCTACTATTTTCTCTTTATTTCTATCTCCGCAATGTGAAGATTTCCACTGCGTTATGCCAAATTTATATTTTCATGTTACATATTTTTTTTTTCATTTTAATATATGGTTTCAATCGTAAATATATGTTTTGACTTTTAAAAAAAATCATGAATTGTATTTTATATGCAATTAAAAGAAAAATTCAAAATATTCTAACTCCGAAATTAGCGTGGTAATGTACCTTGAGTTTTTGGGCATTCACAGGTTTTAATGCAATAAAGAAGAAATAATCTCTCAAGGAAAATTATATAAAACTGAGGAACGTCGCATCTGTCATTAAAGTGGTACATATGTTACACCGATATACAAATGTGGATGAAAGTGCAACAAAAGTTGTTAACCGTTTTAAAATTCTATATGTATTTTATTATATTAAACAAAATTAAGTTTAAAAAGATTAAAAAAATTGTAAAAGTCCTAGCGAGTTTCAAACTCGTAATATTTTTGCAGATGCTCTAACCAACTACACTACAAGATATAATTTTAAAAATAATGAAAAGAAAATATCTATAGGATCATGCGAATTCCATTGCTTATATCAAAAATAGGTTGGTCACTGTACATGCATTTGATCATAAAATGCTTTCTTTGATGATTCATGTGAGATATAAAAGTGGCGACATTGGAGAACAAATACATAAATTGCAAAAGCGAGTTAATTACGTAATTTTTTTAATGCAATGATGATCACCTTCCTAACCCGAATGAATCATCAAAGAAAGCATTATGTTCTTTATATTCACATCTTACTTTTAACAAATGAATAAATTGATTGTAAAAAGTAAGTAAAAATCACTAAATTACTGTTAACGTACATCATTCCGTTAGCTAAACGAAACAGCCAAATCGTATCCAATGGGAATTTGAGTCTGACATCCTCATGATTATTTCGTGTAGTCCGTGATTTTTCTCGATGCAGGTTTCGACAAATTGATAAACGGGGCATGAAGATTCTAGTCAGGCTGTCCCTATAGAGCTATGAATTAACTAGAAGTTTTCGTTAGAAATAAAGGGAATCATACTCGGTATTTGTAAATATATGGAAACATCCTTTTTCTGCTTAACAATCTTAAAACAACAACCTCGGCAAAGATGTATAGAATGTGGAAAAAGATAATATTCATTAATAATACTTTTAACATATTAATAATTTTTTTCATAGAAAACGATACATTTGTACTTGTATATATTTCTTCTGTACATGTATTATACTTGGAATGATATTATCAAAATTGTTTAACAATAAATTTAAATTAAAAAAAAAAGGAAATAAAAAAAAAACAAAACAAAACACAGGGGTTGGTTCCGGGGAAAACAAACCTTTGCCTGGCATAAAAGTTTAAATTGTAATCAATTAAACGAATAACCTTTTGACACTCCTGGTACAATGTTCCTGGTTTGATTTTGAGAAGCAGGTGGTTTCACTCACGTGACGCTTTGCTATATAAGTCAGGAATTAGTTTGATTTTGTTGAAATCTTTCTATGTTATTGCTAATATATAGACAAGAGTCATGAATTCTCTAAGTTCAGCAGTATCTGTGATTCTTCTTGTGCTGATGACAAAAGTCTGCATAATAAGGGGATCGTGTTCGAAGTGAGTTGTTTTTAAGCAAAAACTACAATGATATGAAAATTTTGATATGTAAACCAACGATGGAATGATATATAATCAATTAAAAAAGAAAAAAGGATAAGAATATAATTTACATCATTCATTTCATAGTTTTGTAGCATTTAGAAAAATTGTTCACTCTAAAGTATTATTTTGCTTTTATATTACAGCCGCCAAACATCAGACTGCTGTAATACTGGATATTTTTATGACTTGGTGTCCAGGAAATGTATGAGTAAGTATCATCAAACACGAATGGCAAAACTGTTGAGTAAATTATTGTGACTAATTTTGTTTGGTCCGTTGAAATTTTTTTTGGGTAAATGTTTAAGAAGTTAAGATAATAAGGCTTGATCAATTTTGAAATTGTACAGGTTACTTTATGTGTGCAAGAATACTTTTTATCATGCTAAAATGAGGCATGGATATTTTAATACTTGTCTATTCTTTTACAAAAATACTATCCGTAGCTAACAATTTATTGTGGGCTTAGTGTCAAACAATTTAAAATCAAACTATTGAACATTGAGCTACATGTATAATGTTTTATGATTCATCCCTGACATCTTTCCCGAGATTTAGAAAGGTGTGAACATTAAGAAATAAAATATTATGAACTACTGTAAGTTAAACCAAAATATAAAAAAAAACCCAAAAACTGTAATCTGCACTCATATATTTTCCAGCATTCTGTTTCAACAATAAGACTGCTTTTGTATGCTTTCCTTCAAATGAGTAACGTCATCGATCAGTATTCTACACAATATTAGATAAATGTGGGTATATATTATGTTGCATTTGTTCATATTTTATGTCTTGTTCTTAAAAACATTTATTTTTAATCTTTAAAGATTGTCCAAACGGTTTCACTGGAGAAAATTGTTCCTTTAAATGTCGTTATCCGAGTTATGGATACCGCTGTCAGTCTGCCTGCACCTGCTCAGAGGAAAACTGCGATGCGTCGACAGGATGTATCTTGAATACTCAAAGGATTCCAAAGAAAAACGGCTTGATTTTAAGTACAAGTGTTTCCAAAAAAATCTTTTATACAAAGAATAAAAATATATATATCAACTATTACCAGTTTCTTTTTTTTAAATTTAACCTGACCATTTTGACAGGTATTATTAGGTAAATATTATTTTTTTTGCGTTATTTTTGGCAAACAAATAAATATAATGAAATATTGTTCTAGTCTCAAAACTGTAAAATCATATTTTCAGAAGAATACAATCATGTATTTTATTGATCAAACAAATGATAATATGTTAGTATTGGTGAATTGATCCACCGTAACAATATAACATTTTAAAAAATATTCGTTTAGATATAACCACATATGGGATGTATCCTCATATTGATTTACAAAGTACATTTGTAGATGCGCTCTCAACGACAGGCGGATCCCTGGTGTATGCATCTGATCAAGAAACGGGATCGGTCTCAGGATCAAAACAAATAAATCTAGAGACAAAGAGATCCCCGGATGTGGTGGCAACACCTGTCCTGGTCACTACCGTTGTGGTACTTCTTGCCGTCTTAGCCGCCATTGTCTCAAGATACACTTGGAGGAAGTACGTTGCCAGGAGAGAAGCAGAGAACAGAGGAGAAAACCCAGTAAAAGACTTTGAAGAGTTTCTAAACAGAAAATCCTGTCATTCAGACGAGACGAAGGAAAATCTGTATGACGAACTGGATGAGAAAAAAATGGATGCTGCAAAGGAAAAGAATGAAAAGGGACCGAAAACTGTGGACAAAACATTGCAAAATGACTACATTGATTCTCTAGCGTTAAAAAAGAGACAATCTGATCGGGAATCAAAACACTTCTATGATCCTCTGAAATAGAGAGAGAGAGAGAGAGAGAGAGAGAGAGAGAGAGAGAGAGAGAGAGAGAACAAGCGATTAGCTATATCATGCTGTTTCAAATCAAATATTCAATATATGTTTGTATATTCTATCCATTGACTATTTACAAAAAGTATCATGTGTCACCCAAGGTCAAGATCAAATAAATGCTGAACAATCAGAATTGGGTTGGGTTAGGGGAGGGGGGGGGGGGTGTTCCCGAGGTTTGAACTACCCCCCCCCCCCCCTTTCATGGGACATCCTAAACGCAATCCTATTAATTTATAAGCAATAATGTTTTCGATGTTCCTGTGGCCGCATGCACATAAACAGAGGAACATGTGCTCCACATCTGATTCTCTTAAGGTAAATGAATTGAAATAAAACTGAGTAAAATGTTATATAGATATACTAAACGAAACTTCAAGTTTTTATAAGAACTACATATGCAAGCGGAATGTGTGCGCACGTGGAAGCATTTGCCGGATGCCTCATATGGACACAACAGTGATCGGCCGAAGCCGATCACAAAAATGCATTGTATGTGTTAAAAAGGCGTTTTAAATTTTTTTTAGTATGGTCTAGTAAAAGAAAAATCGGTGTGAAAGTTAAAAGCAACGCCTCTATTTTTCACCGCAGTATTATACCTAAATATTATTTGAAATTCTTAACTAAACAAATGTTAGATGGCAAGTTTTAGACACTATCTTTATCCTAATATATTTTCATAAAATGCAATTAGATGCATAATGAACGCGCTTAACTTGGGGTGATTACTATGGAGGGTAATCGTGTTCAAAAATCCAGACATGCAAACTTGTTAATCCGAATATGTAATCGTGTTGGTGTGTGAGTCTGAGTATGAATATGTGTAATTCTGATTGTGTAACCTATAGAACTCAGGGATAAACCCTTTAGAGTTAACCCCGCAGGCCTTCCATCCAATTTTTCCTACATATGCTAATTGCAGCTGTTAAATGCTGTTGGTTATTTACATGTAACCTGCCACTATAATACACACTTTCCATCTGTAGTCTCTGCATTTGTATTTCCGTTTTCTGAAATATCATGGCTGACATGTTGCAAATCAACAAATGTAAAGTCTACATGTTTGTCGAATTTTGACATGACCATATATGGAAACAGTGACATCACTGATAGAAAACGGCTATAGCTTGCAGGTAAAGGCATGCCGTAATCGCCGGAATAGGGACGGAATAATAAAAAAAAATATTAGGTAGGCCTATAATCATATTATCTCCGGATAACAACATTTCATAGAAAGTATTATTTATCGGAAAATTAAATTATGATATTGGTGTACAATTTATCAAGAGAATGTATTAAAGATGCGAGAAAAAATTCGATCGGCTTCAGATATCCTATTAGAACTGAAAAAAATACATTTAATGACTTTGTTTAAATAATCGTGTATGAAGATATATACGCATTTTTATTCATAGGCGTCGGAACCGGTGGAGGGGGGGAGGGGGGCTAGGGGGGCTATACCCCCCCCACACACTTTTTTTTTGCCAAGTTGGACCTAACCATTAGGGAAATAGTAACAGGTAGGGTTCAGCCCACCCCCCCACCCCACACTTTTTCCTCGCAACAAACAAAATTGTTCATTAGAAGACTTTAAAGGGAATGAAATATTAATACGTAGTGATATTGAAAATTGGAGTCATAGGAGGTACATACTTAACCACACCACCACGGATTAGGAATTTCATGATTTGGGGGAAAATTGGGCAGGTAAGATTGGAGTTATATGTATAACCCCCCCCCCCCCCCCCCGGATTAGGATTTTCATGATTTTAGGAATTCGTGTCAAGATTTTTTATGATTAGTTTAGCCCCCCCCCCTTTTCAAGTTGCTTCCGACGCCACTGTTATTAGAGTACATGCAACAAATTGTTAAAGTATAGGCCTCGGCTGAATTAAGAAAATATCTCCAAATGCATCCTTATCGCTACCACAAAGTTGTGACAAGACCCCCCCCCCCACCACACACACACACACACCCGCGAAAAATTACACGGAATCGGCCAGCTGAGTTGCAAAGTTATCGATAAGAAAAACAAATTATTTAAAGACATTGGTTTTGAGATTGTGATTAATATGAGACATAAGAAGCGACACCCTCTTTAAGAAAATGAATAAAAATTCCAAAGATAAGGTTAACTGTCGTGAAATTAAAATGTGTATAGATATTTTAAGAAATGTTTCTTTGCATTGTCGGCAATATATAGGGAAAAAAGCCTATCATGAAGGTAAAAATTAGCATTTTTTTTTATTATTTCAAGCAATTATTACGGGATATGAGTATGACGTCCTGAATGTCGGTTCAATACAGACTCACTTTGTGAAGTTGGTTGATAAAAATTTTTTGGAGAACTTTTATAATACAGCTTTACAGCCACTTGTGAACTAGCTAGCTGCAGGTCTGTAGCTCCCGGTCTGAAAAAACTCAGATGGACGACCTGGGAGCTACAGTGCCTCCCATAGTAAACCTTCAATTTACGGCGCACAAAAAATATGCGCTAGTTTTTTTTTTATTATTATTATTGAAGATTGTGTTATTATTTATCTTTCACTTACACAACAAAAAGAAAGTACATTTATAAATACATGTAAAGTAACATAAATTTTTCCGCGAAAAATTACCAAATCTTTGCAGGTCGTTTATTCTAACTAATTCAGAAAAATAACAAGAGTAAAGCTGTAAATGTGACAGCAAACCGGGTTTTCTTTTGTGTGAACAGTATCCATAATCCATTTGTCAATCCTGAATTGATAAATACTACCTATCCAAAGAAATGGAGTACTCTATATGCAATGTTATTGCCCAAAAATGACTAAGTTCAACAGCTGATATTTTTTCATAAATTATCAGAAATCAAAATTCTAGCAATTTGCATACCTCTGATATATGTATAATTGATCTGCAAAAGAACAACTTCCTACCTTGAAAACTGTTCGAGGAGTTATCGGTACAATAAGGGTACCTTTTTGACAGCCACTCGCCCGCCCGCCATTTTTACTATTTCAATAATCGGAAACCCAGTTAAAAATTATCTCTCAAAATTCTTAGAATTCAGAAGCAATGGAGTTACATGGGACCTCACGGTCTTCTAACCCCATGCCGCTCAAAATATAATTACCCCCTTAGGAAATTTCTTGATCCGTCTCATTTCTAGAAAAGAGAACGCATTAACGTATATTCCAGTTTAAATAACATGTCAGATTTTTTTTTTGAGAAATAAGATATTAGGCATTTCCTTTTATAATACCATGAGAATTATATTACGGAAATTAGCGCATTCGTCACATCGGCAACGATTTTTTTTTCTACATGAACCGCTTCTTGTTTGGTCCAGTTTCAATCATACCTCAATTTTTTTTCTAAAAATAATACCGGTATTTTCGATGGAAAAGGTGTCGTTCATTAAAAGCTTATTGCAACATTTTAGCTAAATATTATGTTTATTTTTCGTCCATTCCGGCGGTTACGGCATGCCTTTTCCCGCAGCAAGGCAGTTACCATATAAGGTCATGTCAAAATTCGACAAACTTGTAGACTTTACATTTGTCAATTTGTATCTTTGTATATTACTGAGCCTGAAGTTACAAATGCAGAAACTACGGATTGAAAGTGTGCAAAGTTGAAGGTTTAATTAACTTATGTAAACAATAAAGTTGCAAAATGTGCATCATGCGAAGGAACTGTGTCAAATCTTACACGTGTTTATGCCCGAGTTTTATAGGTTACACGATCAGAATTACACATATTCATACTCAGGCTCACACATCAGCACGATTGCATATTCGGATTTACAAGTTTACATGTCTGGATTTTTGAACACGATTACCCTCCATAGATTACCTATGAATGCCATACATTTTTAGTCTCTCCCCTTATTTTTTTCCCCTCATCTGACCTGAAAAATAAATTTTAAATTACAGTACGTCCTATACTTAATACAATGTGAGTTCAAACCTGAAACACTTTACTCTTTTTTTTTAAATGATATGTGCACATCCTAATAATATGGGTATAGAAATAAGAAAAATGTTTATTTTCTAATTTTTTCGGTTCAAATCATTATAGAGATGAAACACATTCATATAGGCCTATAAGGAAAGGGAGGATATGCATGCATCGACCAGGCTCCACTAAAATGTTGATTTTTTATTCTGAGCCTTTAGAATCCAAAATTAAAATGTCAATGCAAATATTCCTAACAACTTAACAACAACCCTACTTAACGCTTACCAGTACTTGCAGAACTTTGATTTTTGCTAAATAGGTCAAATCTAAAAATAGAGGTCAATGGCTGCCTACCTTACGATACAAAGTGTTTTACTCCCGAAAAAGATCACAACTCAATTATGTATGTGTGGTTTTTTTTTTTTAAACTCCCAGAGTATCAAACTGCATGCTTATAGTTTGTTCAATGCAGGATTACAATGTAGAAAAAGGGCTCAATTTGCAACAAAAGGTGAAGGAAAGGTCATTTTCTAAACCGAAAGTGGGTTTTCCAAAAAAGTTATTGAATGTGTCATGCAGAATGCAAAGACAGCTTCTGTAGAAAAAGTTATTTGAGCAGGTGAGAATTTTTAATTAAGTTTTGTTCTATATCCAAAAAGAGTCTAAAAAAATGCGTGTGTTAATACCGTATATTTTAGCGTGATCATACACGGAAGTCACAATCGACAGTTCATCAATTTTAATGTACACGAACAGTGTGTAAAATTGTGTGAGTATAGTGTAGCCTATACATGTAAAATATTTGCGTTTAACCGAAAGGTATCACAAACTATTATGGCATACTTTGTCTCTCTTGCGCATGTTTTGCAATTTGTTTATTTCATCAAATTTATGTCAACATGCAAAATAAATTTTATATAAATGTATGCTAGATAATATGTCAGCATGCAACATAACATATGGGCGAGTTTGATTGAGTGACTCGAGTTGCCAAAGTTGTTAATAAAACATGTATTTCACGACACTAGTGTTGAACCCGTGTTACACAAGTTTACTCCTACTTTTAGTGAGAGCACAAGAGTTTCAAGATGGCGGAAAACGATGAGCAATTGCGAGTTTGACTTATGAAAATTTGAATTTTGGGTTTATTAAAATTATAGACATCACTCAAAGAGTAGAAATCACTTAAACTTTTATATAACTGATATTTTTCCAGATTTCAAGTAGAAACAAACGGTGAAAATAAATTAAAGCATTTATATAGCTGATGCTGCATTGGTAGAAATACATGTAGTCTACAAGTAAAACGCGACAATGATATCTCTTAGTTTCCTTTTTAATTAATTCTTATAATAGATACTCGTCAAATTTCATTAGTGGTTTGTTCTTGTCTAAAGAGTGATGGGGGTTAGTAATGTTGAATTGTAAACAGGACCAGAACTATGCTTTTGTTACATGGGCATGTTTTATATTATTAGTTTACAATACATGTATTTGACATTTATGGCTATTTTTTCATCAGTTGAAAATGGCCCAGCTGAAGATGGCAGTACAAACATATACGTAGCTGAAGTGACGGGGAACCTAGCTGTACAAAATGGGCAACGAACAAGGAAAACGGAAATCGGAAAACAGAGATACATGTAAATCACAGAGATCGGATAGCAAGTAATATTCCTTATCAATATTGTGTCAATAAATACATACTTATCTAATTAGTCCCCTACCGGTTTTCACCGGAGGGGACTATAGCTTTCCTCTGCTTCCATCTGTCTGTCTGTCTGTCCATCCGTCTGTCTGTCCCACTTCAGTTTTCCACACTTTTTTTCATTATGCATTTAAGGAATAATATGAAAGGAATTTATGCAGTTTTATGCATAGGTCATTTAGGTGACTTCATAGATAAACAGCGAATGAGCAATGTGACTAAGTCAAGATTTAAGTGATAGGCGTCTACTAAACAATGATTTATGAAGATTTGGTTTTTATTCGATACTATTTAAAAGTTGGTTAATATTGGGGGCAGATATTTGACCATACTGCACATGTATAGTCCTTTGCTGAACAGCTTCAAAATGTCAAACTACAGATCAAGTTTACACTTTTGTAGTGTCTGGTTGACATATTTTCGAGAAAATTAAATTTTTATATTCCAATTTTTTAATGTTCGGGCTCGTTATCGGGTTCGCTGTGTATTGAATAAACGAGAAAAGGATGTAGTCAGTAGTAATACAAACCCTTTTATTGTCCATTTATTGTTGCTAACAAATAAGTTCTGTAAAATAGTGTCAAGCATTGTGTTGTAAATTTAATCGACAGTTTTTTTTGTATTACATTACAATCGGGTTCGTTATCGGGTTGGTCTGTTGATTCGGGGTACAGAAGACGGTAGGAAATGATATTCTGCATAACAGTCCATTGTTTTTACAAATTTCTACAAACCGGTAGGGGATGTGTATTGCTTATGCAATACTCTCAGAATGCTTGTTTAATTAGAGTTTATAGATTATCTGGTCATTCTGTTTCAAAAATATAAACATATTGTAAACTTCCAATCTTTGAATTATATTAAAGAAAATAATAAGTTGAATAAAACAATGATTCGGGATTCATTCCTGATTTTAAATGTGTATATCGCTATAAAACTATTTTACAATTCTGATATTACGTAGAATAATACCCAAACAAATTATTACCTATCAAAATTAATAAACTCTCAAATATGTTAATTACTAGTATATAAATATAGTTCATTATAGTTATAGTTCATCCTCTCTCTCTCTCTCTCTCTCTCTCTTTGTTCTACGCACAGCTATATTTTAATTTATATATACATGTATGACATACTGTGGGTTTAAACACAAGTTCTAGGATCATACTAGGTTCTCACAGCTACTCAAAACTTTTGTTATAATATAACGGACCGCGGCCATTGATGACGCACACACTTAGGGTAATATTAACAAATTTTTGATTGAATCAATTTTTTTCTTCAATAATTAGTTCACCTTCTTCCCCACAAAGAAGAACTGTTCAGCAGCAACTCTCTTCACCAGACAGAAGCCGCATCGAGGTACCAGCTTTTTGTCCAAAAAGCAGTGCCTACAGGCAAGCACAGTTCTCTCCAGTTAGCAACACCATCGGGATATCAACATCTTCACCACAAAGTTGCGCCACCGGCCAACCACTCTCTTCACCGCAAAGTTGCGCCACCGGCCAACCACTCTCTTCACCACAAAGTTGCGCCACCGGCCAACCACTTTCTTCACAAAGTTGCGCCACTGGCCAACCACTCTCTTCACCACAAAGCGGTGCTATCAGGTAAGCATGTTTTTCACCAAATTGTACTGTCATAGAGCTATTTATCCGCTTTTTTGACTATTTAATATTAGTCTATCTCCCATCTCCCATTTTCTGGCTGTCATCAATCTAAAATCTGCATGTATTACTTGTAATGGTGTTTTGTATAATTTTGACCTTTTATTAAAATCGCCAATTTTTAATTAAAGAAAAGGATTACGCATTTATCGGTGAATATAGATAAATTAAACAGGAAAGTTCATTTCAAACTTTTTTTTGTACATGTTTAATACAACATTGTTGTGAGTAATAGTCTCGATTAAGGTAATATTATAATCCATAATTTAATTTAACAGGAATTCAGTCAAATGCTTGTATAGTTTACAACAACAGAGTTATTGCTCAAAATTGCTGATTTTTCAAAGGGGTGAAATATCCTACATATAGGAAATATTTGTCATTGTTGTTGGATAAGAAAGTCATGGAAAATTATTGCAATAATGGAAAGTGTCTTAAACATTATCAGTTCTGTGCGTTACTAATTAATCTAAATTTAATTCATTGCAAACACGTAACACGTGTTTCATCAGCCATTGGTTTACGATCACCAGTGACTACTTATACCGACCGATATTATATGTTATATATTTTGTTTTGAAACCTTTAAAAATGTAAACAGAGAGAGAGAGAGAGAGAGAGAGAGAGAGAGAGAGAGAGAGAGAGAGAGAGGGGGGATATGTTCAATTATAGTATCTCTATTCTAATTTTAGGCCACACATTACAATAATATTTCCACCCTCCATGCATATTTATGAATCTAAAGTATTAATTCCAGATATTTGCAGAGCAGTTAGAGTCAGAAAACAACGAATAATTTTATTGCAACACAGTTTAAAACAATTTTGACAATAACATTCTGTTGGAAATTGACAAAACTCCATATCAATAACAAAGTAAAATAATTGAGCGAGAAATAAACGTAATAATAGTGATCGAAAAAAAGACCCAAAATATGGCGTAAAGTGCAGTTATCCTTTTAAATTGCATAATTCTAGTATATCTATAAAGTGATGGTTCAAGGTGACTGAGTGAAAAAAGGAAAATAAATCTACAATGTGAAGAAGGTGTTGTTTAATAATCAGACCTACTTTTAATCATTTACATATTCTTTAAATTGCATGTTTTGAGAAAAGAGACGCTTATGATGTGTGAGGTAAATTAAGCTAAAAATCAAAACGTGTTTCGACAAAATAATCAAGGGGATGTGACATTCCAGTGAAGTGTCTGTCAACGTTTGATTTGTCAAAATGTTATGCATTTGTAAAACAACAATTTTATGAAACAATCATCTTTCTTTATTAATTTTTTTTTTTTAAAAACTTGGCAATTGTCTTAATATGTAAACCTTTGTTGTTTGTTGTTTGTAGTTCGGTTGGATTATTTACCCATCATGATCAGCAAAATAAAAATACTCAGATATCAGCAGATCCTTATGAAGCAACAACTGAGACAGCCAACTTTTGTAAAATTGCACGCCTTATACTTGATGTTTGTAATGCTGCTATGAGGGATCTTTTGCAGTGCAAACTAAGTGGCGGAGAACTGATATTGACTAAAACATTAGCTTTAAACAGGAAAAAAATTGAACATCATCTCTTAGATATTCAGAAAAAAACATTATTTCCTCCGAAAAATGGGCTGGTCAAGTATAGAAAGCTAGATTTTACATTGATGTACTCAATCGTTAGAAATGTTTGTCCTGATAAAATAGAACCAAATAGTACAAACAAATACAAGTGGGGGAAAAAACCAGTACCCGGAGATACCAGCCTTCTTGCTGCAATAGAAAGGATTCGAGCGTGCAGGAATGAGTTTTTTGCACATGCTACAGAAGCGAAGATTTGTGACTCGGAATTTAAAGATTTATGGGCTTCTTTGGAACAAGCTCTTTTTAAAATAGATGACAATTTGGGGTCCGCTTCCTACAGAAAGGAGATGAAAAATATAAGAAAGATGCAAATAGATCCAGAATTAAATAAAAGGCTACAGGAACTAACAGAAAAGGAGGCAATGTTGAATGCTCTGATTGAAAAGGACGGTAATTATTTTTACTTATCAGTGTTATCCCAACATTATTTTAGTATATCTTTTACAGTGAAAAGTATATACAGGCTATTTGGTTAGTGTTAAAAGCAATACACAAGAGCCGCTAACATTGTTTTCATATTTCATAAAAACAAATACTAGTAGAAAAAATGACAAACGTTCTTGGTCTGATATTAAATACGACTGATTTAGAAAGTAATCTATGCTGTAAGAAAATTGATGGACACTATGAATAAAACGACTGATATCGTTTTACAATGGTTGATCCTCAATTAAATGAAAATATCACTTGTATGTGAAGAGTAGGTTTAAAACAATGGCGTTCCTTTCTTGTAGTCAATATAGTTTTAATCTTATCCACTGAAATGTATTTCATATCTATGTGTATCGTAACATGACTTTAGTGAACGACGAAGATAAATAGAAAATGATACAGAATAAAAATTCACATATTTTTTGCATTATTCAAGCCCATAAAAACAAGCATTCTGAGAGTATTGCATTTATAAGCAATACACGTCCCCTACCGGTTTGTGGAAATTGTGAAAACAATGCACTGTTATGCTGAATATCGAACCCGAACATTAAAAAATTGGAATATAAAAAATTAATTTTTTCGAAAATATGTCAACCAGACGCTACAAAAGTGTAAACTTGATCTGTAGTTTGACATTTTGAAGCTGTTCAGCAAATTTCATATTATTCCTCAAACGCATAAAACTGAAGTGGGACAGACAGACGGACAGACGGACGGACTAACGGACGCAGAGGAAAGCTATAGTCCCCTCCGGTGAAAACCGGTAGGGGACTAATAAGATTTATGTATAGTGCATTGTTGTGAGAGATTTGATTCGATCTGACCACATCTGCAATTCAATGGTGATCTTACTTAATTGCAAATGATATATTAAAAGTAGCTACAAATGTAGTAGGTATTGTAAATAAAATGCTTGTTCATATTAAGTTTCGACGGTGCTGTATTGATATCATTGCTATAAAATAATGATACATGAATTAACGAAAACACGCCATTTCAAAGAAGATGGGTAACTAAGGCGTGTAAAACGCCTATATGAGGATAGATAAGATGTGATTAAATTTAAATATCGACAAATCTGATATTTATTTTTTTTGGAAAATTATTGAAAACAATCTATATTTATCATTATATTTATAACCCATAAATATGTTAAATACTCGTAAAAGGTTGATTTAACTGGCGTATGCGTGTCAAAACCACCAAATAGTTCAATTTTAGAACTTCGATGCCTTTTCTTTCATAGAGTAGGTCTGAGCTCCATACTTTTGTCATAGTCTATATATTAAGGTTTAGAGGAAATCAATCCGATTTCAATCAACAAAAAAGTGGAGAGATGACCCACTATACTTTAAAAATATCATTTTGTATCCCAACAATTAAACGTTTTAGAAAAATAATAGAAGTCTGTAAATTCGTTGTCGAAGTCACATATAGCATTTAAACAATTAATTTGACTGAAATGGCTCAATGGTTATAGCGCCAGACATTAGGTAACATTACTGAGGTAGGCTTTTAGATTGTGGGTTCGATACCACCAAAACGTTAGAATTTACTTTTTTCTTACCATTTGTTAAAATATTCAAAACTGAATATAATTAGAAATTGTCCTTCTTTAACATAATAAAGTATATTTAGTTGGAAAAAATTAAATTTGAAATTATATTTTACGAGAAAATCAAAAGGGCATTTGCACTATCTTATTCCTCCATCTTCTTTCTTTAGATATTGTTTCCTTATGCATTCACATTTAGAAAAAATTGTGATAATGTACTATTTCAAACGGTTTATCGCGCTTCTGTTTTTTACAGTTGAGACGGATCAGAAATTAGAAGAACTGATGAGCATGCGAGAAAAATTTGACTTTGGTAAAACACTTTTCTGTATACGAGACAATGTGATGATCTAATGTTCGTGTTCGTATCATCTTTGGTCATTCATGTATATATATATATATATATATATATATATATATATATATATATATATAGGAATAGAATTTTTTCAAAAAAAATGAAAGACAACACAGTGATATATATATATATATATATATATATATATATATATATATATATATATATATATATATATATATATATATATATATATATATAAACTATTTTGTAGGATCCAAAAGAGTTTTGACTACAAAGGATGCGAATATCGGTAAAAAAAACCAGTTGTTATAGAACGCATAAAGTTATTTTGATTGACACATTGCCATAAAACAGCTAAATGTTATTAATAACATGCAAAAAATTAATTTCATCAAATTATTTTTACATTTATTATCAACTACTGTTTGCGTTTGCTTAATAGACATTATTTGAATTTCTTTTTGCAGGTCAAACTGAAGTTTTTTTGGCAAAATTTATCAAACAAAATGAGTTTTATGTGAAAACAAAAGTATTAGAGAAAGTGGAACAAATATTGAAGCAACGTAAATGTGTCTTCTTAGTTGGAAAAGAAGGAACTGGCAAGACAGCAACGGCAGTACATTTAATGTTTGAACATATTCAACAAAAAAACTGTTTCGTGCGCAAACTACATGCACCGCAAGATTTCAGTATTTATGTTGATCCTACAAAAAACCACTTGATTTTCATCGACGACATCTTTGATTGTAGTGAGCATACACTGCAAGATTGGTGGAACATGTTTCGATTCATAAAAGATTCAGTTTTACCAGGCGTTGATTCGTCGTCTAAAAATATTCATGATGACGACGAATGTGATTCAAAAGTACAAATTGTAATGACAAGTAGACCTCATAAACTGAAGTATGCCGTTCAGAAAATGAAATACAATCATAATTTACTGCAAAATTGCACCGTAGATATTGATTCTGATGATTTAGAATTAAATCATTTTGAGAAGAAACAAATTTTGCAGAAAAAGATGAAGTTTGCTAACTCTAGATCTGTTGATCAGACAGAAGAAATAATTTTTTCTGAAGAACAATGGACACAAATTTTTTCATCCTCTCCTCCTTTTGGATTTCCGTTATGTGCCCATCTATTTGCATGCGATCCCACATGTAGGGAAGTTGGAACAAATTTTTTTTCGAATCCTGAAAGTCATTTGCTCTCTGAAGTGAAGAACACTATTAAGGCTGATGTCACAAGACGCACTGAAGTACTTTTTGTTTCGATATTGGTACAGCAGATTCAGAATGAATCTTTTGATTACAGAAACTCTGAAAAATGTTGGACAGTTCTTGCAGAATTGCAGATTACTAAGGAATTACAGCTGAGAAGAGGTGATGTGGACCACATTGAAACAGTGGTTTATGATCATCAAGATAAATTTGTAAAAGAATTCGAAGAAAACAGATTGCAATTTTCTCATCCTAGTGTGCAAGATGCTGTTCAAAACTATTTCTTTGAAAGCTACCCGAAGAAAGCTATTGAAATATTGCCAATGAGCATTTTGTATCAGAAAATGCACAAAGAATATTTTCTTTCTTTGGCACAGGAATTGCAGACATATTTTATGAAACGTCTTCGACTGGAAATTAAGAAAGGAAACATGTGTGAAGTATGTGAATTCGAACAGCTAAATGACATTTATGTTTCAAATGCGTTCTTGAGAGAGGCCATAATTGATGTTGATGGGTTGAAAGATCTTTTAGCGACAAAGAATGATGATGGATTACCTTTTATATACTTGTTCACTCTCGGAGCTTGTAATGAAACAGTCATGGCTCTGTTAAGACACGACACTATGAAGCTTGCTTGCCCAGAAATAGAGGAGCTCTATGAGCAGCATTTTTATTCCTTATTAGCATCTTGTATGCTCACAGAAAAACTGGAAATAATGGAATATATTTTACAAATCTACTCAAATAGAAATATTCAGAATAATTGCTACAACGGTTTATCTCCTCTCCTTGTAGCTGTGAATAACAAAAATGAGAGTGCAATTCAACTTTTATTGAAGAATGAAACAATTTCTCTTAATGCCACGTGGAAAGGGTGGTCTTTTCTACATGCCTGTGCCATTTACAATGAGTTTCAGATTTGTTCCACGGATATGCTCGAGACCGTTTTAGCTTTTGAACGTAAGACACCTTCAGGAATGGAAAATAAATACAGAAGGATTACGTCAATTGAACAATCCGTCTTCGAAAAAATCGTTGACAAAGTTCATAGTTCAGCTGTCAAACATGGATCACACAAGCATCTCCTATTATGTCTTGTCGAAATTTCCGAATTAGAAATAACAGACGAATTGATAAAGGCGTTTTGTTCTTTAGCTGATGTTAAAGTAGGTATGGATTTACACCCGATAAATTTTGTAAATGAAATGGGAGAATCTGTTCTTCACCTATTATTAAAATACCGATGGCATAATCACGGAGAATTAACAATAAGTAATGATGACGAAGACGGCCGTTCTGAAAATGAAATAAGTGATGTTTCATTTGAGAGTAAAGATGGCTCCTGCCATTTGCCAGAAGAATCACGGGTACCTTATGAGGCGGAAAACTTTTGTGTGTATAGAAATATAGAAGACAAAAATAAACATCTGCAGACAATAGGGAGATTATGCGTGAACAAAGCAAACGTTAATATGAAAAATAAAAGGGGAGAGACGCCACTCATGATTGAACTAAACAAGTCGAAACCATCAATTGAAGTTCTTAGGAGCCTGTTGTTTTATGGTGCAAATCCGAATGATCATGATATTCATGGTCAGACTTGTTTTCACAAACTGTTGTTACAAAACTGTGACAGTAATATAAATGTTCGTGATTTTCTCGCCATTTTAGTTCAGCATGGATTGGATGTTAACAAACAAGATAGTCGGGGCAATAGTCCTATTTTCCTTGAATTGAAAAGACAAAACCCAAGGACTGAAATTCTACGATTCTTGATAAATGATGGTGTCAATATGAGACTACTAGATTCAAATGGCAAAACTCCACTTCATGTAGCAATGCAAAGGCCAGACTATGATGACACGACCAATAACGAAATCGTTGAAATTCTTCTTTTCTCAAAAGGTTTAAGCGTTCTTGTTCGCGATGGAAATAATGAGTCTGCGTTTAGTATTGCTATATCATATGTAAAACGCAACAGCAAAATATTGACACAAATCGCTCTTCACGAGTCTTGCGAATTTCCTCTCCATGAATGCATCAAAGAGCAAGTTTCTGAGGATGTAAAAATTCAAGCTCTTCAGTTTTTCCTGTCAAATGAAGCTGAAAAGCTTAACAAACATGCGCTTAACAAAGAGAAAGAAACACTGTTAATAACCGCGGCAAAGACTTGTCCTGAAATGGTAAATCTGTTTCAGTTTTTACTCTCTCAAGATATCAATATTAATGCAAGAGATATCTATCAAAACACTGCCCTTGATTACTTAATCGAATCCAGCAATGAGTTTGAGTTTAAAAGACGAAAAGCAACAATAATTTGTCTTTTGGCTAAAATGTCAGACGTTAATGAAAAAAGTGAAAAAGAGAAACCACAGTCTTCGTTGTGGACAGTTATGCAGTTTTTGATGAGCAAATCTTACCTAAGGCAGACTGACCCGCTTGTGGCTACCTTTGACACAAGTGAGCAGATACGCAAGGAATCTTCTACAAATGTTTCGGTGAGTCAAAAGTTGAAACAAACTAAGGATGTATTTGTGGATACAGAAATTATTCTGAAGATTCTTGAAACAAGCACGGCGGATCTTAATAGCTATGTTGGGGAAAAGGGGCGGACATATCTTCATTACTGCTCGACTACCTGTTTTGATAGTGAACACATGCCAGCTATATGTGCACGCCTTATTGAACTTGGTGTGGATGTTAATAAGAAGGACAATGATGGATTAACTTGCCTCGACGTGGCATTTAAGCACACAGGAAAACAAAATTTTCACGCTGTTGTGTATTTACTGAACAGAATCAATCTACAGGAGTTGGACATAGATAAATCCTTACAGTACTTAGCAGATGGGAACAATTTGTATGGCGATATAGTCAAATATTTTATAGAGAATATTTTTGAACAAAGGAAACCGACTAAAAACTGTTTGCACTATTTGGCTGCGATCAATTATAATCCAGATCCAAAATACCTAAATAAAACTGAACGCGAAGAGTTGTTTATCCAACTACAAAGGTATTTCCCCGTAGACGAGGAAAATGCCGATCAAAGAATCCCTTTACATGTTGCAATAGAAGTAAACTCGAACGTCTCATGTGTGTTGAACTTTTTGAGAATAAGCGCATCATGTATTAATAAAGCTGATTGTGATGAGAACACAGCTCTTCATCTAGTACTAAAATCTGACAGAGAAGACAGTGCTGTGTGTACCATAGTAAAGCAGATGCTACAATATCAGGCTGATGTAAATGCACAAAATGAATTGCGTAGAACTCCACTTATGGTAGCTGTAATGTGCTTAAAAGATCGATCAACCACGATATCGGAGATTTTGAAAATGAAGCCTGATCTGAACTTGAAAGACCGATCCGGTTTATCAATTGTTCATCATTGCATTGAAGCACCGAAAGATGATTTCACAGCTTGCGCTCTCCTATCTATTTTTTTAGAAAGTAGACTAAGTATATCTTTGACATCTAAGACTAATAGAAAAGATACTGCTTTAAACTTGGCATCGAAAACCAAATGTTACAGTCGCATATTATGCATCTTAAAATTGCTTCAGACGAAATCATGCACGGCGGCGACCGTTGATAATGGAGGACGAAGTCCATTATATAATAGTGTGACTAACTTACTAGGAATGAATCCTTTGGTAGTTTTAGAACGACTCATCCGATCTTTCATATTTTTGATCCATGGAGATGATCCTCATTTTCAAACAAACAAAAATGACACGGTGTTTGATGCATGTACGAAGTCCCAATATCGTTACCTCGTTGACCTTCTCGAAACTGATATAAACTGATAAAGACGCAGTTTACAGCATATTTCAACAGGCATTGATTGATGTATCACGACAAGTATTTGAAAAAAATCCCTTCAAAATCGACGATGTCTTTCAATGGTATGATTTGCCCATCGAAGAGAGAATGCAAACCGTGATTTCAGACTCAGTAACTTATTTATCGCATTGTAATCTTGACCGACTAAAAAACGAGGGACCATTGGAAGATTATGATAATCAATCAAGTGCTCTCGATTATGAGCATTGATTGAAATCATATGAATGTTAAATGAACAAACCTTCATATGTGTTAACGTGTATATATAAGAAAGTTTGATGTCTATTTTATAACCATTTTAGGTGAGAGTATGTATGGGGTTTTTTTTTATGTATACACATGTACTAGTATTTTGTCATTTTCATTGAAAATTGTATAATCATGGTTGATTTTTTTGTCAAAGGCCAAATGATTCAATAGAAAAAGAATTTAATTGTAAATTTTTATTATTCTTCGATCTTTGTCTATTAAATATCTTCACTTTAGGCAGCTTTTTTTAATTTCGAAATATATTACTAATATGTCTTTTGATTTAAATAATTTTAACGTATTGTGCATGTTTACGATTCTCGAAATAAAATACAATGAATATTTATCCAGATCCAAAATTCATCTGACAATGATTAGGTATTAATTGCCATACAGTGAAAACTGACTACTCCGCTGGACTGAGGCGAATTTTGTGTGAATATTGGATATGATAGTAGAAAATTATACAATGCAAATAAAAACAACGATCGGAACTCACAGAGGTTAGAATCGAACTAGACAGCGTTCACTGTATTCTGAAGTTTGAGATTAAATTAAAACATGCAATGTAGGCTCCATAATTTACCGCAAATTCAATAATTTAAACATGAACATATATTTATACATATATGTTCTATGCAACTTTTTCCTCCTTCAACATATCTGGCAGTGATTATACATGATCCAACTAATTCCTTGAATTTTAACCGCCTTCCAACACAATATTTCGCCATGCAATGAGAACACAGACTGAGGCCCGACTCCTAGATACTTAAAGAAACCTTCCATTTATGAAAAAATTGGTTATGTGCACTGTAGAGTACTAATCGACAATATTTATATTTTCAACTGTCTTTGTTATGATAACATTACGAATCAATTTTGAAGCCTTTAGCCCAATAATTTAATAAAAGATGAGCGACACAATATGGGCGTGTCTTATAGCATATTTATGCGCCACTTAGTAATACATTCATGTAGTATGGGGTGATTGTTTCGGTCGGAGCGTGGTCAAGTTTGACCCTCAGACTGAAATGTCACACTTTCATTGGATTAAACATGGCACGTGATTGCCTCATATATCTCTATGTAGGTTCTTTGAGGATTATATTAGGCAATATGGCCGTCATTGACAGCCGCCTTACCTACTCATCTCGATATATCATATTATTTAACACAGAAATTGTGTTCAGTAAGTCCTTAAAATATTTAGAGTAGTTGCCCTTTGGAATTATTTTTAAATTAGAGTAGTTGCCCTTTGAATATTGACGTCACATTGTTATCTTGATGATAATTAGTTTTCAGCGCCGAATACTATTTAGTTTTCGTGAACTTGTGACTTGTACTAATGTTACAAATCTGATAAAAAAATATGTTATTTATTATCAAAATATACAATCTGGTATAATAGTCTGTCCTCCATAATTCTACTACTTCCTACTTTTATTGTATATATTTTATATTAATGCTCATTTATTTTTTTATTTACTACCTATCTATTCATTTAAAATGTACCTCTGACCTTTGAACTGTATATACTCATTATTCTCATGTACCATATCATGGTTTGAGTGAATAAAGTTGAATTCAAAATAAGAATTATTTCTTAGCAGAAAAAATTCATGACCAACTGAAATACGGTTCCTGCAATGTTTGCTACCTCTATGTGCCGCTATAATTAATTAACTGTATACAAAGCACGTTTTTTTTTAATTTTCTCACGCCATAATCTCAAACAACTTGGACTTGACTTTTTAAATCCAAGGCATGAATGTGAACATGCTGCTCTATGAGTATTAACAGAATAATTAGAGATTGTTACAAAGAATTGAGAAATAATTGATCAAATTTTATTAAAACTTCGAGTTTTTCATTTCACTAATGACTTGATTTACGCTTTATAATCTGCGAAGCGGATTATAAAAAAGCGTAAATTGCTCCAACCCAGGTTATACGAGTATAACTTGGGTAGATATTGAGTTCATTCCTTATAATTTAATTTTCTGGAATTTGCTGTACAAATTGAGTCCGTTTTATTTTAAAAATGATATAAATCTGTTCAAAATTCAAACGTAACGTCAAGTGAATTAGTACGTTGGTGCATTGTGACGTGTCTTGTGACGTGCAAACCAGGTTATACAAATTTAACTAATTTTTTCTATCCAATCAAATGCCGCGTTACAACCAGAATTAAATTATAAAAAAATAAATAATAATTTTTTTGATAGTTGGTTGATTGATGTGAAACTCGGACATGTTCAGTAAGTTTTAAGATACAGTCTTGCACCAAAAATAAACATCTATGCGTAGTGGTAAATAAGAGGGGGGAAAGAATGAGGAAGGAGCAGGTCGGATGTTACTGTGTGTTATATAGTGGAACAAATTTTTGAATAAACAAACTTTTGTAAATAAGTTAAAAGTAAACAATATAAATTATAAATATCTTTCTTCATAATCAATATATGGTATCTCAGGATTAAAATCAGAACCCTTTATTCTTTGGTCAAACATTTCACACTTTAGGTAAAAGTCCCTTGCTCAAATAAATAATCCACCTATTTTCCTACAAGATGCCAAGCAGTATAGTAGATTGACTGATTCTTAAAGTAACTCTATAATGCATATATACCCATTACACGACCCCCTTTACTGTAGCTCTATAATGCATACCCATTACATGACCCCCTTTACTGTAACTCTATAATGCATACCCATTACATGACCCCCTTTAAACATAAGCAGAAAGGCACAGTGGTCAAAAATAATAAATAAAAAATAAAAAATAAAAATAGTTAGAGGAGTTCATGGCTTATTTTTAAAACGTTCTCAGTTTGTGCGCTAGATATCGATGTCCAGAAGGAAAGGAGACTGCTGATACTTAGTGGTAGGAAAGCCTTTCAATAATCAAAGTTCATTATATCACGAACAGAGCCCCAGCTAACACCTGAATATGGGGTAATGATTTTCACGAATTTGTAGAGGAGTCTTTGTTCATTCTCACACTGTACCTAGTTTGTCTTCTAAATGTCAGGCAGTAGCTAAGATTTTTCAATGATTGATACATTTTCACGTATATATAAATATTAGCATTCCTTCCTTATACATGCACCAGAACTCTTTAACCAGGGGTCATGAACGTCTTATAGTAGGCCAAGAGTATTTTTAAAGTTATTTATAGTCATTCATTTATGATTACTGGAGCCTCATCATAGCACAAAAACCCTGCCTTTGAGACCATAAAATAAATATTTTCAGAAGCTTTTTTTTTTATTTGCCGAATGCCCAGTAGTTCAGAAAAAACAATTAAGTATGTGTAATTTGGGGAAGTATCTCCATCTAGCTTTCAATATTCATGGTAATTAAGAAAAATTCTCTGGTTTTTTCGCCTGTTAGTAAAATTTCATTTTATACTTTACATGTACAGGTACATGTACCATGCCATTATTTCAATATTGCTATTAATTATATGTAATAACCTATGCCATAAGATGTATGTCTTGTGCAAATAAAGAATGAAAAAGTATTGCATATTTAAACTATCACATATTCAATTGTTATCGTTCATTATAGCTCCTGGTGGGAGGAGAAGAATTTCACATTATCAAAACGGTCTCTTCCTTCTACAGATGTTTAATGCCAAATCGGTCATGAAGGCAGTTCTTAGAGGAGCTGTAACTTTTCTTATGTAAATGCTCAGCTCATGACATAAACAGGTAGCGATAGGTTTTTTAGTGACTTTGTTGACTTGAAAGCCCCTGCATAAGTTTTTACATGTGCTCTAGGAAAACTCAAATTAGCAAATAGACAGACATGATGGTTACAATAAGCCTTTAAATTCATTTTTTTAAGTGGAATAGGAAGAAGGGGCATTCATTGACTGATACGTTGCCAAATCTTTTCAAACAACATCAGGGTTCATCTTTCAAATTTACACATATGTTAAACATGTTTAATGGTGAGTGTTTGTATATGTTATACAAATTGATAATGGACATGTCATGATGATAAAATATTTTTTTAAATACTCATTTAAAATCTACAACCATGAAATATAAAAATCTACATCAAACATTGGGTTCAATAACACAATACACATGGAAAAACATCATAAACAACAATCTTGTAAAATCAAAATATGAAATATTGTACATTAAAAGATAATTTAAAAATTCACATACATGTATTTATGTATAAAGGTCTATGCAAAATTTATCTCAAATTTACAACCTCACAAAAATAGGAATGTAGCAAGTAGCATACAATCTGTAGGTACCTACAACACACATGTTGATATGTACTTATAGAAAACGATATGTATAAAGGAATGAAAAAAATGATGATATGTTTTAGTGGAATGGCACAGCCCAGACAACAGTGTCCAAAGAGTTTTCATAGCCTGTAGTAAGTTGTTAGCACTTTGACCAGCAGGAGGCCGAATGTGATGACCAGGGGGCTGTGTATCACAGGGCTGCCACCATTACATTTGTTGCTTTTACAGAAGCAGTAATTGACCGCCCTCTGGTAGAGGGTGATATGCTTCTTACAACCGATGTAGTCCGTAACAGGCTCTGCAACTGTACAAAACAAGGCATGGTTGGAAATACATGTACACACTTAACCAAATTACTAGGCAAACAAAAATGCATTGTTAAGGTGGCTCACTAGACCTTTAGTTTCTCCAATCAGCAGAAATTTAGTTGATTATGATAGATAGCTTCATGAATATGAAGTATATATGCCAAAGGGCAAAAATATGTGCAATTTTGAATGAAAAATTATTTTTTCAAAAATTAAATTCAGTGAACATGAACAAAAGGGGCAGGAGGATTCGAACTCATGACCTGTGGTTCACAAGACCGATACTTTAACCTCTAAGCTATGATGATATACAACCGAATTAATTCATACAGTTTAACAAATATCTAAATTGCCATCTTGTGACATAGTGTCGTAAAAAGTATAGGTCTAGGTGTAGTTGGGAAACTTAATATAAATTCAAATTTTAAATTTAAATCAGTATGTTTGAAATGATATACAATGAAATATGTGTTTCTTTTTTTCATGGAAATAACTAAATAACATCACAATCAAAGCTCAGTGTTACCTCTTGTGAAAGTGTTCATAATGAACAATAAGAAATGTCCCTCATAGGATATGAACAATAAGGGTTTAGTCTTTTTGACATACAATGTATTTAAGATACCAGCAGATACCACGCATTTATGAGGAATCATGTTTATTGTCATTTTTTATCTTTGACATTTAAATTGTTAACAAACCTGTTCCAAGAGTTTGTAAGACTTGGTAATACTGTATCTGTGAATAACACTTTCTTTGGGCAACTTGGTACTCTAGAGAAAAAAATCAATTGTAAAAACTATACATTAAACTTTATAAATAATAAAAATTCAAATAAGTTGCCATACTATACATTAAACTTCATAAATAACAAAAATTTCAAATACCGGGTAAGTTGCCGTTCAATCATATAAATTAAAAACCCATAAACTTTTACTCTGAATGCATTTGATTCAAAATATGTATGCCTGATAAATCGTCTAAATCTGAGCTGAACATTGAATGACTAGCATTCAAATGCATATAATAGGCCTCATCAATTTAATTTCTTGTTTGTCTGACGAAAAAAAAGTGCCAGCAGTGTTGCATGTATCGACAAACAAACAAAATCTACATCCAAGTTAACTGGTTGGCTGATCATAAAATAAATGGAGCTTTGGAGGAAAACATATTCTTTTGGAAGGGATTAAGTTTCTAATATTAACCTTTTAAAAAAACATATTTTGACATCATTATACTTGACATACCATCATCCCACTCCTTGGAACACACATGACACCCAGATTTAGTGCCCACCCCCGTGTCCTCGGGTTTGAACGGCTCCACGTTGCAGTAATCACAGGAGTAACAGGTCAGACCGTTCTGTTCCGTGTCGTAATCGTTGCCACTGCCCGGCCCCACGCCGCCGGGAATCACTATCTGCTCGTCCCAGTTGTTCTGGAACTCGTTGAAAGAGCCATCATTCCAACCATTAAACAGAAAAAACATTTTTGAGTAAAGCTCCATTTAGTATATTATTTCAGGAAAAGATTATCATTGTATAAGAAGAAACAAAACAACTGAGCTATAAAAGCAATTTTTTTTCTATGCCTCCTTTTTTCACTGTTTTCCTTGCATCAGTTTATAAGATTAAGCATTTTAAGCATATTGTTTAAAGATTTCATACAAATTAAAAACTTTGACATTTTAATTCAGGAAGACACAAATTATTTATCATGTTTATTAAGGATGAATATAGCTCTTGAATGGTTGAAAAAAATGTTTTGCTCTGTGTTGCCCTTACAAGTTGGGTAACTGCATAATGTAATAAATGTTTTACATCATTAGGAATGGATTACTGTTTTGTTGATACTAAAGAGAGTGAAGTGTTCCAATCTAGGTTATTATATTTATAGTTATGGGAGTATAAATTGGGAACTTTAAGCTTTTAAATTTATTCCTTGCATCATTTGATAAATAACTTTGCTTTTTAGAAATACTAATATTAGATATATATCATGTGTTAAAAAGTTTGAAAAAGGAATATATATGATAGAGTAAAATTCGGCCCCATGATTCAACTTGTTTAAAGTGCTTCAGGTATATCATACTGTTTTGTTATTCAGTACAACAGTTGGTATGAAATATACTTTTCATCTATTTATTTCATTTCATCTTACTTGCTGGCAGTATATGACATCAAAAGAGAAGCTATCGTAAGAATTCAATAAAAATCAGTAAAATATGTGAATTTTTAACATCTTTTTTTGGGGGGGGGGGATATAAAGTACAGCTTTGAACAAGCAAAATCTTTCTGTCAGGTATTGGTCTTGGATGTATAAATCTTTAACAAAAATATTTTATTTGTTTAAGCCTGTGCTCATTGTTCTCTGAAAGAAAAACTACCTTAAAATATGCTGTTTCAGGTTAAAAAAAAAAAAAATGCAAATTGGTAGGAAAAGGTAAGACTCAAGTCCATGATGTCATACTTTAGAATTGAAGGCATTTGGATCAAAATGAAAATTATGTAACATACTTCGCATAAACAAATGTACAAAGTAATCTTATTGGTAAAATAAAGATATTATCTTCATTTTAGGGGGAAACTTTAGGCCCTCATCATATATAATTATATATTACATGTATTCTTTCCCTTAATAATAAAGAAATAATCATAAGAACAATGGAAAGCCCCAGCTACATACCTCCTGGATTGCTGCCATCTGGATACAGATTGCCAGGATTGGAGTATGGATACTGCCGGATACGGAGGTTAAATCCAATTTTACTGTCCTTTTTATTGTCTGTGACAAACTGCACAGTTAACTCATTCTGTGTGGTTTTGAAGGACCGTAGACTGGGAAAGTCTGCTGAGGATCGAATAGTCCCACATAATCCCCCTGGAGGGAATCCCGGGATCAGTCTCGCATTGTCCACTCGAGGACCTACAGCATGAGAAAAAGTACAAAGTTTTTAAAGATTCCCTACTGTTTATGCTACATGTACGTTTTCTCATTTACTAAAAGTTGTATCAATTTAACTGAATTATCTTTTAAAATTGGAAATCAAATTAATATCATTTCTTAATTATTAAATCCATGGATCAATCTGTTGGACTTAAAATTTCAAGCAAACATGCAGCCATATATACCATTGAAAAGTTTTAGGAAGTCTTTGCAGTATGATGGAATTCCATTTGCCCCAACAGGTCCATGATAAGCATCTATGTCCAGAACTTCCAGTGTAGCCTCTATCTGATGCTCTGGTTTCCCTTTGATGGATACAATGCAATTCCTAGAGTCCTAAAGAGAAGAACAGAAAAACTTATATATATATATATATATATATATATATATATATATATATATATATATATATATATATATATATATATATATATATATATATATATAATGATAATACTCCAGATGTTATCAGCTGGTTATTACTCTATACAGCTTAAATAAAACATCTAGCTATAAATCAAGCAATTCTGAAATAAATCAAGAGATTGTACTTGACCTGTTAAAATAACACATATAGATATTGTAACCTTTGTAACCAATATTACTGGATACAAATGGAAAAGGGGAAACGTTAAGTTGGGACTATTTCTGGACATATAAACTCACATACTGACATACCTGATAAAAAGTTAAAGACTGTGACCGAACATTTTCGTATCCTAAGTTATCATTTGGATTCTGAAAGTTGTATTTAGTTAGGTAGTATGCAGGATTTCTACAGTATTCCTCATTGCAGATGGAACAAAACTTATCTGTCTGTAAAATGATGTCCCCTAAAGATAACAAATGTAAACAAACTTGTAAACATTGGAGTATAACTTAGAAACTTTTTTATATAAGTTGAAATGTACATAAATCGGATTAATAACACTTGTTCTTCTAAAAGTAAATGATAAATAGCTTTAACAAACCATATACTACGGAAATAATAGCTCCAAATGCAACGAAAACAAATTCCTCCATAATTAAATCATTTCCGGAAATCACTGAATTTGTGAGATCTTTCTTAGATGATTCGTAACAAATGTAACGCATCTTTGTCATTAAAACGCTTTGTAAAGCGCACAACAAACATGGCCACCGTTGAATCAATGGTTGTGGAAGAGCAGCGTGAACCAGAGAAGCCTGTAGACAGAGAAAAGGTAGCTGGCGGTATATTTCATGCATATTAAAATGTTTTCAATCCAAGGACATCCCTTGCAATGACGATTTGTAGTTTGAACCACAATGTGGAAAGATCTATTACTGTAGGCTAGTTTGCTAACGTTATACATTTGTCTGTGTGATTTTGGTCTTGCACCCATGGCCATTCGGTATCAGGAGAAAACGTACCCAAGAGAAAATGTACCCAGGAGAAAACGTACCCATTTCCTAGGGTACGTTTTCTCCAAGAGAGAACGTACCCAGGTACGTTTTCTCTTGGAGAAAACGTACCCTAAAAATGGTAACGGGTGGTTTCGCTCCGAACACTTGTTCGCGCTGAGAGGTTTCGCGCCGAGTGGTTTCGCCCCTTTTCAATATATTATATAAATATTATCAACGATCAAGGATTACCTGTATTTATCGATCTAAGCAAACCCCAAATAATTGCTAACGTTGTGTTTTATGGAATAATTTAAAATTATCGTGATTTCACCTAATCGAGCTGCCTTTTATAAACATTTGTGTTATGAAGGCATTTTTAGCCAATTGTCCGTGAGCTATAATTATATATCCGTGATTTCACTTAGTTATGTAAAATTTTAACATTACTTACGTTGTTTTCTTAATGCTTTACGACCATTTGTCATGTCATTGTCATGGGAGTGAAATCATTTTTTGACAATTTTCCGTGATTTCACTTAATGTTAACATTTACGAGTGTATATACAAAATTTAGATAATCGTAGTTTTAACATACTGAGTAGGTACAAGAACAAACCAAATGTTATATTGTAGTAAGCACCAAAAATATATTCAATGAACAAAGTCACAATTTTAATTCACAGCTATAGTCTGTCCCAAGTTATTGCTTCCATCACTTTTTGATGATGTTAAATAAAAATAGTATTTCAGAAAACTGGTTCCAAAAAAAAAGCGCTAACGAATTCTTGAGATACTCATCATTAAGTTCTCCAAATTAGATCGCAATCAAAGCTATTTATTTAACGGTTTTATTGATGATGGATTAATTGCCGACTAATTAAACTGCTCAGGCTATGTTCGTGCATGTGTATAAAATTATTGTCTAATTAAACTAAATTACTTTCTAAAACATTCAATTTACCACTTATGTATAGATAGAAATAATTTAAATTACATATTTAAAAACAAAAGCAACAAGCAGTGTGTATTGTAGTGTTTATTAATACAATCCGGGCGAATCCTCTCGGGGCGATCATGTATTCGGAGCGAAACCACTCAGCGCGAACAAGCGATCGGAGCGAAACCACCCGGATTCCTAAAATTATGGACATAATTTTAAATAGTTTTAAATGGTAGACGGACATCTCGGCCCATCGACACCTCGGCCAAGGGCGTTTGACACCTCGGCCCAGACGGGTTGGCCCAAATTTATTGACACGTCGGCCCATGTAAAAGACACCTCGGCCCAATGAAACTTTAGGTTCTACTTAAAAAAAAAAAAAAAAAAAATAGGGGCAGATAATTACTTTATCTATTCACTGATTTCTTCTTTCTATCTCTTTTTTGAAGATAATGACCAACGACATAAAATATTGAATTGGTGCTAAATGTGATAAAATTGTCAGATGATATTTAGCATCAAAATGTTCGTACAAGACGCGCACATGATCATTATATTTAAAATTAGTATGATCATATTTATTTAATCAACACTGAATGATTAGTATATCATTATTACACAACATTAATGAATAAAGTTCATTTAAAGTCTATAGAAAATATTTTTTATGTGGAAGGTTAGATAGAAACAAACCTAAATCAACTTTTAGTGAAAAGGTCATGTCTATTGTTTTTACATCGATATGTACAATAAGCGCGCATAACTTCGGACATTGGGTCACACTTGCATACATGTATGACTAAACCTGTCAATCAAACTCTGTGTAGTTGTTTCATTGGATGGTCACGCGTCTCATTTTTTTTTTTGTCAACAGCCAATAGAAATTTGATGACTTTAAGGTTGTCGAAATCTTATTACTTAACTTTTTTTCTTCATTGTCACCCGTGACACGCGTTTGCGACTCCAAAGGAAAGTGCTGCATCCTCTTGTTTGTTTAACTTTTAGTGTCATTGTCGTTGTCGAAATTGTCTAGAAAATGGGTACGTTTTCTCCTGGGTACGTTTTCTCCAGCATTCGGCCATTCTACCTTGGCCAGCCCATTTCATGATTTTGGTAAGGTTGGTTTTCCAATGATTAATCAAAGCGTTTCCTGGTATTGACGGCGTTTTGATAGATATCATGAGCACGTTCGAATGTGAAAATTAATGGAGGAATGGTTAGATCATACATTACATGTCTATTTAGAAAAGTTATGGTAGAAGGTCCTAAAATCAACAGGGTCCAATTTTCGTCGAATTTAGGACCCAGTAATGGCGGCATCCGTAATTTTTGTTAATGAATTTATACTTTGTATATTGAAATAACAAAATGTAAAAATGTATATTTAAGACCTATAGATTACGACTGTCGAAATATGGGCACACAAGGATAAGTGTTTTCTATGGTGTTTTTTTTCCCCCTTAATTATGTAATATATATATGTCGTATGAAACAACAAACCAAAAATAGAGAAAACTGAATCATTTTTTGGCAATCTGTGTCAAGATACTCCTTTAGATAGCTTTAATTTTAAAGGGGTACTTAATTATGGGAGCTGTTAACAGGTTGGGACCAATCGCCTAAATGGGATATAATAGCCCGTTTGGGAGAATCCGGGATGGTTCGCACCTATTCTGTTTCGCAGTTGCAATATTTTCCAGTCTTAGAAATCAGTGCTAGACCTTTCGCCACGTCTTTGTCTTAGTGCAGGAAAATATATACACCAAAAGTCAGTCTGATTAAAGCCACCCCCTTTCTCCTTCCACTCGTCTGGGTCTGACAGGTTATGAGGTATCAAGAACAGGTCATTTTCACACAGCCTCTACATTTGCATACTATCTAATTATCTAAATATGTGAACCAATCTCAGGTGAAACTCTTCAATACTGAAGTTAACATAGAAAACAAGCATGGATTATTTTTTCTATCTCCTTTCAAAAAGTTGCAATAGATTTTCTAAGGCAGCGAAAGCCCTTCTTTGATTGGTCACAAGAAGAGGTCTTGTGAAGATGACCTCTGATTGATATCTGTCACACCATGACGAGTGTAAAAAGAAGAGTACATTTAATCAGACTGACCAAAAGTCAACACTATTTCCCTTGATTTACATAGGTGTCCACTGTGAGTTCTGTGTAAGTAAAACAAGCCATTTAGGTGTGTGAAGTGTCCTTGCCAGTTGGCATTTGAAACAATTAAAAAATGTATTCCTAGCCTATTTGTGCAATACATATTTGATTAATGATATGTTTTTATTTCAGACCTGCCCCTTGCTGCTGAGGGTCTTCAACAACATTGGGCGGCACAATGCTATGAGTGAATACCACCGTGGTCAAACCCCAGCAAACGAACTCCAAATCTACACATGGTAATTACAATAAAGAATGCCAAAAAAAATTGATTGAAGAAATATTTTTCTAATACAGAAGAACTGACACCAGTATAAGGTTTGGTGTATACATGGTACATGGTAGATAATAGTTACTATATCTTAAACCTGATGGTTTATAGATAAGTAAGGTGATAAATATCAAATTTTAATTTTCACTGTGGATATGTATTGTGTCAAGTACAAGTATCGTACATAAAAATTTATTTACTAATAGTTTTTCGGGGGGGTTTATATGCTGTTTTTTGTTAATTCCACATTAAAACACTCATTCCTGATTTTATTCTTGACTGAAGGCTAGATGCAACACTGAAGGAACTAACAAGTCTCGTCAAAGAAGTGAACCCCGAAGCCCGGCGGAAAGGAACATTTTTTGACTTTGCAATCGTGTATCCGGATCCCAGGGCCCCCGTGTATAGACTGAGAGAAATTGGCACCACATGTGCGGGACACAAAGGACAAGACGATGGAGTCAGTCTCGCCAACAAAAAATTTGTCATCGGAGATTTCCTTGACATTGCCATCACACCCCCCAGAAATGAGCGACCTAACCAACGGAGAAACCGACCACCTTACTGATCCAGTCGCTGAAGTCATGGTCATCATCTATCACTGGTCTCAGACAGGGGGGTTTAATTTTTTGTCCCATCATTTTATGTGTAACTGTCAGCATAGATTTGAAGAAAAGAAGTAAATGAATCTGACAAAATTTGTTTTTAACCAGATATAGCGCGTCCTAAGTAAACATTGAGTACATGAAATCATTGAAAAATATTTCATCTTTATCCATTGCTCAGAAAGAAACATGTTTATTTCTGTTTGGTTATCTATGGTAGCTTTTATTATGAAATGTCGTCTGGAATGCACTGAAGAATGTTTTATGTAGGCTATAGAATGAATGTACATGTAATAAAATTCTTTCTTTCCATCATGTTTTTTGTTTTACTTGAAAGTTATTCACAAATATTATATAATATAATAAGTAAATTTACTGAAAATTAATCATCCAAATATTATCCAGTAAGCTTCGAAAGTACAATGTGTGATGTGCAGTACAAAAAGTGTGCCTTTTGGCAATTTACATTACTGGAGGTCGTTTAACTTGAAGAGTTACTGTATTGAGAGATTCATATAATTTTATGAGTAACGAAAAATTTATTCTGCAAGAAATATGCTGGTGAAATGTCGCATTTTAATACTGTCCAGGAATATTCTGTCTGATCGCTGATGGTATTAAGGAGTCATGGCCAAGCTGTCATTAAACATTAACGTCTTTACATTTAATGTCAACTGATAATTGTTGCTCAGTACTGTACATGTATATTGGCACCGGGGTCTGAATATTTAGGGTAAATTTTTATTACAGAAACAAGTGCCTATATAATAATAAAAGAAAGCTGAATTCAAGAACTTAGCGTTGCACCCAACGTAAGAATTTATTATAAGTATACTTTAAAGAACTTATGGAAAACCTACACTTTGTGTATTCCTGTTTCTTACGTGGGTGAGTTAAAGGGGCATGGTCAAGATTTTGATCAAATTCTATTTTTTCTCTTTTTATTATTTACAATGCTTTAGGAATGCATCAAATGAGATTTGAGAGTCAGTCGTAGAGTTATAAGCAAGGTACAGGATTCGCTATCCTTTGTCATGTAAGCAAGGCTCGTATCCCGTTTTTGTTTACATAGGTTCAATATACCGGTAAAAAATCTTTTTTAAGCTGATTTGTCTAGATACATGTACCTTCTTATCCATTTTAAGCATAAGCAAACTGTTCCTAACGTTTAATACATTCGGTTTAGGTCTAAAATTGGAATATTCACTTCAAAATTTAAACAGAAGCTTTTTTCTCATAGCAAGGAATTGTGAGCTCTAGCTAGCTGTAATTAGCTTATAACTCAACGAATGACACTTAAATTTTGGTTGCCTATTAAAAATACCCCACTGAAGCGTTGTAAACATTTAAAATTGAAAAAATAATTTGACCGAAATCGTGACCATGCAATGCCCCTTTAAGGCTGCATACGTAAAGAAAGTGGGCGCTTAAGATGTACATTCGGCAGGAATCGGGGCGCACAAGGAGAGTGAAAATTTCATCAATTAATTTTGAATATTTTTCGAATTATAACCGTTATTTGCTTTCTATTGGATGTGGAATGAGTGGGAAAATATTTGAAATGCAAAAGGTTTTATCATAACATGGGTCTAAATATAGCAACACGATGCAATTCATGCAAAATCCTACTTATTTACAGCTGTTTTTAAATGATTTTGTTGTCTGGGTATTCTCTCCACAAATTTGAAACGTGTAAAGATAACATATTTCAACATTCAAAATGTCGCTTTTTAAAAAAAGATGGAGAGATGACCCAGAGATGACTAATTATGTACTTTTTCAAATTATTTTTTGAAGGATAAAAAACGAAGTCCATTTATATGACAATGTTGTTTCAAACAGTACTTTATAGAGGATATTGACAAGTCTCGCATGGCTCAGTGGTTTCGTCCTGGATTAGTGAATACAAACATTCAGTGTTTTGGGTTCAAATCCAACTGGTGGTCATTTTTTTTAATTAAACTTTTTTGTTTTAAATGTTTGTTATTTTACCATGATGTTGAATTATAATATACCGGTATATTTTAATTTGTTGTTATTGATTTCTAGATCTGCTGTATGAACATTATTTTCTTTTCTTATTACTAGTTTTTTAGGATATACACAATATAACTTCATTAAAATATGTTTGCATTAACATTTCCAACTAGTTATCGGTTTAACTCTCATTGCCATTTTTTGAAAGCTTGTGGTGAGTTTTTTAATAACCGGAATAGCCATGAACTTCGACTCTCAATTTGATATATTTTTGTTGAAAGCTGTACATAGCCTTTTGAGGTTATAGACATTTAAATCCCAATTGATTCGTGTCGAGGATTCCTGCAAACTTACAATCTTGTGCGCTCACTTTCTTTTTGACCAAAAAAATGCAGGGAAAGTACAGATGCCATTAGTTATATGTTTGTCAAATTTCTTACTAATAGATCTTTGTTTAGGATTTTGCTTTTTCTCCAATGCATGTAGGTATTCTTTTGAAAGCAAAATTAGTATTTGTCCATGTTAGCTGTAATGGATATGGTGTGGTTGCGTTGACTAATTAAATGAAATTTCTGTGTTGAAAAAATTGCATATTGAATTCTGAATACTTAATTTTATATATTCCATTTCATCAAGTTGATGTTTCTGATATGTTCATTAATGTATATAATTGATGTCTATATCTTCAACGTTTATTATAGTAGTTTACGAGTATTACATAATAATGTTATTTTCTCCTGACGATCCATGTTTCAAACATCATCTCAATTTCATTTTATACATTTATCCTCACCAAATCGTTTCCATAGTTTTTAGAGCTCTCTATTTCGATTTTATCATGTCCCATATTATTACCTACAACCCGTTTTTTGGTAGGTCTGAGATCCTTATAATTTGCAGTTTTTGGAACCGAGAGAGAACATTCTCTGGTTTTGTCGCGGGTGTGAAGCGACACCAGAGGTGATACATTTGAGTTTATAATATTGGACCAATGTTTATAAGGCGTTAGGTCATATGTGATAGCCACCTCGTCTAACCGGCGGAGATCCAGACCGTTAGGAGAACATCAATGGTATCAAAGTGAGTCAAATAAATGACACCAAGAATAGGGCGAATAAGGTTCAATAATGCACTTGAAACTCTGTCAACGATTTCAATTCAATCAAAATCAAATGAATTATTAGTTTTTGGTATTTATGCCCAAGGGTTCTGTTTTTTTTTTCTTTTACATTTATGAAAACTCGTGTAAAAAGTCTAAGGCAAACATTGATTGTATCGATGTTATTTTTGTCAGTGCCTTATCACTTTTAATTTGGAGTAGCGCAGTATATTTTGACATTCATTAATAAATGCTGACTTTAAAAGCTAGTACCACCTCAGCATTTTACCGGATTAATGTCTAAAAATAAATTTACTTTTACACATAAATGTTATGGATAATGTTTATTTTGAATAAAACAAAATAATAAAGTAATTTTTAACTTTGCACCAACATGAACAACGGCAGCATGAAAATAAAAGACTAGCTGTAGAAAGTCGCACGCACTCGAATTATGCTGCCTTTAATTTGGTTGTGAACGAAAATATAGGTTCTCGCTGTGTTAAAGTTGGACTTAATTAAGACAAGTATTTGGTTGTCTTAAGATTATGACAGCTTTTTTGTTTTTTGTCTTAAATGATGCGCTAACTCATGTTTTAGCAAAACTTCGATTACATGGATTTTTTATATTTTGCACTGAATAAGTTGGCGGAAAATAGATCGATATATTATACCCCGTATCTAGGTTAGACAGGCATGTGGAATGTGTACGTGTCTTATTAATACTACAGCTTCGATCGCGAAACATGTTAGTTGACAAATGAAATATACATTTGGTAGATTTTATTAGATGATCCACAAAAATTATCAAGTATAGAGTAAGTTCCTTCATTGTTTCCTATTCGGGGTATAAATCCCCTTTCCATAATGTGATCTGATGTCGGCCTTTCATATTAAATGGAATCATATTGTGATATAAACATCATGGCGTCTAATGTAACATGGGCTCAAGTTCACGTCGTTCTTTGTGAACAACACCAGCAGGAGCTAGACATGCACTGCGAGGATTGCCATCTGGACTTGTGTCTGGAATGCGCTAAAATGGACCACACAAAGCACAATTGGAATTCTATTAAAAATATTGCGAGGAAAATTCGGAAAAAATGTAGGATTGGATTGAAGAAAGTCCATAATACAGATTTGGTTGCATTAGAAGAAGACTTGTATAAACTTCAATGTACAGAAAAAAGGAATACAGAGCTGTTTAATCGAGAAAAGGAGAAAGTAGAACTTCAATTTGACAAAATCGTTGACTCGCTATCTGAAATCAAGAACCGGATTTTGACCTGTATGGAAGACAAGAAGGATATAAATAATCAGTACCTTAAACAGACTCGGAAATCACTGGAAGACAAAAGCCAGAAAGCAAAAGAAATCATAAGTTTTATTGAAAAGAACAAGGTAAGCGACCCTAGCCTCGTTGAACATTATAACCAGGTGCAAGACTTGCTTCAAAGAGAAAATATATATTTTCATGAAAATGAATATTCTATGCGTTACTTTGGAGAAGAGTCAGATACCGAGTGCTTGGACAAAATGATGGGTAGAATAATAGATGTTAACGTTTTCGAAATCGAACAAATTTCAAATTTTAGCGTGAAAAACACTCAAATTGATTCCATCCATACCTTTAAAGAGAACACTGCTTGGATTAGCAAGGAGACACAATGCCTGAAGGTAGACAGGACAGGGAATGTCGAAAGAACTGTGCTGCTGGAATGTCAGATCGGAGATTTTACCGTCTGTTCTAACGATACCATTTACTATACAGACATGGATCAACGTTGCGTTGTGTTCGTGTCGTCTGCAGGAGAGAAGCAGACGATGTTTGATGCGCATCCTTTAATTCCTCTAGGAATCTGCTGGTCAACAGTCGGTGGACTGCTCGTAACGTTGTGTGAGGACGACGATGCCTACGAACCTCACAGCTCATGCAGCCGTTTGTTAAAAAGTATTACACTGACGGGAAAAGGTATCAAAGAAATAGAATTTGACGAGAAGAACAACAGATTGTTTACCTTTCCAACACGCGTCGCACAGAACAAGAACACAGACATCTGCGTTATTGACATGAAAGACACGGACACTGGAGAACTTTACATTCTGTCTTCTGATGGCATCCGGAGAGCCATTTATCGTGGAACCGAGACGGACCAGAATCCATTTTGTCCGTGTGCGGTTGAATGTGACTCTGACTATAACTGCATAGTGTCCGACACATTCAATAGCTCACTTCACGTTCTTCATTGTACTGGACAACTACTAAAAATTCTACGCCTACCAGACCTTCAAGAATTGTCCTCTGTGTCTATCATCAAACACACAATGTGGATCGGTACATCTGGGGGAGACGTCGGAGTCTATAGATACATCAAAGACCATGACGACGCAGAAACAATCCCGGTGTAACGAAGAATATTGACCTGGGTTGAAAATTGACCCGGGGGTCATTTTTCAACGTTGAATATTGACCCGGGGGGTCATTTTTCAACGTTGAAAATTGAGACCAAAATCGTGAAATTTATACCCAGGGTCATTTCTCAACGGTATGAGAAAGATTTATCTAAACTCTGATGACATCGACACGTTGAAAATTGATCCTGTTGAGAATTGACCCCAACCTCAGAGTTTTGATCTGAACTAGAACTTACTCTACACAGTTCAAATGTACAATCATGCACATATTTGAAAGTTTTAGTTTTAAAATGTTCATACTGTCCGATACATATGCGGACGGGCTAATTTCTTTTAGGTTGATAGGTCCAATTAATCATTTAATTTTGACACTGAAAATATGATATCCATTTATTATTACTAAACTATGTAAATAAAGCTAAGAAGATGACCGATTGCTTTGGAATGGAACAGGCGAGTAGGGCTAGAATACTTTTTGACATAGATGACATGGTTTTCATTCCCTCATGTGACAGAATTTTAAGTTTCAGCTTGTCATAATCTCTGATAAATATATCTAACAAATGTATTGCCCATTATTTCACGTTTAAGGCAATTGAACAGAGCTCTATTCGACAGGCACATGGCGTTGTATTTTCTAATAATTGAAAATATAACCTCTATACTGTTTTATTGGGTAAAGGGTATATATATTATATCAAGACAAAAGGATATACTGTCAGATACCTATGCTTAATTTGAAGATGTCAGCATCCCTGACAAAAAAATAAATGAATGGTTGTCATATTTTTATCTTTTTTTATGTATACTGTATTATACATATATACTTAACAATAATTTTTCATAAACTTGTCGGATTAACTTTATTGAAGCACCATCCAATTTTCTGCATATGCAGAGTCATAGTTCTTTTTAAAAAATGCAATTTATTTCTATCATTTTGAGTTTTCAATTCCATTAATTACCAGTAAATTAGAAACACAGGCAACTGACGTAATATATTTCCTCAAAATTAAAAATATATAGCATACAGCAAAAATGTTATCAATTTAAAAAAAAAAAGTAGGTTTGCATCTAAATATACAGTCGGAGGATGGTTGATCTAATTAAATTAATGGTATACAGGCATGCATGCAAAAAGTTGAATATATTAAGATTACTCAAGCATACAACTGATAGATAAACACTTGTTAAAATTCGGCTTTTATCAGACCTAGACTGGAATATTGTGATGTTGTTTGGAGCAGCTGTATCAAGGAAATTCCGAATTGCTTAAACATGTACAAATTGAAGCAACGAGGACAGTGACAGGGATCAGAGTTAATTCTTCTAAAATCATTTTATATTGTGAGCTTAATTTGGAAACCTTACAATATCGAAGGGAAAAACATAAACTAATTATATTCTCCAAGATTATAAATGGTTTAGCACCACAAGAAATGTTGGATTGAATTCAATCATATTTTCGAACTGAACATACATATAATCTTAGGTCGAATGAGCTTTTTTACTATCTACCACTATATACTTATTACAATAGCTTTGCTCCGTCTACATGTAAATTATGGAATAATCTTCATGCAGGAAAGAAAATTTCTCTCTTTAAGTCAAAAACTTAAAAAACAAAATAAACCTAAAACTTAGAAAAATTTCAGTTAAGGCAAAAGGAAATATTATTTTACGTCAATTACGGAATAAAGCTAGTAAAGCTTACTTTAAGGATTTTTTATACTGATGGGAGTCGATGTTTATAGTGTAGGTCTGAAACTGAAGGAAATGTGATTTTTCCCCCCTGGATATCCAAGATATACTCAAAAAATAGACGAACTTTTTAAACAACTTATTGACATTAGTGTACCTTTTTATATGAACTATATACTTTATGGTAGTTCTGATTTTTCATATAGATAAAATTGTAAAATTGTTTCCCATGTTTATATTTATATTAGAGCTCCAAAGCGTTTTTGATTCTCTTAGGTTACACGGTTTAAACCTATTTAAGTATTATACATGTATATTTACTTAATATATAGTCCCCTTTTATTTACTGTTCTTTTCAAATGGGCTGGATCATGAAAATGTCATTCTTATGTTTGTATCCCTGCAAGTATAAATGAAGGTGATAAGTTTGTTAATGTAGGTGTCAGTCAACATGTATACCAACAATAAGTCATACAATCATATATGATAAATATTCAGATAATTATTTAATATTCAAGTATCCCCTGTCTTATATGTACATAATATCAATAATATTCTGTAAACTTGTAATACTATATTCTTACGACTATAGATAATTTCTTCTTGACTTTGTATGTTTGAAAGGGTTTACATAGGCTATGACTCTTATCCAATCCATTCAATAATTTGATCATTCCGTTCAATAAAACACGTTTGAATTGAATTAATAATGTAGGTGGCTGTGATAGGAAGGTCAACCATCTACTCCAACGCTGCTGTATGATCTTCTTCTACATATTTCTATTCAAAAAATGCAATTTACCGATTTATTGACGAAAACAATTACTGTTAGTATTTATGATAAATTTTTGTAATCAAAGCAATTTAGAAACTATTAAGCAAAATTATTTCATTGTCATCCTGTACAAAAATTAGGTTGCTAACTTGCTACAGATTCCATTTAGCAGAATTGTTTATGCCTAAAAAAAAATCAGCGATTTGATGATATTTAGTTCCCATAGTAACTATGTAACAAATAAAATTTAAAAATAAATGGCTTTCAAGATATAGTTACTACAGCATTGTTCATGAAAGAGTACATGTTAGCATATCATCATTTTGTACACTGTTATTGGCTGGATAGGTATGAATACAGAATTCAGATAATCACAGTTTTAACAAACTGAGTGGGTGCGAGCACAAAAATCTCAATATGACATACTCTAAATTTTGTATTTGCACACACCCAGAAAATCTACAATGAACAATATCAAAGTTTCAATTTACTGGGTGAACGTTAAACCAAAATTAAACAATATGATGTATTGTGATTTTTAAAATATTTACATATGTACACTTCTCCAGCGATTTTAAAAAATGGAGTTTAACTGCATTGAATTTTTTAACGTGTAATTATGTATATGTCAAGGGGTAGCTGATATATTATATTATGGGCTACATTTGGGAACAATTTAAAAGAACTCCAAAGCCTGTTGTGGAAATGACGCTGAATATTTATTGTTGTATTTGTATATCGAATAAATGGTTTCCTCAAGTACAGCTAGGTGATCTATAATCATACACAATTATAATATTACTATTAAAAACACCCTCATTCTCTACATTCACTCATTAAATTTATGTTTAGTTAAATAATATTTAAGGGTTGACAAGCTATGAAGCTTAATAATTCAACCGTCTGTCTTGGGTGGCGTTGTGATATTAAATCAAAGTTCGTGCTAAAAAATCGATAATGCAAACGGACATGCGCACTCACTCACTTAAACCCGAAAAACCAGTCTAACACACCCATTCATTCACTGATCCACCCGCCAAACGTAACCACGTGACCTCTCGTACTACTATCATACTATGAATGATTGTATGAATGAATGAAGCGGTGTGAATGTAAACAAATGAACAAAGGGAAATGAAAACATGAAATGTTGAAATAAGTGAACGCAAATATGAATACTAATTAACTAAAATAATTAATATTAACTACAAATATTCTTAAAAAAAACATATATTCTTTTAAGAAATATATAGATATCACAAAAACAGCTATCATGCGCGAAAAGTTTATTATGAATAAAATAGTTATTACATATTTAAAGTGATAATATGTAAATTAAAAAATATTCATTTATAAAGTCTCATTTTTAACACCCCCCCCCCCCCCCCCCCGTTGAAACATATAAATATAAAGAATAAATATGTATAAACTGATAATTTTAAATGAAATAAACTCAAGTTATAATATTGATTCGTTATTTTGTGCTTCTTTGCTGTTGAATTTTGAACCGGTTTCATGATCAAAATTCCACGATGCGGGTCAATTTTCAACGGATTAGGGTCTTTATTCAACACCTTCCGTCTCATTATTCAACGTGGAAAAATGACCCCCGGATCAATTTTCAACCCGGGTCAAAATTCTTCGTTACACCGGCGTAGTTTAGGCAGTTACTATAAAAGTATCGCAATAATGACATTGTTCTATTTTAGTTGATTAAATTCTTGATGTCGAATTGTATAATTTTCGTATTTAAATCCATCGAGGAAATTTGAAAATCATCACTAATTCATTATGTCGAATGGAATATCAATCTATGTCAGATTAGAAAGCAGTTATACTTTTTTTTTAAGTTTAAATGTTTCACTGTTGGGCCCGAATTATTATTAAATGTACAAAAGTTCGTACCGATTTGGCCAAAAATTGTAAGGTCAGATTTCTTTCAAAGTTTAGATATATTACATCCCAAAGAGAAAAAAAAATATTAAATTTTCAGAAAAATGAATAATAGAAAAATTTTGACTTATCTGTTTTGTACAACCTTAATTAACAAGGAAGACTCTGTCCGTAAATGTACATAATTAATACATGTATACATAATTATGTTACATATAAATCGATGATTAGATTTGATATTTGGATTCACGCACTTTTATATATATGATATTTTATTGTAAAAGTAGTAAAACAATAAAAATATTATAAAACATAATGATGGTAAAAACGGAACGTACATGTTTATTTCTCTGAGTCTGTGTCTTAAACTATATATCAGTCCCTGTTTGTTGTAATAAAACATATAGCCAGCTTGTCAGGGCGGATATTTTCTTCGATTTTGCAACAATATGTAAAATTGTATTGATATCTCAAATGGCAACAAAAGCAGTTGTTTGTTTGACTGTGCGCATGCAACATGTTCAGCAAAAGTGGTTGGTGTGCAACACAAGAATTCTAGCGTTTATGTAACATACACTGCACACAACTGGATTAAACACGATGCTACATATGATTAATGAAAGGTGTGTCTTGAAATTATTAGCAAACAGGTATTGTTATATGGATGTGGTGTAATTCGGCGGCATGTGCATCAATAATGATTATATAAGTAGTTATACCATGGATAACAAAGTGTCAAATGATGCACTAAGCCAAACGTTTCGGGTTCTGTGTAGGAATGATGCATGAGTTCCGATAATTCTTGTCAGTTGGTTCTGCTTATTTCATCCTTTTGCAGTTTTTTAAATGGAATTTAAAAGAACTTATGCAAACATTACCCAAAGAAATCATGAAGACTTTATAAAGACAAAATGTCGGGACAAGAAAACAGCTGATGATTATACTTTATTCTACAACAGTTATATTATTGCCGAGATCAGGCCTCAGGACCATGAAGTAGTCTTAGACTTCTTGAAAGTCAAAATTTGTATACTCTCTTGTTGTCTTGCATCGTCGGAAGCCACGGGTTTTCTATCCGTTACACTGCTTTCTACCGGGTTGAAACCCGTGGGTTCCGACGATGATTGTCTTGTGACTGAAAACATTGAAATTGAAAAAAATGAAATGCTATCAAAATGTGTCTCTATATTACATTAAAAGCTACACACGCAGTTTAAGCGTTGTTTATGTTTCATGATCCTGAGTCCAGAGATGCCGCGGCCATTACTCTCCCACGAACGTCATCAGTTAAAAATCAGATCAGAAAAATTAATTCATATTTATTCATAGCCTGTATTGGTCATAAAAGTGTAATTTCAGAACGTTAATATTTTTTTTAATAATGATAAAAAAAATGTCAATTTCACGTTTTAGTTCCGGTCAAAACGTTGTGTACTGCCTCAAAGAGTTCTATGTGGCTGTTCCAAGGACAGATATCCTCGCCACATTTTCCTTACATAAATAGTAAAGTTTATCAAATATCCCACAGAAAAAAAGTATGATGTCCGCATGCCATCCCAAATTTAAACTAATTACATAGGCGTCGGAACCGGGGTTGGTGGGCTAGGGGGATGGACTTAGCCCCCCCCCCCCCCCTTTTTCGCCAAGTTAGACCTAACCATAATTATACTCGCATAGCACCAGAGAGGGTCCTGCCCCCCCCCTTTTTTTCTCGCAGCAAACATAATTTTCCCAAAATTTCTAAAATGGACATTACAAAGATTGAAATAAGGATTTTCATGATTTTGGGAATTAGGTTGTGGTTTTTTTTTTTTGGCTTGTCAAGATTTCTGACGATTTGTCTAGCTCCCCCCCCCCCCCCCACCAACACTTTAAATTTGCTTCCGACGCCACTGAATTAAGTACAAACAAAACCGTTGGGATTACACAGAATGTCTCTCTATCATCCTCACAATGGCAACGACCTAGACTTAGAACCCCTGACATTGTGAGGATGTCTTTACGTATAGGACCAGAGAAACGAACAGAAGAAATACTGAGCTGTTAGTTAGAATAGAAATAAAGTTCTTGTTATCGTGAATGGTGCAGAATAACTTTCTCAATCTCGATACGTTGTCGATTTAAGGTGCCATGGTGGTACTCCTAAATTAATGTGGGTAGAAGTTCATTATATATATTCAAAATACTTTCCCCAGACGAGTTTAGAAATTTTAAAATTTTACAACACTTGTTTGACTAAAAACCGTTTTAAGAATTTTTAGTATGGTTAAAATTATGAAAGCCTCAGCAGGATTCGAACCCCGGCATGATTCACAGATTCATAGTTAGCCAATTGCGCTAAACTGTTAGGTAACAATAATGGGAAAGAAAAGATTACAGAATTTATACTTGATTTTATTGTTTAATTTGATAGAAAGTACGTAACCTTATAAGGATACCTGTCCCATACAGCCATAACCATCTTCCTAAGTCAAGGGTTTCTGAAACGCTCCGCTACTAACAAAAACGTCACATTTAACCTAAGAAAATAAGTTCCTGGTGTGGGCAGATTTCTAAAATCTAAACTTTAAAAATAATGTCTTCACTTGAGAGGTGGTTATTTCTTCACGATTTCGTTTTCGCAGTAAACCTTAATCGGAATAAATCAATATCAAATTTAATTATTTTTATTTAATCGGGTATGATATTCAAAACATTTCTGATCGGGATCAAAGTACAGTGCATGCATTGTTTGTCCGCCATTTTCACCGGTTCTTTTCAACGTGATTTATACGATTATTCACGATGGCGTACAAAGGTGGACAGAAGGTGCAGAAGGTTATGGTGCAGCCTATTGTATCCTTTTGAAATCTGGTTAATGATATTCTGCGGAAAGTTATGATATTGCATCAAAATGTGTAGCTTTGTCGCAGGCATTGTTAACCCACGCTGGTCATGAGAAAATATTGTTAAATGAGAAGATGTGTATTGGGTCCTCAAGCATTTATGTGTGTAATTAAGTAAAGCATTAGTTGTGCCCGTTAAGTCGTTATTTCTGTCGAGTTCAATTCAAGAGAAAAGCTTTTATGTCAACATGCAAGACCCCGTTTTTGCTATAGTTTATAGAGATGTTGTCCCTTAATGGCTTTCTCAGTGTAACTATAGATTTTGAAAGCTTTTTCTTCCTGGTTTTAATCGTCATAGTGTTTGTAATTTAAATCACTTATGATTTAGTGGTATCAAGCATTTAAGTAACTCCACTTTTGCAGGTCCAGTACAATCACTTGTGACAGTCAGACCGATTCGAATACCAGTGCAAGATAGCTCTGGTAGAGCACATGACTAGAGATTCAGGGGGCCAGATTAGAATCCTGGTCTGGTCCATCATAATATTTCTCCCATCCTGTTACATTTGGTGGTGTGACCAACCCCTGGACTGACGGGCGAACTCCTGCCTGGTGATTTTCTGGGACAAAGACCATTTAAGGGGGAGGAATGTGACGGTCAGACTGGTTCGAATACCGGCGAAAGATGGCCCAATTGGTAGCTCACCTGACTAAAGATTCAAGGGTCTGGATTTGAACTGAGGTCTGGTCCGTCAATATTTCTCCCATCCTATTGCACACTAAATTTAGCTACCTACATGTAGGTTGAATTACTTAGTACCTGAAATAGGAGAATTTAGCTACCCAGTAAGACTTTTTTCTTTGATAGGCATATGTACAAAACTTGCACTTCGGCCTTTTGTGAAGGTTTTGTGAAAGTGGCCAAAAGAGTTGGCAGAAGTGTAAGCTTGAGGTCGAATGTGTAAGACCTTTCAATAAATATCTTTTCATGGAATCAGGATGTCACTTGACTATTTAGCTGGCCTCACAAAAAAACAATCTTATATATCAGATTTGTCTTTGGATGATGCCAGCAATGAGAGCATTAATTGGATCTACTAGCATGGAGACATCTATCCATTTTGAAATAAAACGTTTGAGTAACACTGATTTGTATTTCAAAGAAAAACTGCTACAAGCGTTTTTGTGACCACAAATTTCGAGTAAAAATTTTTCCAAACTGGACTAAAATGGAAATTGACGATCTCCTGTCCAAAATCTGTAATAAGAAAGTTTTGAGTCTGCGGTTTTAGCTAGGGTCGGTCAGGAAAACGGAAACAAACCATTTTATCCGGCCTTAGGTGAAGAGACTCGTGAGCACTTGCTCTGATGAACACGCCTCTGGTGTTTTGCTGAAAACTGCTCAAAAGCAGCGATTTTTAAAACAATTTTTGCTCTGGGTTGGTTTTTTAAAAGTGGATTGTATAAATAAAGGTTGAGAGTTTTACAACTTTTTGTCTGTTTTACATAAACAGTGAATTGTATAAAGGTAGCTAAACAAACCTACTTCAGGTAGATAAATAAAGCTATGTAGGTAACCGTAAATCAAGCTTCGTAGTTTAGTCTAGTGATTGCACTAGACCTGTCCTGCATTTGGTTTTGCAGTTATACTTCCATTTTTTTTCTGTAAAAGACACTGCTGCTTGTTTATTGGGATAGAGAAAAAAATGATGGACAAGACGAAGATTCAAACCCTGGCCCTTTGAATCTCTTGTTAGAGGTGCTAATTTCTGAGCTATTTGGCACATGCATTTGAGCCGATCAACAAATGAAACTACTTGCAGTCATCATCAGCAAATAATTAAATAATCTACATGCGCTGATCCAGAAAATTTTTGCAGGGGGTGGGGGTCCCGACAGTTATTTGAGTTTGCCAGGGGGATGGGGGTCTGAGGTCCATATTTATAGTAATTTTATAATGTAAATTTAATGAAATTTAAATTGGGGGTGGGGGGGGGGTCTTGACTACCCTAAACCCTCTCTAGGCTCTTGATCTGTGTATGATCTATATACAGAATACTGAGCTTACCAAAGTTACTATGAAAGCGGAATATGAAGTATAGCTTTATTCATTTTTAAACAAAAAATGATCATCAAGGCATAATTACCAGTATGTGTTTTATAATTAATCAATTCAAATTAGTATCAGCAAGAATTCCAATTTAGTATGTCATATTTTTATCTTATCTGCAATTTGTAGGTCTCCAAATTTATTGTATTATATTCCTTAACTTTAAATAGAATCTGATTTTCAGATACTTGCAGAATGTAAGTACAGAATTAATGTTTTGTTTCTAATCTCTCACCTTATTAAACTCTAAGTGATCAGAACTTGTCAGTAACTGGTAAAATCTCTACAAATTATACCAGTATATCAACATACAAGGATAAGGGAATATAATTTTTGTGATATTTTATTTTTGGTTTGTATTCATTGTAGAGATCTAGAATATCCGTTTGGTTATATGAGCAGACAAACCTGAGGATAGAGGGATGTATAGTGGTCAGTGGAATTACTCTTTGTTATATGAAGTGGGAAAGCAACTACAGGCTTTCATTTTATTATTCTATTATTGTGTCTAAAAAAAAATATTAAATTAAAACTTATATTCTTTATGTGATCACTCTTCATTAACAGGGTTTTGATGAATACATGAATCTTGTTTTGGATGAGGCAGAAGAGGTTCACATGAAAACAAAAAACAGGAAGACATTAGGTAAGGGATTGCATGGTTAATTGTTTTTTAGAATGGAACTCATGGTTGTTGTTTCATTAATAAATTTGGAAGGTACGCTAACTTTTGATATCAAAGGAAATTTTGATATAAAATAATGCAATTTTTGGATTTTCATTGCTAGATTTGAAAAGAGGAATGAATTTATTTTCATTTAAGAAATTGAGCAACAATTGTCACAGTTTGACTTTGCTTGAGAATCTGATTATTTTTTTGCCTAGTAATGTTAAAAGTTCATTGCAATTCCTTTGAGTTTTGAATGTAGTTAACTTCAATCCTTTTTTATCGTGATTTGCAGAAATGCAACCTATAAGTTTTATGTTTGGATGTGGCTCTTTCCTAATCAATTAGTGTGTCTTCAGGCATTAAATCTTATTATTACGGTGTACCTTAGGAATATCATTGAATTGTAGTTTATATATTGCAGGACGAATTCTTCTAAAGGGAGACAACATAACATTAATTCAACAAGTGCAGTGACAGTGACCATTGTGAACTGTGATAGAAGGCTGTGGGCAGCAATCAGACTCGTTACTTTTGATTCCATGATGCAAGGAATCAATCCAACAAACATTCTGTAACTGTTGTGTTCCCGATATTTTGTTTTTTATTATTGTAGAACTGTTGGATTTGTTGAAACCTTGTATAGAAAATACATGTCATGTATATACATATTCATAAAAAAACTATGTACATGTATATCAGATGATTAATGGAAAAAATATTGCACAGGCTTGAAGAGGATCTCCACTTAAATTCTGAAGTTTGTGTTTTCATCATTCATTATCATGATCCTATTGTAATACAAGAACATACTTTCCTCTGAGACATAAACTTTTTTAAATATTTCCTTTGTCATTTCTTATTTAAAAAAAAAAAGAGTATTTCTGCTGACGAATTTCAATGAAAGAAAGGAGTAAATTTAAAGGGGGGGGGGGGGGGTAAAGTAAACATTGGCCAACTAAAATCACTGATACATGATTTTGGTATAAATGCCAGATGGTGATTAATTGTCAGTGAAGGTTAAATATTCAAAAGCTGGAACAGGAGAAGTGAGTAACTATTTTTTGGTTTGTTCAAATGTCCACAGTGAGAGTTTCTGTCTGCCCCTGGGGATGAAGGATGGGAGGTTGTTTTAGATAAAACATAGCTAGCCATAAAATAGCCACCTTGTTTTAGTTTATCTATGAAAACATATGGGAAAATTATTTTCTTTCAGATTCTTGCATCTTTTCAATTATGATCTTTTATGAAGTTTTAAGCTAAAATTATAGGTTTCATAGTCCTTTTTGAAAGATTTCAGGCAAGGAGGTGGTCGTTATTACAAATTTATAATTTTTCTACTCCAGAATGAAACCTAATTAATTAAATGCATACCGGTATATGAGACTCGTCGACAAGTTTGTGGATGGGCTATATGATACTCCGGTGACTGTTACTTGGGCCTGTTGGCCTCTTGTTTCTCATGATGAAAAAAAAACTGAACGCATACATGGATCTGATGAAGCCATTAATTCTTGGCCCATTTGTCGGGATTTCAGACCTTACGGAGAGGTCAATATTTTTAGTTCAATATCTTTTTTATATGGTCATTAATTTTGCATTTAGTAAAACTTTTAAATCTCGAAATATTTTCTTCTCTTTATCCACAGCAGGGGAAGATATCATGTGATATACTACATGTAATACATTATTATAATATACATAATAATAATACAATATCGTACCATATGATCAATATTATATATTTCAATATCATATTAAACAATTTCATATGATATAATAAATTATTTGAGCACTATCATATAATTGTAAAATATTGTATCATTTGATAAAGTATTATATATATATTACAATATCATATGAAACAATATCATGTGATAAAAAATTCAATAATACAATATCATTTTATATAATATTGTATCATAATCTGGGATTCATTTATATTATAGTTAAATCAACTATGCAAGCTATTAATTATCCATAAAACAACTGACCTGTTTCAAAAAACTAAACCTCATCCGGCATCCAATTACCTATGGCTCAGATTCAGCATCCAAGCCTGTCTGGTGCATCAATATCATAATACGCACCATCCATGCAAGTTTGGTGACGTAAGAACCAGTACTAACTAAGATATAATCATCAGAGGGTACCTACTCCAAAAACTTTAACCAGGTCTTAAAACCTGAACCTCCTCCAGCAACCGAAACCTATGGGTCAGACTGAGCATTCAAGCCTGTCAGGTGCATCAGTAACACAAGAGGCCCATGGGCCACATCGCTCACCTGAGGAACAATAGGTATGATAAAGTCAGCTTAATGGAGTCATAATACAAGCAATCTGGACAATGTACAATAATACACGTAGATCCTGTATAAATAAAATCCATTTTCCCCCTTGGAACTCGGATAGCCCTGATTGCTGCCAATATTTACAAGAGCAGACTTTAATCACCGCTCCTGCACATATATAGGAACTCAACGTTACGCAGGCAGGGATGACCGCACACCTACGCAACTCAACAGGTACCAATGTTTCCGCCAACAGCTCAACCTAACACAAGCAGGGAGTGCCGCACATTTGCGATAGAAAGGCCTGAACACCTGCAGGGATGACCATACACTAGTGCTCCGCCTCAACCACCACCAATACAAGCAGGTATGACTGTACACTTGTATTAATGCAATATAGAGCAGGAATGACCGCACACTTTGTATCGAAGGTTAGAAAACACGGATGTTCACACACTCAATCTACCCATACCTGTTCAAGTTTCACCCCAAACAGTCGCTCATCATAATGCAATAGACACTGTCCCTATATATGTGCCGGCCGAAAATAATTCATAGTATCTAAAAATTGGAAATCAAAAATAAACAAACTAATCCGGCCTAACCCAAAACTTCTGATGCAGAACAACTTATATACATTGAATATTTATTATTGTATAAAAATAATCATCACAATAATTGGTTAACAGTGGATGCATTAATTAAAATAATCAAGAATCAATAAATCAAGGGCAACAACTCAATACAGTAATACAAAAAGATTCTAATGAAAAAATAGCTGCCTGCTTCAATTTTATAGTCACATCACATGTTGAGTATTGCAGTTCTCAAAAAAATCCTTTACAATTGCTTATATATGGGATATTTAGCTACATCAAACTCTGAACCTTCTTGTGAGGCCGAAGAATTGTCCTGGAGCCAAAGTTTTAACAATTATAAAGAATCTTGCTGATTAGTTTCTGAGAAGAAGATTTTTAAAGATTTACTCTATATATTCCTATGTAAAACTTTAACACCCCCCCCCCATGTCACCCTACCCCCAGGGATCATGATTTTCACAACTTTGAATCTACACTACCTGAGGATACTTCCACACAAGTTTCAGCTTTCCTGGCTGATTAGTTTCTGAGAAGAAGATTTTTAAAGATTAACGCTATATATTTCTATGTAAAATGTTAACACCCCCCCCCCCCCAATGTGGCCTCACCCTACCCCCAGGGATCATGATTTTTACAACTTTGAATCTACACTACCTGAGGATGCTTCCACACAAGTTTCAGCTTTCCTGGCTGATTAGTTTCTGAGAAGAAGATTTTTAAAGATTAACGCTATATATTTCTATGTAAAATGTTAACACCCCCCCCCCCCAATGTGGCCTCACCCTACCCCCAGGGATCATGATTTTTACAACTTTGAATCTACACTACCTGAGGATGCTTCCACACAAGTTTCAGCTTTCCTGGCTGATTAGTTTCTGAGAAGAAGATTTTTAAAGATTTACTCTATATATTCCTATGTAAAATTTCGACCCCCCATTGTGGCCCCACCCTACCCCCAGGGATCATGATTTTTACAACTTTGAATCTACACTACCTGAGGATGCTTCCACACAAGTTTCAGCTTTCCTGGCTGATTAGTTTCTGAGAAGAAGATATTTAAAGAATTACTCTATATGTTCCTATGTAAAACTTCGACCCCCCCATTGTTGCCCCACCCTACCCCCGGGGGTCATGAATTTCACAACTTTGAATCTACACTACCTGAGGATGCTTCCACACAAGTTTCAGCTTTCCTGGCTGTTTAGTTTCTGAGAAGAAGATTTTTAAATATTTACTCTATATATTCCTATGTAAAACTTCGACCCCCCATTGTGGCCCCATCCTACCCCCGGGGGTCTTGATTTTCACAACTTTGAATCTACACTACCTGAGGATGCTTTCACACAAGTTTCAGCTTTCCTGGCTGTTTAGTTTCTGAGAAGAAGATTTTTAAAGATTTACTCTATATATTCCTATGTAAAATTTCGACCCCCCATTGTGGCCCCACCCTACCCCGGGGGTCATGAATTTCACAACTTTTAATCAACACTACCTGAGGATGCTTCCACACAAGTTTCAGCTTTCCTGGCTGATTAGTTTCTGAGAAGAAGATTTTTAAAGATTTACTCTATATATTTCTATGTAAAATGTTAACACCCCCCCCCCCCCAATGTGGCCTCACCCTACCCCCAGGGATCATGATTTTTACAACTTTGAATCTACACTACCTGAGGATGCTTCCACACAAGTTTCAGCTTTCCTGGCTGATTAGTTTCTGAGAAGAAGATTTTTAAAGATTAACGCTATATATTTCTATGTAAAATGTTAACACCCCCCCCCCCCCAATGTGGCCTCACCCTACCCCCAGGGATCATGATTTTTACAACTTTGAATCTACACTACCTGAGGATGCTTCCACACAAGTTTCAGCTTTCCTGGCTGATTAGTTTCTGAGAAGAAGATTTTTAAAGATTTACTCTATATATTCCTATGTAAAATTTCGACCCCCCATTGTGGCCCCACCCTACCCCCAGGGATCATGATTTTTACAACTTTGAATCTACACTACCTGAGGATGCTTCCACACAAGTTTCAGCTTTCCTGGCTGATTAGTTTCTGAGAAGAAGATTTTTAAAGATTTACTCTATATATATTCCTATGTAAAATTTCGACCCCCCATTGAGGCCCCACCCTACCCCCAAGGATCATGATTTTCACAACTTTGAATCTACACTACCTGAGGATGCTTCCACACAAGTTTCAGCTTTCCTGGCTGATTAGTTTCTGAGAAGAAGATTTTTAAAGATTTACTCTATATATTCCTATGTAAAACTTCGACCCCCCATTGTGGCCCCAAACTACCCCGGGGGTCATGAATTTCACAACTTTGAATTTATACTACCTGAGGATGCTTCCACACAAGTTTCAGCTTTCCTGGCTGATTAGTTTCTGAGAAGAAGATTTTTAAATATTTACTCTATATATTCCTATGTAAAACTTCGACCCCCCATTGTGGCCCCATCCTACCCCCGGGGGTCTTGATTTTCACAACTTTGAATCTTCACTACCTGAGGATGCTTTCACACAAGTTTCAGCTTTCCTGGCTGTTTAGTTTCTGAGAAGAAGATTTTTAAAGATTTACTCTATATATTCCTATGTAAAATTTCGACCCCCCATTGTGGCCCCACCCTACCCCGGGGGTCATGAATTTCACAACTTTTAATCAACACTACCTGAGGATGCTTCCACACAAGTTTCAGCTTTCCTGGCTGATTAGTTTCTGAGAAGAAGATTTTTAAAGATTTACTCTATATATTCCTATGTAAAACTTCGACCCCCCATTGTGGCCCCACCCTACCCCCGGGGATCATGAATTTCACAACTTTAAATCTACACTACCTGAGGATGCTTCCACACAAGTTTCAGCTTTCCTGGCTGTTTAGTTTCTGGGAAGAAGATTTTTAAAGATTTACTCTATATATTCCTATGTAAAACTTCGACCCCCCATTGTGGCCCCACCCTACCCCCGGGGGTCATGAATTTCACAACTTTGAATCTACACTACCTGAAGATGCTTCCACACAAGTTTCAGCTTTCCTGGCTTTCTGGTTCTTGAGAACAAGATTTTTGAAAATTTCTCGAAATTTTTCATTATTTTCTAATTATCTCCCCTTTTAAACGGGTGTGGCCCTCACTTTTCACAACTTTGAATCCCCTTTGTCTAAGGATGATTTGTGCCAAGTTTGGTTGAAATTGGCCTAGTAGTTCTTGAGAAGATGTTGAAAATGTGAAAAGTTTACGGACAGACAGACAGACGGACAGACAGACAGACGGACAGACAGACGGACGACAGACAAAATGTGATCAGAATAGCTCACTTGAGCTTTCAGCTCAGGTGAGCTAATAAGGTGCAAAATCCATGCAATTTTGATAGAAGTAAGGACTTAAAGATAAAATCATCAAAGGAAATCTGCTTCAACTAGCTCTTAAAATCTTAACCACCCCTAGCATCCGAAACCTATCCACTATGGATCAGATTCAGCATTCATGCCTGTCTGGTGCTAGCCAAGGATTTACGATCCACTCTGCTCCTCTATAACAAGTAGAATGGATTGTAAACCCTTGGCTAGCGGAGATGGGTATCCCTCTAAAGAAAGATTTTTTTAAATAGTCATCACTTGTCAAAAGAGATAAAAAGTTTAGAATAACTGTCAATATCAATAAACAAGTTTTTTTTTTCAAAAGTAGCACATTTTATTCAATAATCAAGCAGATAGTGTAATATACCAACAGTATAAATATGTATATAAAGTAAAAAAAAAAACAGAGAGATATCGACTTATATCGGATGTAATATAAATATGTACATATGTATGTGCATGAGCCCCCGATTGCGGTACAAAATAATGAGAGAGAGAGAAAATGAGACTGTAGTATATAAACAGTCTCTTGTACAATGTATTAAAAGAGGTATACACCCAGATTTGTGTATTATGGCCCAAATACTGGTATTAATCAAAATTTAAAATAACATCCATTCCTGTATTTTCTTGTTCATCTGGATGTTCTGGAAGGTCAATAGTCTCCCTTATTTCAACCTCAACATTGCCTTCCTCTGTTACAGGAGGGTCTTCCTCCTGTTTTGTATGCATTACAAAGGAATTATTGTTTCCTGTGGTACACAACGGTGACGTCTTCGATCCCTGAGACCCTGGACCACCAGTATTAGATACTGGAGGAACAGTACCAGTTGCAACTTCTGTAACAGAAGGATCTTCATTCTGGTTTGTATGCTTTACAATACTTGTGGTAGGTAAGGTTGACGTGTCGAATTCCCGAGACACTGGAGGACCAGACATTAGAGGACCAGTATTAGATACTGGAGGCACAGTAATGGCAGCATCAACTAAGCGTTCTTCTGTAACAGAAGGATCTTCATTCTGGTTTGTATGCATTACAATACTTGTGGTAGGTAAGGTTGACGTGTCGAATTCCCGAGACACTGGAGGACCAGACATTAGAGGACCAGTATTAGATACCGGAGGCACAATAACGGCAGCATCAACGTGGCATTCTTCTGTAGCAGAAGTGTTACCTGTCATAAGTAAGGGGAACGTGACGGATTCCTGAGACACTGAAAGAATCGTACTTTGATTTAATACTGTGGAAACAGTTCTTACGGCAAAACCACAAGCTCCCTCTGCATTTGATCCTGTGTCATGCTCGCAATTATCTGATACAGTAGATGTACAAAACAGTAATTTGCCAAATAGATTCTTTTGGCTTTGAAAGAAGTCCTTGTATGTGATACTTTCCTTATAAATATACTTTCTGATAAAGAATAAAATTAACAAACAATGAACAATTACTAATATGAATACAACATTTATGAGAATTGATATAGCTAAAACCAAGTCCTGTTTATAAATATCTCCCATGAATTTTTTTTCTCTTTTTTTCCTTTCATTGATTTCCTGGTGCCTGGTCTTAGGTGGTGATATTGCCCCAAATTTTTCATAACACTCAAAGTATAAATAACTTTCTGACAAATTGTACAGTAAAGGACATGGAGTGATGTTAAAATTGGCACATGAAGCTTTATACTTTGGTTGAGCTATACCAGAGTTATATTCTGGACAGTATTTTCCATAAATAAAATCCTCATGGAAGCATCCAATAAGAGTCTTTTCTTTGATGCTATCCAAAAGGTAGACAATTTTTTGAGCACTGCTCTTGCACTGTATGTGTTTGTTCATCTCTAGATATTCTTGATAATTCCGAGGTATATAATTTGCCTCCTTCAAAATATATCCTGGACTTGAACAAATTGCAAACAAAGGTCCAAAGGAAAGTAACAAAAACATGAACATGACAGCTCCTGTTCGTTTCATTGCGAGCTAAAAAAAAAAAAAAACATTGATAAAGATGACTATCATAGTTTTTCATGTCACAGGCACAATTTAATGTTTATCAATCAATCGCCCAATAAGCCAAATATACAGTAGATCTAGTTCTTTTTTTCTTCAAATGGATGACTGTAGATACTCTTTGAAAATGCTGGGCACAGTTCCCCTTAACAGGAATGATTACTCTACACACAGGGGCTCGTCACGAAGTTTTTTCAACCGAATGCTGGTGAACCCGGCACCTGGTAAACCCGGCACTTGGTGAACTCGGCACCGAGAATAGTGAACTCGGCATCCGGTAAACTCGGCACCTGGTAAACTTGGCACCTGGTAAACTCGGCATCTGGTGAATTCGGCATTTGCATAGTATTCATTTATCTCTTTGTTTCTAGACACACATTTTTGAAAAAAAATTGATTACACAATGTATACGACTGCATCTTTATCATATAAATGTCTGTTTATGAAGAAAGGTGAGTTTTTCAATGTAACTTATTAATTACGACCACATTTATCAACTGATACGAAATAATTCACTAGCTACTGGCTTAACATATATTTTGAATTGATATACTTTTTGTAAGAATTTATCTTTCTAAATATCATTTGCACATTTGGTTGTTATATGACCAGTTTAGTTTCATCTTGGCGCATGTTCTTCACATTCATCAATGAGCATATCAGAGGCGCTCCCAAGCTAATTACGGAGAAAATAGGCCTATATAGTTAAAAGATGAATTGAGACAATTAATCCATATAACCATATTATTGCTAAATGTAGTAAAAATACATACAATAATTACTATAGGCAGAAATAATTAAAGGAGACAGATTGAATATCAGAAATGATTATTTTGTGGTTTTTAAATCATTTTCTTATCATGTCCTTAATTTCTTGAATTGTAGTATGTTTACTACATTTTTTTTTTACCATTAAAGAGCAACTTTTTCACTTGCCACTGAAATTATTGATTCTGTGTGAACTATTATATTGCTTGTAGTTGTATATTCAATTAACTCATTTTGCAATTTTGTCTAATTTAATTCATTAAAATCCTTTCAAGAGCAACAACGATTATTATATATTATTTAGAAAGAAAGAAGCATTTGTACACTTGCTTTTAAGAAAGACACACAAAAATTATATAAAACTATACTTATGATATGAACTGCCTGTTTTTCTTTCAGGGAAAATATCCGAACATGGAAATCATTTGCAGGCAATTAAAGGATATGTTGTTTGGTACTGACGTTGGATAACTTGTAAAATGCTTTTTCAGGTGTAAACAGAATTCAAAATGGTATCTTATTGTTACATGAATATAAACAATATGTGAATTTAAGTTTTTTTTACTTACCACCCATTGCTGTTGTCTTCTTGAAGTCGCAAGAAAAAGTGACATTGGGAAATCAAACAATATGTACATGTAGTTATAACTGGCTTAAGTCAATAGTTAAGGAAATATTACAAAATCAATTTGTACAAGATTGGAGAAGTAAAGTTACTGTAGATAACTCACCAAAATTATAGAATTTTTAAAACAAATCTCAATTTAGAAAAGTACTTGTTGATTTTACCTACAGATGTACGGATCACGTTTACAAAATTACGAACATGTAATCATCGATTCCCCTTTGAAACAGGTAGATGGTATAATATTGAAAAACATTTAAAAGAAAATGTACAATGTGTGATTCTAATAGTATTGGGGATGAATTTCATTATGTTTTAGAATGTACACATTTTGTAAACGACAGAAAAATGTTTTTACCCAAGAGATATTATGAAAACCCAAATATTATAAAATTTAACGAGCTCATGAATACTTTTAATGTAGAAAAACTAAAAAAACTTGTCAATATTTATTAAGAAAATTTTCAAAGTCTGTTCTTCCAGAAACCAACTTTAACAACCTATTGTATTCTGATTTTAACCTTTTTTGTCATTATTACTTCTACTGTACATGTAGTCCTTGACTGTATTCGTGTACATTTGTATATACTGGTTTTGAACCTCAAATACCAGTGAACTGGTCTTGAGTGAATAAAGAATTGAATTGGAAGCCCATGTGTTGACAGGGTCTCTTCATTTACATTAACCTCCTCATAATTAGTACCTCACCCCTTCTATGTGTAATACACGGTCTAATAGCACCTGGTAGCCCCTTCCATGTATACTAGGAATACCCCGCTGTCATCTTGTTGTTTTAGCAAATTTAAACAAGGTACACACTGGATAACACATGCTTAAGTACAGTACCTTTGATGTTGTGTATACGTAATTATATTAATATGTTTACAAATCTACCTTATTTCTTCGTTTTTATATTTAATTATTATATTAATCATAAGTATCCTCTTTGTAGTTAGTTGTTTTTAACTGCTTTTATTCACGGTATACGTGAAATTTTTTGTCACAATTGCATCATGGTTTTGTGTTTCTTCGATGTTTTTTTTTTATATCTGAGTTATGATAATAAAAAAATAACGAGGTTTTGTATTTCTCCTATGTTTATTTATAGTTATGATAAGAAAAAAATATCGAGGTGCCGAGTTCACCAGATTCCTGATGCCGAGTTTACCAGGTGCCGAGTTTACCAGGTGCCGACTTCACTATTTACGCAGGTGCCAAATTCACCAGGTGCCGAGTTCACTTGTTACCTTACAGTGTATTTTATAGTATAGAGGTGGTATATATAAAAGGTTGAATAAACTTCGTGACGAGCCCCTGTGCTCTACACGGGAATTATTCCTCTTTTCAGTAATAAAATATTCGCATGCCGCGTTCCCCCAAATGCGAGATTTTGACCTGTTATTGTTTTTATTTTACATTTCACTAACTAGAATGACCCACTTACTATGTGTGCTAGTATGCTTCAAACTTTGACATTTACAGCTGCGTTACAGTAAAGTCCAGTTTCTTGACTAAGTTAACGCCAATATCATGCGCGTTTGGGGTTTGTTGTGTTTTAATAGAGTCGTACGTAGAAATATTGAATTACAGTCAAGTCGTACCCAACCCGACTCGCACCAAAACCAACTCGTACTCAAATGGTCTGGCCCCGAGGTTATAAAACTTTCTTGAGTACGATCTCGTACTCCAAATCGTACTCCGTGCTCCAAATCGTACTCCTACTCAAGATATCGAGGTTATAAAACTTTTTCATACTCCTACTCGTACTCCGGCTGAGTACAAAAATGCGATTTTCTGGCCCCGAGGTTATAAAACTTTTTTCATACTGGTACTCATACTCATACTCCGTACTCCGAGTATGTGCTCCACAGAGTACGACTTTAAAAACCGAGGTTATAAAAGTTTCTCTCTCTCTCTCTCTCTCTCTCTCTCTCTCTCTCACTCATGAGACTCAGATAGTGATTCATGCATGTGATGATTAAGTATAATTATGTTGTAAGGAACGATATGAATATAAAAGAAAGAAGAAAGAATTTACACGGATATGAAGAGAGTATTTCAACATAGAATTTAGTTCGATATATCTTAAGTTTTCCTGGCTTTTATACGATTTTGATATTTTACATGCCAGGAAAAGGTCAAAAACGACGCCAATACAAAACTGGAAAGTCACTGCCCCCAGGTGGATATCTCTTAAGATATTTAGTGAGCAGTCCCTGTATTAGGGAAAACAGGGAAGAGTTTAATTCAAAAATAGAAACATATACTTGGGAAAATCACAAAAATACTGAGAAATCCGTTTATTTTCACACTCATATAGTACACACTAAGGAAATTATATGGGTATTCCAATTTAATTGCAACATACTTAGTACTATATTTGCCTTTTAAAATTCTTGTGAGAAAAAAACATCTAATATCTTGAAGGGGTGGGGTGGGGGTGGGTGTTGGAATTGCATCAATGAACATATGCCAAAAGCCAAGGACACACGTAAAGTTTTTCATTTTAATATTTTTGGGAATGTGCACGAGAGTTTAAGAAAATTCAATAATTGAAATATTTTTGAAATTTCCAATTTGAGGACCACGTTAAACCGAAACAACGTGTTCAAGGAAACTGTGTACTAAAGTTGCTGTACCCCTTTTTGTGGGGTTTTATTGATGGTTCAAGTTTTTCTCACTTAATTAGTCAAGGCTTGAAAATGTGTGTTTAGAATTTATATATACATACTGTGTCATTTTTAATCTTAAGTAACGTCCATTGATATTTTTGAGCAAGTTTTTTCCTATTCATCTTCGAAATTCGAAATACATGTGTTAATTTTGATGCGTTTGACATAGATATTTGGTTACTTTAGATAAAAAAGGAATAACTATTTGAATTATCTAAATAGTTACTTGCTAATAAAATTCAACAATTTAAGAGATGAATATTCCCACAGCTAAGCTATATAGAGAAAAATCTCTCACATGAAAACGCGAAGAAGCTATTTTAAGTAGTACATGTATTTTCAATCGATTGCATAGAATAACAATAATCCCCTTCAAATCTCTCTCTCTCTCTCTCTCTCTCTCTCTCTCTCTCTCTCGCTCTCTCTCTCTCTCTCTCTCTCTCTCTCTCATAAATTCTAGCTTTTATCATGCGGGTTATGATTAATTTAAGTGTTATCTTTTTTTTTTTTTTTTTTTTTTTTTTTTTTACATAAACAAGCTTTTAATTAACTGTAAATTACCCGAATTCTCAAGCAGAATATATACGTCGATCATACTTAATGTTTTTCCATAACTGTGTATTTAAGAATAAAATTTGATGTCATAACACCAAATTTTATTTGTAGAAAGATACTAATATAATACTTAAGACTATGGGGTCACCGGGACCCACCATCCTTACATTCGAGCGTTTATAATCAAATGTTAAACCAAACAATGCATTTCACCTTACGTATACTTAGACATGTCTATGCTCTCGATGTTTTAATTCGAAATAAATAATAAAGATCGTAAGGTAGGTGATGTTCCATGGTAAAATTTCTTTAAGATTTGGAAAATAAAAATCAAATACTGGTAGATGGTTCGGAATAGATACTCTACCTTCCCGCAGTAAAATTAAAAAGAAGTTGCGGCCTATATTAGACAAAGAACACATCTAGATCTCTGCAGCTACATGTACATGTAGTATGTATGGTCACCTAGGAAGCCAAATATGTACGTCATAATTTTAAAAATATTGCCAATACAAAACTTAAAAATTCGAAATATTATCTTTATGTTTACATCTAACGCCCTTTAACCTGCGTTTTAATTACTTACTGCTGATTCTTGATTACTTTCTATATTTCCAAGTAAGATTGCATTTTGTTAACTTTCAAAATAGGTTTTTATTATCGATATTTCGAGATAAAAAGAAATGAACCTTGTTCAAAATTACTCTAAATTTCACAGCGTTTTTGACACTACAGAGGAAAGGCGATTTATAAGCCAATATTTTCCACATGCAGACAGTAACTGTTTTATGAAAATTAAAAAAAAAACACAAAACAATCGTATAGATAAACCACAGGAAGTAGGATTCGCCCCCCCCCCCCCCACTCACACACACCAACACCAACTCCTCTTAAAAATATTTAGTTCCAGGGGTAGATCCAGAATGTGAAGTTAGAGGGGGCGTCAGTATAAGACAGGGAGTCTGGAGAGGCCGCTTTGTGGCCTCCAGATGGTCCAGGGCAAAGTCCTGTTGGTGACCCAGGGGGCAAAGCCGGCCCCAGAAGCTCCAGGATTCTAGAGATTTTGTAGGGTAAAAAGGAAGTCTTTAAATAGACGTTTGAGATATTTCTTCTCGTGATTACCGGTATACTTAAAGTAATAAAATTATCTACAATTTTTAAAGGTTTGTAGATTTAAGACCTACGGTCATCAAATTCCTCTGTCTTGTAGAAATCCAAGAAACATATCCTTTTTATTTTTTTTCTTTCGAATGACTGTAAATTAATCAGTTTAAAAACCAAGTTCAATGGGACAATGTAAATTAATGAAGTTTTAATAAAAGATAACTATATATACCAGCTTATATTATAATAACAATGGAAGAGTCGTTAAAACACTAGTTAGTATAACCAATTACTTAAAGGAAGTGAACATGAAAAAATTAATTGTTGCTTAATTAATTTTAAAAGCCTTTTGAAACTTAAAAATGAGGTCTGTTACCTTTTTGTTTATTTCTATCAAGAGATTTTATCAATTTAACACTCTCAGTGAAAGGTTTATGGAGGTAATCCATTATTCCCCAGCATGCATCTGTTCTCTGACGTAGATAAGCCACATTGCTTGCACATTGCTGCAGGTGACTGGGTCAATGTTGAAACTAGGCCAGTGTTTATGTACAGAGTTGATAAAAGTTACAAGAAAAATATGCCTTGATGTGAAGAAAAAATTTGTGTACTGTCATGAGAAGACAAGGATTTAGTACATTTCTATAAATGAACCCCAGATAACTATATATGATTTGTGCAAAAAATGAATAGATAAATTAATTTGTGAAATATGAGACCATCGCATTCCAGATGTTTGTACGGCCTCAGATGTGGCAGTCAGTGTTTACATAAATAAAATGCTGTTTGGAGATTTCAATTTAAATTAATATAAAAATGTAATTTCATTTTCTTTGTGGCCATGGTTTCTTACCGTTACTTTTTATTTAAATGCCCTGGAAATTTTTCTGATTTGTTTTTATCTTAGATCTTGATATATGTACACCGGTTCTGTTTATGCTGTCAGAAGAATAACAGGACTAAGACACTTTTTAAAAGTCAGGATGCTGAGCAATGCACCTTGTGTGCTCATTTATGTAGCACACATAATGTTCAAACTCATAAACAAGAAATTCCCGAGTGCAAGAAAAAATAGGTCACAATAACACTGATCCACAGACATTCCATTCTAGTTACATGTCACATTAACTGCTGGTGGGAATGCATCAATCTGAGATCCAAAATCTTCCTCCATAAACACTGTTTAAAAATGACAACTCTTAACATCCATTGCAAGTTTCAATTCACATGTTGATGATGGCATTTTATCTCTGCTACTAAACGTGTGTAAAAATGCAATGTGTCTCACTGGCGTCAGCATCAGTGCTGCCCTCTCTTAGATGCTTAGAGATAACCCAGCAGGGAGGTAATGATTTTAACAATATGGCAGCGCTCATGGATTGCAAGAATTAGTTATTCTAAGTGGCATATCTTCTTACTGAGGAAAGTTCTGTCTAAACGGTTTTCAGATATCATTATACACATCAAACAGAGAAATTTGAGCCCTTGATAATTTTTTCATGTTCACTTCCTTTAAAGGTGGGTATATGGGTGACTGGTCATATTTGAACCCAAGGACAGCGTAACCAAAATGTTTTTTCCTGGTTTTTTTTAGTTACACCATTGAACACACGCGTTTTCTTCATATTGCACCATTGAAACAGTCTAATGTAGAGAAATCCCCCAAGTAAAAAAAAAAAAAAAGATAATTAAGACTCGCAAGTTGTACATTTTCTTTGCCAGAAGGAGTATGATTTAACTTTATTTGGACAATTTTTTTTAGGGCTGTGGGGGGGGGGGGGGGACGCCGGGTGCGACCTCCTTTACTCCGCCACTGATTTACCGCTTATTCTATAAAATGTTTCCCTTTCCAAGTTTTGTGGCATGCAACATAAATGATAATTGATTAATAAGTAAGTAATAGAAAGCGTTAGACTTTTATGCATCCCCCATCCTTTGTAATGTTTAGAACTAACCTACATTTTCACTATAATCAAAAAATGGACCCAGCAAGTACATCTGATTGAAATTAATTAATAACGATACATGTACATTGATTTCTTTGTTTTAAATGATGGGGTGTATGGGTCGTATTTGACAAAAAACAGAATTCTTAAAAAGTCGAGCTATTCAACGGTAGTATTTTGTACGTAGTTATACATGTATATGTACATTAATTAATGAAGCAAACTATCTAAAAGTTATTTTGATAATCTTGGTTGCAGTTCGCCCTTACTCTTAAATTCAGCTCCTTTATATCTAGATATGTCATTAATAAAATGGTAAAAACTTTCCATTTTAATTCATATACATGTAAATATGCTTAAATTAGAGCGTATAATACAGCAATGTTACAATATGAACAATATTATATGTTTGCACTGCATTTTATTTAGATTAAATGTCTTGAGTACGCGACTTTGAGAAAGCTTCAAAGCTTACTCAGAAAATCGCATTTTTGTACTCAGCCGGAGTACGAGTAGGAGTATGAAAAAGTTTTATAACCTCGATATCTTGAGTAGGAGTACGATTTGGAGCACGGAGTACGATTTGGAGTACGAGATCGTACTCAAGAAAGTTTTATAACCTCGGGGCCAGAGTAAGCTTTGAAGCTTTCTCAAAGTCGTGCATAAAAGTCTAACGCTTTCTATTACTTACTTAATAATCAATTATCATTTATGTTGCATGCCACAAAACTTGGAAAGGGAAACATTTTATAGAATAAGCGGTAAATCAGTGGCGGAGTAAAGGAGGTCGCACCCGCCCCCCCCCCCCCCCGCCCTAAAAAAATTGTCCAAATAAAGTTAAATCATACTCCTTCTGGCAAAGAAAATGTACAACTTGCGAGTCTTAATTATCTTTTTTTTTAACTTGGGGGATTTCTCTACATTAGACTGTTTCAATGGTGCAATATGAAGAAAACGCGTGTGTTCAATGGTGTAACTAAAAAAACCCAGGAAAAAACATTTTGGTTACGCTGTCCTTGGGTTCAAATATGACCAGTCACCCATATACCCACCTTTAAGTAATTGGTTATACTAACTAGTGTTTTAACGACTCTTCCATTGTTATTATAATATAAGCTGGTATATATAGTTATCTTTTATTAAAACTTCATTAATTTACATTGTCCCATTGAACTTGGTTTTTAAAACTGATTAATTTACAGTCATTCGAAAGAAAAAAAATAAAAGGATATGTTTCTTGGATTTCTACAAGACAGAGGAATTTGATGACTGTAGGTCTTAAATCTACAAGCCTTTAAAAATTGTAAATAATTTTATTACCTTAAGTATACCTGTAATCACGAGAAGAAATAGCTCAAACGTCTATTTAAAGACTTCCTTTTTACCCTACAAAATCTCTAGAATCCTGGAGCTTCCGGGGCCGGCTTTGCCCCCTGGGTCACCAACAGGACTTTGCCCTGGACCATCTGGAGGCCACAAAGCGGCCTCTCCAGACTCCCTGTCTTATACTGACGTCCCCTCTAACTTCACATTCTGGATCTACCCCTGGAACTAAATATTTTTAAGAGGAGTTGGTGTTGGTGTGTGTGAGTGGGGGGGGGGGCGAATCCTACTTCCTGTGGTTTGTCTATACGATTGTTGTTTGTTTTTTTTTTAATTTTCATAAAACAGCTACTGTCTGCATGTGGAAAATATTGGCTTATAAATCGCCTTTCCTCTGTAGTGTCAAAAACGCTGTGAAATTTAGAGTAATTTTGAACAAGGTTCATTTCTTTTTATCTCGAAATATCGATAATAAAAACCTATTTTGAAAGTTAACAAAAAGCAATCTTACTTGGAAATATAGAAAGTAATCAAGAATCAGCAGTAAGTAATTAAAACGCAGGTTAAAGGGCGTTAGATGTAAACATAAAGATATTATTTCGAATTTTTAAGTTTTGTATTGGGAATATTTTTAAAATTATGACGTACATATTCGGCTTCCTAGGTGACCATACATACTACATGTAGCTGCAGAGATCTAGATGTGTTCTTTGTCTAATATAGGCCGCAACTTCTTTTTAATTTTACTGCGGGAAGGTAGAGTATCCATTCCGAACCATCTACCAGTAATTGATTTTTATTTTCCAAATATTAAAGAAATTTTACCATGGAACATCACCTACCTTACGATCTTTATTATTTATTTCGAATTAAAACATCGACAGCATAGACATGTCTAAGTATACGTAAGGTGAAATGCATTGTTTGGTGTAATATTTGATTATAAACGCTCGAATATAAGGATGGTGGGTCCCGGTCTTAAGTATTATATTAGTATCTTTCTACAAATAAAATTTGGTGTTATGACATTAAATTTTATTCTTAAATACACAGTTATGGAAAAACATTAAGTATGATCGACGTATATATTCTGCTTGAGAATTCGGGTAATTTACAGTTAATTAAAAGCTTGTTTATGTAAAAAAAAAAAAGTAACACTTAAATTAATCATAACCCGCATGATAAAAGCTAGAATTTATGAGAGAGAGAGAGAGAGAGAGAGAGATTTGAAGGGGATTTTTGTTATTCTATGCAATCGATTGAAAATACATGTACTACTTAAAATAGCTTCTTCACATTTTCATGTGAGAGATTTTTCTCTATATAGCTTAGCTGTGGGAATATTCATCTCTTAAATTGTTGAATTTTATTAGCAAATAACTATTTAGATAATTCATATAGCTATTCCTTTTTTATCTAAAGTAACCAAATATCTATGTCGTTTGCATCAAAATTAACACATGTATTTCGAATTTTAAAGATGAATAGGAAAAGGCTTGCTCAAAAATATCAATGGACGTTACTTAAGATTAAAAATGACACAGTATGTATATATAAATTCTAAACACACATTTTCAAGCCTTGACTAAGTGAGAAAAACTTGAACCATCAATAAAACCCCACAAAAAGGGGTACAGCAACTTTAGTACACAGTTTCCTTGAACACGTTGTTTCGGTTTAACGTGGTCCTCAAATTGGAAATTTCAAAAATATTTCAATTAGTGAATTTTCTTAAACTCTCGTGCATATTCCCAAAAAATATTAAAATGAGAAACTTAAAGTGTGTCCTTGGCTTTTGGCATATGTTCATTGATGCAATTCCAACACCCACCCCCACCCCACCCCTTCAAGATATTAGATGTTTTTTTCTCACAAGAATTTTAAAAGGCAAATATAGTACTAAGTATGTTGCAATTAAATTGGAATACCCAATGGCATATAATTTCCTTAGTGTATACTATATGAGTGTGAAAATAAACGGATTTCTCAGTATTTTTGTGATTTTCCCAATTATATGTTTCTAATTTTGAATTAAACTCTTCCCTGTGTTCCCTAATACAGGGACTGCTCAGTGAATATCTTAAGAGATATCCACTTGGGGGCAGTGACTTTCCAGTTTTGTATTGGCGTCGTTTCTGACCTTTTCCTGGCATGTAAAATATCAAAATCGTATAAAAGCCAGGAAAACTTAAGATATATCGAACTAAATTCTATGTTGAAATACTCTCTTCATATCCGTGTAAATTCTTACTTGTTTCTTTTATATTCATATCGTTCCTTACAACATAATTATACTTAATCATCACATGCATGAATCACTATCTGAGTCTCATGAGAGAGAGAGAGAGAGAGAGAGAGAGAGAGAGAGAGAGAGAGAGAAAGAGAGAGAGAGAGAGAGAGAGAGAGAGATTTGACATTAACACAATTTGTTGATAATTTTACCAATTACACTGGATTTATCGTCTCTGTTGCTAAAAAATTCATAAGTTATAGATGCAGACACATCTCCGTGCTTGCAGATGGAGAAGGTAATATGTACATGTAAATAATGTGTTACATTTTGTTAATAAATAATTAATCTGAATACATGTACAGTTTGCCTACATGCCAGGACTATTTACACGAATTACCGTTCTCTGTCTTTCTTCAGAGACGTAAAATTTCATCGATCGGCTTTTGGAGCATACTCCAAATAATACTCAGCGGAGAACGTACTCCAAAACTTTTATAACCTCGGTTTTTAAAGTCGTACTCAGTGGAGCACACACTCGGAGTACGCAGTATGAGTATGAGTACGAGTATGAAAAAAGTTTTATAACCTCGGGGCCAGGTCGTACCCACATATTTAAGTCATAGTCCTAGATCTCAGTGTATTTGAATACGGGCAGATCAATATTTATTATAAGAAAATAAAATGAATGGCTTTTTTATTCGTAATAAGTATTTACTATGTTGTTATGTTTTGTATATTATCGATAACATTAATATGCGAATTGTATAACAAATTAAAAGAATTTGTTATAAAAATCTAGTATACTATAGTTCTGTACTTGAATAAGGACGGATCAAAGAATGATTATGAGCAGGTTAACTATCATCAATTAAAAATAAAATTAATTGCTTTATGTGATTCCATTAAACCGTAGGATGGGCTGTTAGCACCAAGAAAACATACCAAGCCCAACTTACCTGCTACTTGGACTTTTGTGCAAAGGTTAACCTACCTGGTGTGCCTGCATCACCGGAGCAGATCATCCTATACATAGCATATATGGTAGATGTAAAATCGTTTAAATATAGTACTATTAAGAATTATCTTAATATCGTGAAACATTTACATTGTGCAAATGACTTTGATGACCCTATTCATGGTGTATGGTTGATCCAGCAGACACTGAAGGGAGCAAAACGTGAACTTGGGGATGCCCAAGAGGCAGCTACACCAATCCAGTCTTGTCACCTTTTACTTATTAGGAGTGCGTTATATTTAGACCTCAAAGAGGACTTATCTTTTTGGGCGGCATGCCTGATAGCATTTTTTGGACTTTTGCGTCCCTGGAAACTTCTTATGTCAGGGACCAATCTGCGTACCGGACCGCGACTTGTGTATCCAAAACATAAGCCCGCACGCCAAAGGCTTCTTGTTATTCCTGAATTGGACGAAAACTTTGCAGTTTCGTGAGCACCAACTTCAAGTCACCCTCCCGGATCTGCACGGTCATCCACTGTGCCCTGCCAGCGCCCTGCGTAGCGTATTTCGGTTGCTTTTCGCCAACCCTTTGACTTCAGACACATCCCCTCTCCTTCAACGGACAGATGGCAAACCCCTGTCTTACAGCTGGTTTTTGTCTCGACTGCGAAAAATCGGTCCTTCTACTTTGTTCCAATTGATACAGAACCCTAATTGTCTCAGTGTTTTGACCAAAACTTGTAATGCAAACATACATTTCTCAAAAGTTTTTTCAATAACTAAAAAATCGTCAATATAAACAATTACTGTAATCCCATAATGAACCTTCACAATTCTACAATCTCTGAAAAATGCAAGGGCTTTTTGCAGCCCCAAAAGGTAGTTTCGCATCATACAAATATGTAACACTGCTGTCATTTGTAAATTGCATGCCATTTTAAACCTGTAAATCTATAATTACTAGGGTGAATATTGACAGACCTGTAGGCACTCTGAAGGTCTACTTTAGCTAAAAAACAGTTTTTTGTGATTAGTTTACAAGCATGACTTAGGTCCATATATGAACAAGAATTTTCAGAAGTATAATCATTGAGACTTTTGCCAATGGGTCGACTCGCGTCATGAATGAGTCGTACTTTGTTTGGAGACTTTGGGATGGCGCCCAAGACACTAACAATATTCATAGGTCTATCACATACAACATAATTTCTATGCAAAATTTCATAATCAATTTGTGACTCAACTTGATTGCAAAAAACTACAGAAGATTTATAATTGCTACATTCAACATAAGTATCAGTATCTAAATCCTTGTCAACAATGTGAATACCCTCCTTAACGCCCTGCAGGATAAATGGTTTATCAAAGTCATTGTAAGGAATAAGCTTTTCCCAGGCGGAAACCTGCAGGTTGTACGACGGAGAGTTGCCTATCCGTTTTTTGGGTCTGTTGCTGTTTTTTCTGCCAAACCATGATTAGTTGCCGGACGATTAGTCCCATAACAAATGTAACAGTTATGAGCTAGCCTGCAGTCTGGACGCACACAGTTGTCCTGGTTACAACGACGGCATATTTCACGCCCATTTGGTAAGAATGGTCCCCTTCCGCGTTTGTTGGGTGTTGACGGTATAACAGTAGGCTGATGAACTGGCTTCTCCACTTGCACTTTGCCCATATGAGAAATAAACTGAGTGGTGGAGTTATCCCTCTTTGGTATAAGATTGAACTCTCGTAGCTGTGTGCATGGCGTATTCCACGGATAAGAATACTTCAACTGGTTTTCACGGTATTCACGATCATACAACAAAACGCTTGGCCACATATAGTTAGCGGCCAGTCTGAAGACGGATTGGGTGTAGCGCACATAATCAAGAGACTGTTTCAGTGTTCAAGTACCATCATTGATCATCTCAAATAGAATTTGAAGGCTTGCATAACCCCACTGCTCTATAGTTACGTCTCCTAAGGATAGTTTTTTCTCCCCCACGTTCAATTTGACTCCGTTTCCCATATCAATGGTTTTAGATTCGTCTAACAAGTCCCTATCTCAAGTCCATACATAATCGTGGATTTTTCTAGCTTTCTTTGAAGCATTTGACGTATGTAAATTACCTTGGAATTCCGGTGGAGCGTCAAGGGTCCTCGTATCTGGTGGTGCTGTCGCCGCCGCAGGATGAAGGGTCATGGAGTGCAGATTCCTCGTCTCTGTTTCTATCTGGGTTTGTAACTCTCTATATCTGCATTCTAGTTTCGTTCTCTGTAGCTTCACCTCCAGCTCTCGGCATTTTGACTCAAGGTTCGCTATTTCATGCGGAGAAACTGAACCTGTTTGCACGTGTTTGCGATCCCGCACTATCGACGCTGGCGAAGGTCGTGACGGCGTGGATTCCAAGTCGATGGTTTCATTTTCCCGTAAGGACTTCATAATTTCTGACATCTTTGCGCCTGCTTTTGCTCTACGTTCTCTGTCTGTCATTTCTGCTCAGGAAGTCGATGTGGTTTTGCGAAAAATAGCTCAAACTTGCTCTTTGTAATGTTGCTAAAAAAAATTGGCGCACTAAAAAATCGCGCTTTACAAATAACATGTGACATAGCTGGCTTGCTGCCTAATGATAGAAAAATATGCACGGAAACATTATTTCCGTAAACCTCATTCATTTCTACATGAATTAACATATCAACAAATTTTCATCACTTTTGGAAGATCAACATGGTTCGAGAGAGGTGTGTTTCCTGCAAGAAAATGGTAAGTAAATCACTATATTAGATATTTTTTATGATTAAAACATATTTTTTTGAGTAATCAAATGGATTAGGCAACAGGCAAAGTTAATTTAAAATATGACATTGTATTATTGAATATTAAATGACCCAAATGGACCGAAATAAAAACCCAAGTGGAAGCAAATGGGCCTAAAGAGAAACTTAAATGGTAGGCTTAATAAAATTGGCGAAATGAAGAATTTGTATATAAAAATTAGTTACTAGATGAATGACTAATATTATCAGGGACGTATATACATGTACGTTCCTGCTATTATATAATTAAAAAAAACAAAAAAACGGCAAATTTGCAGACCTAAATGGAAATAAAATGTGCATTAAATTTATAAAAATAAAAGTTAATGGTTATGTAGTAGTGTAATTTAGTATCATTTTAAGTGTACACCCTAATAAATAGAATATTTTTTAATTACGAAATAAAATGATGCGAAAATTTTCACATTCCGTAACTGGTATGTCTTTTAATCAGTAGCACTGATAAAAACAACAACACCGATTTAAATCATTTACCCGTGACGAACCGTTAAAATATAAAATTGATATTTTCCTGCGCATGATTAATATGATATTGCTATTATTTTGTGATTGATTTTAGTCTTTGGTGATAGTTGAAATAGAAAACAACTCAACATATATAGCCAAAATGATCACTACAAACACAGCCAGAGCCGTTGGAATATTCGTGTCTGCATCAGATTTAATCTATTCGTACATGCACTAAAATTATCAATAGAAGTGGAAAACGCACAACTACGTTAGAAATACTAAAATCACAAATCACAAAATTTGGTAACGTACGTAAGGAGTTTACATATTTTATTTATTAATCGAATTTTAATTAATTTACATCTCATATGACATATTCGATATGCATGCTAACGCATCATAAAACAAAACATATGTAGTTCAATGTTAATTTTATAGCAAAAAGAATTCAGTGGCAGGGAATCCTATCTAATTATCAGGCATTAATCTGTCTAATTTCTGTGAAGTCCTTAGTTCCTGTATTGATCTGCTTGTTTTTAGAAAACACAACTCTGTATCTAGAAAAAAAAACCCATACATTTAATGTTAAGATCGTGAAGTTCATAAAATTAACTTCACCGAAAAAAATGAAATATGTTGAAAAAAACGTTACAGGGCTCAGCATTAAAATATGTCAGATTTTTCTGTGAAAAATGAAAAAAGTTGAGCTTTGACCAAAGTGTTTAAAAATTTATTATATACATGCGCAATATAGTATATTAAAAGTATAAATTCCTATCATACTCACAATGAATCGGCCTGGTTAATGAGAACTGTTGACCTGGGGTTTTTCTGGAAGTTTTTACGAAGTTTTTCTTGCACTTCAGGTGGATAAGTTATCCACTGTCCGTCGGGGTCCTTCCACTGCCAACACGTCCTCTCTGTCACCACAGCTGGGGGGTCAGTGTGGCTGCGTGGGGCGGTCTCCGGCCTGTGTCCCTCTGTGGTGGCCTGAGTGTCATCATGTCTAGAACTGTCAACATCCTCTACCCTCGACTTTGCAGGCTGTTCTTTTTCTTCCTCTTTATTTTCTTGGCTTTGCTTCCCCCCTCCGTTATCTCTATGTGAATAAGGAAGGTGTTCCTTTACTGTAGAGGAATCTGACACCAAGCCCTGATTTGGGGCGGCATTTTCAGTAAACGGTTTGCTTGTATTTTTCCTGTTAGTTTTCGAGTCATCCTCTTTAAAATAAATTTGATATATATATATATTCCATGTGCGTGTGTGTGGGTAAATGAAAAAGACCAAATTAAACATTCAATTAAATGCTTACAAATACTGTTCCACTCAAACTTTTATAGATATAAAAAAGGATAGTCAGTTAAATGCAATTCGGTGCCATTTATTGGTGGTACCTTGTTTAGGGCGCCCTCTGTCGGCCTGGGTAGGAGTGGCTGTTTCCGGGAGACTGGACAGACTGCGGCTTGTTCTCATTCTGTTGGACTGGTTCACAGCAAAACTGGTTCCAAGATCTGACCACACCGTGTGTTTGACCGGAGGGGCCATGTCCATGATGTTGATAGAACTACCCGTTCTTCTCATTTCGTCCAGAGTCTGTGTGTCATCCTGGTCTGAGGAGGGTTTACTTGCATCAGTCTTTTTAGCTGAAAAAAATCAAATCAACGAAGAAAACGATTTAAATTTATCTAAATGTGTGAATCCTATCAACATTAACACTCTTTAATTATCGTGATTCAAAACTTTTCATTATTTTCAAAATTTATCTTTGTATGGATTACATGTACCTTATAGGGTCAATATATACTTTAATGTCATATCTAAACAAACACTATTCATAAGAGGCTATTATATAAGCTTGGTAACGATTTTTTGATATATTTTTTGCAAAAAAGGATTTGGTTGCATTGTTTGTTGATATCTTTAAGTACAAGATAATTTTTGACAGTACCGATATTTTTGGTTGATGGCGCACTAGTTGGCTCAGTCATGGGTGAGGGACCTCCAGCAGACGCTGTTTGCTGCTGAAGAACTCTCTTTACCTCGGGCGAAAAAGGATCACTGTTATATAAAGGATCACTGTTATGAAAAGGATCACTGTTATATAAAGATAAAAGGCGACTAAAATGTTTACAGTACACATTGTAACAGCTTCATCGCTCACCAGAGCAACAATATCTAACTCTGAGCTAACTTTGACTGAAGGAGCTAAAAATTATACATATTTCAGACTCCTTTGTGTCTCTTTTTTATACTCCTCCTGAGTTTTGTATGAATAAAAAAAAAATCAGAAAATTCTTCATACAGTAAAACTTGCTTACAAAGAAGTCCTTGGGACAAAGGTGTGAATTCTTTTACATTGCATTTTTTCATATCCATACATTGAAGAGTATGAGCTAAAATATATCGTTTATAAGATCAATTTTTTTATAATTTGAAATTACCAAAGTTTGACGTCAAATTTCCCATCAAATCCAAACCGATAGTTGCTTTTTTCACCATTTGGCCAGCGTACCTGGATTTGAAGATAAGAATTACATTTGCATATTAAAGGACCATATATGATAAGGGCCTAAAATGGCCCCCTAAAATGAACATCATCATTTTACTGTAATTCTTTGTTTTCTTTGTACATATATATATGTGATGTTTTAACATTATGTTCATTTTGATTCAAGTGCCCAAAATTTAGAAAAATGGTATCATGAAGACAGACTTTTCCCGCCATTTTTACGTTTTTAGCATAAAACAGCTTGTTTTCAAGAAGTTTTTCTTTCAGAAAACAAAGAGCGCATGCTTGAACAAACAAAATATTTTAATCAGAGATGTAACTAGCCAAGACTAATAACTGACAAAAAATTTTCCTTGTTCAAACATGCGCTCTATATTTCCCATTCGTTAAAAGGTAGGAAAAATGTCAATTTCTGACTGATTTTGATTGAATTATAGAAATAGCGTCACTTCTGACGTCATATACTGCAAGTGAGTGCAAATAAATCAAATAAATAGTTTAAAAATATATTTTATATCAACTCCTCTAAAAAATAACATAACATTTTAATGTTACCGAAACACTATGAATAATGGCGAATTATGGGGGCCAAATTCAACTCCTATCATATATAGTTCTTTGCATTTCATTGTTATCTTAAATTTCAAAGCATTGGTTATAATCCGGTTAATATATTTTATTTGATTAAAATCCTGACTCCTGATATTATTCTGAATCACGTTGAGTTCACGTACGTGCACAATGGCTGAATCGTTGACGCGGTAAATGACGCCTATACTCCCCTCTCCGCCATCTTGATCACCCCACTCCCAATCAGGTCCTGCAAAAGTTTTTTTTTAATTTGTCAAACCACAATAACAATGTAAAGAAGACCAATACCAATTCAAATGAAAAACCCTTTAAACATAATCCTTTTAGAACCGAGAGAGCTATCATAAAATATAATACGGTTGCTCTTACCTCTGGTGACCAAACACCCCACGGCGATCAGCTGATCGACCAGTACTCGTGGAGAATCACACACGACGATGTCAAACATCCCGTCAGCCCCGTACCTGTACTGGTACCCCGCCCCCGAGTCCCACATCACCGATATCCAACCAGCTGAACAGAAACGATTCATTTATAATTAAGCTCTTACCAAGACACTTCTACTCTGAAGAAATTGTAGTACATAAAAATTATAATACATATAATTATATTTATATATAAAATAATAATCAAGTATACGCACGGTTTTTGGAGTGCCCTGTGACGGTGCCCGGTCCGTGGCTGTCTTGATCCTCCCACTTCCAGCCCGGACCACGCCTCACGCGCGTCCCGATGGGGGGCATGTTAGGGTATCTCTCCTGGCATTCGGCGTCCTCCGCCTCTTCTATGATATCCTCCATTGTTTTGAATTCTTCTCCAGGGTTTGTAGCCATTTCATAGATATCATCCTAAATCGGCCATAAAGTTGTTGCATGGAATTATTTTATCCCATGCAACAACATGGAATTTGAAAAATCATTTGTTCGCGCTTATTTCAATTGTTACATGTACAATTCTGTTTACATAAAAATTTTCTTCTAATTAAATTTGTCTACGCTCATATATACAACTTTATTTTTTTCAGAAAAGTCATATTTTTGTCATTGATACAGTCTACGTAGAAGTATATAAAGGCTGAAACTGACCCAGTCAGACTGTGTAAGGTCCAGATCCGGCAGAATGTCCGACATTGTCGCTTGGAATATCTCCCTGTCAATCTTCTCTTTCGTATTTATCAATCTATGTAATTGCTCGGCAACTTTCTTCAATTCAACAAAACAATTTAATGATGTACTGACTACGATTGGTGTTAAAAGCAAATTCAGAGATAAATAATTTGCAAAACATTAAGCATCGTTGCCCCCCCCCCCCCAAAAAAAAATAAAAATAAAATAAAATAGAAAAAAAAAATAATATCAATTGCCAATCTCGGTTTTTTTATTTTCCCATATCCTAGATCAGACGTGTATACGGCTTTTCAATGATTAGCATACAGTTGCTTAAATATCAACATACACAATATCTACATACCACGTTATGAGGAAATCTCCCGATCTTCGTGGCCTCGTGCAAGTGCACGATTTTACCTCCCGTCGTTAAACCAGAAATCATCTCCAGAACGGGCTATCAAAATATTTTTCAGTTACTTCATAGAAATTTGTTTTTTTTTTTTTTGAAAGAGAAACTTGCTTTTGCGTGCTATTAAAAATCTTCACAAAAATATCAATAATACCATATCTGGGTTTCCAACAGGAACACACCATATCGAGTTTCTTTCGGCAATGTTTTGGACAAGATTCACAAGGTCTTCAATTTGCTGTAAATAAAACTTTATTTGCTTAAATCAACAAAATTATTACATGTACATACACTTTTAGTCGATATTTTTTATACTGTGGTTTCGAATTCATCAATATTCGTATGCAACAGTTGTTCTGGATTAAGTATTCAAAAAGTTAAAGATATGCAGTATTATACAGGATACGTTAATTCTCTGACTATGGATTTTTTCATGGAAGTCTCAATTCGATGGACATTTTATTTCGTTGCTCGGCTAAACAACGAAATTTAGTTTTCAACGTTAGTTGCATAGTTACATGTATTTACATTCCACATATTTTTTGCTTGTAAAGTATGTTGAAAGCTACGGCAGTTATACAATGTAACACTGTAATACACACAGGATACTCAAAGTTTGATTACGACGTCACCAATGTTGAACGCTTTAAACTGCAACGTCACAAGCGAAAACAAAGTTCACGCTTGTGGCTGTTCGATAGCTCTTCCATTAATATGAACTTACCCGTATGATAAGATAGGAATTTTAAGATATAAATTACATTTGCAGACCGGGCAAGAAGTTAAAAAAATGTAAATATAAGCATCAAATCATGATTTTTTGAAAGATACAGTCTCATAACTGCAGCGATGTGTGCATACAAATTTTCATAACGCGCAAACGCGCGTTACTCAATTTGTATTCACAGACCGCTGCATTTTAAATCCAGTATAACAACTGGATTTAAAATCGCATATATCATAGCATTGAATCATGATTTTTTGAAAGATACAGTCTCATAAGGCCAGCATTTTTTTGGCAACAGAAACGAAATAATACTTAAATGCAATCTTTAGACTGAACAATATACAATCAGCCGAGGCAATAACTCCAGGAGGTGTGGGGTGGGTGTGGCGGTCTAACTTACCAGGCGCTTCTCGCTGCCGGGCTCTGTGTCCTCTGGTCCCTCGGGGTAATGGTGGTCAGTGGCGATACCATCAGAGATCAAAACAATTTTTGGTTGCACATGCCACTTTCCAATGTTTGATATTCCAACTAAACAAATTCAGATTTTTATAAAGCAATTATTATTCTATTATACTTTTTAAATGTTTATTCATTTTCGTTAATTACAACCACTTGTTTTCAAAACGCTGAATTTCAGAGAACAAACATACAGTACCTGCTCCCCTTACTCCAAGGGTTAGAAGTAGACCTGCCCCTAATGGAGACGGGCCTCCGCATTGGATGTCATCTGAAACAGATATTGATGAAATCCGCGTTACCGTGTGTTGAACAGAAGAGCGGATCGGTCTCAAAATAACATTAATCATTTCAAAACTTACTCGAATCACATGCGTTAGAAAAACTATTCTCAGGTTTTTCTTCAACTACATGTACATTGATCATACTAACCATTCAAATCCAGAGATTTAATGTATACATTGTATATCGTGTTTAAATAAAATGCTAGTTATTGATACAAGAAGAATCGGACAGTGTATATACATAAAATTATATATCTACACATCTACGCTTGTTTCGCTTTTATCAATACCAATAAACTGTATAGTGGGCATGTATCAAATACGCACTCAGGCTCATTTTGATGTCGTAATAGCGGTTGGAGCAATATCTGAGGAACTTATTCTGATGTCCAAATGTGATCACCGCCACGTTCATATCCAAGAAAGATCTTCTCTCGAATTCTGATGAAAGCATAATGTCATCATTAATACAAGCAAAGCAAATCAAATGAATGAATCAACAAATACATTGACAAATAAATTATTAATAAATCATTATATAATTGAATAAATTAGATTTTAAATAAAATAAAGTCGAGAAAAAATGAGTAACATTGTAACAGAATAGTGTGCAGTTTGTTAAACAATCTTTTTAACATACCCAGTAAATATATATTCATTACCTTAAATCAAAATGTTAATATCAAGAACATATTATTATCATATTTACATTTTCAACTGTCTTTGTCTGTGATAACATTACGAATCAATTTTGAACCCTGAAACCCAATAACTTCATAAAAAACGAGTGACACAAAATGGGCGTGTCTTACAGCATAACCGAAAAACGGTATAGGCTGCGCCGCAAAGAAGTAATAAGGAATCATTCTATGAGTATTATGATGCGATAATATCGGTCGGGGCGTGGTCAAATCCAGAAAAGTTCGAAGGGCTTCGTGATAGATTTGACCAGGCTCTTATTCCTTAAATACGAAAATGAATACAATACATAAAAATGAAACGTCTTGCCGTCTAGCTGTAGAGTGCTTTATAGCCGCCTCTCTGCCGAGTGCTATGTTTACCCTCTAGCTACAGTGTAATAATTATATAGTATCTAGTGTAAAAATTATATAACCGTCTAGCTGCAGTGTTTTAACTGTTCTTTATAACCGTTTAGCTACAGTGTGCTATATAACTGTCTAGCTACAGTGTGCTATATAACCGTCTAGCTACAGTGTGCTATGATTACCGTCTAGCTACAGTGTGCTATATAACTGTCTAGCTACAGTGTGCTATGATTACCGTCTAGCTACAGTGTGCTATATAACCGTCTAGCTACAGTGTGCTATGATTACCGTTTAGCTACAGTGTGCTATGATTACCGTCTAGCTACAGTGTGCTATATAACTGTCTAGCTACAGTGTGCTATGATTACCGTCTAGCTACAGTGTGCTATATAACCGTCTAGCTACAGTGTGCTATGATTACCGTTTAGAATGGTGGTAACAACGTCCTTCATCTGACGGCAGCCCTCCCCCTCCATACTAGCTGATGTGTCCAGTATGAATATAAAATCCATCCCCCGGCCTTGCAGGTACTTCAATTCTTGATCTGTTTTCAAATTCAATGAAAGAAAAAGTGAGCAAGCTCACATACTCCATGCCCCACCATTACTTGACAATGCTTCACATAATGAATGGCAGGGTATGTATTAAATACATAAAATAATTTAATTCTAAAACGGGCACACACGTAGGTACCCCCAAAAAACATCACATTAAAACTTTCTGCAAGTGTGTATAGCTACAATTCTGTTTTTATCAACAACACAATTTTAAAATTCTAAAGGGCTGAATTTCGCCGAAAAATAAATTAATTTCAATTATTAATATGCACACCACACATTATATCCTAAATACTTACAAAGCGTTACGTATTTCCATGCAGCGGTTTCAGAACAGTTGGACTTACAAACCGTTCACAATATAATATATAAATTGTTCAATCTATGACCAAAATTATAAAGTTTAAAAGGGTTAAAAACTCCAGAGAAATTATGGAATCATAATTTCCTGGTAATAAGCACATCATCTAAAATTTTTTGTAATTACCTTTAGAAATAGTTTCATGAAATTCCGTGCACCTTTATAAGAATTTTGCTTGCAAAAAAGGACAAACGACCGACTTGTTGACTGACTGACTAACTGACCGACTTGTTGACTGACTGACTGACCGACTTGTTGACTGACTGACTGATGAACGGGTCAAAAACATTATACCCTCACAACTTGCAGCGTAAAGTACAGTGTATAATTAGAAACAGTTTATAAAATGCATATGTATGTACACGTTTCAATTTTAAAAGATGGAAACTGCATGCCTTTAAGCAATTGTACATGCAAAATTTTGCTTATTTTAAAGTGATAATTATCAGTTGTTATTTTAGAATTTGCCCATGCGTAAACACTCGTAATTTCAAAACATCTTGAGAGGGCAAGTATTTCCTTGTAAAATCTGTCATTCTTACTTTCTTTTCATGCATATAGCTAGATAACTTGTTCATCACACAAATACATGTAGGCATGTAGTGTAGTTAATCGGGGTAGCTGGCACAACCCCTACAATACGTCTACACTAAACGGGTAAATATCCATACAAAATTACAGGTGATATGAAGGCAAAATAAATGCTTCTTACTGATCGGTCAAGGCAGAAAAAAACATGATGTAGTGCAACCTAAACATATAAATGTACATGCATAAAAACATTCTGAATGTACTTTGATGGGCTAATCATCTTGATTGAAAGGTAACCAATTTCTTACGTCTCTCTGCCTCCCTACTGGCCTGTGCTACCCATTCCTCGGATGGAACCCTCCTGGACTGTAGCATCAGCCTAGTCTTCTCTTCAAACGTACGGAAGTCAGTTGTATAATCTGCATGGTTTTATTTTTATTTTAAATCATACAAGTGTAGTGTAAAGAAATGATAAAGACCAGAAAAAATTAATGTACTAGTCATCGTAATCTGTATCCAGAATGCTAACGTTTATTTTACTAAAAGACCCATTAGATTTATCATAAATTTTATCTTTTTATAACATCATTAAACATTTGATACCCTCTGAACTGTGAATTATCTCTTCACTTTCAAATCGTGGCGGCGCTGGCGAGTTCTTCCTCACTACATTTTGTTCCTTATTTTGAGATTTTTCTTCCATCATGATAACGAGTCTGTTGTCTGCCCCCTTTTGCCCTTTTCTTCGTCTTCTAAGTTTTTGCAGTGTTCCTTCACTAATCTCGGACAGTGTTTGGTCTATTTCTGAGGAGCTTACAGAGTCCTTTGCTGTGTCGCCCCCACTAGTCTCCCCCGCCACTGACCCTCTCCTACTGTTACTCCCAGATATCTTCTCTGTGTGGTCCTCACTATCTGTCAAATCGGGTCCACTTTCGGTGTCATCTACAACAAACACAGTAGGTTTTATCAAATCTAAGCTTTCAACTCAGTTGTTTATTCTACACCTGACGTTGTGGAACTATCTTATTTTGCTATAAAGACTTACCCGTGATTTGTTGACTGGACATGTCATTCTCTGTCCAATCCTTTAGCTGTGTTGCTTCCCCAGTTTCAAGAAGATCTTCAACAAATGTATTCTCGGCTCGATACGGGTCCATCGCGCCTTTCTTTCCATCCTTAGCCTCATCCGCTTCTGTTTCAACAAGTTCATTGGTCTCTTTCGCAGATATATCGTCACAGCTATCTCCACCAGTGGCGGCCATGTCTGAAGCAGTGTCAGTCATATCTCTTGACATGCGGCCTTTTGTCGCGGAAGAAGTAGCCCCTGTCGTCTGCTGACCGCTGGCGTCATTGCGCCCTCTAACAATTTCCTCTGCAGATTTTAACGATAAAGTTCCATTGCCCCCTTTCAGTACGGCTATGGATTGATTGAGGACAGATATTTTCTCGTTCGTGGCAAGAATTGTGGCTATTAACTCTGAAATGTCGTCATTCTGTCGCCTGTCTGCTTCAGAGAGTTCTAACACAAGTTCCAAGAGATTGCCTAAAATATAAGTATTACATGCAATATAGAGGCTTGTTCTACACAGCAGGCATTCATCATAATCACCTTTTTCTTGGCAAGTGCTCCAGAGATGGTGTGCAGTTTTGCGAGCAGGAGACTGCACATGCCGGGACTCGAACCATACACTAGCTTACAAGCACATACCATCTATAGTCAAGTATTGATTATTTCTAGTCAAGTATTAATTAATTCTAGTCAATTGTAGATTCAATGTAAACTAATCGATGTTCGTTCTCTAGCTGGCATTAACATCTGATATATACCTTGAAGTTCTTAAAATGGAATGATTTTGTCAGCTTGATCAATCTTGTTTTAAAATGAACAACTAATTATAATTGAATTAACGTACATTTGTGTTATAACTAGTAAGCTCTACACTAGATTTTACAGTTTTATGAATCATATATGTTTCTACATTAAACAAATAAGTTGTAAACTTTCCCCACTGACCTATTTTGTGCAGACCATTCTCTGTTGTTTTTCTACAAAAACAGAACAAAATGAAAGCAGTGATACACTCCATATAATATTATTTTCTGCATGCTTCAAAATTCAATTAAATAAGATTAAATAAGTAGTATTTCTTATTCCTACATATATTTTGTAATTTTAGCAAATCAATTTGATTTCTTAAAATTTAATTTACTACACGGTGTCAACACACGTACAGCTGAACTAAAGTGACATTGCAGACAAAATTAAAATCGCTTTAGGTTACATGTATTTAACTTTGCAGTTTATGCATTTTTTGAAAATTTCCCAATTTGCAAAGAATAAAAAAAATAAAAGATTGTGGAGTAGTGCCTCTGCCCCCGGGGGTTGAGCCTGTGACTTTACCTTAGCTCCTCGTCTTGGGCCAGTCCTCTTTACAATGAACTTGTTTTCTGATTGTATCAAGTCCACTTTCTCATTGACAACCCTAAACTATAAACAAGCACAACAAAATAGGGGTAAGCAGAAGGGTTGACTTTCATAAAATCTAAAATAATGTTATCATGCATTTACATTTTCCAGTGTCTTTGTCTGTGATAGCACTATGAATCTGGGTTTTTTTTATATATAGTTTAATACATTTCACCAATCATTGTTTTAATATTCAACTGTACAATTGCTGAAAATTATACAAATACAATGTATAAGTAATGAGGAATCATTCTTTTAGTATTAAAAGGTGATTAAATACGGTCGGGCGTACGTGATCAAATCTATCAAAATGCCCCTCGGGCTTTCTTTGATTTTATCATCCCGACCGTATTTGATCACCTCATATTAAAAGATTAATTCCTTATTCCTTAAATAAGTGTGAAACTACAGTTAGTATCGGTGCACATGTAATCACATGACTACAAGTCTAGACTGTACATTTATGTAATTTGTGCGTCCTTGACAACGTCCCTCAGACATAGACTGTGCCTTTTCTTTATTTATACTTTTATTTCAGTAATAAAACGTGAAGATATGTAGAGAGGGATATTGTTTGTAGGGGTTGGCTAAGACTTACCTGTTCTAGCGTCTCCTCCATGTCTACGGTTCAAACCATTCCTAGTAGAGAACTGGATATATGAAGTACAAACGTTTCAAATTAAGATTGCATTTATATATACTAGCACATATATGCATACATGTATATTTCATTGAATGATTCAGGCACGTAGCATCGGGGGGGGGGGGGTGTGGGAGCTGACCCCTCCACTTTTTCTCTAAGCAAACATTTTCCTTAAATTTACATAAATACAAAAAAGTTAATTAATATGGAATCCCCCCCCCCCCCCCCATTTTCTGTAGCATGTAAAATTTGAAGTGAAAAAAGGAAATTAATATGCATTGAAATTCAAAAAGTTATAGATACTACGCTACACCCCCTCCCCCTCCGATTAGGATATCCATGAATGAAAAAGTTACCCCCTCTCCCACTTTTTTGCTTGTCGGGATTATGTTGATGAATCGATGACCCCCCCCCCCCCCCCACCCCATGCCAAACACACACACAAACGATATTACGTGACTATGTTTATACCATTGTTAATGAACATTCGTAAATCAAAGAAATATTTAAAGCCAAGTCATCTTATTGACATGGGAATTTTCAAGTCTAACTACATCATCATATATAATTATTTCGTGCAATCTGTGATTTTTATAATCATAGGTTTCTGAGGGGGCACCGTGGATTTCAGCTCTATTAGTTTTTCTTGAGCTATGAACCACAATCAGTTTTCTTACCAAGAAATATTTTTTAGGGAAACTATTCGGCATAATTGTAAATATATTTATAGATTATTGCGTTATATTGCATCCGATATTATTAGTATAGCCCGAGATCGCCAGTATACCATCCCAATAGCCTATGATCTGATGTACCAGTATCAATTTTCGTTTCTGTCAGATTTTTAATACTTGAAATTGAAAGTAATAGCTAGACGGCTTCAACCCTTAATCAGGCAGTAACAGATAATTATACAATGCACTTTTGACTGCATCTCAGATGTCAGTTATAAATGCTTTCCCTCACTCGATAAGATTTTGGAAATAAAACGATTAATATTTCATCAAAATGAAAATGAATTATACAAACCTTTGAATGCCATTGTTGTGATATTCCTGCTGATAATTTTCAATCTATTTATAAACTCTAAATTTCCGTGGTGTAATATATAAAGCCTACTTTCGTTTTCCTGGACCGGGATATACTGATAAACTATGACATAATTATAATTAGTCCCCCGGTTTGTTCCCGTTTTGCACACTTTTGAAAATTAGGTATCGAAAAAATGTGTGCGAAACGGGAATTTGACCAGGTGACATAATTGCTTAATTGCTATAGTCTATATCACAATTCTTGCGAGGGCAATTGACAATAAAATAAATAAAACATATCTACTCGCAATTGAAATTTAATGCATGTATTTTATGTTACAATATAACTTGCATAAAAGCACATTTACATAATAATTGACATCCATATTCATGAATTTGATTTCAAACATCAATTTGGTCATGAACAATTTCATTTTTTTTTAAACAAGAAAGATTATTGCAAAAATATTGAATATGTAGCGCCTTTGTTTAACTTACTGCCTATAGGAAGTACATATACATGCTAAACGTTTGAAGAGAAAATATCATATGTTAATATTTAATTATTGGTTTTTGCTGACAAAAATGGAAGAAATGTGTCTTGTGAAAACGCTGCTAAATATTTTTCATTTATGTTGTGTTATATCTTGAATAATCGAAGAAAATAGACAAACTGTATGATGATAAATAGGCAATTTTATATGCATGCTTAAAAAACTGTAAAGATTATTTCACAAGACCTATCAAATGTAGACCTAATTCATGCATTTTCAACCTTTTTCAGTTTAAGGTATATCGCATCAATATTAAAATATTATTTTTGTCAGATTTTTATGTATTTAACCTCTGATTTGAAAAACTAGAAAGTGACCCGCCATATACTTATCCAGTGATGTCATAAGAATTACTGTCAAGGTCACTACTTCAAAGATTGAAATATTTTGTGATAAAGATCTGTTTTCTTTCATACTATTCTTTCTGTTGATACCAAACAATCAATTATAAACATGCGTTTTACATAATCTGCAACTCAATAGTAAAAAGAGACACGGAGTACCCCATATGAATGTCTATGTAGTTTTCCCCTTCATCATATAATTATCCATTGAATCAGCTTCCAATTGGCTTTGGACCAGCAATTTTTCCTAATTCATTTGGTTTTATATTTAAGGTAAATGGACACAAATGTAAAAGTCAATTCATGTAATCTAATCATTAATTTTTTATCAGACTTTTTAAATATATCATTATTGTGTCAAACGAAAAAAAATTATATGGTGATAGTTATTATACTTATTAGACCTAAAACACAACAAAATATCTGTATTCTTCTTGTTTTATCGTTAAGGCCCTAATAAAACACAGGTAAAAATCCAGGTAAAATCTTTGACCGAAAGCAGACTATAATTGCTATCAAAACACAAATCACACCTATTGTTCTATACCCAATTATCAAATGTGTGCAAAACGGGAACACACCAGTCCCCCATACCCAGTTGCTAAGATTGAAAAATAATTAAAGATAAACGCGTTTATATATTGTCCTTTCTTAAATGGCATTTCAAACAATATGGAGTTTTTTATGATGATTTGGTTATAATGTCTTTATCTGCAATGTGCTCGATTATGTATAATCCGCATAAATCATGAAAAATATCTTATTGTTTATATTTACAGTGTCTTTCAACAAATTATTAAATTAATCATGACAAGGAGTAATTATTAAAATGTAAGGATATCTTTGTTAATGTACACCAGTACATTAATTAAAATATATAGTAGAAATAGCCAATTCTTCTTCCAAATATTGGAATTTTCAAACCTGAATGGCACCACGATGTTTTCGTGCAGTTTTTGATTTCTTTTTAAAGGATCGATAGTTCGATAAACTGGTTATAATACTTCGTCCGGATCGCGTAGATTTCAGTCCTGTTAGCTAACAAAGAGACGTGAATCAACAATTCATCGATTTGCTTATTAAGAAATAAAGAAGAAATATACTCAACTGGATGAAAATCATTATATACCTAACAAATTCATGGGATTTTGTGCAATTGCTCCAACATCCCTTCATTCTGCCAAATAATCAAGGACCCCTCCCCCGTTTTCTGATATTTTGTCGGTTGATGATGTGAGTACCCCTCCTTAATCGAATTAGGGCGGAAATTTGCTTGCACACGCACTATTTATCCTCCTGTTAATCTATCACAATTTCCTTCCGCACAAGTGGAAAAAAAATTGCAGAATCAACTGTACTTTTTTTTTCAGGACGCTTCCTAACTACATTCTTTCAGAAGCTTAAACGTTTCCAAAAAAAAAAAAAAAAAAAACAAATCTTACAAACGAAGTTCATATTTCCACACATGCATTTTCTCCACAGACACATGAAATACGTTTTTACATCAAGCTATTTTCTACAGTTTACTTGTATCACAGAAAAGCTGATTTTTTTCTCCATCCATGTTTTTTTTTTTTTTCAAATGTTTATTATATATAAATTGTAACCTTCCTGATTAAGACATCCCGGTATTTAACTCTCCTCTGGATATAATTTTCATTTAATTAAGTCATATACACATCACATCTAATTTTTTTCAAATCTGAAAAATAACAAAACGAGTTTTAATTAGTATTTGTGAGAAGAATTTCCTCTAAAAATTGTAACCCTAACCTTCTGGCCCCCACTATTCCCCAGGAATCATGATTTGATCTAACTTTAATCTGCACAACCCCGCTAAGGTTGAGCCACAAAGAAGATTGGATAATGCGTGTAAAATGCCTTTACACAGACGGATAAATATCAATAAATCTGTTATATTTCAAAAAAAATTATTCAAAACAATAAATATTTAACATATAATCGATTTGTAACGCTAAATTGTGTTAAAAACTTGTAATATGTTGACACAAACAAGCATATATATTAAAACCTCCTAATAGTTTTTTTTCATAGTCTGAATAAGGTCTAATTGAAAACAAACCGATTTTAATCAACAAAAACGTGAAGAGATTTTTCAGAAGATGCTCTCCCACAAGCTTGTCTGGCCAATATGGGTTCTAGAAGAATTTTCTCGATTTCTTCCAATGCAAAAATGTGTCCTTCCACTTTTTGGCCCCACTCTTCCCAGGAGACCATGATTTGAACAAATCTGAATCTACACTATCTCAAAAGTTTCAGCTTTTCTGGCCAAATGGTTTTTGAAAAGATTTTTGACAAATTTATACCAATATTCAAGAATATTCATTGAACAAATTTGAATCCCCTTCACTTAATGAAGCTTTGTGTCAAGTTTGGTTGAAGTTGGCAAAGTTGTTCTGGAGAAGAAGATGAAAATGTCAAAAAGATTACAACAACAACGACAGACAAATAGCTCACTTGAGGCTTTGGTTCACTTTTCTGGTGCATGAACTACAGTATAATATTGCAAAAAATATTTGGTACAATACCAGTATTGATACATGTTATATGCTGTATACATGTATGAGTGTTCTCATCCCTGGTTCACTTTTCTGGTGCATGAACTACAGTATAATAGAACAATATATATTTGGTACAACACCAGTATTCAATCAGGTCATATACTGTATATGATTGTTATCTCATTTACTTCCTAAACACTTGCTTTCTAATGTTCTGGTACCATTGCCTAATACATAAAATTATTCAATTCACAAGATAACATTTCAAAACTTTTATTATCTAATTAATGTTTCAAAAATATTATTCAGAAAGAGATAGGTATAAATACATGAACGTATGAATACATCTAGTATTTGTGAAACACAATTCCAGATTTGCCTTACTGAACTTCTGTTGATTGCACACAGACATTGCTTCATATTCTATTACAAAATGAAAATAATCTGACAATCGGAAACTGGTAAATATCATACCATTAAAAAAACAAAAACTATTTTTAACTTATTGATTTTTTTCTCTACCCTTCTTGGCATTTTTCTTTTCAAAATTCATCTCTCTATTACAGTACTATATATATATATATATATATATATATATATATATATATATATATATATATATATATATATATATATATATATATATATATATATATATATATATATATATATATATATGGTAATAAAATTAACAGACAAAAACACAGACAACAAAACTATGAATTCCTCATGAACTGAAGTTCTGTGGTCAATACACATAATTTGTTAACAGCTTAATGTAAAATAGACACTGATGTTGTTTAGTACAAATAAAATGGACAAATAAATAACATACACAATACATGTCAAAATTAACACAACTGAGCTTGATTAAGGTAGATCGGTCAATTACGATAGTTGTGATTCTACACAAAAATATTTACCAGTCATTATAAATGGGTTTTACACCATAAATTATTTCACTGCTTGCATGTGTAAAGAGACCCATCTATGAAAATATAATTAATATGTACATATTGTATAAAAGTAACCTTTGATAAAATATGAAATAAAAATAAAAACTTTGAACAAATAATTACCGTATATGGCATCATGTTTGTAAAAACAAAAACAAGTCTTATCAATAAAATAATTTGTCACCAACATCATTAATTAAAGTACAGGTTAGACATTTGTAACAATAAATTTAATATTTAAAAATTGTTGAAATTTTTATCACATGTACATACTGCAACATTAAAGCTCAAATTTAGCACTTTTAATTTCGACTGAGTAATGCCACATGGGCTGAAACTTGATGTAGTTCATAGAGGTGCTTCCTCTGACGGTTAATTAATAGTTTAAATTCAAGCTGTTCTTAATTGAAGGACATAAACCGCCATTGTTGTTGTCATAGATTCTAACATCATTAATCAGGAGAGTACAGTACATCAACCTACTTTGAGAGTGTATTGTAACATATCAATTAAAATACAATAAAATACAGTTGCTGCCTTTGAAAAAACAAAAACAACCCAACCCTCATCACCCCCTGTTCCACTCCCCCAACCCCCATATTTCTACTACTGCCCAAATTTACGCTGGTAGTCCAGTGGGTAGAACTGCAACAACCAAGCCATGAGTTTTAATGTCCTTTTGGTAGCCATCAGAACTCCCCATATCAATGCACGGACCAAAGTTAGCAACGTGGTTGACTGTGTCATTTACAATTTTAACCTCCTTGAACCCTTTTCGCAACCTCTTGGTCATGCGGACAACCCTCAGCTTGTATGGCACAACCATGCCTTGAGCAATGCCTGGGGCTAGTAGCAGCTCCAGCTCATTCGGTTTTCCATTCTGATACTTCCACTTCAGAGTTACTGCATGCTTGGAAGACATGTGAGAGGGCGTCTGGAAGTAGTGCTCCCAGAAACTTGTCGTGTTGAAAGTGGTACCGCACCGCTCTGTGTAGATCCGAGGCACATAATTCTTGAACCTTTTGTCATCTAATGGGATTGGAATGCCTACGCCAAAGGAATGGTACTTGTAGGTCAAGTAAAATTTGGGAAGGAGAAGCATAACAAAGTCCTGAAGCTCTTTGGTCTTTTCAATCTTGTCGACATCTGCTGGTGTCAACATGGGTGTGCGAACACTGGAAAACAGTTGCACAATATCATTCCTGAGGCTCTCCTGCACCGGTCGATCATAAGCCTTCATCCACTTAAGTATTGCCTGAATGATATCCATTTCCGACTTGCATACAATGGCTCCTGAATCCAACACCAGTGCCATTTCGTTTGTATCCAACTCCACCAGCTTTCCGCTGTGGTGGAAATGCTCAAAGTTATGGCTGATGAACCTGATACACTCATTGAACAGCCTCTCCACATTGTACTTCAGAGAAAACCTAAACCATGGAATGGCATTCTCAGTACAGACCTCCTCCACCATGTAACTGACACACAGGGCTGCCAGATCTTTGACCAGGTACTTGTCTGACAACAAGGCCAGGGGGACGACGTTCTCTTCATTCAGCCGCACTCTCCAGGTGTACAGGAACTCCAGAAACTCCAGGAATGCTGCCTCACAGTCACCCGTTTCTTCCAGGCGAAGTTCTGATGTGGAACACCAAACCTGCAATCATGCAAATAAGGATAATTCAAATATATTAAAAATTCAAATATTTTTTTTAAAGAAACTTTCAGTATATATGGCATTGCACTTATAACAAAATTTTAACTTCTAAATGAAACTTGATATTCTATAAGTCATGTATAAGAAACTGATGATAACAATACACAATATGCATTGTACATGCACTATCAAAATGTCTTCTGTATTTAGTATTATGATATAGGTATATATTTACAGATTTTCTCTATTTCTTATTAAAATTGATTGTAATTCACATCTGTTCAGAAACTGACAAGACTAAAATCTACATCATCCAGTTCTAACCATTTTATTGATCAGTGGAAACTTTCAGCAACCTAAGAAAAATCACGGACTGAATGAAATAATCATGATGATGTAAGACTCAAATTCCCATATAAGACAATTTGGCTATTTCTTTTATCTATCTATTAATGTACTGATGTACATCTCAATAATTTAGTTACTTTTACTTGCTTTTTTAGGATCCATTTATTAAATTTTTAAAAGAAAGATACATCATATAATGTAAGCAAAATGCTTTCTTTTGTGATTCATGCACGATATGAAGGCAGCGACATTGCAGAACCTCAGTGTATTGTTTAAACACTCATGCAATCAATGAAATTAAAAGAATATTCATTTGAATCATTATTTCCATGCATTTCCCAGTACGTCCCTTGTAACACACCTGGTAGACTTGCTCTATTAGTTATTCAGTTAAAACCAATGCTAGTAAATAACTAAAACATGTAAAATGAACTTCATTTAATCCACCTACTGAGGACAACATGGTTTGGAAAACCTCACTGGCTGTTGCCAAGACGATTCGGTGACCAAAATAGGTTGTCTCCCCAACAGTGAGCTTGAGGTCACTGAACTCCTCGCTGTTACAGAAGACTCCATAATCAGGCGGGTTAGCCCCACCCAGTAGCTGTCCACACTTTAATGAAGTGCTGGAACTATCCATAATCTGTATTGACAAAATAGATTTTTACAAAGTAATCATAAAAATAAATAAATTTTAATGCATTATAGTTAACAATGACATATCAAAAAACATATAAATAGGCACATCACCAATGCATGCATGGGTGTTTTTGGATGGGGAAAGTTAATTAGTTAATCATTGGACAATCAATCATTCATTTCAATGTGTAATTTACCTCAGGTCAACTTTAAAGCTGAACATCGCTCGTAAATAGGCACTGTCATACTTTTGATTTCGTTACACCCGATTGCACACCTGAAACTCACCAGTAGAATTCCTTTTGAGGTCTTTGGATTTTACGCATTAATTTCTTATTCTATGTGCATATTCTGTATGTAAATAATGCATTGATCCATTTATTTAATGTTAGTGTTCTCCTTGTTGAAAATATTGCATACTAAAATTTGATAATTTCATCGCAAATGAGTAACACGTTGAGGCATATGTTCAAATACCCAGGTGAGACCGCGAGACCTCTACTGCGAAATACATTAAATTGCTAAGAGGTCTGCGACTTATAAAGGGGCTGCAGAAATACCAGTGATAAAAGAGAAATATGGTGGACAGTGCCTAAATTCATTAGATATATCACAGGCCAACTTGTCCCAGGTAGCAATGCTCCACCAGGCATTCTGTCTTGCATAATTTAGAGCTTGTTTATAAATCACATCATCTATTTCAGCAATGTCCACAGCCATGAAACAGAAAACTTTGCTTCGCCATTTTATCAATTACGTCTACTTTAAGGTCAGACGACTCGTTCCTCAATTTTAGATAACTTTTTCCAGGAATTTGTTAATGGTTTACAACCACTTTGACAAGCTTTCTTGCAAAATATTAGGGTACCTTACCAGGCATTTCTGCAAAATACTAGAGTATGCAATGTCCTATATAATCTTGAAAATACACTTGAATTGCTGATATGAAAAAAAATACATCTACAACACAGCTAAATTCACTATAATAGAACTATCTCTCCGCTCGGGTGGAGCTTTGAACTCACAACCTATACGCTTCTGGCAGTGAGCAGCCACGGTTCTAACCACTCGACCATCTAGGCATATAACCAAATACAAGTAAAGTTTGATCATTTTTAAAGTAATTATAGAATTAAAAAAATTTGTTGGAACTCTTTATTACGAGGAGATACAAAAAAAATTCTCGAGGAACGTGTCGTTTGACCTTAAGTTTTGCTCAGAATGAATATATGTCAGAACAGTGTAACTGTTAATTTAATTATACTCCTACCAATCAAACCCTGATAATTTTAAGCATTTAATCAAGAAACAAAGTCCATTCTGATTGCAACAAAATGGTTGTTACACAGTATATAGCCATGGGCGCACTTTCATCAAGCCATGTTAGTTAGTATTGATACAACCCTTACTTATCCATGCCTTATCGCACACTAGGTGGTAACAATGGAATTCTTTGCTAAAAACTCCTAAAAATCAGTGATGCTTTAACTACCTTTGCTCTTTGTTGCTATTTTAAAACCTCATTCACCATGTTCACAGGGGCTTGTGTAAAAAAAAAAACATCGTTAAAAAAGTGGGTACCACTGATGACTCCTAGGTACCTCTTTTTTTGACGATTTTTTTTCTACACAAGCCCCTGTGCCTCACTGTTTATTGGCTAATCGTTTACACTTTTACAAAACTATACATATACTGTTTAACACTTTAACTGTTCAATCATTTCATGTTTGTTGCATCCATTTGGTAATGCACACTAATTTCTTTACTTATTATTGTAATTTCTGATAATTATATGCCTGGGTGTATCTATATACATGCTGCGCTGGCCTTGTCAGTCGCACCATATTGTTGGATACTTTTAACCTGTTGGACATCAATGACCAGTCCATAGATGATAGAGTCTGTCATATCAACGTAAACTACTTACAGGCAATATTCTGAGGATGAACATGATAAAACAACATAGAGACATCATTTAATTACTGTGGAGGGTAGAATGTTTTACCTTGCCCCACGGATTATACAGCTGTTAAACTTTCAAATATTTGAGTACCGCGCGTTTGTTCATGAAATTCCAAAAATAAAAACTTGTGAGTGTTGGTAAAAAGAGTTTTCCATAGACATATAACAATATGGTTTTACCAACAATCGCCAATGTAAATTCAAATTACTAAATATATCAAAGTATATTTTACATCAAATAGGCCTAACTAGTAATAGACATATTAAGATGAAATATCACATTGATAAAAAAAAATTACGAGATAAATCTTTTACAACTTCTGTCGGCTCGGCCCGTTCATACCTACTGTTTTACCCACATTTTCTTTCTAGATAGCTCGTTCGAGGAACATTAGGATAAATTTTTTTTTAGGAAAATTAGGACTATCTATGAAATATATTCATAAATACATTGACAAAATTACTGATATATCGAAGAGCAAAATTTTAAGTTTACAATAATTACCACCTGAATGATGATAAAGGTTTTACAAGAACGATAAGAAGAAATACTGAAAACACGAATCTGGATTTTATGTTTTCATTCTGGATCAATACAATGTTTGGAAATTCCGCGTCTATAGTTGCTGAGCAAACCAACCATCGGTAAGATTAAAATTATGTATCAATATTTGATGTTGTATTAAAGCTTTATTTAACTTGAAATATTTAATGAGTCAGTAATTTCCGTTGTATCAAAGTTCTTATGAACGGATCGGTTCAGTTAAAGCTTCATTGACATTCTATGTCACGAAACAATTTTCGTCTTTGTAACAGATAGCCTGATAGCTGCAGGCCTGTAGTTCCCGGTCTGAAAGAAAAACTTGGTTGAACGACCTGGGACCTACAACATGTACAATGCTTCCCATAGTAAAAAAAACTGCAATTTACGACACACTAAAACTTGCGCTAGTGTTGGATTGATTAAACCTTATTTACACACAATTCTGTACGGAAAAAATAGTACCATTAAATTATACAGGCAATCTACTACTGATATATTGTCTTCTTCTTGCCTCAGACTTTCTCCAAAACACACTAACCGACCTCTGAAAATGAAATAGGTTAAATATATGTGGTGATCAAGAGTTCCCATTTTTACATGCAAACTTGTGATGGCTGTGTTTAAATTAAGTGTGACGGTCATACTGGTTCAAATATCAGTGCCAGATAGCTCAACTGACCAGAAATTCAGGGGGCCAGGCTGGAATCCCAGTCAGGTCCATCATTATTTCTCCCATCCAGTTACATTTGGTGCCATGACCAACTGAAACTGACAGGTTAACTCCTGCAAGGGGAAGACAAGAGCCACTGATTTCTAAGCCTTGGGTAACCTTCGGGGATGAGGATCATTTGAGGGTGAGGAATGTGACAGTCAGACTGGTTCAAATACCGGTGCCAGATAGCTCAGATGGTAGAGCACCTGACTAAAGAATTGAGGGGGCCGGGTTTGATTCACGGTCTGGTCCGTCATTATTTCTCCCATCCTGTTACAAAAGAATATCAGTGAGAGGCAAGTAAAATGCCTGCATGTATCTGTAGTAAAATGTTGGAGGAATCTTTTGGAATCAGACATCCAAAGAATGTGTTTGGAAATAAGATCAATCAAACCAAAACCAAAAGGTTAAATTTATGTGGTGATCAAGAGTTCCCATTTTTACATGCAAACTTGTGATGGCTGTGTTTAAATTAAGTGTGACGGTCATAGCGGTTCAAATACCAGTGCCAGATAACCCAACTGACCAGAAATTCAGGGGGCCAGGCTGGAATCCCAGTCAGGTCCATCATTATTTCTCCCATCCAGTTACATTTAGTGCCATGACCAACTGAAACTGACAGGTTTACTCCTGCAAGGGGAAGACAAGAGCCACTGATTTCTGAGCCTGGGGTGATCTTTGGGAATGAGGATCATTTAAGGGTGAGGAATGTGACAGTCAGACTGGTTCAAATACCAGTGCCAGATAGCTCAAATTGTAGAGCACCTGACTAGAGAATTGAGGGGGCCGGGTTTGAATCACGGTCTGGTCCGTCATTATTTCTCCCATCCTGTTACAAAAGAATATCAGTGAGAGGCAAGTAAAATGCCTGCATGTATCTGTAGTAAAATGTTGGAGGAATCTTTTGGAATCAGACATCCAAAGAATGTGTTTGGAAATAAGATCAATCAAACCAAAACTTAGGGCTAGCATAATTTTTTATGCGCCATATACTGAAGATTCCTAATTAAACAATATAGAGTTAATTTTTGTGTGAAATGGTGTGAAGCACCTCTTGCGGATTTCAAAATCTCACTTTTATTTTCTTAGAGTTAAGAATTATAAGTGATAAGGATAAAAGTTATGCGTTTGCGATTATATATTCTTGCGTTTTGATACAAAAGAGCAGGATCACAGAATTAAGTACCGTGTAAAATTTATAAGGAATCTACAGTATAATTGCAGATTTTTACTATGGGAGGCACTGTAGCTCCAAGGACTTCCATCTGATATTTTTCAGACTGGAAGCTACAGACCTGCAGCTATGTTACAGACCAACAGATAGCTGCACATTATGATATTCACAACAAGCACTTGTTTCTGTTATATATACCCCAATATACAGAACATGCAAAATGTATTACAATCTTCTAATTTGTTTACATAGTTTTAATCTAGTTAATATGTTGTGTGGTGTATCCAGCAGGGCGAGCGCAGCATATGATTTAAAAATTCACTTAGGTACATACAGAGCTTACTTAGGTACATACAGAGCTCACTTAGGTACATACAGAGCTCACTTAAATCCATACAGAACTCACAGACGTACATACAAAACCAACCACACACAACCAAACAGAAAGCAGACCCCAACCAAATCCTAGTTCTGCTTTCTGTGTCCACTCAGTCATGTCAGTGTCTTGTTTGAGACTGCCAACCCAGAGCTGACCCCCGACTGATACACAGCTTACCCAGAGGTGATCGACACAGAGCTAGAGCAGACCCCAGTCTCTGAAGCAGACCTTGATAACAATGATAGCAAACACTGGGTTTGCTCTAACTTACAGACCTGTCAATCATGATATTTCATAAAATGCTTTTAATTAGGCAATCAGAGTGCCAACCAATCAGATCTCTAGTTGACAACTCATTTGTAATTGAATCATTGTGCAGGAAAAATGGTCATTTACGTTTATTGCACAATGTACAAAAAACAAACATGTACATGTATTATAATAAACTACATGTATATGTTTTGTTTATTACAGACAGACTTATTTCTTCTTATTTAAATTGTTGTAATATGTCAGGTAGAGTTCATGTCAGTTTAGTATCATCTGTCCTTTTAAAAGATTCCCCTGAGAGTTACCTACAAGTAATACATGTAAACTGTGGTACATGTATTTACTTCATATACTTTAAAAGCAAGATTATATAATTTTATCAATGATGCAAAATTATATAGTTTTTCTGGTTCTCAAAAGTTTTTCTTTGATTCTCGCGAGAACGCAAGATGGAAGCCATATATGCAATTTACTTTAAATTGTAGGCTATTATGACATCACTGGATAATATTTTGATTGAGAGTGCACTAAGGCTTGACGTTAGATGTTATATATCTGTGAATATTTTGTCGGCAGTATATATTCATTAACTATTCATTAAGTTAACTTAATAAAGCTGCACTCGCTATTGAAGCTTAATATTATATAGATAATATAGTTGACTAAGCTATATTGGAAGAAATTCTGAAGTATTCACACTATAAATATAGTAGATCTTTATATTAGAGTTGCAGATTGTTGGTATAGGTCAATGATGTATTAAAGACACATGCAGATATCTTTGTAACATTTTAACTCTTCTCAAGAACAAATAATTTTCTTTCTTTGACAAACTTTACACTGTACTAATAACTGTATGTACCGTATATTGAATCAAAGATAAGTATTACAGCATCTTTTTGCTGGAAATGACAAGCAAATGGAAATGGACAAGCAATTCTCTTATTGACTTAGTTAACCTTTGTGTTGTGGTTGATTGTTAGTAGTTAATAACTGTTTGTTAAAAATATTATAGATGAAAATGATTCCAACAATTAAACTTTGTGAAACAAGAGAATGTGCCTGACCTGTCTGTAGCTACATGGTGTGTTGTTTATTTCAGTATGAATTCTTTAAAATGGATTTCATGATTCATGGATCACCTACACCTAGAAATCATGAAAGAGCTGTTCCTGGAAGTGCAAGGAATCGCCCAGGTAGTGGAAGACCACCCAGCGCAAAGCCAACAGTCAACAGAAACCCAATAACAGTGAGAGGCAGTCTTAGATTAAAGCTTTATAAACAATTTCTGCTCAAGTTATTACTATGTTACTTTGCGATGATTGAATATATTGTTAAATGTAATTTCAAACTGATCTGGTTTGGGTTTCAGGGAGAAGAGTCTCCAATGATTAGACCTGTGAGCAGACCAGCCAGTAGACCGGCCAGCAGACCAGAGGGGTGTGTACCATTAAAGTTTACTTGTTAATCAGTTATCTTACTTCTTTCTCATCCTTACCAATGAAAAAACATGACAAAGAAGACTCCCCATTTCTTCCATGTTTATCTCCCTTCTTGTCTTCATTGTTTTGATCCATCTCTTCCTTCTGATCTTTATAGTCTACTCCATTTAATTATTCTCTTGACCGTAGGTGTCTGAAGGAGGACACTGCAAGGCTGTATGGACATTGCTGTTTTTTATTCTAGACATTCCATACCTATACATTATTATAATGTGTTGTGTTCCTTTCTCATAGTCATTGTTGTTCATTACATTTGACTATCTTAGAACCATTTTAACAAGAGCTTAGACTTTGGGTAGTTGTGTCAAACAGCAATATGTGACATATGCCTGTCTGTTTCATTATTGGCCACTCAGCCATATGGCTCTTTGAAATCAACAAGATTTGTCTTGCTTTTGAGCTAAGACTACACAATCGGACGGGTGTATATTTCGCTTGAAACAGCGTCATTTTTAACTTGTTTTGACACAAGAAATCGATAGTTACGTCCTTATACTGAAAGTCCAAGGTCTTGTTAAAGTTGTTCTATATTCAGAGAAAAAATCTCCTGTCAAATAGCAATACTTTTTCAAGAAAAATTCTCCTTATCTGATAGATAATTGTCCTCCATGACCCACAGCCATTACTTTGTACAGATCTTCATTACTTATACAGTCTTACTTTAGTACATGTATAAATATAGTTGTTATGCTACAAGAGCTGCAGAAGGACATGTTATTTCCTCTACCATTTAACTTAATTCATTCACATTTCTGAATCCCATGCTGCAGTTTTAACATACACTTAAAACTGATGCAGTATTTAAGTGAATGGAATCTTAGATATTAAATTTATTCTAGTGAATGAGTCCATTGCAATCTTTTTACAGTGTGCCTGTACTTAACTTAAAAGCCTTCCAGCAGGATGACCTCAAAGTCTCCAAACCGTTGGAGTTAATGGACTACCCAGATACAGGGAGGTCGGGCATATCCACCATAAGGTACCATACCCAGATCATATCAATTTATATACATACAATGGTTGTGTTTGGATTTATATATACATGTAGAATACTGTAAACAAAACTTTTATTCGCATGTGAGAAATTTTCGTGAGAGCTTCATTGTTGCAAATATTTCTTGCTGCGCCGGACCGGTATTTGCCAATGCATATAGTTGTAATAAAAAAAAACCAGGTGACGTAGATAATGCTTGGTCACAAAAATTAGTCAGCGCGATCCAGTTAATCTCGGGTAATTCGTGAAACATAGTCGTCGAGAATGATAGTTGGTTTACAGTATCGTTTTTTTTCCTTCACAAATAAAATCAATATTTTGTAGCATCGGTAATATGAGTGTACTTTATGGTCATGTACGTATCATAGTCAGATTTATAATTCTATGTTTTGTTGATCTTTTTGAGATGAAGTCATTTATTATACAACATGTATTACAGTTGGGGAACCCCCTGTTCATCAGCCAGGGACATGGACAGACCCTCCAGTAGAACAGTTGATAAGGTACAGCAGTCATATCACAAAACGTACGGTTTATGTCTTTGTTGTTCATTACAACATGAGTTCATGACCAGCATAAGACATATTACCCTCTATGGACTAATGTACAGGGAAAAAGACTTAAATCGATGGAAAGCTGAGCATTTTAAAACACTCTTAAAAAATTTTGACTGCATCCCAGATTTCCTTTATTTCCAGTAGCCTTCATCAGAAATGGCTGATGGGTCATTCTTTAAAAATGTACATGTATGTCAAAATGGCCTTTTTTCAAATCTAAACAGAGCTACTTGATCAGTCTCCAGCAAAATATTAAAATAGACTTTGCTAATGGGGAAATGAAGCTAAATTTTTTTTATTACAAAATTTAATAGAAAAGACACCCATAGCTGCATGTGTTTATTCAAGAGTACAGTGTATTTATAAATCAATTTCAGCCCCAGAGCAGCAAGAGTGTTCGACCAGACGGAGTCCCAGGGCTTTACTTTGGTTACACAGATGATAAGAAACACAAAGTGAAAGTACAAAAAGAAAAACAGGTATACCGTAATTTGTTTTGATAGGAAATGAATAACATCCAGTTTTGTTCCACCATTTATTTTATACAAATTAAGATATGATAGAAAGATGAAGGGATTGGATTTTCACTTTTCTTTTAAAACAAAAACTACATGAAATTAACTTTTAAAAAAAAAATAATAATTTGCAGATATTGAAATATTCCGTTTTAATTATTTGTAATTTACAGCCTACAGCTTGGGAAAAAGAGCCTTGCCCTGGGGATTTACCTCCTCCCTCAGACAGATACAAAGAGATGTATCAGCAATACACGGATGATATGAAACAGTCATACAGAGCCAAAAATCAGTCTCTGTCAGAGGTTTGTGCTTAATAAGCTACATGTAATTATTGGTTAACTTTATTATATTGTGATATTATGTTGAATAAATATTGTTTAAATTTTATGAAAATAATTACTAGTAATATTTTGGACAAAATATGACAATCCCTAAGGCACAGGGTCTCTTGTTTGAAGTCTCACATCTCCACTGTATTTTCATTAATTAGTAGAAGTAAAAGTTAGCTTTACTAATTTATGGCTCCAAAGCCAGTAACTTTAGTAGAGCTGGCCCTCTTTTGGTTAAGCCACAATTATCAGTTGATCATTTCCTTTTTGATGAGAAACCTGTTTGCCTGAGAGTGTTCAAATATTTAAACTGATGCCTTTTCACAGTTTGTCCAATTGAAACAATACACATTGAATTTCATGATTGTATATTACATCGCTTTACCATTAATATTACTGCATAGCAATATACGGTAGATATCAATCTATGGGTAGCAGTGCTTGATTAAATGCTTTCTTCACTGAGAGCCGAATAATAATCCTATATGTAACTTTTGGTTTGATGGTAACCAAATTTCCTTTGATAATTAAATGTTCATCCAGGATGATGTAAACAGAGAAATGGAAGCAGTAAAGAAATCCAAACCAAAGACGTACGGAGAAATCCGCAGTGAAGTGGAGCGAGAGAGTGCAAGGTGTGATGAACCGGATGACATTCTGGACAGAAAGTGGACTCAGAAAAAATCCTACTCCACACAACAAATGATGAAAATCATGGATGCTGTGAGAATTAATTCTGTTTTATGTTGTAACCATGAATCTTAAAGTCAGTGACAATTGATGCCTACAGTATGAAAGTTTTGATGGTCAGAATTCTTGAAATCTTAATAGACTGAAATGCACTCATTTTGCATCAGTGCCACTTCTTTTATTCAAATGAGTTGTACAAGAAAATTATAGACAATTTAACTGTGAAGTAATCACATGAATTAACAATTTTGTTAGCATGTGCTAAAACATGAATATATATATATTAAGCAAATATGAAATTGAATTTTTATAGCTATGGGATACCAAAAATGTCCAAAAAATATGACTTGGCCCATACAAAATTTGATGATTTCACTTTACATGTGTATTGTAAACTAGTCTGTTAGAAAGCTATTTGTTTAAAGTAATAACTCAACAATGAGTGAATTTAAATGATGAATTAATTTTGTGTTATTAAGTTATTCTCCTCTTTTACCAGGAAGAACTACTGGAATTCAACAAACAACAAAAGTTGATAGAGACTGTTATGATAGACCAGTTATCAAGGTAAGCAAATTAGGAATGAACCGCAACAAAATCAAAAAGAACCACCACAACAAAACAATATCAATAAATAATGTAGATAGGTGAAAACAATGATTTTTATTACAGAGCCGTTATAAGTGACCCAGAACAAAATGTACGCACACCTGTCACTCACGATACTAGACGAGCAAGGGGAAGTAACCGCTATCTTCATGATTCCAGGTAAACACTCCACAGCTGATCACATCAGTTCTTCCATTTATGAATGTATGCATTTTCTAGATTTGGTAAAATATGTTGAAAATATGTGTTCCATTCTTTTCCCATTTAAAGAACATATTTCTGTTTTAATGGACTTTTCTTTAACTCAAACACAGGAAATTTTGTTGTTCAGATGAAGATTATTACTCATTGAATAAAAATTGCCTGTTGACATATTGGTCGGATAGAGCAAGTGTATTTGAAAAAAAGAATGCAGCATATGTCTTACAAATTTGACTTAGTTGACTTAAGTATTTTAATCAGAAAGCATACATTAATATGAAAGGTTCATGAATGTTTGATATTAATGTTTATTGGTTTTCACAGGGTTAGAACTAGTGCCACTGCCACAGAAAATTTGTTGTCAAAAAGAGTCAGATTTGGTGCAAGAATTCTTACCAGGTAGGCAAGCTAAAGAGTAAAATATAAGAAAAAAATAAGAAGATTTCCTGAAAATCAATTTTTCATATTACTCTTTTCATAAGATAAACTCCAAAATCAGCATTTAACATGTTAAACATATATGAATTGCAAAAAGTGAAAAAGAATAAAATAAGAACTGCATTGTAAAAGAAACTGAATTTGACAATAACCTTTGTTTCACTTTCAAAGAAAGAAATAGCTGACTAAAAAACAGTAATTATGACTGTATCATGTGCCACTGTTGTATGCATATGCTTAAAACTGTGCCTTTGATTCAATTTATTACCCTTTTTTCCCCTAGAAATGGACATGATGCTTTGCGAGAATTAACAGGTTTTTATTTCCACATAGACAACACACTGACTATATATGAATTCAGGCAGTTTGGTAAAAGGTAAAGAATTTAATTAGAAATCTACTTTGAAAGAAGATGCTAGCTGATATTTTCAACATTTGTCCTTTAATAAACAGTGTTTTATAAATATGCTTTTTTCTGCAGTGCTAAAGCATTACCATTGATAAAGAGAGGAAAGTACAAGCATCTCTGTGGCAGCAAGAGGGATGAACCCTACACTTTATTTGATATTTTCTCTGTAAGTAACATAACTGTCATAACAATCAGATTTCTTCCCGGTATGATTTTCTGCATGAAAAAAAAACATGTTTATCTCCCTTTCCAGACATAACTTAAAATATGTGTTGACAGCAAGGTTTATATTTTTTGTAAAGACTAAGAAAGGGAAACAAATTTATGCTGGCATACACATGTGTTTGATAGTTGAGCAATAACCTTGTCTAAGGAGCAAAAAATATACATGCACTGCTACATGTATATATAAATCATTTCCTAGAAAGATTTCATCGTTTTTCTCCTTTTGTAGGGAGCAAACCTGATCATATCGACGGAGGACCAGCACTCGCTGCCCGACTCCATGAACAAAGCGGACCACGTGTACTTCAGGGTGACGGATGTGGATGAGGCCGCCAAACAACAGTTGATGTTAGTGGAGCACAGTCTTGTTGTGCTGCAAATCTCTTATTTAAAGAAAAGTTTAAGATAGCGGATTTTTGCAACTTCTTATCTTGATTAGAGATGATATATATCCATTGAATTTAATATTCAATTTTGAAAATGATTTGATAGTTTTAATGTGATGATAAGATGCTGTTACATGTATATATATTGTTCATTACAGTGCAAATGACATGCCAGACACCTACAGACAAAGTGTTCAGAAATCCAGTGACACAGATGTACAGAAAATAATAACAGCAGTTCAAGGTAAACAAACAGTAGGGATGGGACGATCCATCGATGCACCGGTGCATCACAGTATTTATTTTGACGATATTTGGATCGATACATTTACCTTTAATACGACGATACCTAAGCGAACTTTTTTTTATTTTCCAAAAATATCCGAGCTTCATATATCGGCTATTTTTAGTCTGCGCACCTAATATGAAAGTACAAAGATGGCAGAAAACCTCGTAAAATTGTCAAAACTGTTAGGAAGCTAAATCTGGAGTGTGGACAACTTTTGGATTACTTGTTTATGAAAAAGTAGTGTATATGAGACTTAAGTAATTTGTAAATTGTGCAACGCTCATTCTAAATATATCAAAATAACTTTGGACATGCGGTAATACATCGACAGATTGAATAAATGTTTAACCCTTATTCATGTTTTCATTTAGTTGCAATGTATTGTGATTATTTATCGTATCGCATCTCATGTATCGTGATATGTACCGAATCGGCTAAGTAGAGTATCGTCCCAGCCCTAACAAACACAATAACTTAAACCTGCATGTTATGTGTACAAGTGTATTTTTGTTAGCTATCCAAAAAATAGCAATATAGAACACCACATTGTGCTGTCACAAGAAACATTTTTAGATTTTACTTCAATTTTTAATGTCTGCTCATAATTGATAATTTAAAATGTGTTTGGAAAAGGAACGCTCAACTGTTTCCCTATCCCACATTTCCATCTTGTAAATTATTGATCCAGAATCTCAGTGTTGTAATCAATCTAATTAAAATTAGAACTTCCATCCCCTCCTCGGTTTTCGATATGTCGCGTGGACACGCGACATAACGAAAAGATGGAAGTTCTAATTTTAATTAGATTGTGTTGTAATGTGTATCATTTAATACACAGTCATTATGATACATTTATTTGCAAAATAGTATGTGTAGATATTTACATGTTGCAACCATACACACCCTTTAACATTCTGTAAAACATAAGTTATTAGCATGTGGATCATTACTGTGTGAATAGAAATTTTGCAATATTCCTGAAACCTCGATTAACTCAAATAATTACCCACAATTCAGTCCTTCAGTGTCTCAATTGCAAGTAACTGTCTATCAAGATAATCTACAGTGGTTGGGCAAACAAATTAGTTGCCATTAATCAGTTTATCTTTGGTAAACAGAATATGGTCTTTACGGGAAAAAAAACTGATTTAATTAACAATTGGCTCAAATACATGTACCATTTTTCTCTATACATTTTACAAATTCTTCCTACAGCTGTTGTTCAGGAGAAGATCAGGAAGCGAGGCATCAAGACGTACACGGGCCTGGGTCGGTATTACCGGGAGAGAGATGAGCGGGGGGACGGCATCATGTACAGGTTTCAGCTGGAAAAAGGACTGTTTACCTTCCACATTGACCTTGACCCCGAGGTAACATTCCCTGACCTCTTAAAATGTCCTTCAGTTCTTTATACTGATACTGTGTTGAAAAAAATAAAAATTTCTTGATCTTGTGAAGTTTGAAACCATTGTACCTGTTAGGCATAATGTGTTTTTTGTTTGTGAATAGCAATATGCATATTGACTATCAAATTGATGGTTTTCAGATTTATGATGTGACCGTGATATGATTTGAATTACAGTTACTAGATGCTGTATTTGAGGCGTTAGATGTGGATGAAAAGGGAGAACTGGATTACAGTGTATACATGAGGGAAGTTTTAGGACAAATGAATGAATGTCGCAAGACCAAGGTCAGAAAGGTAAGTCAACCATGACCAAAAAAGGTATCTTGTAAAAATTATGTTCTTATTCAGCAGTTCAACTGAAAATAAATTATTTATGAAATAAAACACAAATATAATACTGTGGTTTCATTAATATTCAAGGGTATCAATTTTCGTGGATGAAGTGGAAATCACAGTTTCAAGGATACGTAAATTCATGGCCAATGACCCTATCAATACAAAATGTTAATAGAAATTGCATTTCAATGAACATTAAATTTCATGGATCAACTTAAAAACGAAATCCACGAAAATTTGTATTCAACGAATATTGATGAAACCACAGTATGCGTGAATGTAACAGGCTTTTAATGACATTCATACAATGTTCATGAATAAGTCTCTTTACTTTCATATATACTCATTCTACGAAAGAAGAAAACTCCATCTAAACAAAAGTGACAGTTCAATGAATGTTATAATTTGGGAGGTGTGGATGGGTATAGTTTGTTGCAAAGTGGTTTTGAACTTTGAATAACTTAAAAACCCCAAATTCTACTTTATACGTGTCCAAGTCAAGTGTAGCACAGATTAAATCAACTAGGGCTATTCATCTGTAAACAACCTGTAAACAGCCAATCAATATGAAATGTCGACACAACCACTTAGTTCATAACAAACAAACAAGTTTTCTGAAACTTTTATAAATATATTTACTATTAAAAAGATGAAGGATTTCCAGTATTCCCATTATCAAAGCAGTTCTTGTGAATATAATATAATACTAATATTGGACCTGTTAGGCTTATATATATTTTTTTTCAATTTGTTAATACAGGCTTTTAAGAAACTGGACTCCAGTAAGAGTGGCCGAGTGAGTGTTACAGACATCAGGAAATATTTTAACAGTAAATTCAGGCCTCCACTGCAAGCAGGTATGATGAGCTACACATATTTACTATAAAACTGTTTGAATGCATTGTTACAAAGTTTTTATGATGATAACATATTGATTTTCATTTTAAAAGAGTCCTTAATTTCCTTCTTTTGGTTCTACAACTGGTATTGCTACAAAAGTTTTACAAATGCTGTTTACATACTGAGGTATATTGATAAACCTTAACAAGAGTCTTTTCTTTCCACCTTTCCTGGTACAGCTGGAGTTGTTCTGGGTGTGAATCCAGTCCAGGCATTCCTGGAGGCAGTGACAGCCTCCTCCAGACAGGACAGCGTATCCTATGTGGAGTTTGAGGAGTACTATGAAGGCCTCAGCCTAGCTATTGAGGATGATGTGGACTTTATCAACATTCTTCACAATACATGGAATATTTGACAGGCCAAAATCTAGAACTTGGTAGAGTTGTATTACTTGATGGAACAAGCAGGAACTCTTGTCAAGGATGAAGATCAAACAGGACATTTAAGACTTGAGCAGCAACAGTCAGTGTTCTAAAAAAAAAGAGGTCTTCTGTCATGTAGGATAATAGTGTCTTTTGTTTCTGTGAAGAAAATCTGACAAACACAAGAAGAATTTAAATTCAAGTTTTGATTCAAGAAAAATATTGTTAAAATTTGCCAACATTTCAATTTTCAGAAGATAGAACATTTTTCTTGATAATTTTCTCTATCCTTATTCACTCCTGTGTACTGATGGTTAATTTGAAGAAAAATCTAGGATTTTAGAAATGTTTAATGTTTCATTTAATGTTCTGTTATTACACACCATGGTTGAAGACCCATTGTACAAATTGGTTGTATGTAGAGGTTGTCAGGGGAGCTTTACTGTTGGAAGTAGAAATACATGTATCAAAAATCCAAATATTTATGTTCATGATACTTCTGTAACTATTGTCAAGAATTTAAAAAATTGACAGTAATTCATTGCATTTTTTGGCTTGTTATATGTGGAGTTAATATCTCTTTTTTGTATATGTATGAATGTAGTTATCAAAGAACAAATGGGTTCTATATACTTTTTATAAATTACCTCTGTACATTCAGAAATAAATTTCAAGTATTGTGAATGTGCATAAGATATGGATGGCGTTTATAATGTTTAATAAATTTATTCGTTTGAATGGTTTGGAAGTAAAACAAGTCAATCTTTATTGCCTCAGCCATGAAAAACACACAATTTGTTTCTAAAATTGAGTCAGGGACATATTTCTGTCAATTCCATGTTTTATCTGTGATATATTATTTTGCTTTTTCCCCATAGTTTTAATTCAAGAGATAGTTTAAAATAAACAAAAAAATTCTTTGGTCAGTCTTATTATCTCAGCTCAGGTGAGCTTTTCTGATCATCTTTTGTCCAAGGCCCATCTTTCTGTCTGTCCGCACCCATACTTGATCTTTTTAAGCTCATCAAAACGAAGTCGTGGGAGCTTATACTATACCCTCGGCGTCGGCGTCAGGACCTGGTTAAAGTTTTGTATGCACTTATAGACTTAAGGGGCATGGTCACGATTTCGGTCAAATTTTATTTTTCTGTTTTCATTATTTACAATGCTTTAGAAATGTATTTCTTGTGATTAAATGAAATTTGAGAGTCATTCAAGGAGTTATAAGCAATATACGGGGCTCATTATTGATTAGGTTAAGGTTTTTGGAGCTGGTGCCCTTTGATAGACAACTCTTCTTTATTTTTGGTTCAATCTTTACCAAATTTATATAAATGATTCACCTTGTGATACTGATTCACTCCACAGGATTGTATGCTGAATCTTGGATACTGGAGGAGTCTAGGTTTTTGGAACTGGTCACATCTTTATGTAAATAATTATTATTCAAACTTGCATGGTTGAATTAACTTAGTAAATAAACCAGAGGTAGATTAAGATACTGAGAGGGGTCATGATTATCTAGATGCCTAGGCGGTTTAAAAATTTATAGTAACTCATATTTTGTGTGGGACTTTGAACTTTTTACTTAAACAGTTTATATAAATATGGGTGTTTAAAAAGAGATAGCTTCAGATCGTAACAGAGCTTGATCCCGATTATCTTGATGCTGGAGCAATTGTAAGTGATTGAGAAGCTGAATACTGGTTTGATTGTGGAAAAAAATTTGTCGCGACAAACTTTCATGGTACATTTAACTTTGATTTTGAAACAGTAGGCTAGCCCCAGATACAGAATCTGATCTCAATCATCAAGGATGCTAAGAAAACCTTGTCCTACATCACTCGAACTTGCTTGATAGATGTGATTGGTGATACATATATGACATGTATTATCATGATTTCTTTTCCTATTGTATAGAATCAGATGATATAATATTTCATTCATATAGTATTGTAAAATATTATATGATATTGTATCATATTTTGTATAATCCCATATGATATGATGTTGTATCATATGCTTTGATATTATATAGTATTGTACCATTTGATACTGTATCTTATGAAATTGTGTTATAAGATGGATAAAATATAATATTGTATCATTAGATAATTTTCATATAAAAGTATTATGATCAAGGTGGTCTCATCAAGGTGATGCCTCGTCTCCGAGTGAGCTGTGTAATCTATGATAACCTATGTTTTCAGGTCTTTACCAGAACCACTGGGTCAATTTTAACCAAACTTGGCTGAAAGCATCTTTGAATAAAAGAGATTCAAGTATGTTACAATAAAGGACCAAGCCCTCTTTCGAGAAGAGATGAGTTTGAAATTATTGAAAATTTGTCGGCACTTTTCAAAAATCTTCTCAAAAACCACTATGCCAGAAAAACTGAATTTTGTGCGTATTTTGTTTTTCAATTTTGTATTTCATTAAATTAAACTGTTTTGATGAGAGTTTTGAAATTGTTTCTCAGGTGAGCGACATGGACAATGGGCCTCTTGTTACAAATTTTAGACATGTAGATACATTTATGGGCCAATTATCTTGTTTAAATTTCACAAAAAATTGTAAATTGCTTATACCTCTTTATTCTTTATTTTTCATTTTCCTTTAAGTTCGATTTAAATGTAAACTTTCTACGCATATAAAGATCAGAAACGCCTTGATGACTTTGCATAAATGTCGCCTTTTCAACAATTATATTGGAAGCACCCGGATGTGTTAAATGGGCCATTATCAAAATATACAGACTTTTGAGAATTGTAAAACATAAGAAAATTATTACTAAAAATATTACCTGATATGAACAAACTTCATCAAAAGTTGGAGAACAGAAAATATTTGACACATTTACATAGTGAACATATCACTTGAGACAAAGAGTGACGTTAATTGACAAATTGTTTAGTTTTAACTTTAAAAAAAAAACATAGCTGAAAATAAAAAAAACATGATGGTATATGCACTGGTGTTTTCAAATATACATGTATTATTGTCAGTTAACTTTATTTCGAGAAATATGTTCACCACTGATTATTATGTTTTACAATTGTTAAGTTAGTTAAAAACCACTGAACCAGCGATAATAAGTAAGAGTCATGTGTGTTAAATTTTGTAAACTAAATTCATTCCTACTTTGAATTGCATTTAAAACACGATAAATTTGCTCTTAAATAAAATTTTTGGGGCCTCACTCTTTCAAGTGAAGATAGACAGGTTGTTACACGATTCATTATCAATGTTACACCACTGACAGAAAACATGACATGTAGATGTATGTCACATCCATTCTTTGACTTTTACTTTCGGCATCAACACACTTTCATCCACCTTGTACCGAGTTCCAATTTTGGCTCATCAATCTCACTAACAACATCATGAAAAACTTTACCAGCACATATCAATATCATACGTTTTGGGCAATAAAATTGAGATTTTTCCATCCCCCCCCCCAAAAAAAATTATGCATACAACGAACTTGCACATCCTTAATTTTTGTCTATTTGTTCGTTAGCTCAGGCGGTATTTGTTACCTTTAAACATTTGAAAGATTTAATTGAGTATAACGTAAGAGGGAATGTAAAATGTCAGTGGAATAGCATATCTTATACGACAATTTAAGTAATTAAATAATTTGGTTTTCCTTTTCGTAAAAAATAAAGTGTATGATTTATTTGTTTATATTTAAAAATTATATATATGTTTTTACTTTGATCTTTTGATCAAGTAATTAAATGGATTAAAAAAAACCTACAAATATAAAATGTCGATGGTGTAACAAATAACGTCAATGATGTAACACTTATCATTTTCCAGAGCTAAAAAACACAATCACAATCAACTAGGCAAGCTCTCCTAATTCTGAGAGTGTGTAGCTTGTAAAATTGACATACATTTTGCAAAATGTTTGAAATATAAAGGAAATTTCACTGATGTATCCAGAATAAATGTAGTAGTATGACCCAAGAGATCAGAAACTACACAAAGCCACATAGCCTATATTATAATGTAACAAACATTCATCATTTATGGAAGGAACTTTTTTTCTTGCATAATAGAAAACTTTCAATGGCACGTTATTGATATCCCATTGACACAGTGTGAATTGTATATTTTTCTAAGCATACCAACATTTTCTGTCATATTTTCGTTACCAATGATGACTTCCCTGGTGCATATATCTTTTTGGCAGCGGTGAATGACGTCAGTATGATCTAAAGCAATTCCAACTTTAGCACATTATCATTCACTTAATGTATTTTAAGAATTTTTTTTAGATAATTTGCTTTGTTACACCAATGACACTATTTTTTTTATACGATCATATCTATCAACAAATTCATTTTTTGTAAAATAAACCTTGTTAAGCAGCATTGTAAAACTTAAAATGTGAATGTCGATTTCAATACAAACGGTGTTTTTTGTTTTAGTAGAACTTCAATATTATTGACTAAGAAGATAGTTTAGATGGAAGACGTTGATTTACTGATTAATTACTGGTTGATTTACCAAATTTACAGAAATCTCATAACAAATGATATTTTTTTTAAACTTAAAGCCAAAAAAATTATCAATTAAAGTGTTCAATATGGTGGCATATCTCTGCCCCTTGTGTGCAAGTTATTTTTCTATTAATTATGTGGACATGCAAGAACAATATGTTGACATGCAAGATAGTTATGTCAACATGCAACATAACTATGTTGACATGCAAGAAAACTGCAATCAAATAAGAGTTATAAAAAATCTCAAATATCGCCAACATGTGACATTCAAGATGCTAGATACGCTACCTATTGATGTCAACATGCAACTTATTTATGTTAACATGCAACTTCTTTATGTCGACATGCAACTTATTCATATCAACATGCAACTTACGTATGTTAACATGCAACTTCTTTATGTCGACATGCAACTTATTTATGCCAACATGCAACTTAGTTATGTTAACATGCGACTAAGTTATGTTGACATACAACTTATAAGTTGCATGTCAACATATTTATCTCGCATGTTAACATAACTAAGTTGCATGTCAACATATTCATCTCGCATGTCAACATAAGTAAGTTGCATGTTAACATAAATAAGTTGCATGTTGACATAAATAAGTTGCATGTTGACATAAATATTTTGCATGTCAGCATATTTATCTTGCATGTTAACATAAATAAGTTGCATGTCGACATAAAAAGTAGCATCTAGCATATTGGATGTCACAAATGGGCGATATTTGAGAATTTTTGAGATTTTGTATAATTCTTATCTGATTGCAATTTTCTTGCATATCAACATAGTTATGTTGCATGTTGACATAATTATCTTGCATGTCAACATATTTATCTTGCATGTCGACATATTTGATGGAAAAATAACTTGCACACAAGGGGCAGAGATATGCCACCATAGTTCAACAATAAATTTTTAGTTTTCTAAAATCCAATGGTACTGTATATTTCCCCCAAAACACAATTTCCCCCTTTAAATTGACATTTATGCAGAAATTTGCATATTTTGATAATAACCCAAATCAATATTCCCCTTCTGATCGCACGATATTCCATAAGATTATGGAATATTTTAGCAAATCATTTTCTAATTCTTTATCGTTACTTTGTTATTATATAAGTGTTCCAATGGATGTGAGGACTTAATAAAGAATCTTTTTTGTAGAATTAGTTTGTGCAATAAATTTGCTAGCATGACACTAACAAAACGTACTGTGCTCTATATGTTCTACGCAGGCGTTCGGTAAATATTATTATCCATAGGCCAAACTACTATTTTACTATATAGTCTGTCCCAAGATAGTTATGCAGCACATTTTCTTACATTGTTCTATATTCATAAATATCTCTGGGTTTCCAACGACGTTCATTCAATAATTTTAAAAATCCCAAGATTGAAACGCCATAAAAAAAAGTCTATGGGCATTTTGCATTGCTAAAGAGATAAAATTACCCGGATGATAACGTTGAAAAATTATTCGAGGTATGCTGAGTGAATTTCTAATAGAGAAAAGGTGTTTACAAACATTTCGGATCCCATTAAAAATGTTTTCGTTCCAGTAAAAAATTTTTTCTGAAAGGAAAATGATATGTCAATGAAGATATCTTGGATATAAAACGGCTCAAAAATTATGTCTAGTTATTTTCTTGGCTAGAATATTACCCTTTTTCATAACAACTTTTCAGAAAAATTCCATCATTTTGAGTTTTTTTTTAAATACATTGTTTAAGCAAAACACATTTTAAATATATTTTTATCAAATATCATTTAAGAAGCACAATAGAAATGTAATTTTTTCGTTTGAAGAACTAAATTAGACAGAAATCAATTTTACTTGGTAATTATAATGAATGTATGAATTCCGAAAATATAGAGTCTTGAATTCGAATACCTTTACAGGTATGTTCAGTCATGCGATTCAATAGAATCGGTTTTCTATCAAGTAGTTTGTTTAAGCCAGTTTAGGACGCTGGAAACACTGTCCACACCTTTCTTGAATTGCATTCTTTTAGTGCTTTCAGATAGTTTTCCTTTTTGTAGACCATCCGTTTCTTCTTTTCGCTAGATTCACCTTTCCTGGTACAGCTGGAGTTGTTCCTGGAGGCAGTGACAGCCTCCTCCAGACAGGACAGCGTGTCCTATGTGGAATTTGAGGAGTACTATGAAGGCCTCAGCCTAGCTATTGAGGATGATGTGGACTTTATCAACATTCTTCACAATACGTTGAATATTTGACAAGCAACAAGCGTCGTATTACTTGAATGGGACAAGCAGGAACTCTTGTCAAGGATGAAGATCAAACAGGACATTTTAAACTTGAATAGCAACAGTCCGTGTTTTAGAGAAGGGGTCTTCTGGCTTGCAGAATAATAGGGATTTTTTTCTCTTGTTTCCTTTTTAAAAAACCTGACAAACACAGCATTTTAATTTTCTAAAACACAAGGTTTGATTAAAAGAAAAATATAGATTAAATCTTACCAAAATTGCAGTATTTCAAAAATTGAAACTTTTTTTCTAGTAGTTTTCTCTTTTCTCATTTATTCTTGTGTATACGTTGTTATTTTGAAGTAGATTCTAGGATTTTTAAACTTTTTGCTTTTTTCATAGTTTTAGTTCAAGAGATATTTTAAAATAATCAAACCGGAAAAAAATTTCTTTGGTCTTTACTTATAAGCTCAGCTCAGGTGAATTTTTCTTATCACCTTTTGTCCGCCGTCCGTCCGTCCGTCCGTCTGTCTGTCCGGCCACCCACGTACTCTGAACTTTTTTCACTTTAGTTCTCCCGAACCACTGGGTCAATTTTAACCAAATTGGCCCAATGCATCTTTGAATAAAAGGGATTCAAGTTTGTCGAAAAAAGGGCCAAGCCCTTTTTCAAAAAAGAGATAAGTTTGAAAATTTGTCGGCATATTTCAAAAATCTTCTCGAAAAACCATTTGGCCATAAAAACTGAATATTGTGTTTAATATCCTTAGGTAGTGTTAATTTAAATCTATTCAAATCATGATCCCCGGGAGTAGGGTTGGGCCACAATTAATGGGGAATCAAATTTAACCTCGGAAAAAATCTAAAAGTCTTTGCTGCAAGAACCCAAATGATATAATTTATGATAATATTACTTGTATGCACTCATCCTGAGAAATTGCTAGAATTGGAATGTGTTTTATATTTTTAAATGGTTCAAATCATGACCCCAGAACTAATACTTGGGTCTCTAGGGAGGTTAAAAAATCAGCATAGGAATTAATATGTAAAATCTGTCATAAACATTCATTCACGAATACAGTTTGTAATATTATCATGTATTAAAGCATAATAAGTTTGTTTTCATTTTAAATTGTTAAAACAATTATTGACGCAACAAAAGAAGCTCGATATACTTAGTATAGCATAGGAATATGTGTAGAAAATTTGGAAATGTTTTTAAACAAGACCTACTCTACTAAATTTGCCAGTTATTTTGTATTTCACTGGATAAAACTGTTTTGATCATAGTTATTGCTCAGGTGAGCAACATGGTCTCAGGTGCATCATGTTTCAAGTGATCCTTGAAAATGTTATTTTATGCTATAAAGGCACTTGCGATTTTTTAAATATCAACAGATTCAAATACAAAAACTGTTGACACGTAGGTACATTTATGTGGCAATCATCTTGTTCAATTTTGTTTTATAAAAATTGTGAATTGTTTACTAAGTATTCCTTTATATTTTTATTGACACAAGATTTTCCTTTGAAGTTCGATTTGAATGTAAACCTTTACGTATGTAAAGATCAGAAAAGCCTCGATGACGAAGTATATGTCGCCCTTTCAACGATTACATAGGAAGGTCCCGGATGTGTTAAATATATAGTCTCCCATTGATCGCACGATATTCCATTATGGAATATTTTAGCAAATCGGTTTCTAATTTTTATCGTGAATTTAATTGATTTAATGGATGCATAAACTTAATAAAGAATTTTTATTTAGAATAAGTTTGTTTATGCAGAATATTCCCTAGCATGACACAAGCAAAACTTGCTGTGCTATATATGTTCTACGCAGCTGTTATATATTATTATCCATAGACCAGACGCGGTCTTCTAATTAGATCAGTGCAATGTTGTACAATAGTAAGAAAGAAGAAATGTTATTTTTAAGGGGGGTCACTACTCAGCAATTTTGGTTAAAGTAATGTTTTTTTCTTGTTATTAAAACGGTTAAAAAAATCATGTCTAGTTATTTTTCTGGCCAGAATATTACACCCTTTTTCATAACACGTTCCAGACAAATTCCATTATTTTGAGTTCTTTTTAAATATATTGTTTAAGCAAAACAAGTTTTCAAAAATTTCTAATCAAATATTATGCTAGAAACACATTACAAATGTGATTTTTTTTCGTTTGAAGAACTAAATCAGACAGAAATCAATTTCTACTTGGTAATTGTAAGGAATGTATTCCGGTTATATAAAGTTTTCATTTTGAATACCTGTACAGGTATGTTCAGTCATGCGATTCATTAGAACCAGTTCTCTATCAAGTAGTTTGTTAAAGCCTGTGGAAAGCTGGAAACACGTTTAAAATTTTGAATATTTTCAGTTTTATGTGTTGTAGCTTATAACTACATGTTGATATTCAATAGTATTGTATTAATATATAGATTAAAGCTGCTGCATGTCGTTGTTAGTCCATTTAATAGGTTGTTGTTTTATTACTGATCTTGTATCAGAAACGAATGGGTTGTAAAGGAGAATCACAATTGCCATTTTTAATTCATTAACTGATACAAGACGCGTTTTGTGAAAAAAAAAAATTCAAAAAACCCTAAAAAGTCAAAAAACATATGAAAATCGTTACAAAATTTGACTTATCTTGTATTTCATGTTTGATATTTCGTATTTGATATTTAAATAATTTCACGATTAACTGCTTTAACTGCTTTATTTTTCTCTTTACACTTTTAGAGTTATATATATATAAATGTTGCACTTGAAAAGCTAAAATAAAGGTAGCAGTCAGGGTTCAATGTCGAATTCGGATTTTAATTATGAAGTTCAAGTTTTTCTGGCATTTTTGGCAGCACTATATTAAGAAAAATTAAGATTTTATTCGTGATAATTTTGCATATTTTCTGTTGGTATTATCTCATTTATTCTAGTACGAGTCACGCAATGTTTTTTTTCAAAGTGCGTAATTTTTAAAAGGAGCGTTGTCACATAGCAAAAAATGGTCACATAAGTAGTATTAAATCTCAAATATTTTATTGTATCATCATTCAGTTATTTGTTAAATTGAATCAAAAATGTGTAGAGTTTGGAATGAGATATTTTTTTAAACTGTTGCCCAAATCCCATTTCTTTTTAAACGTTTAGTTACATTGCCTTCATAAATTGTATTCCAATTTTCAACGAGTTGATTTATATATTTGTTTAATTTTCATAATTAAGAAAATCTCAATTGCAGCGTAATATTTTGAGTGATTCTTTTTAATTTTTCAAACACATGTTCATTGGCCACGAACTCAAAAAGTTGGTCAATAACCTAGTTTTCTGAAATTACACCTCAATCAAAGTTCTATCCCATACAATAGAAATACCAAATGATTTTTGATTTTTGATTATCAGCAATAAAATTTATTTCCATTCGAAAAAAAACGTCATCTTTAACTTGCTTATTTTTTTTCTACAACTCCGTTTAAGAACACATAAACCCTTGTTTCGCATCAATTTCATCTTGGACAAAAATGTCAAATTTCTTCCATGATAGTCAATTGATTTGCATTTTCTAAAAATTATAATAAGTTGACATATATTAGAAAAATAATTATTCAAATTTTTAACAGATAGCTGTGTGATAAAATTAGATCAATTGTTAAAACTTTTTGAACATTACAATGCATGCACAAGTACAATATTTTGAAGCATGTAGTACACGAAGTCAAAGATCAATGCATTCTTAACATGCAGATAACTATATAGATTATACTGGTACTAATGCAGTATCACTAACACACGGTCTGAATGAAATATTATGGCCTTCCAGTAATGGTTTATACACGTTTTAAATGCAGAGTGTACTGATTTATCAATTATGACACCATTTGGGTAGGAAATCATCTTAATTCAGGTTTCTCACTTTATTTCTAAAAATTATTTATGCAATTATGACAGCATGCTTTGAGTAACACGTTCACGGTATGTTTGCCTTTAGGTACCAGGTATTCAAATCGTTTAACTTGCACAATGGCACGGGTAAATGCAAAGAAAGCAACACCAAATGAAATATTGATTTTTTCTGTAATTGGCGTAATTGTAACTTGTTATAAATTACACAGTTTTTAAGAGAAGCTTTTTTAAACCCAAAATTACTATACAAGTAGAAGATAAGTTAAAAGAAAAAATGATAATTTCAAATCACTATAATCTTACACAGTGTTGTTCACTTAAAAAAAAAACTTGCCGTGAAAATATTCTAAATCTAAAAAGATATGTCAGCTTGAAAGATTTCCGTTTAAATCTTTAATTTTTGCAAAAATTCCTTCAGTGTTCGTTTGTCCCGCTCGGTTTCTTCTGATGAATAACTTCCTTCCGATTCAGTACTCTCTTCACTTACTTCAGACTCCTGACTTGAGCTGCCCATACGTTTCTTGAGTTGCATTGATTCTAGTGCTTTAAAAGACTTTTCCTTTTTCAAGACCATCCGTTTCTTCTCTTCACTAGATGCAGACTCCTCCGATTCTTCACTTTCCTCCGATTCTTCACTTTCCTCCGATTCCTGACTTGAGCTGCCCATACGTTTCTTGAGTTGCATTGCTTCTAGTGCTTTAAGAGGGTTTTCCTTTTTCAAGACCATCCGTTTCTTCTCTTCACTAGATGCAGACTCCTCCGATTCTTCACTTTCCTCCGATTCTTCACTTTCCTCCGATTCCTGACTTGAGCTGCCCATACGTTTCTTGAGTTGCATTGCTTCTAGTGCTTTCAGAGGGTTTTCCTTTTTCAATACCATCCGTTTCTTCTCTTCATTAGATGCAGACTCCTCCGATTCTTCACTTTCCTCCGATTCTTCACTTTCCTCCGATTCCTGACTTGAGCTGCCCATACGTTTCTTGAGTTGCATTGCTTCTAGTGCTTTCAGAGGGTTTTCCTTTTTCAAGACCATCCGTTTCTTCTCTTCACTAGATGCAGACTCCTCCGATTCTTCACTTTCCTCCGATTCTTCACTTTCCTTCGATTCCTGACTTGAGCTGCCCATACGTTTCTTGAGTTGCATTGCTTCTAGTGCTTTCAGAGGGTTTTCCTTTTTCAAGACCATCCGTTTCTTCTCTTCACTAGATGCAGACTCCTCCGATTCTTCACTTTCCTCCGATTCTTCAGTTTCCTCCGATTCCTGACTTGAGCTGCCCATACGTTTCTTGAGTTGCATTGCTTCTAGTGCTTTAAGATAGTTTTCCTTTTTTAAGACCATCCGTTTCTTCTCTTCACTAGATGCAGACTCCTCCGATTCTTCACTTTCCTCCGATTCTTCAGTTTCCTCCGATTCCTGACTTGAGCTGCCCATACGTTTCTTGAGTTGCATTGCTTCTAGTGCTTTCAGAGGGTTTTCCTTTTTCAAGACCATCCGTTTCATCTCTTCATTAGATGCAGACTCCTCCGATTCTTCACTTTCCTCCGATTCCTGACTTGAGCTGCCCATACGTTTCTTGAGTTGCATTGCTTCTAGTGCTTTAAGAGGGTTTTCCTTTTTTAAGACCATCAGTTTCTTCTCTTCACTAGATGCAGACTCCTCCGATTCTTCACTTTCCTCCGATTCCTGACTTGAGCTGCCCATACGTTTCTTGAGTTGCATTGCTGCTAGTGCTTTAAGAGGCTTTTCCTTTTTCAAGACCATCCGTTTCTTCTCTTCACTAGATGCAGACTCCTCCGATTCTTCACTTTCCTCCGATTCTTCACTTTCCTCCGATTCCTGACTTGAGCTGCCCATACGTTTTTTGAGTTGCATTGCTGCTAGTGCTTTAAGAGGCTTTTCCTTTTTCAAGACCATCCGTTTCTTCTCTTCATTAGATGCAGACTCCTCCGATTCTTCACTTTCCTCCGATTCTTCACTTTTCTCCGATTCCTGACTTGAGCTGCCCATACGTTTCTTGAGTTGCATTGCTTCTAGTGCTTTCAGAGGGTTTTCCTTTTTCAAGAACATCCGTTTCTTCTCTTCACTAGATGCAGACTCCTGCGATTCTTCACTTTCCTCCGATTCTTCACTTTCCTCCGATTCCTGACTTGAGCTGCCCATACGTTTCTTGAGTTGCATTGCTTCTAGTGCTTTAAGAGGGTTTTCCTTTTTCAAGACCATCCGTTTCTTCTCTTCACTAGATGCAGACTCCTCCGATTCTTCACTTTCCTCCGATTCTTCACTTTCCTCCGATTCCTGACTTGAGCTGCCCATACGTTTCTTGAGTTGCATTGCTTCTAGTGCTTTCAGAGGGTTTTCCTTTTTCAAGACCATCCGTTTCTTCTCTTCATTAGATGCAGACTCCTCCGATTCTTCACTTTCCTCCGATTCCTGACTTGAGCTGCCCATACGTTTCTTGAGTTGCATTTCTTCTAATTGCATTCGCTTTTCCTCTTCAATATTCTCTAGGATACTTCTGAGCAGATCTAAACGATTATTTCTTTTTTCTGCAGTAGATGTATCATCAACTGCACCATTATCTCTTCCTATGTTTTTTTCCCTGGTAAGAAGATGTGTATTTTCATCCAGCAAACTTGGAGAAAATACACTTTTAGACACAGCAGATGCTGCAATAGCAGCAAAAACGATATACATTTGATGTATCATTTTTGAATCTAAACTGTTCGTCTTTGTCCCAACAGTTCTTATATATATATTTTACGAGGGCACCAAGAGGTGTGCTTTAACTCTATAAATGTGTTTGATTTGTTGCTTTTAAATTTAAATACCATCCAAGGGTATCAGATTATTCAAATTTATTTATATCACGAGATTACTTTCCATTATCAAACTTCAACGAAACAATCATAAATTTGTTTTAAAAGTGTTTTTTTTTTCCGCATCAAAGCGTTCTTTGATAGCAGCCTTGTACAAATGCACGGCAATGTCACACGTAAGTTAAATTACAGACAAATATAAATACTAAAAATATTTGGTTTTAAAGATATGGATCAGACCCAAATTTATTTTAAGATTCCATCATTTGTGACAACATACGGTTAGGTCCTCTAAAAGAATGCTTAAAAAGATGACAAGTACTAGTCGGTGTCTTGTAATGGATTACAGAGAATTGTTCCCCTACCTCGAAAAAATATTTAAACGACTTCGTGTACATGTATGTCTTGATCAAGGCTGCAATGAAGATTTATGCATGATTTAACATTGTAGATTTCTTTACCATCACACGGGACAGGTTAACTTGGACATGTCAAAGGATCACATCACTTTTGTCGAGGAAAAACTCAATTCCCATTCCTAGGTTTCTGATCCAAGTTGAGATGGATATAAAATTGCACCAGGACGAGAAAGCTCCCGCTCCCACTCTTTTTTCCAACAGACATTTTTCTTAAATTTACATATAAAAAATTTAATTTTGAAGCAGTCCATTAACCTCATCCTTGAAAGGATGTAAAAAGGGATAACTATCCAAATTAACATTAAAATAGAAGATTTGGTACTTGCCTCCCCACCCCATTTTTTATGGTTAAATTTATGATTATGATTATGAAGATTGGTAATTTTTTTTTTTTGCTTCTCAAGAAATTGAATAAGTCTCACCCCGCTCTTTCAAAAACGATGCTACATGCCTGTGTAGCATGTTGCATAATTTCTGTTGATTCAGGCCAATTTAATGAACACACCTTTTTTAGATATACACTGAGAATTAGTAAATGCGCTGCAGACTACCAATTAACGGGGAAGTATAATTCCATACAGTGATGGCATATGTACATGTATTTGTATTCATGGAATTAAAAAATAAAGTAAATACACAAAATTAATACTCTACGGATATTTTATAACCTTGAAATAATTATTGAGAATCTTTTAAAATAAAATGCTTACTTTAATGATTAATGCACGTACCGAGGTAGCGACAATGCAGAGAAAATACATGCGAGAAATAGACAAAGTGGAGAAATTGCCCGGTAGATAAAAATATACAGCGGCAAATCGCGCTAAATTGTTACAAATTCTTTCTTTTCTTATTTTAGTTTAAGGGGTTAAAGAAGTAGTAAAAAGGTTTATTTGCAGAAAAGAATTTCAGAGAGAGAGAGAGAGAGAGAGAGAGAGAGAGAGAGAGAGAGAGAGAGAGAGAGAGAGAACGTGGTAAATTTACATAACGGAAAATTGCATTTGATTTCCAAATCTTACCCCGGTGAAACCTAAGTAGAAATTATTTAGTCATCAACGGATAAACACGCTGTGATGTTCGATGTAATCTAATCTGATATCATACAAATACAAGAAATCATATTGACGCAAGCGTAAAATGGGCCGCAAAAAATAAGATTGTTGTATGAATCACCATTGGTTGTTTACATCAAAAACACACCACAAAGAAGAAAATAATGAGTTGGTTGTACTAATTTTTATATATTTTTTAATATATTCTTAGCAACACATTTTGAACATTTTACTACTATTATTAAGAATCGAGTTCGTTACTGTAAGCATTTCTAACATTGCCATAGTATGAAGTAATATAATTTTTATAATATTTCATGTCATTCAGGTCTTTGGTATTTCAGGTCTTTAGTTTGTCCCATATACCGATCTCGATACATTGTTTTGAAAAGAATAAAAAACTCCGAAATTTCCCGAATAGATTATAGTCTCGATAAAAACGCACCTAACACGACAGTCTATGACCTAATTTACATTTACGAACAAAACAAAAAATATTTAATATTTTTTAAAAGCATAAAACATAGTTCTACATGCAAATAATTTACATTTAATTCATAAAAATAAGCATAGTATCAATTTTGTAACAAAAAGCTATCCCGCAGAAACGCAGTTACAATATTTAAATGTATATCAAACAAGTTGCTGTCCTTTAAAAAAGGACTACAATACGTGGACCATTTGCATGTGTTTCCAACGAAAACGTGAAAGCCTTAATTAAGGTATGTATGTATAGCCCCGACTTTTTATCTCAGAATTTAAAGGATTCATACTTCTAAAATAATTTTGATCTATCTATGAATGAAGTTTGCATGTATAGTATCAGGCATTCGGTGAATTCTACTATTTGCGCACACATTACGATTCGCACTATTTTGTTAACTATATACAGTGACAGCTTTGTGTAAATTAAAAATTTCATATTTTGATGCATTTTTATTGAGATTCAAACTTTTATAGTGACATAATTATTCATTCATACTTAAATGCTAAAAAAAATTAATCGGGAAGTTCTCTAGCATTGACTACCTTAAATATATATTTAAGTTACATGTGTATTCGGAAAACAACAAAACATTGCAAATTATGCTATTTGATGCATGTTGTAGTTTCGGCATAACATTAACTTATTTCATAATACTGATAGTTCATATCACATGCCAATCATTTCTTGAAAAGGAATACTTTGTTTCTGTACTGTTTACCGACAACTTTACAATTACAGCGCCTTTGGGAACTTATGTGTGCATACGGCACGGAATCCCGATCCCGATTCAGATAAACGTGTTAGCTGGTTCCCTGAGCTACCCATTACGCACAGGAACCAAGCTAGATCATGCGCAGGCTGAATTTTCCCCATAGCATCCGGTTTAACATCGCTTATATATTTTCTGCGTGGACCTCAGGGTCCACGTAATAACGGACCGCCTTCTGGCGGCCCGTAATAATGTTCGTTTCTGTATTCTCAAATTAATGCGTGTCAAAGTGAATCTCTCTCTCTCTCTCTCTCTCCCTCTCTCACACACACACACACACACACACACACACACACACACACACACACACACACACACACACACACACACACACACACACACAAACACACACACACACACACACACAATGCGAAAAAAGAAATTTCAACGGGGAAAATTAACATATGAATTCATTGTAGAAAAGAGTGAATGAGAAAACATGGTAGCTTTTGTTCATTAGCAATTTTTTTCGGCTCAGGTGACTTAACAGAGATTGTTTTTAAACAAACAATACATAGCACATAACTCTTTATTCGTCCTTTCTCAGAATTCTTATCTTGTAATTAATGTTTTCGTGTTTTTTAATTCTAAGAAAAATATAGAGGCGTTTGTAAGACGAAATCCTACAAGAGTAAAGTGATACATAGATTTTGAAAGTAGTTTTTTTAATTGTCTATCCTTTCATCCTAAAACGAATGAAAAAAAGTCCTGATATAAAAAACCTATTAGTATTTGAAATCAAAATGCATTTTTTCAAGGAAATCGGCATTAAAATTATCCATTTTAAAATTTAATCATTTTAAATGTAGCATTATCATGTGTAGTATGTATTTTATTTTTTGGATTGAGACATTTCCTGTGTACATTTGGTGTAATTAGCGCATCCCAGCAAGTTTTACAGCTACGTTATTCGGCGGGTATTTGTCTATAAGGCCATATTTAAGATTGTTATTGACGACATAAAGTATTTATTTAAACTTGTGATAATCCTAAATATTTTGAAATTAATGTGAATAAGATGTTTTTGTTTTTTAAAATTATAATCATCGATTGTTAGAAATTAAATTCATATTGTACAGAAACTGTACAAACCGTATGGAAGGCGTGTAGAAAACGTATTGTATCGTACAAGAAATGTATCGTATCGAACAAGAAGCGTATTGTATCGTATGAAAAACGTACCGTACCGTGCGAGAAACGTATCGTATCGTACAAACCGTATAGCGTGTGAGAAGCGTGCGAGAAACGTACAGCTGGTGTAGTAGTGCATTTCAGGGTCTGCATCTTGTCAATGTCAGACCATTAGATATTGTGAATAAAATAAAATCGTTTTATTTACTAGCATGTTGCTTTCCATTTTCAATAAAAAAAAAAGTTTATGTAAATGTGCGTCAAAAGTTTCTTTCACCAACCAAAATGTCTTGACTAATAACTTAAACATGTATAAAGGGAGCATATCAAATCAAAGAAAAACCTGCAGATTTTGTTTATGTGGTAAAACAATTGACATCTGCTATCTACATTGTGATGCTAAAGTACATCGTGATGAGAAAGATTTGTTTTGGTGGAAGTCTATGGCCTAGAATTTTTAAGTGTTTTTGGTTCTGTGTCTCACTAAAAAAATGTTTTTCCTTTAAATACACAAACAGCTATGGATAATTTAATGGCAAACAACAAACATACATCGTTGGATTTGATACACAAATGAAAAGTGGGATAATGGGATGCATATCATATGTTAGATCACATTTCGTGACGTTAGTAGCATTTGACAGCTAATGAACCAGAGATATATTGCTTCCTTTTCAAAGAATACACTCATTCATTTTTTTTAAAAGACTAAACCAATAAAAAAACATTAAAACATAATAAACTTTATTTCAACTGCCAAAACAAGTGGTTTGTTTTGTAATTGTAGGCCACAACAAATAAATTTCAGTCACAGTTTTCTATGATTGGTCTGTGCTCTTTGTGAATATATATGATATGAATAATTCAAAATGCAAAATAACAATAAAAAGGCTGTAGTTGAAGCTTGTGATACACTGTACATTGAACTTGTTTTTTAACATAACATTTATATTTTTTATAGAACAAGTAAATATCTGCACATCCTTCTATCTGTTGGTGAGACATGACTTGTTGATTGAGACAATAATTAGAAAATAGAATTATTAATTCTTTTTAAGGTTTTATTTTTATCCCAGGAGGTGCTTCTGACAACTTAGTTTTTTCTTCATTATCAGTAAAATGTTTAATAACTAACTTTGATGGTTGGTCTTTTCATTTGCAATTCTTATGCTAATTGAATGGTAAGAAGAATTTAACTAAAAGCTAAGCAATTTTTAAAAGTTTATACGGTAACTGATTTTTACAATCTAACCAAAGGTCTTATTTATCAATGCATGCTTTTAAGAAAAAAGATACATTCACGTTTGGCATTGATCGAGCAAATGAGGCCCATCGGTTCATTAAGCTAAAGTTAATAAACACACACACACACACACACACACACACACACACACACACACACACACACACACTCTCTCTCTCTCTCTCTCTCTCTCTCTCTGCTCGTCAAGGTTTTCGTTTACAATAGTTACATTTTTGTTCAATTTTCCATCAAATCATATTTTAGCTCTATGTTAACACAACAAAACAGTTTTTGTTTCTCACATCTCATTTCATTTTTAAAAGAATGTTTTTCCTCTACATTGTAAACAAAAACTTGACATAAGCTTTAAACTAACAGGTAACATTCCAATTTTTGTTGCCCATTAAAACTATTAATTAAACTTAGTTTAGCATTTTTTTCCATAAAAATGGAAAATAATTCAAATTTGAAAATTTTAATGGTGTAAAAGATAAAACCGTGACCTGGCCACAAGATCATGAAGCTATCTAAGACTTAAGTCAGAATTTGCATGCATTTTATAAGTTTTATAATAACGTACAAACCAAATTCGAAGCATGTGTTAGGATTGTTTTCTTGTCTTGTTGCTACCTACACACTTTTTAAGTTAAAAATTATGGTTAATACGTTTTTGGTGAATGATTATAACTCTGACTTAAGCCTAAGATCTTTCATGATCCCGGAGCCAGGTCCCTCTTAGTTGAATCATTTATTATTTAGAAAACATTAATCCATGAAAAGGGCATTCCCGTGTTTTCAGAGTACATTTTTTCTTCCTCCCCCAATATATACTTTTATGAAAAACTATCCACTATTAATGTGATCCTATCATACATGTATGCCACTATACATGTATCAGCGGTCAGGATGCTTTGAGAGTAACATCAATATTTAATCAGTGTCTTGAATAAAAAAAAATCTCTTATTCCGTTTATATCCATACAATGAACTTCAATTCATTCTGTGACACCATTGTTAATTAATGTATCCACAATATTTAAAAAGTTTCTTAATATTTATGCTTATTTCTGATGCAGTGACCTTTGAGTGAAGGCACGGCCCATAAAAAAATATTATTACCCTTTTAAGACGTGTTCTCCGATCCCCAGCTTCAAAGTATTTTTTTCCCTCATAAAAATGTCATCTATCCTTCAAACTTTATAGATCAAAAGAAATAAAAAGAAATTTACTGATTGCATCCATGCACTTTACGAAGTTATTGCAATTCTAGCCACGATAGATGTAGTGGAATAAATATACAAGTTGAGATCGAATAAGAAAAAAACCCGTATCGGTATCGGTTACCTCTGTATAGTTGGTCTCCTTGCGACCTCTAAGCCAACCAGTTCATTGAAAATCTTATCGTTATATTACCACTAGAAGACGTATTAATTATGTCTATATAAAAGGCAGGTTTATGGTACGAATAAAAAATACCAGATAATTTAGAGTGAGGATCGGAGATTGTTATACAATGTAATATTCTTTCCCATTTACATGTATCCGTGATTATATCTAAAAGATAATTTTAGTTAAATCATGAGAACTTTTATGATAATAATAAAAACAAGATTGATTAAGTCTTCGACCAATCAAAATTATTTATTACAATTAGAAAGATATAAAAGCAGACACTGTATGTAGTAGTCGGCAGGGCAAGCTGAAGGAACTTCTGTAAAAAAGGGGCATAGATTGTGACTGAAAAAATCATTCCTTCACCACGAGAAATTTCCACTTTTGATAGACCCCCCCCCCCCCCCCCCCCCCGCCCATTACCATTCACTCATCTTGTATAATTAAAAATTCAGAGTAAATAAGACTTTAAAGAATTAATTTTTACTATGACGTATATAACTTGGGTCATGAAATAGCAAACTTTGATAGAGACACAACCCCGCCCATCATTCATATCATTTTTTATAATTACTAGATGTCAAGGAGTAATGAAGACAATATTCAAGATTTCCTTAAACAGCTTTAATTTTCCCACAATTCAAGTCTCCTAGATGGAGTTAGTGTTAAGTTACTTGCTCCTTTTGTACAACAGATGTCATTTGGACTATCTTGGTTCGGTATAGTATTTGAGAGGTTGATATTCAAAAGTTAACGGACGACGACGGACAAGCACGGAACACAATATCTCACCTGGATCACTTAAGAGAAATGGATGGCCGTTGCCAAATTTATACTATATTCTTGAGATGGATAGCTCTGATAAAAGGTTATGGTGGAATAACACACCTGGATAAAGTCACTCAAAGGTCAGGACATTATTTGATAATAAAACATAAAATGATAAATAAACTGTACATATGTCAAATAAGCGAAAAATTTGCAGTTTGGGGATAAAAAATGAATATCTAAAAAAATCATTTCAGTAAGTAGGAACAAAAGCCCCCTGCGGGATTCGAACTCGGGATGTACAGATCACAAGTCGGACACTTTATCCGATCCACTCGGCTATGGAGTAAGTTACGTCTTGAAGTTGATAAAATCATTTTTATAAAACGAAATGTCGTTTCGATCAGCGGTCAGTCATTTTGTGATGATGTGTTATTCCACCTTAAGGAACGTATTCAATTTTCAAACCTATAGATTTTTTTTCCTTTCTAGATGCATGCAATAGTTAATGCCTAAATATTATTAAAAATTTTAAGGTAGATCTGATGGTTAATTTGTTGAGCTTCATCCTCCATTACTTCATTAGATAATTATCTTGGCTCAATAATAAATCTCAACACATTAAAATGAATCAGATACACAGTGTGTATGCCTTTATTGATCAGCGGCAGCGAGGCATTATCAGGTACTGCATAACTGTGTAATATTTGGCATAATTGAATTTTCTTTTAAAATTTTGAACAAATTAACAGTCTCAATTAACATACATGAAAATTATTATTCAAAAACATGAATGAAAGATATTCAATATATCACAGATAAGCAAAATAATGCACAGGATGTTAAACCTATACTAGTATATAATAGAAGCTCTTATATACAATGGACAACAAAATAAAATAACCGTTATAGAATTAACAAATAAATTAAATTCATAAAAGTTCTCCTCTTTCCTACAAGTATTTATTTGGCCGTTTTCGGTCTTGGTCGAAATCCCTTTTTCTTTGTCTCATCTACACCCATAGGCCTTTAGAGAAAAATAGAGCGATAAAATAAAAAAAAATCATTGAAAGAAGGTAAGCTACATGAGATAGTGTATCAATGACATTAAGGAAGAATTATCACATACACTGAGTATAAAGAACGTAAAAAGTAATCATAACAATTGGCTTATTTTATTATTTTCCATTATGATATGTCACAAACTTTAGATTCCGTTTTTATTTTGAGTGACCATGCAAGCCTACAAACTTGTATTCATAAAATTTTAAATAAAATACATTTAATTATATATGATTTAGATATAAATAATAAAAATGAAAAACGCCAGCGGTTAAAATATATTGTAATACTATTATTAAGAACCTTAATTTTTACTGATACAATGAAATGAATTTTTCACATTAGACTTAACATCATTTATTACATTTTTAAATTTTTTAAGTTCATTATATTACTCTCTTTTGTTATAGGGACTTACACCATGTAGGATTCCAATGGCCACCGTACGAAGTAAGAGAAAACCCAGGACTTGGTGATGCCCTGTGAATGCTTCAGTTTGTCCATATTAGCTCTGTTTTCTAAGTTTTCCTCCCTTCGAGCCAAGGCTTTTGCTCTTCTCTCTTCAAGATCTTGTTGAAGTTTAAGCTTTGCGGCTTCCTCCATGTCCTTCAGCTAAAAAAATAACAATCAATTTACCAAGCACGAACCATTTGCCACATATAATTATCTACACATATAATTATCTACAGTATTCTTCAAAATCAAAACTAGTGCTTAGTGTATAATAATCGAAATCCAAGTTCCACATCCCATAACCTAAAATATCATGGGAGTAATGTGTTTGGTATCAAATATTTGCTGTCAACAGTCAAAAAGATTCAACAAAATAAATAAAGGCTACACTTTCGATCCAGCTCTGTAGAATTCTTAACCCTGAATAATCTTTCTTGCATCGAAGGTAGGTAGAAACACTTGTTTCCAATAATAATGTTACATATGATCTAGTCACACACTTGCACTACAAGGCCAATGACATATAATGTTAAATGAGATACAGAAATATAAAAATGTATCCCGTTGAAACATGAACTAAGTTTGTACCTCCTGTAACCTTCGTCTCTGTTCATCTAGTACTCTAAGCTCTTCCTCTTCTTGTTTTCGTTTTATTTCTTCATACTTCATCTGCTCAGCCAAAAGTTCTTGTCTGGAAAATCAAACTTTCTAACTTTAGTAACATCAATATTCTAGTCACTTCTTCTCGTAATACTGCAAACGTCTTTAATTCCACGTGTCTAAAATTCACGATATCTTGTGTTAGTACCTTTCACGGTGTTTTTAATTCCACGGATAAACTATTCCTTCAATGCAGAATAGTTAATCAATATTTTGTTTTTAAAATCTGATCAGTAATAAACATGCAACCATGCATTTACATTACTTTCTTTGGAATCACGTTAAGTTACTTTCTTAATCCCGTTAAATGCTATGAGAAAAATAAAGTATTTTGTCAACAAGAGATGTTTGTGAAACACTTATGCCCCCCTCCTTTGGAAACATCCACAAAGAAAACAAGAGATCTGTGAGCCAATGCTCACTAGTGATACCCCCGCTCTGATGTGAATATGCAAAATAAGCAAAGTCGACATTTAACAGAAAGCTGGCATCCGATTGGTACAGAAATATATCCCACAATATGGCATGCCTAAACAAATACTTTGTAAAAATTTCAAGCATCTGAGATAAACAGTTGCTGAGAAATCTTTGACGAAAATTTGTTTGAAAATTTTGGTTAAAAAATAAGCAAAGTCGTCATTTAACAGGAAGTTGACGTCCAATTGGTACAAAAATATATCCCACGATATGGCATGCCTTAACAAACACTGTGTAAAAATTTCAAGCATCTCTGATAAATAGCTCCTGAGAAATCTTTGACGAAAATTTGTTTGAAAATTTTGGCAAAAAATAAACAGTCAATATTTAACAGGAAGTTGACGTCCAATTGATATAAAAATATATCCCACAATATGGCATGCCAAAACAAATAGTCTGTTAAAATTTTAAGCATCTGAGATAAATAGCTGCTAAGAAATCTTTGACGAAAATTTGTTTGAAAATTTTGGCTAAAAATAAACAAAGTCGTCATTTAAAAGGAAGTTGACACCCGATTGGTACAGAAATATATCCCACGATATGGCATGCCTATACAAATATTGTGTAAAAATTTCAAGCATCTGCGATAAATAGTTGCTAAGAAATCTTTGACGAAAATTTGTTTGAAAATTTTGGTTAAAATATAAGCAAAGTCATCATTTAACAGGAAGTTGACGTCCGATTGATACAAAAATATATCCCACAATATGGCATGCCTAAACAAATAGTGTGTTAAAATTTAAAGCATCTGCGATAAATAGCTGCTGAGAATTCTTTGACGGAAATTTGTTTTAAAATTTTGGCTAAAAATAAACAGTCGTCATTTAACAGGAAGTTGACGTCTGATTGGTACAAAAAAATATCCCACGATATGGCATGCCTATACAAATACTGTGTAAAAATTTCAAGCATCTGCGATAAACAGTTGCTGAGAAATCTTTGACGAAAATTTGTTTGAAAATTTTGGTTAAAAAATAAGCAAAGTCGTCATTTAACAGGAAGTTGACGTCCGATTGGTACAAAAATATATCCCACAATATGGCATGCCTTAACAAACACTGTGTTAAAATTTCAAGCATCTGCGATAAATAGTTGCTGAGATAAATGCGACAGAAATTTTTGTTACGGACGGACAGACAGACAGACAGACAGACAGACGGACGGACAGACAGACGGACGGACAGACAGACACACAAGGGTAAAACAGTATACCCCCTCTCCTTCGGAGCGGGGGTATAATGAACGTAAACTGCAAATATTTGAAATTTGTCTAAGTCCAAGGGGAATAACTCGGTCGGAAATTGCTCCATCATACCCAAAATCTAATTTGACCTAGATATTATTTAGATAAACCTGCATACCAAATTTCATATTAATATGTGCACCCTCTGCGAAGAAAATGAGCGGAAACTGCAAATAACTCGAATTTTTCCAATTCGAAGGGCCATAACTCTGTCGAAAATCGCTCGATCGAACCCAATATCAACTTGACCTAGATATTATCATGATTAACCTGTATACCAAATTTCATTTCAATATGTTTATCCTTTGCAAAGAAAATGAACGGAAACTGTTGGTCGACCGACCGACAGACAGCAGCTAAGCAATATGCCCTCCTTCCTTCGAAGAGGGGCATAAACATGCATTGTATAATGCGCACCTGACATATTGGGCCTGAAAATTGGAGGAAAAACGTTATATGTTCAAAAACTAGATGACTTTATAATCAATTACTGAAATGCTAAATATGAATACTGATCGCAGACAACATGGATATACAGGAATTTTTGCCCTAAGGAGATGTCCGAGATAATAAGCGACAATTAGCGCACGTGTTCACAACAATGGCTTCGATATGGCCGCAGATCAACAGGGATGTCAAAATATAAATGTTAAACGAATCTTCCGTTATGATTAGTTGTTTAATTAACATTTATTGTGTTAAATCATATATAATATTCATGCTTGCTTTTATTAACTGATTTTCAAAGTATTATGATAACGATAAGCAAGTCGTTCATGTAGATTAAGCCCCGCTCATGCACACATCTATCATCAAACATCTGTAATGACGGTCTTTATGGAGGTGCTGAATACACAGTTCAATATTCACGGTGGCTTTATTCTTCCACGTCTCAGTGTGTATCGCAGTCGAACGTGGAATATGTTTAATAAAAATCACTATTAAACATTATAATATCTACAGCTATTTTCATTTATTCACCTCTTATTCTCCTCTTCCTCTGCCATTTTTTCTCTTTCCATTTCTAATAAAATTCGTTGACGACTTATTTCTTGTTCTTGATTATACAACCTCTGCATTTCCTCTTCTTCCATCTTTAAGAAATTACATCACATAAAAAAACATTCAAAATTTCGTAATAGTTTTGATTAGTTAAGTTAAGGATAAACCCGACAGATAACCGGCGTCATTTACACACCTGAACTTCGATTTCTCGAACTCTTCTCTCTTGATCTTCTTCAGCTCGTACCCTTTCCTTTTCTTCCTCCTGTAATCAAATTATATTTCTAGTAAACCGTTTAACATAAAACTGTTACTATTTTTGTTACTCACTTTATTATTAATTAAGATTAAAAAAAACCCCAGAATTCTGAAAATATACAATAAAACAATCATTATAATTAGCTCATTTCTTCACACCTCTGCTTGTTCCAGAGCTATTCTTTCTTCTTCTTCTCTTTTCATCTCTTCCTCCAGTTTCTTCTGTTTTCTCATTTCGAGATCATGAATTCTGTCCAACTCTTCCATTACTTTTTTACTTTCCTCTTCTCTTTTCTTTTTGTCTTGTTCGAATTTTTCCCGCGCTAGATCTCGCCTTCTTTCCTGATCCGCTTTCCTTCTCTGATCTCTCTCCTCTCGCTGCCGCTTCCTAGACTCAGCCAGGTATTGGTGGACCTCATCGACGGCCTCTTGCATTTCAAGTTCTTCTCTCCTTAAACGCTCCATTTCCAATTTAAGTTCCTTATAAATAAATCGTATCATATTTTCCTTATAAAACATGACTTTAAATTATAATGGTACTTATGCTTCATATTGAAAATAAATATGGATTGTTCACTTTATTAAGTGTTTCTATAGAGTTTCCTAAATCAAGTCAGAGAACAAAACTGAAAGATACCCTTCAGTACCCAGTTCTTAGTTCATAAGCCCTGTAAAAAAAAGTGTGTTTAGGGTAACACTGATGAAAAAATTAGGTTAGGTAGGTAGGATTTTTTTTATTTTATCAATTTTTTTCTGCATGAATCCAAAGAATGTTCGGTTGTATCATATTTAAAAATGGGTTTTTAATAGAAAAAATATAAAAATCACAATCGGATAAAAACAGACATCTAAAAAAGGTATGATCGGGGCATTTTTGTAGTTAGGTCGGGTTACCCTAAACACACAACTGATTTTTTAGGCCTAATTTTAAGAGTCCTTCTCCAACATTTTCATAAATAAAAAGAAAATCTACACCACAACCCTCCTCAAAACATTTTTATCAAAACGATGCTGCATTGAAAAAATGTTATGAGCAATATCAGATTTAAAAATGAAATTTCATTAATATAATATTCATAATATATTGCTTATATATGAACAGATTTTTTAATTTAAGCTTGTCACAAACGTTTGTCACAATGATAGTGTCTATGTGCTATTTACAACTTCCACCTTTTTACTTTGTGCCGTATCGAAGAAACCTGTTAAGTGCAACTCCAAAATACCACGTACAGTAATGAGAATGTTTCCTGTTGGGTTTTTTTCAAAGAAAGTAAAGGAGAACATAAAATTCTATTTTACTATCACAATATACTAGATCTAAATACAGTCCCAATTCCAAGTTTGGATTCTACCTTCTTGGCTGCTTTTCCACGTTTCTTTTATGTTGAATAAGAATTTGTTGTTGAATCAATATTCGTAGAAAAAAAATCAGTAATCGTGAATTTGATGAACACATAAACATGAACACAATCAATTTAATCTGGTTACAATTTCTGTAGGTATCCCGTTAGGCTGGACAAATACAACTTACTTACAGTTGCCTCGTCAATTAGCAATAAGAAAAAAACAAAATTGTCTATTCACGAAAAATACATTTCGCAGTCAAAAATTACCCTGGGTTAAAAGCTTCAAGAACTTAAAGAATTCCAAATAGAAAGACATCTTACCAGTTCTTTGTCCCTTGTCCTCTGTTCGTGTTCCTCTACGAGCTCTTGTCTGGCCATGATTTCATCTTCCAATTTACGCTTTTCTTCTAATTTTTTCTAAAAATTGATATATATTTTTTTTTTTTAAAAATCAGTACTTTGGTTTCATCAATATTTGTTGACTATCACTTTCTGTGAATTGTCTTGCTGCTTCAGTCCATGAAATCGAAGTTCAATGACAACAGACCTTAAAAAATATGATTACCATTGTCTACGAATTAACGTACCCTCAAAACAGTGATATTAAAACAAGAAAAATTGACAAATATCAATGAAACCTAGATATCGTATTTCATCCTTCCTTCATTATCAATGTTTATTTATTGATTAGGTGCTGAATAAAATGTTACATTATAACATTAAGCCGACTGCTGCCCCAAGATTTTGCTATAATCCATAAGACGAGAAAAATCAGTACATAACTGATATAGTTTTATGGTTCTGGTTTAAACAGCTGTCAATTATATGGTAATAAAAAATACAGTGCAAATACAGGGAAAATTTTGAAGGAAACTATTAGGAAGCCTAAATAAATCATTAGTGGACTAGTTTTTATTGTTAATCGAGAAATAATTTTCCATCAAATGATTTGTAGGATTGCTGAAATAATATCATATACATCAGAACGTAACATTTAAATTCAATAAAAATAATCTACACTACAAACTCAAATGCAAATACCACACTGTAAAATTACAATTTTTAAATATCTGATTAACCAATTTTAACAATTCACACACAATTCTAGTTGTCAAATGCAAGTTGAAAACAAATGAATATTACTGGTAAATCAATTCAGTTAGTAATTAAAAACGCTTCCGACATAACAAATGTATTGTCTCACGATATAGTAGGCCCCTGGGCAAGGACAAGACGTGTTATCAAATTGGGACATATCAAGGTTAATTTCACAGCAAAAGATTTAAGTGTTCATACAATAGTACTGTCTACATACATCAGTAAATGTTAACATATCACAATAAACTAGCTTAAAACCCAAGATCTAATATTCTTGATCCAGGAAGTCTTTGAAGACGCTTGTATAAACAACACTTCAACTTCAGAAATCACACTTTGTTACAATGGTTGATTTATTTGCTAAGAATTAATGCTAGCATAATATTACCGATAAACGAAAACTTTCCAATCTGAAAATTTATTATAGATAAGAAATCGTTATAGTCAAGCAACTGTTGAAAAAAGTAATTACTTATATGATAAGCAAATATAAAATATCATTAAGAAGGACTTGAAAGCTGGAGAAAGTAATTGGTATGGTTTGTGTTATAAATTGTATAGGTTTTTTGTGCCAGTTGAAAACGAAACATAATTAAATAGTGCACATTTCAGATCTTCAAGTGAACAAGAGGTATGCCAACTGTGAAAATAATGTTAACATAAGATGCTGAAGCAATGAGATACCTTTTCTTCTATCCTCTTTTGCTCCTTTTTGAGTATTTTCTTATAAATGAATAATAAAATACATTGAAGCAATTAATGTTTTCAAGTCAATCGAAATTTCAATCATTTTGTCAGGTTTCTGGTTAGGAATTGATATTTACAATAATTCAATTTAAAAAAAAAAACCCCAGCTTTGATAAGACATACCTGTGCTTGTTGGTCCTTTTCAACCTTTGCCTGACGTTTTGCCGAGCTGTCCTTAGCGGCCGAGTTTCCTTTACCGCCTTTTTTCTTTCCTTTTCCTTCTTTTACCGTCACAGCTTTTTCTTTCCCATCAGAGTTTTTAGAATCTTCAATAGTGCCAGTTTTCTCCATCTCTTCAATTTTTGCTTGTGCTACTAGAAGTTTTTCCTGTCATTGTAATATTGTTAAAAATATATAACTTTATAAACAGCTTTCATCTACTGTTACAGCAATACTCAAGAAAAATCACGAAACTTTGGGGCGTTTGAATGTTTCAATTGTAATAATTTTAGAATACATGAAATGGAACCGGTAATTAAAATATTTGTATAACACAATTGATTACAAAAATTACTGAATGTATGTTTTATCTACCACTGGTAATGCGCAGCTAATGGAAAACTATAGAAATGGACAAATAGTAACATAGAAGGCAATCTACATCATCTGATACTGACCTCTACTGCCATCTTGGCCTCTAGGAGTTCCTCTTCTGTGAGTCCAGTCTCGAGGTAGTTCTCGTCTATTGTGTGGTTTAAAGTATCGTCTACTATACTGGCCACTGTAACACATTCAGAAATTAAGCTTTCTTTGTCATTCTTTTTAATGCATCAGAACGAATCAATAGGAAGCAAATGAAACCTTCCACCATAATGACAATGCTGCAACCAATCGCTCACTAATTATTTATAATGCTCCCAATCAACGATATCAGACTCATAAAATACACCCCTTGGTCCAAATTTTGAACATATGATCTGTACGTGATCAGAGAGTCGTGCAATATTAATTTTTCCTTGACACATTTACTCCCATTAAGACAGAGAAATGATTTGTGGTTGGGTTTTTGTAAAACTTCACTCCACAAATCAAGTTTTTTAAATGACTGTATCATTTCAAAATTATTACAATACATCAAAATTAGTTTGGATATATTATATCAATGCTTTCTTAATGATAAATTACTCTTTTTGTTTGTTGCAGCAATACAGTTTGGTTTCACCGAGGGGAACAGTTAAAAATACATCTGTGCATAAAATATCACATTCATGTTTGAATCACAATTACCAAAAAAAACAACATACACTGTGCAGAATGATGCAATCAGAAGTGCTGTTTACAGTTCTAAATAGATTGAACAACATAACTATATTCATGCATCTATAGTGTGTAGTCAGATCAATTTCTTCACTGAACATATGCCCAAATATTGTGCATTTTTGCATTATGTATCACGTCCTCTGCCATGCCCATTTTACTTAAATACATACCACCATTAGTTTTCCTAGCTTTCCTATGATCTAAGAAAGCATTTTAATTATGAGTGAATAAAATTTGACATTTCTTTGGAAATTTGAGGCCACAATTATGTGATGATTTGACTTAAACTATGTAAAATTTGTTTATTTTCCTTCATGTTGTAACACTCCCATTTAGTAGTTTAAATCCTGTGGGTTAATTCAAATATTCCTCAAAAACATTTTATCACGTTAAATTACTATAGTATTATGTATGTACTCGGATGTTTTTATGATAACTAGTATTATTATGTATATAATCGTAATGATAAATAGTGCTAAAACTCTGTTGAAAAGATAGGTTACTTTGTTTCATTTGTTGTTCCAAGGCTGCTCTGGACTGTTCTGTGTCTCTATCGAAGGCTTCCTTCATGTGGTCAGGGATGACAAGCTCGTCTTTTTCTGGTGGAATCTCCACTTTTTGGTGGTCCCATACCTTTGCAACAGACTAAAAAGCCCCAAAACAAAATTTAATGATAGGCCTATACATGCATCACTTACATAATAAGCACTGAGAACAATTAATAAAGTATATCTTTGAGTTGATCTTTTACATGAATTTTGTTTTGTAAAATATTTCATATCTTTATTTTGTTCTCTGTAGTCTGACAAAAAAAATTAAGTAGTCTTGTCAATTTTACCGATACATGTACTACAAAGACGGCGATCTCAATTAATTTTTAACTTGTTTATGTGTTTCTATAAATTAGAGATCTACAGTAAATAATCGAATGATAACATTTATGGTCTACAAATCTTAATTCACTGATTAATCACCTCAGCTTTACTGGCAGTATCAGCCTCTGGCTGTATTGAAGCAACAGACATAGCTTTGGTGACATCTTTTTTGGATTTTGGAGCAGGTTGTTTTTTCGCTTTCTTTTCTTTTGTCTTTGGCTGCAGGGTAAAAAAATATCAGAATAAAGTCAGCCCTCGTTATTTATCGAATAACACTTTGCTATCAGAGGATAAAGTGTCTATTAGTTACAAGAATAATCCATGAAGCAACATTACATATGCATCTTACGTTTCAATGACGACTTAAAGTCAATATACATTTTAAATTCATTTTCTAAACAGTAAGGATATATCTTACCATTTTCTGTGGTGTCGGTTTGATTTTATTTTTCAAATATAATATATAATTAATAGTACATTATATTGTGTATAACCGTTTTCTGTGGTATTGGTTTGATTTTATTTTTATAACTAACAGTACATCATTGTGTATACTTCAGGAAATAACTGACCGTTTTTTGTGGTTTCGGTTTGAGGTAGTCTGGAATGACTGGCATCTGGTCCACCAGCTTGGGTGGAGCTGGAGCCTCCACTTTGGTAGATATAGAGGGATCTGCACCGCCTGCCCCATCTATATCATAGACAACAGTAAAAACATTCACATTTATAACATCACCAGCTTAGACATTCTTTTTTGAATTTTAATAAATATCATATAACATTATTAAACGTTCCTCTACATTGTGTATCATTGCTATCTTATCGAGAAAATTGATATTTTTACAGGTTAATTTTTGTAGTTTTTTTTAAAGATAAACCGTTTTCGTAGGAGTTGATTTATATTTTTGTAGAAAAATTACCAACTAAATCATTCTGATGTGATATATATTATCACGTTTCGAATCTGTCAAAGTTGTGAAACTAAATTCATTGTAAAACCAGCAAATATTTCGCCAATGTAAGCATTTAAAAGGTTACAGAACGTTATTAAGAAAAAAACCAGAATACATCTTTATTACTTGTTTAACAAACTTGGTTCAAACGATTAAAAATCAGTTTCCCCTTACCAAGTCCCTTTGGTTTTTCTTTGTCTTCATTTCTAGAAAACAAATAATACTTATTATAAGACATTTTAATAAACAAATGATCAAGACTTTGAAATCAATCGAGAGAGCATATAATGTGTTTTAACATTGAATAAGAATGATGAAACCTTGAATTAAGATATCTACTCACGTTTGAAGCTGTTTCTTTTTGTCTTTATCTTTAACAAAAAGCATATAAAATGTAAATGCATCCATCCCCATCATTGTTATTAATAGGAAGACGACACTGTCTCAATCATAGACGACTCGCTGGACAGATATGAGGCTTTCGCGTTTCATTGATTCAAGAATGGCACATATCAAAATAGAAAGTGAACCCTAGCTGACACTCCAACAATACCCAAATTAGCCTCACAGTTTTCAAAAGAGAGCGTGCTTCGCCAAAAGCAGACACACATTTGGGTACGTCCTTAGTCAATTAGCTGTATTAAACGCGACGGTTGTGTAAACATAGATGGAAAAATTAACTGCAAACAAAATCTAGTTTTGCGAGCCTCACCGGCACGCACACAGATATATCTCAGTAAGCTCTCACTAGAGAAATCAGACTGTCAACTACTCGTGTGTTACCTTGCAATCAGTTATCTTAATATGTATATGTACAGCGATCAAATCAACGGAACCAAATACACCCAATTGCTTAAAACATTAAATAAACATAATCATATTGAATATGGATTAAGCCATTAAAGAAAAGCAATAAAAGTGTAAACCATTTAAGTGAAATTTTAGACCAATAAGTCCAAAAACAAATATAACACAATCAATTCAATCTATTTAATCCAGACATAAAAAGACAAAACAAATATGAAACAATATTTGCCGTCAATAAGAGTAAAATCTTTTTTTAAAGATATGACAATTAAGTGAATTCTATTGCTATACCATGCGAGGTTTTTTTTCTAATTGTCAAGTGTTTCATACAAAGGTTCCTGACAAGGAAGCACGATAGTTAATACATTTCTCAACCAAGTGATATGCTTTTGAAATTCAAAAATATTGAAAATTAAACTAAAAATGCGATTGTCTTTCGATATTAATGTTTCCCTTAATAACATCGTGCAAATTAAATTCTAAACATTGTTGGAAATAATCTTTATAAAACGATTTAGATTGATAATGAAATCCACAAATAGCGAAAATTTCTGTAGTAAATACTTAGTTTAATAAATTTACTCTTTTTTCATAGTTTCAACTACAAGAAAGTGTAGTTTTCGATATTAACGCCACGCATTATTCTGGTTCAGAAGTCCATTATACCACAACTGCCTTGCAGTTTATTGTGCTATTTTCTCGACTACTGGTGCGTCAAAGAAAGGTCTTTTTTATTTATAAACAATTCTTCTAGAAAATTCACATACCTTCAACTGGACTGATTGACAAGTCGGGACTGGTTTCCTTGTCTTCATCTTCTGCTGGTCAAATAAACAATGGACGGTGATTCGTTAGTTGGATTGTCATCACGACGAGATGGTGTTTACAAATTGGACAAATTGGCATTAGATGAACAATAATGATACCTAACCTAATACCAAAGTCAGCAAATGTATACTTGTAAGTGAATAGAAGCAACCAACAACGCTACCAAATCTTTTGATACGTGCAACTATACAACATCAAACAAACCATTTCTAACCCGAGGAAAAGGAACAATTTTGCACTGTAAAGATATTTTAATATATACATTCGGCTGACACAATTCGCAGAAGAGCAACAAATTCATGCTTGACAAATATTACATTGCAGGTTTCTTACTCAAACTGACATGCTGAAAAACACATGCAAGAGTTTGCTCCCTTATTATATTGCTACTGTTCAAGCGCGATGTTTTGTTATATATAAAGTTGTGAGAGTTTCTTAAATGAATAACGTGACATGCATATTTCATTTTACAGTGCTTAAAATTAGAACATGTGAAAATAATATATTACACATATCATTCCCTAACAATTGGATCACAGAACATACCTGTATAAAGCGGTCTAGAATAAACGTTTCACAATGTTAAAGTTTAATTAATTTCGTCGATACCACACATCAATATGAATTATGATATTCTCGTACCAATGTATATGTGAATAAAGTAAGTCTAAAGGTCACCCACCTTTCTCAGATTTGTCTGCCACTGCTTTAAGCTCTTTCTCTGGTGCTCCCTCATCCATAGCTTGTGCTTTTTGTGTGTCATGTGCGTCCAGTTCTTTCGGAACAGGACTAGAAGCTGGTGCAAGAGGGAGGCCATTTTCAGGCCCTACATGTTTTATGTCTTTCGGGCCTTGCAATGATTTATCTTTATCAGAAGGACCAACGGGCATTTTGTTTATCTTTTGAGTTTCTGGAGAGTCGGTGTCATTCTTTACATTGGGTAAATTTTGTGATGAGAATTTCTTTGTGATTGTTACAGATGGTGGGGTGTTTTTGCCACGTATTTCAGGAGAGGGGATTTGCTTAGATATCTCGTTTACTACAGTTTTTTGAGGCATTTGCATGGGTGAAACTGTCTTTTGGACAGGAGACGGTGACTTTTTATTGCTTTGTGAAATTGATGTTTTTCTCAAGACAGGAGATTGGGACTTTGAAAGATTGGGAGATTGAGATTTCAGTGACGCCCTTGATTCAGTTCGTGCTACAGAGGCCCGTCTTTCTGGTGAACCCTGATCGTTTAATAATGTGGGCGACTTTGTGAGACGTGCAGGCGAAAGTGAAAGGTTTGTGTCGTGTACATCTCCAACATTTGGTGAAATTTTATTTCCTTCAGTGCCTTCATCTATCTCATCCCCCTCTCCAATATCCTCCTCCCCTATCACTCCATATCTAGCCAAGTCAACCTCAGTGCCTGCTGCTTCCTCACCCCTTTCTTCCCAGTCAAGTTCATCGCCCTCGTCATCACCACGTGGAATGTGCACACCTTCACCAACAAACCCTACATCAACATTTTCTTCCTCGGGAATTACTCCTGAAATAGGTTTTATATCAACTTTATTGACACCAGGGGGTTCTATTAGATCTTCACTGAGAGTTGTGCTAGTTTCAGCATCGAATTTTTCAGATTCACTACAAGGGTCGGGCTGGGAACTAAGTGCACTACTCATGTCAACAATGTTATTTGTGGATACACCCTCACCAATTCTAATGCTTGGAATAGCACCAATACCAACACCACTGTTATTCAAAGAATCTACGTCAAGTTCATATTGTGCAGATTTATCACAAGTATAAGTGTTTTGGTCTTCCACCACCAGTTGGAATTGATTAGAACTACTTTGGGGTTCACTAGCCAAATCAGTGCTACCTTGTCCCTCTACTATTAACACTTCTACATCATCCGATTGTTGATTGGTGTCCTCCGCCACATCCACACTTCCATCACCAGAGGGTTTGGGCCCATCACCTTGGCTGTCCATATCAAAGTGTGAACTTTCACCTGATGCAAGATCAAATGTGTACATGTGTGGTCCAAGATCCGTGGAATCTGTGTAGGCAATAGAGGAGCCCTCCATACCTGACAATGGATCATAGTACAAAGGAAGGCCTCCCTCGTCTTCTTCTACAATACTTCCTCCTGTAATAGATGAGTGGACGCGTCGTTTTCCTCGCCCTGGACTTATCAAGTCCGCTGACCTGCTTCCTATGGAAGGAGCCGAGGAGCGTCGAATGGAGACTCGAGGTAGGGAGGATTTAATCTCCTTGACTGTATCATCTGTGTTTTGTAAAAAAGACACGAAATGGCAAAGCATTGGAACACTAAAAGCAGGTCTAAGTAAAGGCACATTTATCTAAAAGCAATATTTAGGGACCTGCACTGTCTTACTGACTACAAGCTGTGCACTCATATAGAGCTTAGACAGAACATGCTTTATCACTAAAACAAAAATGAATTTAACATGGAGATTTCACTACACTGTATATCTAACAAAACAAAAGTTTAACAAACTTCTGAACAACACTAATAAGGACAACACATATAAGCCCTATATAAAATAGAATTAATGCGTTAATATACATGTAATTCCAGGTAAATATTTCTTTATAGTTGTTCCATTGTATGTGTTTGTTTTAATTTGTTCTTTTTTTACATTTTGAAATAAATTGAGAGGCCGTAATGATTGGTTCCTGTCTCCTCCACTGAGACAATTTTTTTTGACACAATGTCAAAATATATATATATACTTCTTAAGGTACAAACTTTTTCTAATTATTGACAAGAATAAGATTTTGTGTCACCTTATGATAAAGAGATGACTTTTATTTATTGATGTACATGTAGATACTGAGAAAGACTTGAAAAAGAAATTAAATCAAAAAGAGTCTGATTAGTGACATCTTAATTTAACTGAACTTATATCTCATGGGATGCTATAATAAACATTCTAATAATCTTTCAAAAGTAAACAATAATAATGCAGAGTTTTTGTGGTTTTTGGGACCCTGGAGGTTACCTGAGGCAGGCCGACCCATGTACGTGCTGTAGGACTTGAGGGATGCCCGGAGTTTACTGGCAGAGAGGATAGAGCGAGGGGTGGTACTTCCAGATCTACAAACATATACATAAAATCCAATAAACAGCCTGTCAAATATAGGAAAGATCCCAAATTGTTAGGATGTATGTACAGTGTACTTAGGATTCATTTAGGATGTGTACCCAACTATTACTTACATACACATGTACCTAGTATACATATCTCATATGTATACTAGTATCTCAGATGTCATTTGTCAAGTCGTACATAAAGGTGTTTATTTTTTGTGCCAATTTAAAAATCACCATCTTTAATTAAGATTTAACTTTTTAAAAAGAAATGATACAACTCGATCCTGCCATTAAGGTTCTCATATTGTATTGTTATTGTCCGAAAGACGTAAGATCTTTTTTAATTCTTCATGCATTACAATCCAAAGTATCATGAATTTAGTATCTGGTTCTTTTACAAAAATTCAGAATATTTGAGCCAGTAGAATAGTTATTAAAAAAAGTTTGTTATTCAGTGTAGATTTAATTGTGTATAACTTGTATTGCAAAAGTGAAATCAGAGTGTTCGAACCCGGTTATTTTACAAACATTAAACATTGTTGATGTTTACATGACAAAGTGACTGCATGTGTAATATTAAGACTTCAATGATATTGTTACACATTTTCCAACATAATAATCAAATCTATGATAAGGAAAAATACTTTAACACTAATTCCTTCATGCAATCAAACATTGCTGAGGATTCGACATCTATACAAAGTAATTTGAATTAATTTGAATGGGTATATATGCATGCATTAAATTAACGGCCAGATCAAAGGCAGCTTCTTACAAAGACCTTCAAGATTCTATTTATAATATAGCCAAAGCTCAAAATATACACTGAGGTATTAGAATAATGCTCTTAAAATATAACAGGCAAGTACATTTGTAATATTATAATCCTCTTATGTTAAAATAACAGACTTAAAATCTTTGCATTTCTTTTGATATTTTTGACAAGGAGAAAATGATTAGCAAGGACACTGTACTACTCTGATGAACAAATGTTGACCACTGCACATGCCAGTTCTTCAAACTTTTCTTGTTTAATAGATATAAATGTTTTATTTATGATTCTCAATAACCATTGCAATTAAGTTTTAAAACAATTATTTTTTGGAAGCTGACATTGATGTTGAATCATTAGTAATAATTTATGTTTCATATGAAGTAATGATTTTTGTCTGAAATTGAATGAATTAATTAGAGGAAAATTTGATTAACGTTTTCAATCAAATGCAAATTCGATTTCTATATCATTGTGTAATTAATTTTTTGGCATTGTCTAAATTCATAATATGTAATTAACATATTCTTTAAATGATATGAACTTTATGATCATAACATAACCATCACCACTGTACGAGGACTTTGACATGGACGGCGGAAAGAGTAAAATGAACGTTAATGCAAAACAAACAACTACAGGTGATTCGTTCTTGTTGGCTCAAAGTCCATGGGACCAAGAAACAACTTTGAGGGATCAAGAGTTCAAGAAATCAAGAGTAAATTCGCTCAGTTATATAGGGAAAAAAATCAGGACTCTAGACTCACTTTGACTGATTAAGAACTTTGTGCGATCAAAGTTCTAGCCATCAAGAGTTACATGTAATTTTTAAAAACATACTCGTCTGAAATATGAAACAGATCTAGACCAGCTAATAATTAAAACAAAACCAACAGACTCTTTTGCAAAATCAACAATCACTGATGTAAAAACAACAGTCACGCACTAATTTAAATTAACGCTAGAAGGCATGCAAAGTGGTAACAGCAGAAATCGTACCCTGGAGAAAATGTTACACGGAGAAAATGTACCCACAAATACGGTGCTTTGAAAAATCGTAAAAAGGAATTGAAATAGTAAAAAAAATCTATTCAAATGCAATAAAATAACTTATTCAATAAACATTTGTATCATTTTTGCTTTTGTTATTGCTTACATAATCATGTACATTAATAATTACACAATACAGACACTTAGCATTGTTTTTGAAAGTGGGGGGGGGGGCTAAAAACCTTAAATTGAGAAAATGACAAGTAAAAAAAAAAAGATTAATTCTTTTATTTTACAGTAACATAAGAATTACAAACACTTGTCAATATCAGGACCAGTACATTCTATCAAAAGTGAATCTTATTAATCCATATAGGATAGATTGTGTGCTTTAATATATTACTTTAATGGCATTTACACCAAATGATATTTAATATTGAAGGGTGTTAACCAAGATCGACTCAATATTGAAGCATTCAAAAGTAATAATTATTAATTCTCCCATACCAACGAGAACTATGGCCCAGGCCTTAAATCTCCCAGTGTTCTAATCTATTCCATTGTCCGTAGACAAGGAACACTGACTATACTATACAACAGGTGTCATAGCAAGATGTCTTAGTCACAGATAGCTGTCAGACACAGCGGGTCCCGTCACAAAGCTCCTTTGCTTTGTGCTCTCTCACTCTTTCTTTCATTTTATTGTGAGGGCCGGGTTTAAAGTCTTTAAAAACCTACTTTAAGTGCATTGTTATTGATACATGCAAAAGTGACTAATGTGTGTACACTCTGCATATTAGAAATATATTCATGTTTTGATTGTGCCGGTGTAAATGGTGTTGGTCAGGTGTTGGACTGAAGTACTTTGAGACATAACATTAAATTCCTGTATCAAACAAGATTATCAATTTGCCTTAATATCATTGCAACCTATTTTGATGAAAATATCAAACATCAAAAAAAAAAATTTGGATGTGATTGAACTCCTAATGAGCAAATCACTCAGAACATAGTCATTTTGTAAGGCCTTGAAAAAGGAACAGGTTTGCAATATCAAATATGTTTCAAGGTCAAGATCTTGTAAATGGAAGGTGTCTACAGATTTATGAAATTCAAGATATAAATTCTTTTAATGATGCTTCATAACAATATCTTTGTTTCATAGGGTGTACCGGGGCTTAAATTTTTGGTAAACGCAATGAAAAATCATCTTTTATACAACCATTTTCTATGAAATATGAAGGATAAAAGTAATGAATCTGGGAGTTTTGTCCGTTTTTGACTAATGAAATTTAAACAAGCTCTTGACCTCCTCTATAAAATGATGTCAAATTGAATATAGGTACTGGGATTAATTTTACCATGATTAAATACTGAATGTCAAAATATTGTTTTATTATCTACATAATTCCTTTAAAGCCATAAAATATGGGAAATATTCATTAAATCAATTATGACGTCATAATGGTTCTAACCCAAAATAACAGTCTGGATCGAATCATTTACTAGATTTTGACCTTAAAAGTAAATTGATTCTCATGTAGCCTCACCCTTGGGATGCTTGAGTTCTGGTAGACTGCTGAGAAACTGGTCTTGTAAACTGGTCTCCAAAGCTGCTGCGGTTTTCAAAAGTACCGGACTCTGTGTTGTAAACTATGGGCCAGCGGTTGTCTTGCAGGCCCTGAAGTATTGCACGCAATTCCATCGCTTCCCGACTTCGAGGTATATTGGTGTCACCACTCATGTTAGCTCTGTAGCTGAGAATTTAAATAATAAAAAAACTCAAAAATTAAATTTTTAAACATGTAGACTCGTCTGAAACATTGTACCTGCATGATACAACTACTTTTTACATGTAATTAATGTTACAGAATGGACTTTGTTGCTCCTGTTTGTAAAAAATCAAGTGTGTCCCATTAATATATATAATTCAATAAACATTCATGTACTGTAACAGTACTGTATTTCACTGAGAGAAGAAATAATCTGTCAGAATATCTATACAGATATTTCTCTTATGCAACTATCACTCAGACAAGTCTGTAATTATTGCATGCAGCTAGCTATGTACTACAATGTACAGGAATTGGGATTCTAAAATACCGGCATACAGTTTGATATTTTTAATGTTTCAAAATCAATTCTGCCCTTTCGATAAATGATACACAATAATTTATAAGATAAAGAAATCAATGTATTTGTTGAAATGAATTAATGAATTATGATTTTTTTAATTAACAAATGCTATTACGGTAATTATGCAGTCAAATTCCTCTATCTACATCATCATTAAGAATCTAAAATTTGGATTTGAATTTCAAATTATCATTTAAAAGTACACCAGTGTTGGTTTTTAAAATGATCAACCTAAGCAAAGAAAACTGAGGTTTTGCAATTTCAAGAATGTTTAAATGTCAGTTTGAAGAAAATGACACAGACATAAGTAATCAAAACAGCGGGAGTGTTGAAATAAATCCATCACTTATTTAAACACAAACAGAAAACATGGTGGTGAATTGCCTTCAGAATTTATTTTATCACCCCTTTAACTGTTTTCTAACAGAACTATAAGATCCCTCAAATGATCCATGTCATTTCACTAAGTGTACCTATAAAACATTGATAGATTGAATATATATATAAAGTAACAGGATCCCAAAGTTAATATTCAATCTGGCCATAAAAATGTACTTAACTTATTTATTTACAAGGATCTAAAAATTTTACAATCTAGCTGACAAATCAAACTCAGTTGTATGTGAAAAAATAAACTGTAGCTAAATTAATCTTTCGAGTTTCATTTTTTTTACAAAGCTACTCTGTCTGTCTGTGTCTCTCTCTCTGTCTCTCTCTCTGTCTCTCTCTCTGTGTGTGTGTGTGTGTGTGTCTCTCTCTCTCTCTCTCTCTCTCCGTCTCTCTCTCTGCTGAAAAGAGAGAGACCTCTCTCTGCAGAATTACACACTGTCTCAGCTCTATCTTATCTAGAACGCCTGAGACGTAAGGTCAACAGGTAGGTGTTGAATATCTACCCAACGACCAAAAGACGGAAAACACAGCAGACTTATCGATCAATATTAATCCATTAAAGCCAATCCACAGATGTGAAATCAGTCCTAAGGGGAATCTCAGTCATTCTGATTTTCTTTGCTGTGACAGGTATTTTGTTTGCTCAGACTATGAGCTCAAAAGAAAGAAAAAGACAGAATTGCTAGCTCTCTTTCTTCGGTAAAGGCACCGATGAGATCTAAGCTCCTTGTTTTCTTTCTTTAAAATGGTCAGGAAAGAGAAATGAAATGAAAGAAAAAAGCAGCAGAGTTTCTGAAGTATTTAAATGCGCTAGATTGTTTGATGAAAAGCTCAGGTTTGAAGTATTTGTAATCAAATTGTAAATCAATTTTTGTGGAGGTTTGCTCGAATACACAACACTACAGTTTGCCAATATCACAGATCTTTCGCTATGGGTCTGAACAAGCAGACATTAGATATGGCTATTAAATTGATAAATAAAATGGTGCATTTGCCATTAGTAAAATTATTTATGACTAAGTCAAAGGTTTCAATAATCTTGATCAATACTCGTCTGGTCAAAAATAAAGAAAACCAATTCTAAAAATCCAAAAGGACATTTAAAGCCACTTGTTAACAACCAGTCATATGTGAGAGCTAGCTATAATTACCAACAGTCAAGCCTTATACAGTTACACCATTCTAAAGTGTCAAACAATCATCCCTTCACTATATCCCCTGATAATCCTGTTTTGATGTTTGAATAAAGGACAAATAATAATTTTCTCATTTCGATCATGAGAGAATGGAAAAATCAAGATAAGAGAATGGAAAAAATCCAAATTGACCAGATGCCAAGGCTAAATTACAGAAAAAAGTTAATATTAAATGGACTATATTTCCAGTACATTATAATGTACATTTTTACAGTTTCAAATGAAATACATGAATTTACAAGGAAAAAATATATATTCTCCATAAATAAAAATGTATTTCTAATATATAAAATTTCCTATGGAGTTCCTAATTAATGAAAACTAATACATATTAGTATGTTAAGGAATAATCCATGAATAATTTACTTTACCTGCAAGTTATAAACATGAAATTGAATGACTGCATGAACATACAATCATATTACTGTTCCATATTGATCTTATTATATTTGGACTATCAATATAAAGTGACCATCTTCCTTATGAGAAGATGTACCCTTAACTGCATCACATATCTCAGTCATTAACAGGAATTTAAAATTTCAGTCTGCTCACACTTGATCTTACTTTGCTCTGAATGTGAGATCCCTGAGATATGATTTGAGATCTTACCTTGCTCTAAATTTGAGATTCCTGAGATATGAGCTGAGATCTTACCGTGCACTAAATCTAAGACCCATGAGATACAAGTTGAGATCTTAACTTGCACTGAATTTGAAATCCTTGAAATATGATTTGAGATGTTACCTTGCTCTAAATATGAGACCCCTGAGATATGAGTTGATATTTTACCTTGATCTAAATATGAGATTCCTTTGATATGATCGGAGATCTTACCTTGCACTAATTTTGAGATCCTTGAGATATGAGTTGAGATATTACCATGCTCCACAAGAAACACAATGAGATCTCACCTTGCTCTGAATTTGAGATCCCTGAGATATGAGTTGAGATCACAGCCAGGCTGTGAGCGAGTATCAAGTTCTCTTTGGTTTTCTTCTTTGCGTAAAATTTTTATGAACATTTTCTTCTTTTCATCAGATATGCTTGCATTTTCTTTGTCATATTCCTTGAAAAAAAGGAGTTCATTATGTAATTTAAACATCCATATATGGATTTCATGGTTTCCTTTCATTTAATAGCTTTGAGCATGTCATACATATGCACTCAATATCTAATACAATTTATCTATATAATGATGCAAAGATACTGTGTACATAGCGACTAATTGATATACATGTAATATATTATCCTCTTTCAGTTACAATTATGTAAAAGTTACATAACGATTCAACTTCATTTACACGCTTATTTTGTTTTCATTGGAATTGTTTTGCAAAGATTTCATTTAACTTCATGCCCGCAGTGAACCTATCCAATAAGTAAACATGTCCTATTCATCGTATCCAATCAATTCTATTTACATTTCAGAAGTGTTAATGGTTTTTCAAGCATGTTGCCACTAGTTCAAATATTGACACTATAAAGCTCTATATGGCATTTACAATGGGAAAATTAATTTTGTGCAGAAAGAAAATTGCAAGTTTTCCTTCCTGACCAAACAAAATAGGAATTCATGTAGTCTGTGATTGCTTATTATAACTACATATCTTTCAAAAAGATAGCTATTACAATGAAGTTCTAAGCCCAGTATATCATCTTAGTATTTTAAGTTATTGAATTCCTTTGAACTTTTTTTAAAAGCTTTTTTAAAAGCTGGATAACATGGATAAGACTTTAATAATTTTTGTAGCTGAATATTCTTTTTACCATATGTAAATATACAAACTTTAAAGGTATCTTACTGCTTGTAAATGTGCATGCATGTAAATGAGAAAAACTGGCACCAAGCATTAAATATAACAACCTTTTTAGAAGCACTTAAGAGATGTACAATCTACAACTGAGTTTTAATGAATTAATTCCATTTAAGTAAAAACAAATGTACGTACCTCCTCATCTCCATATTGCAATATAGACATGGCCAGTCTGTCCAGAGAGCCAATCTTGAGGGAGGAATCCAGCAACTTCTTCACTCTGTGGGTCTTAACAACCTTAGGACTACCATAGCTCTCATCAAGCTCCTGGTCATCTTTAGGGGCAGTGAAAAGCATCAGAGCCCCCTTCTTAGTCAAGTAAGTCTTCGGGATGTCATACTTGCTGGAGTGGTCCACAGAGGTTGTCTCCCTTGAGAGTCTGTTGTGAGTGGTCTCCCTTTGAAGTTTCTCGGAGCGACTGATGGGTGTGGCGGGAGGGGCCATGCCACTCTTGAACGAAAGCGAGGTGGAACATCGTGACATGTGGCCCACAGTAATGCCGTGTCTGTGGGGCTCCTGTTCATTGATGAATGGTAACTTCTCCTAAAATAAAAAAAAAATAGAACAAAATTATAATAATTATAAAAAAGTATTCTTCAAAAAAGCTATATATCATCATACATCACACATGATGATGAAGTATTTTTATACTGTAACCACCATGACACACAAAGTATAGGGACAGAGAAAAATAAGGCTTATGATAATTAAGGTGACTATAGTTAATGAATTAACAATTATATTAGTTAATTCAAGAGTTGTTGATATAAAGGTTAAAGTATTCTTATTGTTATTAAACATTGCTGTACTGTATAGTGAAGATTCTTTTATACATTTAACGTTTTTCTTTTCTTTTTTTTTATATATAAAATTAATTTTTTTTAAATTAAGATTTTTTTTTATCTTAAATTATCTCTAACCACAAAAACTAATTATATGAAGTCTCAATTTAACAAATAAATTTCTTCTCTTTACTTAATTTATAAATTGTAAAACACACACCTCTGCAGCGTGATCAGAATAGGGATCATAATGCATCCCGTCCCAGGAGCCATATCCCCGTGTCAGCGGACTGAGCATGGTGTAAATTATGTATTCCTAATCACTGCACATTTTCCTTTAGAAAATTAAAAACCCAAGTTGACATGTCCTGTAAAGATGATAACCGAACACAGTATCACACATTTACTTTTGCGTCAGATTAATCGATTATTGATCGTTGTGCATTGTGGAGACTTCTGAAGTGTGTAAAGTCTCGTCCATTTATTTACCGCTGACAGGGAAACAAATATGGACGGTTCCACTTCTGACGATAGGAGAGCATGACATTTATTATAAGAAAAAAATTGAAAGATAATCGAGTGAATAAACTACTGCATTTCAAAATCTACGCACAGAGGAGTAAACCTTGAAATTTTGCGGAATAACTATGGACTCTTCAGCTATTGTTTATGTCAGTGTAAAAAATCTCCCCCTTTTACAATTATATTGAACCAGTCTACTTTCACTTCTTGGACATGCGCAGTCTCTCGCACTTGTTCCACCGGCACTTCCGCTTTTGATCTCCACGATTTTCAACATGGTATTTATTCATTTTTACAATGAAATGCTTGTTGGTTTTAAGGAATGTCTTTTAAAATTCAAATTTAATTCATTTGATCATTACTTTGTAATGAATCACTGTGCATTTATTCATAACTGAATCGCTGAAAACTTGTAACATTTGACTTTGTCCACGTAAGCACTCTGCAGAAAACCGGTACATTGTATCCGATGTTATATACTATGATTAATTGATTCTTGATACAACATGAACATTTCAAATGAATTTCATTTGGAAACTACAAGACAAACTTAAAATTAGGCAAGATTTAAAAGACAAATTGTTCTTTTGGTAGAAGGTTGGGGGTTGGGGGTGTTCTAACCATAGCTGTAGGTCTGTTGCTCCCGGTTTGAAAAATTTCGGATGGACGACCTTGGAGCTACAGTGCCACCCACTGAAAAAATTGTATATATATTGTGCACAACCAATTGCGCTAGTTTTTGACTGATTAACCTTATTTATACGCAAATTCTGTGAAAACAATTAGTACCATTCAATTCTTTATGCAATTTACTTGCCTCTGATAGTTTTTAAAACACCATCACCAGCCCTGTAAAGTGGAGTGGTGCAGTTTGTTTACATGTAAAAGTGGCGACTCTCGATCTCGATGTAAATTTAACATATTTTAAATTTCTGATGTTGAAAGCATCTCAGGAGAAAGTCTGAGTCAAGAGAGGATATCAGTAGTAAATTGCATGAAAACCTGCAGCTACATGTATATCCTAATAAAGATCATGGGCATGGTGTAAAAAACTAATTCGGGATTCTCCAATCTGAAGAGTTAGGGGCTGCAGAGGGGATATCATGTAATTATAAATTCTATTTGATGACTCTCCAAAGTGGAGGGTCCAGGATTAAGTGTGGTTTGGATACTGCATCTTCACTTAGTAGCATTTCCTCATGAAAAACAAACCGGACACTTGGCTAGTGAAGATGTGGATACTTTTGCCAGATACATATGTAGCTCAGTTAGTAGAGCACCTGACTAGAGATTCAGGGAGCCTCGAATGCCGATCTGGTCTGTCATTATTCATCCCATTCTGTATTAAGTGTTTCAAAATAGAATACATGTAACTAGATATTTTTCATTCTAGCAAATCAATTTAGTTTGGACACAAAGACATTTGTGATTATTGAAATATTATGCAATAAGTGATGGAAACAGTAATTTGTGAAGACTAGAAGAAGGGTGTTGAAAAGCTTTTAACAGTTTAAATTGTTGTCAACCTTTGTTTCTATCCAGCTAAGTAATGTGTTGATACATTCAGTGTACGAATATGTGTTTCTAAATGTTGTGATAAATCATAGAAATGTAACAAGTTATCATTTTATTTGTCTCATTGATCACTTTTGATATTAAGGAATTTTATTTACAAAGATCAGTGGGAATCAACAACTAGCTGGCAAATGTTGATTTGTATCAAACATTTCATGTATCAGCTTTAACAACATGCGCAACAACAGAACACAGATATTCTGATTTGAACTTCTAATGCATATTAATCTTTCTGATATTTTATAATCACTTCATATATTACAGAATAACAATTTTTTTTTCAGGGCAGATTTCATATTTAAAGTTTGGTATTCTATGTCCATCAATATGGTCTCATATACAGCATTGATTTTGAAATCCTTTAACACTGTGTTGTAGGCAGACATGACAGTGGAGATGATGAGTCGGTACGTCAGTCCCATCAACCCGGCGGTGTTCCCACACCTGACAGTCGTACTGCTGGGAATCGGCATCTTTTTCATGGCCTGGTTCTTTGTGTATCCTTGTTATAGTTTTAAAGTATAATGAAAGTTAGGTTTTATTTATATAGGTGGAAGGTCAGCTATGTTTTCGGCTTTTACATATGGTCCAGGAGCATATTTAAAAATGTTGTAAAAATGATAAATGATAATAATAAATAGTGGATAGTTTCTTTAGCACTTCCATATTGAATTAAATATTGCTGCCTTGATTTAATAATTTGATTGTCATTTTGAAGAAACTAACAAATAGTATTTTTGGCCTAAGAAGTCTAAGAATCAGTTTACATTAACTTGTAGTAAATCTGATTATTTGTCAAAAGGAAAAAAAATATTAATGTACTCACGTGTTTATAAATGTTTCACATCTTTCATAAGCATGTAGATAATTATGATCAGCAGTCAAGAAATAAGTTGTTACATTTATATAAAAAAGTAAGATAATTTAGAGGTGTATATGTATTTGACAGTATTTCCTTAACGGATAAATCAGCTATGAAGTAACCTCCAACAAATTCACTCGGGACCTCTCCAAGGAGCTCCTGGTCTCTCTGGTCGCCTCGGTGTTTATGGGTTTTGGTGTGGTCTTCTTATTGCTGTGGGTTGGGATTTATGTATAGCATAAAGGTGAGTCAATTCTCCATCACTTCTCATGTTAGACTATAAAGATTATTGATAAATTCTTTTAGGCAGTGAAGCACTGCCAGATAACTTTTGTGTCAAATGCTGGAACAATAATTAAATTTACTGCCATTTTGGAAAAAATTAACAAAGTTTTTCAACATTTTTAAAGATAAATAATTCAAAAAGAGATATTTCTCATTTCAAATCTGTTCAAACTCCGCAAAATCCACAGGGATATGGCCCCCATTTCCTGACAATCTGTGCATGATTACCGGTAGATGGAAAAGTTTACATCTTTAATTTACTTTTGTCTCTATTTTATCTTTAGTAGCTATATTTTCTATACAATATTTTTCAGATTGAAGTAACTAAATCAGAACACATTTGAATCAACATCCACGCAATTCATCGTTGTGTCATTATATACATATGTAATAATATATACATATTTTGTTAATAAATTGTTTTATAGTAGTATAATTATTTGTTGTGCTGTTTTTTCTTTGCACTCGTGTTCTCACATGAGTGGTTATTTCAACAGAGTTGTGGTTCTTTGACTTGAGACTTTCAAGACAATGCTCTTACTCTGGTATTTGAGGCATCATTTTGACTGTTTTAACTGACCACCATTTATAGCTGGTCTGTGATGGGTGGCTCCCTCGGAAATATACTTCTCTTTAAACTTACCAGATTTAATCCATCATTTGATTGGCCCTCAACATGTTCTTCAAAGTGATTAATATGAAAATAATTTCTAATTCATTTGGAGGACCTCGTTATTTAACTTTTTTCAAATTTGGTGTAAGATGTCTTGCATGACTTATATTAAAAACGTAATTTCAAATTTATTTAGTTGTTTATTGTGTAGAATTTTTGATTTTTTAACTGGGTTTTCCAACGGAAAAATCCGGTTATTAAAATGGTGAAAATGGCGGGCGGGCGGGCGGCTGCCAAAAGGGTACCCTCATTGTACGTATAACTCCTCCTACAGTTTTCAAGATAGGAAGTTGTTCTTTTGCAGATCAATTGTACATATATCAGAGGTGTGCATATTGCTAGGATTTTGATTTCCGATAATTTATCGAAAAAATACCAGCTTTTGAACTTAGTCATTTTTTGGCAAAATATTGCATATAGGGTACCCTCATTGTACGGATAACTCCTCCTACAGTTCTCAAGATAGAAAGTTGTTCTTTTGCAGATCAATTGTACATATATCAGAGGTGTGCATATTGCTAGGATTTTGATTTCTGGTAATTTATCGAAAAAATACCAGCTTTTGAACTTAGTCATTTTTTGGCAAAATATTGCATATAGGGTACCCTCATTGTACGGATAACTCCTCCTACAGTTCTCAAGATAGGAAGTTGTTCTTTTGCAGATCAATTGTACATATATCAGAGGTGTGCATATTGCTAGGATTTTGATTTCCGATAATTTATGAAAAAAATACCAGCTTTTGAACTTAGTCATTTTTTGGCAAAATATTGCATATAGGGTACCCTCATTGTACGGATAATTCCTCCTACAGTTCTCAAGATAGGAAGTTGTTCTTTTGCAGATCAATTGTACATATATCAGAGGTGTGCATATTGCTAGGATTTTGATTTCCGATAATTTATAAAAAAAAAATACCAGCTTTTGAACTTAGTCATTTTTTGGCAAAATGTTGCATATACATGTAGGGTACTCCATTTCACTGGATAAGGGTTGACATGGATTATGGATACAATTTACATAAAAGAAAACCCGGTTTGCTGTCACATTGAAAGCTTTTCACTTGTATAAAATATTTTTTTAAACTTTTTATTCGACGGGAAATGAAGTGGGGTGGGAAAATTAACGCTTTTAGGATTACTAGTACATGTAACATTTAGCTGGCAATATTTTTAACCCGTTTCCGATAGGATAATATGATCAAATTTGATGACGTTCAATTGTTTTATGAAGGTTTGCAACATTTCGTATCTTCACATCAGAGCGCGGGGGTATTACTAAAAAGCATTTGTCACAGACTTCTTGTTTTCTATGTAGGCCTGTATATAACTAAATATTTCAATGGGATAAGACAATTTTTAAAACCTGGCTAAATTAGTGTTTTGTGCAAATGTTGCAAACCTTCATATATATAAAACATAAAATTTCATTTTTTTTTAGCGAATTCATTGCATAAGCAAGAGAGAAAACTGCCGAAAGGACACTGTTCTGTCTTTTTAACGTAAAAGCTTTAAATATTGAACTAGGTGTGTGGGCTAAAATTTATCCACGCCAAAAATATTAGAACCTGCGTTTGCGCTAAAATATACGTATGCGCCAAACTTTCTCGTTTTACAAAAACTTATTATTTAGTACTAGTACTATTTATGAGCATCGAATAATTCAAGAAAATGTGTAACCCTGATGGCAGATGATGAATATCCTGTAGATTATATACGTGTAGCTTTTTTTTGGTGTTTGCAGAAACTTATGTTCTGATGCATTTTAGCAAATTACATTTATCCCATGGTTAAAAATTGAAGAGGTCTGGATCTGAAAATTGGGAACCCTTTTCATTAAAAACTTACATTTTATAATTATTGGACGTCAAAATTATGCTGGTATAATTATAGAAATATGATTGCCAAAAGAGTGTCTATCATTTTTTAAATGATACAATAAAATAAACGAGTTTTAATGTAGATGTATAGTCTTCGAGGATGTCGACAACTTTGGCTTTGTATTGGAATACCTGTATATACATACAAGTATGTTGTACTTTGCTTTTCAGTATTTGCTTTTAGGGTGAACTTATTCAGAGCGATGTATTGGTAATATATAAAACACACTCTTTCCAATATAATTGACCAAAAAATGAAACATTTCATAAAAAATTTAAGAAGGATATATTATATGTAGCAAAACATCATCGAAAACCCATGTACAACTGATTAATTACGCTGCTCATCAAGTTCTGTTTAAAACTATCTCAGGAAAAGATTTATATGTATTAAGATTTAAATTTAAGTGTGTCGAATGGTCAACAGATTAACCACCCGATCTAGCTCCTAAAAATTTAAGGTATGATTTGTTAAGCTATATAGAGAATAATACATACCCTTTTTCATATCACAGCCAGTATCAGCCTGAAACTCCAATATCAGCCCGAGGGATGATATTGGTCGAGGGCTGATACAGGCTGTGATATGGACAAAGGGTATCTATTATTATATTTATTACATACTTAGTAATAAAATTTAATAAAAAAAAGATCAACTTAAACAAATTGATTTTAAATATTATTTGAAAGTAGTATGTACATCTATTAAATAAAAACATGAGATCTTATTATTGTTTTACTAAACATATAGCAACAGAACCAGAATTTCCCCAGGTTTTCAAATTAACTGCTCCTAAACAGCTGCTATCATTTGTAGTAAAATGCACTTTGAAATGTCAACTGTAACAAAAGTTTATTTTTCGTATGTAAACATGCACAAATGCCGAAACGAAAGACGACAGAGGAGTTCCGCAAGGGATGTGATACGGATCCGTATCAGCCCTAGGGCTGATAACCTGTATTTATAACTAAGTATGTAATAAAAACTATTAATGATAGTAGAGAAAAAATACATAAATATGACCTTTTTAAAAATCGTCGGTATTTCACTTTATTTTTACCGTCTAAAATTGTTCACGACCATCGGTCCCTTTTAATTGCTTCATTTACAAGATGCAAGTAGTATAGATTTTGCAAAGCGCGCCGCATTTTTTGACCATTTGATTGCCGTAAATTAATGTTAATCTGTCAAACAGTTCGAAGTGTAAGAGACTACTAGACGCACGGAGCACTCGGCTCAATGCTTGACTATCGATCACCGTCTTCTGTGCGGTATAGATTTATGGAAATACAGGGTGATCCAAAATATCTGATACTGTTTTGAACGCCCATCAACGTTTAAAAGAACAAATTTTATTAAATTTAGTGAAATATATCGTATGAATATGCAAAGGGTACAGTGCACCCTGTTTTACACTTCTGTTTGGTTCCCCTCTTTCTTTTAATTAGCAGCTCAAATATTTGAGATTTTAAGGTTTTATTTAATAACTTGATCATTTAATAACATGAGTGAAAGATCCCCACCCCAGGTGTACACCAAGCTTAGTTATGAGTAACGCAGTAGTAAGTCATCATCTGGGCTAAGTCCTAAAAGAAATGAAACTTTCTTCAATTTTGTTTCAAACCACACAACCATTCTTGATATGCCAGTTTAGGGTTCATTTTTTATGCTTTGATCTACTGTTATTCACAATTATGTTATTTTGGATATCATTGAATATACTATTTGCTAACATATTCAGCTTTTTTCAGATGATTAGTCAAAGAACCTGGACAAAACAGAGATCTTGATTTTCCTTGTTGTCCATAGTTGTCCAAAGTTCTTTCACTATATAATTAAGCTTGAATGGTGACTCTTCTTTACGACCCTTCTACGCTATTAAGTTTTATATGTCTGCAAAATCCAGTTTGCCATAGAACGGATTACTGCTTAAAGTGAACGAGTCTCAAAGTACAGTATCTCGATTGTGTGACCATTTGGTAAAGATGGGGCACTATGAAAAACCCAACACCAATTTTATGACGTCTTTTCTTCTTTTTAAAGTAGATTTTATCCGTACATTACAAATGATGTAAAATTTAATCCACTGGAGATTAGAATGATACCTATTAATTTTAACAATTTATCTCATCAGGTAAGAGTTTTATGAAGTTTTAAAATGGTATCAGCATTTATGGATCACCCTGTACTAAATGCCAACAAAAGCCGCGACCTGCATTTTTCTCGTCTCCGAAGCGGAGAAAATCAACTCCCCTATGGATACGTGGGAGCAACCCCAACTACACATACTCTTTGGCGACTCCCCGCATTACGGGTTGTGTATACGGTACGTGAGTTGAAAAACTATTCAAATTTTATTTATAACAAAATATCTATGCAAAGGGAAGTAACTTCGGTTGTATTAAAGTATTGCGAAACCTACCAACGATAACTATGAATTTCAACCGAGTACTGGATATTCAACCTCTAATAGAAAAAGATCGAAAGATATGGATATCATTTAGGTGATGTCACACGATGCGAATATTCATCAGAAAATCGCACCGTGTGGCCGTACCTTTTAATTCTCGTAGCAGTACCATATAGGTTCCTAATATATACGTGGATTAGTTTCATGTCGAGTTAAGTATGTTTTTTAAAAGTATTTTTGAAAACCCTACTGCATTTTAAAAGTAAACAAAAAATGTATCCATACCTGTTTGTGATATTAATTTTCATAGCTTAATTATTGATAATTAATTTAAGTTTCAAATCAAGCTAAAAAAGAAAAAAAATGTATATGCAATTAATGTACATGTAGGTGCTTTTGTTTACGCATAGGCGTCGGAACCAGGGGACGGGGGTTAGGGTGGGCTTAGGCCCCCCCTACTTTTTTTTTTTTTTTTTTTTACAAAGTTAGACCTTACCATTTGGCACATAGCATCATAGAGGGTTCAGCCCCCCCCCCCAACTTTTTCTCGCAGCAAACATACAGACCCTGAAACGTGCTACTACACCAGTTGCAAGGTTCGGTTCGTTACGCTTTGTGAACGGTACGTTTCGTTTTGCGTTTTGTAAACGGTACGGTTCGTTTCTTGCACGGAACGGTACGGTTCGTTTTAGAGGTGTAGTAGCACGTTTCAGGGTCTGTAATTGTTCTTAAATTTACCCTTTTTTTTGGAACATTAGCCCCCCCCCCCCCCCTCCCACGGATTACGATATTCATGATTTGGGAATTAGGTTTTGTCAAGATTTCTGAGGATTAGTCTACCCCCCACCCACACACTCTCAATTTGCTTCAGACGCCACTGTTACGGATATTCTGTCAAGCAGTAGTCCAATATCATAATCGATTTTAAATCATCTGTTATTTTACGGATATGTTAGTGTTTAAAAGTTTACAGCGAATATATATTAAATTATTAGATATAACGTGATCTTTTTATTTTATTGTTTTTGGTCTCTTTTGCTACTTTCCTTTATCGAGCATAACCAATGGCTTTATGTAGAATATGTTTTTGTTAAAAAATGGAAATGATATTCGTTTACAAAATCTTACATATATACATGTATGTAATCCTAAATTATGAATAGAAGTGGGGTACGTGATTCTCTCAGAAAATATAATAGATAGAACCTTTTTTCCATTTTTGGCTATAAATTAATTTAAAAAGTATAAAGCGCTTGTACTAGTGCACCATTTTCTTTCTACAGTTGATAACATCTATATAACATGGACTTCACTCCAATAACAACACAGCAGCCATTACCAATTGGACAGAAAGATGGACATGTCCAACCAACAGAACTCCTGAGGCGTGGCCCGGTGTCCGTGCGGAATGCCACTGAATCAGAAGAAGACAGGGAGTTCATAGGAAAGTTGGTGATTGAGGCGTTTGAACGAAAAGTCGTTCATGCTACCAGTCGAGCAAGGTATGATCTGTCTCTTTTTCTTTTTTGGGCGAAAATAAATTTCTTTTTCGAAAATACTATTTTTTATATATTTGGAGTATTTTGTAGAATAAGGTTTGTTCCCACCACAATTTGTCCTGAAGTTGAGGCATCTTTGTCATTGGTGCCTCCATTACCGCATTACAATAAATCAGTCGATTTAAATGTACATGTATCAACAAACCTTTCAGAGGTGTGGAGGATAGCATACGTTAGCTCCCAGTATAGATAAAATAATGGTCAACTCGGATGGTTTAATCTATATTATACTTAATTTTACTAAACTTTATATTTTTAAAATTTAGTTCAATGGCCCAAATACCAGAGCTGTAAAACTGAATTCTGTCTTTATTTTCTTTCATCTATATACTTTTTGTAAAATTAAGTGAAATTTGAATCAAAAGTACGTTCGTCTAAATATTGAGGCCAGTAGCAATGTCCTTGTATTGAGACACAGAGTCCGAAATATCTTGCATTTGTCTACACGGGCCAATTTTTTATACATTTTTTTTTATAGCTGTAGCTATGTTTTAATTAACCCTGATTTTACAGTTTACCCGCGATGAATACTATATATTCCAACCACATGAGAGGGAGGCCTCCACTGTTTTATGAAAGACACTTCATTGCCGAATATAACGGAGAGAGGGCTGGTACTTGTGTTTTACATTACCATGGAGACGCGGAACTTTTCCCGTCAGTATCAAACATTGATTAAGTTTTATATAGACCGGTTCTATACAAAGCATCTTAGTAGCTAAAAATATATAATATCTTATAAACGCAATAACGTTTGTCCAATTTGGAAACTAAAAATAATTACGGTTGAATTTATCGTTGCATTCTAAATGGAGTACTGTTCTATTATACATACTTGTACATATTTATCATTAAAAGGGATAGAACGGAAGATATACCGCCACTCAGCTGTTGGGATATGTGTGGGTAAGTAACCGCAATCGCTATTCTTTTTAGCTCACCCGAGCCAAATGTTCTGGTCAAAATGCGTCCAGTGCACTGCCTGGCGTCGTTTCATGAGGTAATCGTTTCATATTTCCTATTTTCAGTCATTATCTCCCCTTCACCCCTCTTCCTGCAACCACTCCTTAACTAGGGCCTGCTACAAACAGAGAAATTAAAATTCTGAATTGAATATATTTCTGTACATGTACATACCTATTTTCGGATGACCTTTCTTTGTGAAAGGAACGATTGTATCATCAATTCAGATGGATGAGGCCCAATATTATAAGTGTCCGTAACTATTGATCATGCAAGAATCACAAACATAATTCTGTGGCAGATGAGCAGGTATAGTAAAAGTCAAATGGTCACCAGAAGGAATCTTGTGATTAATGTACGGAATTGTCTTCACATAAATAAAAATTCAACATTGAATGGTTGTGATTTTAATGAATTGGCTAAAGTTTGGTTAATATTTGTAACGAGACTAGCAGTCGCAACCTTTTTGTTTTTCAATAGCAACCCATTCTTACATTGTGTTCTATGATTGTAGCCTTTGGCTTTTACAACTGGGAACCCCGAAAGATTATCCAGCCGGAAAATGTTATCTGGATCCTATATGTGTAGACGAGAAATTCAGAGGAAAGGGCATAGGAAAAGTTCTATTAGACATGGCTGAAATAGACGCCAAGAAAAGGGGATGCAAGGTACATGTACATGTACATGTTTTAATTGGCAATATGTATCAGATGATAAATTGTCTACGAATATTGATTCCATACAGTTTGTTTGGATGCGTTTGTGTTTGTATCCTTCAGGTTATCTATCTGTTGGTAGCTACAACTAACCGAGCCCAACACTTGTATGAAAGACAGGGATACCATGTCATAGAGAAAAAATCTCTATGCTGCTGTGGGTACTGGTGCATGACCGGAGAAAGGGTAAGTACATTATGTACTCGATGAAGCCATGGTCATACCATATCACATTGATAGAATTTTAACAATCAATTATTGTTTTTATCGGTAGGAGTTTGCTCGAATGGACAAAGTTCTGGATTAGAACAACTGGATTGGTACAACATGTACAAACCAAGATTGGGATTCTTAATGCAAAGAACAGTTTGTGTAGACGCAGCCATTATACATGTACATGGCTCATCTCATGATGTAGATCTAAAATTTGTTTATTTCCTTTGCTTGTTTGCATGACAACACACAAGTCATGAAAGTGTTTTTAATATCACAAGACAAAATGGAAAGCTTTAAAATTATAGATATTACAATTTTAGAACAAATAAATGAAGAGAAATATGAAAAATACTTAGTACATGGATTATTAATGTTTTATATTGTGGGGTTTTTTTTCAAGAAAATATTTCAATATTTTTTTTTTTTTACTTTTTGAAAATTAAATTATTATTTAAACAGGTGCATGTATAAATTTATTTATCTAAATGTTACTTTTTTTGTACAATTTTTAAACTGTGCATGTATATTGTTCTGTAAAAATAAATTCAACATGGATACTCCATGTTTTCAGAGTTGTTGTACAGGTAAATAAAAAAATAAATAACGCTTTTTTGAAATTTTGATTTTTCACAACAATCCTTTGTAAACTTTAATTTTAGTAATGCACACCTTGCAGAAATGTTTCTTCCTGACGCTTCAAACCCGCAGATCGAATAACATTTATCGATGTATTCTGTATGACTTGAGACACTGTTGTTTCTGTGTGATATGAGATATACCGATATATTTAGATGCCGTTTTATAATCCAACACTGTTCTACTTCGATCTAAATTAATCAAACTTTTCCAAATGTACATGTATCTCAGGCAGTCTCATCACTGAGACACTGACCATAAATTGGAACCTTCCAGCCAAACTGAAGAATAGTCATATCCAAGGTTACAATGAAAGGGAAATTACGGAGTCTTAATTTAATGATCATACATTGCACATACATGTACATGTATATTTGTTATTGTTCAAAGCGTAAACAACTGCATAAATCGCCTATCATAAATACGAGAGGTGCTTCATGTCTTCCCGTGATTGACACTGCAGTGACGCAATCTCTGGTTAAAATTCTTATTCCTACTATAGCGCTAAACAATCAAGATTCACAATCCGAATATATAGCTCAAAGCGCTTTGTGCAGTTGTACAAATATATACTCTTATGATTATAATTCCGTATACACTTTACCGATCAGACCCAACCTAACAGAAAGTAAACCCCAACTAAACCCTGGGTTTACTCTGGGTTTACTCCGGGTTTACTAGAGTGGACCCAGAACCCAAAGTAAACCCAGAGTGGACACAGAGAGTAAACCCAGTCAGAAGTATACCCCTGAAAACAGACGCTAACTGTGTATTCGGAATATACAAGGGGCAGGAATAACAGGCAGTAGGATGCTAAGATAAAGGACGGGTCTGCTTTACACTTTAGTGCGTACAGTTGACATCAGAAGCAATTTCCAAGTAAATCCAAAGTAAACCTAGAGTAAACCCAAATTAAACCCCGAGTGGACCCAAATTTTCAAAAAGTAAAACCAGAGTAAACCCAAAGTAAACCCCAAAGGTAAACCCGGGGTTTAGTTGGGGTTCACTCTGGTGTTAGGTTGGGTCTGATCGGTACTGTACATTCTTTACAGAGTATTTTACTAATACATGAACTTTGAAAATGAACTAAATTGAAATTGGATTAGTACCAAATTTTTTTTTTATTCATCATTAAATTATTCAAATCAGATCAACGAAGCTAGCCCAACGAAGAGTTAAGTCATATTAAACTTTTTATTTGGAACCAACTGACATAAAAAATAGTCGGTTTAGCAATCAATTCGGAGAAAAAAGGTTCGATCGTTTGGTTTCTACATTTAGTCAACATGTATTGCGAAAGCTACTGGTCAAAATGTAAACAAACCCGGGGACAAATGGTGTCTTGACTCGAGCGGTAGCTACATAACTGCTTCTGGATTTATAAAGGTTTGTAACTTTGTATACAGGTACATGTATTTGCTTCGAGCTCATTATTTAAATTATTATTATTTAAATTATTTAAATATTTAAATTTCAAATTATTTAAACCGAAGCATGGTCAGCAGCTTGTCTCCACTCGGCCCATATAGTACATGTACCTGCAAGTTTGCTTTAAATTACATGATTCAGTTAGACACAATGTAAGTGTCATTGCGATATACATTAAAATATTACATGCCGACCGATTTGAATTCTTCATAAAGCATATAAAACATGTTACATGTATAAAAGTTCTTTGGAGTCGCATATAGCAATTTATGAATAATTGTAATAAAATATGTTAGCCCACACACGTACGATCTGTAATATTTACATAATCGCCGTGGTCTTGGTTTATGACAGAACAAGATGATTTCACATGCAGTCAACAGATTTTGACTTTTTTACATGTACACCAAACAACCCTCACGGAGTACTAGCGGAGTACTAGATATTCCCCTCGATCATTAAACACTTAAACGTCCTCGTGTTAAGAAAGACTGGTCGTAAATTTAAACTTTGTCGAAATGTTCCGAATCTGAAACTTGATCGAAGTAAAGTTTTAAAATACAAGAAGAAGCTAAAACTAAGAGCTGTGTTTGCTAAAAAAATTTCAACGTATAATTAAAGCAATTCAGTTACTTATATATATATATGTTTGATTCGTAATGGCCGTGTATAGTTTAACTTATTATTAACAATAAATAACTAGAAATAACAGTGGCAACTTAAATGCTGATCTCTTCTCACAACACCTTATTGATTCACCCCTACATGTATGTCAAAATTGTCCCTTAGAAGCGGAAGACTCTGAGCACGACTTTTTAAATTGTCCATTCTATGCCCCACAAAGGCAGTCTTTATTTAAGTAAATGAATGACAATATCATAACAATTACCATTAAGAATCTACTTTCTGGAAGTGAAAAACTATCATTACAAAATAACTTACTGCTATAAACTATACAAACAGATTCAGGTAAGCCATGTATAAACTTGTATACACCGTACACTGGTATGCAACTTGTATCGAAATGGGTAACTTTTCACTATTTTATAATAATTATTTTTTATAAAATAAATATAAAAATAAAACTTTTATAAAAATGGGGGGGGGGGGGGGGGCAGATTTTGTTCAAATATACTGTGCAGCGTGTACATATATGTAATCGTAAAAAGCACCCTTGTAAATGAAACAGTTTTTAAACTGGATGGAATATTTTCGTTTAAGTATTTGTTATTACTTTTATATTTTCCTTAAACACAGATTATTATTTCTTCCAAACTTGTAGCTTATTTAATTCTGTTACTGCTTTGGTAATGATTCTATTGATCGACTGTAGTTAATTTTTTTTAGTGATGGACAACACTGCCGTCACAACACAGCAACCGTCACCAGGCGGACAGACACCGCCAAAACAACTCCATAGCAGTGGATCGGTCTCCGTGCGAAATGCCACCGAATCAACGGAAGACAGAGAGTTCTTGGGAAGGGTAGTGATCGACGGGTTTGAAGGGAAATATATCCATGCTACAAACCGAGAAAGGTATATCATCCGAATATCGTTTGATGTGTTGCTAGAAAACGCACATTTCAAAGTTATTCAAAAAAAATTAATTTAGACAATCTTAAGTAATTCTGTAATTATAAGGTTTGCAATCTATTTAAATTGATCGTTACATTAGTTCATTGTGGAGAAATATGATAAGCATGCGTACTTAAAAATCAAATGTCATCCTCAGCTTACCAGCAATGCAAACTATGTTTGCAAACCACATGAGAGGGAGACCTCCATTGTTTTATGAAAGACATTTCATCGCAGAATACAACGGGGAGAAAGCTGGTGCAATTGTATTACGTTACCACGGAGATTCGGAACTTTTCCCGTAAGTATCAAAACATGCATTTACGTCCAGTCAATCACAGTATCTCTGCATGTGGTATGGAGAGTATAGAGTATTTGATAAAGGAAATGTCAATTAGTGTAATTATTCAAAAGATTAGGAAAGAAGATTTGTTATTGATTTTGCATCTCAACAACAGTTACTGTTTGTAAACATGATTTTGATTTTATTATATTTTACAAGAGGGAGAGAGGAAGACCTGCCGCCTGTAGGGTGTTGTAATACGTGCGGGTAAGTCTATCATGATGCACAAAATCATCTCTTTATCATTGATTTTAGATACCTGCAAAAAAAGCCCCCCCCCCACCCCCCAAAAAACACAAAAAAACTACAAAAAACCTATATGATCAAATGATCACTTCGAATTCGAAGAAATACAAACCATCTTCAAGTTGGCAAAACTTTAGAATATGTATGATATCGTGAAATGCTTCCTTCAATATTAACCTCATATTCATAATCATCCAAACCCTCTTCTGCACAAACAGTGAGGATCTTGGACAGCAGTACTCATTGATTGTGACAAGATTTCAAAAGTTGTTTTTTTAACAGTGCATAAAAAATGACAAACTCTGTTTTCTATGCACGTTGCGTAAAACTTTAATAGTATGTCAATGATTATGTAATAACATATTTTACTTTTATTTAAAGTATTTAAAATGTTGATGTGCGATTTTAGAATTATCCTATTAGAGATGGCAGTGCCTACCGATACTCCACCTGGAAAATGTTTAATAGATATGATTTGTGTTGACACGAAATTCAGAGGTAAAGGCATTGGGAAAGTCCTATTAGACATGGCTGATATGGACGCTAAGAAAAGAGGATGTAAGGTACGATTTTGAAAAAGTTTGTTGTGTAAATTTTCTTTATGCAATCAATTATTCTGTTGTTTAACCGCACATTTATTGAAAAATATATATATAATTATATATTTTATATATTAACATCTACCATGTATAATTTCCTCTTTTTCTTACGGAAAAATATAGTCAATTCATAGCTCTATAGAAACAGCCAAACTGAAATTTACACGCCCCATTTATCGATTGGTCGAAACCTACAGCGGCTGAAAGTAACAGAACTGAAATTGACACGCCTTGTTTATCGATTGGTCTGAATCTACAGCGACCTAAGTAAACTCACGGACTGCACGAAATAATCATGACGATGCCAGACTCAAAGTCTCACAAGAGACGATTTGGCTTTTTCATTTAGCTAACGTACTTATGTACATTAACAGTAATTTAGTGAATTTTACTAGCTTTTCATAATCAGTTTATTAATTAGTTAAAGAAAGATGAAAATATAAACAATAAAATGCTTTCTTTGATGATTCATGCGGGTTATGAAGGTAGCGATCATTGCAGGAAAAATTAACATTTTCCTGCAATGTCGCTACCTTCATATCCCGAATGAATCACCAAAGAAAGCATTTCATTGTTTAAATATCTCCAGATTTGTAAAGATATCCTCTTCTTTTTGTAGTTATTCATTCACATCACTCGTTTATGTTATGTGACTTTGTCTGTGTGTTCTTCAGGAGATCTTTCTGTGGGTAGCTTCAACCAACCGGGCTAAACACTTGTACGAAAGGCAGGGGTATACTTACAAAAACAAGCGAACTTTGTGTTGTTGTGGCATGTGGTGCGGAACCGGAGAAAGGGTGAGTTGAATTTGTAGCCTCGTAGCCAGCAATGTAGTAAAATATAGTCAACCTGTAATATACTTGGCATGTATTTTGTAGAATTGTAGATTTCATAATGAATATAAAAATGAACATTAACGCTATGTCTTTTTTTTGGATAGGAAATTGTACGCATGGAAAAGGTACTGGAGTAGACGAATAGATGAGCTCGAGTTGAGGAAAAGGACTTAAGAGCTTCTACAAAAGCCCCTACAATAATATCTCATATCACATAAATATATCTTTTACAATATTTTTATGATTTTTTTTATATCAACTTGCAAGGATTTCTTTGCAAGAATTTACTCAATTTATATATAACATTATATGAAGTTTACAATTTGATCATTGTGTTGAGTGTGGCTACTAGAAATATTCCCCTAGAATTGTCTCTGAGGTTAGTGGTAACCAGGGACGCATCTTCGTCCCTTGATGAACTTCATGCATATATCAACATGATCTATCTGTCTTTACGTCTCTGTTTTATGATATCTTTTTTTTTATCATTTTATCTTGCAAATGTTTTTTTGGCGAGATTTTTCTACATGTGAAATTAAATATTTATATTAATCAAATAAAAATCAAACAAACACGTACATTTTTGTAATGTATTTGTGAATATTATAGATTTGACACTCTGCTTGGTATTTTTAGCTCACCAAGACGAAGTCGATGGAGGCTTATGCTATGCCCTCGGGGCGTTGGCGTCGGTGTACGGAACTGGTTAAAAATTTTGTTGCAGGTCCTGTATATAAGTTATTAATTGTCCTACCTTCACCAAACTTGCATGGATGATGCATCTGGACATACTTATGGATTTCAAAGACTTGGATGCTGAATCTAGGCCATCATTGTACATGTAGAAAAAATTACAAAACCCGCGCTTTACGCGCTAACGCGTGTTCTGTATTGTTCTGCAATGTCGCCACCTTCATACCCCGCATGAATCACCAAAGAAAACATTTTATTGTTTAAAAACACATACGCATATTTATATCGTCTATTGTACCAATGTCAACCCATTCTATTTATCTTTATTCATTGGAAGGACATGGATACAAACTTTAGGGTGCACCAAAATCATCTTCATGTGTATAAAACGTCAATTAGTACAATAAATCAAAGTATTGAAGTAGTACTGAAAGCCGGGCTCTTTTGATGTGTCATTAGGCATAGTTTGTAGTAAAAACTGGCAATCTCTCTCTCTCTCTCTCTCTCTCTCTCTCTCTCTCTCATGCTTTTAATGTCGGAAATGCGCCAGAGAGCGACTGAATTGGTTTGTTAGCGGCTATAAATAATTTTAAATTATGTCTGTTTAGTAGAAAAAAAAATCAGCAGTTGCATTGAAATTTGAAACAAGCGTTATAAAATCAACCCCCTCCCCTCATTACTTCTGTGTGCAGCCAGCCAAACACCAATGCTTTGAAAAGTAGTTCATGGAAATTCATGCGTATTGTATATGTGCCCAAAAGGCATAGTCTTAAAAACACGAAATTAATAAGAAAGGGAAAAAATGAACGCTAAATTTATTCGCAAACAAATAACAAGAGGCCCAGGGGCCACATTGCTCACCTGAGCAACAATTGCCTTAATTCTGATCAAATTAGCATTACAGTATCAAAATATCTTGACAACTGAGTACAGTAGATCTTGTTAAAAAAAAATTGAAAATCTGCCAATTTTTATCCACCTCTTATTTTTTGGTAAATACCAAGCCCCTTTTGTTGTTGTACCTCTAAGATTTTTCTCTATTCCTATATACCCCCCCCCCAATTTCGTGGCCCCACTATTCTCTAGGGAATCATGGTTTCATCAAACTTAAATCTACCTTTAATCTTATAACCTGTGCTTTCACACTAAGTTCTGAGTTTTGGACCAAAAAACTTTCCCAGAATATTTTTAAAGATTTTCTCTATATATTCCTATGTAAAAATTCAAACCGCCATCACGGTCCCGCCCTACCACTAGGGACTGTGATTTTGCAAACTTGAATTTACACTACCAGAGGATGCCTCTACACAAGTTTAAGCTTTTCTGGCCAAATAGTCTTTAAAAAGAACATTTTGAAAGAATTTCTCTATATATTCCTAAGTAAAATTTCATCCCCCATTGTGGCCTCACCCTACCCCTGGACTATTATTTAAAAAACTTGAATCTATATGATCTGGGATGCCTCCACTCAAATTTGGGCTTTCCTGGCCTAATACTTTTGAGAAGAAGACTTTTATAGATTTTCTCTATATATAAAAATGTACCCACATTGTGGCCCCGCCCTACCCCCAGGGACCATGATTTGAACAAACTTGAATCTACATTATCTGAGGATGGTTACACGCCAATTTAAGATTTCTTGGCCAAATAGTTATTAAAAGAAATTTTTAAAAAGATTTTCTATATACTCTTATGTAAAAATTGATCCCCCAATTGTAGCCCCACCCTACCCCCGGGGACTATGATTTGAAGAACTTGAATCTACACTACCTGAGGATGCTTCCATTTTAATTTGAGCTTATCTGGCCTAATATCTTTTGAGAATAAGATTTTTAAAGATTTTCTCTATATATATTCCTATGTAAAACTTGATCCCCTAATTGTGGCCCCACCCTACTCCCGGGGATCATGATTTGAACAGACTTAAATCTACACTACCTGAGGATGCTTCCATTTTAATTTGAGCTTTTCTGGCCAAATAGTTTTTGAGAAGAGGATTTTTAAAGATTTTCTCTATATATTCCTATTTAAAACATGATCCCCCTATTGTGGCCCCACCCTACCCCCGGGGACCATGATTTAAACAACTTGAATCTACACTACCTGAGGATGCTTTCAATCAAAGTTGAGCTTTCCTGGCCTTATAGTTTTTGAGAAGAAGATTTTTAAAGAGTTTCTCTATATATTCCTATGTAAAACTCGATCCCCCAATTGTGGCCCCATCCTACCCCCGGGGACCATGATTTGAACAAACTTAAATCTACACTTCCTGAGCATGCTTCCAATTTAATTTGAGCTTTTCTGGCCTAATAGTTTTTGAGAAGAAGATTCTTAAAGATTTTCTCTATATATATTCCTATGTAAAACTTGATCCCCCAATTGTGGCCCCACCCTACCCCCGGGGACCATGATTTGAACAATCTTGAATCTACACTTCCTGAGGATGCTTCCATTAAAATTTGAGCTTTTCTGGCCTAATAGTTTTTGAGAAGAAGATTTTTAAAGATTTTCTCCATATATCCCTATGTACAACTTGATCCCCCAATTATGGCCCCACCCTACCCCCGGGGACCATGATTTGAACAATCTTGAATCTACACTACCTGAGGATGCTCCCATTTGAGCTTTTCTGGCCTGATAGTTTTTGAGAAGAAGATTTTTGAAAAATACCAACAAATTTTTAATAATTCTCAATTATCTCCCCTTTAAAAAGGGCGTGGCACTTTATTTGAACAAACTTGAATCCCCTTTACCTAGTGGTGCTTTGTGCCAAATTTGGTTGAAATCTGTCCAGTGGATCTTGAGAAGATGAAAATGTGAAAAGTTAACAACGACAACGACGACAACGACAACGCCGACAACGACAGACAACGGACAAATTGTGATCAGAAAAGCTCACTTGAGCCTTTGGCTCAGGTGAGCTAAAAACCCAATAGATTTGACAAAACATTGCTCTCTGTGTAACTATTTGGTATAGCGGAAGCTTTTACTTTGATGCTGCTCGTTTTTTGTTTTTTGTTTTGTTTACTGTTTATAGTTATATGAATTTCTTAACGTTTTGATTTTACGACATTACGGAAATCTTTATTCTATTATTAGTAGTTTCGTCACGCACGAGTGACTTGGCGCGTAGTATAAATAGTTTTTCATGTGTGATTTTGGTCATTGCGACGTTCGTTACAAGGTTGTTAGGAGTTGATAGTATTGTGTTCTATAAGATATGAGTGATTCGGAGAAAAATAATTCTCATCATTCGAGTGGCAGAAATATAAACCCAGAACACACAAGAGCTATTGATGAGGAGCAATTTGACGCCACGGACGCAGTTTGTCTTTTTAACCGACGCATGGAGTCAGCACTCGAGAAACAGAGAGTGGCCATTGTTTCGGAAATTCACGAGAAATTCCAGTCCAAGAGCTCCGAGTCATGTGTTTTGCGTGCCGAAGGTAACAGAATTCAATTCTCTTTTAACGAAGAAAGGCTGAGAAGTCTCGAGCTGATTGAACGAAAACTTATGATAGATGATATTAGCGAAGTACTAGACATCATTCAAAAAAGAAAAAGAGGCTATACGTCAAAGAAATAAGATACTTCGCATCGCAGACAAGCATGGTTGGGATACCGTTAAAGAATACACGGACTCGGATTTGGCCGATAATTCTGAGGACGCTACTAAACTCCGTTCTGCTATTTCCCGTGCAACCGCTAAGAAGAGAAGATATAATCCGTACAGTTACGACAACAAGGATTATCAGTCCGCTAAGCCCGGGATATTTGATGGTCTCACTCCCAGACAGCTTTTTCGCGAGAATTCGGGATTCCAGCAATATAACCAGAGATTCAACAGACCAAACACTACGTACTTCAGAGGAACTTATAAAGTACCGGGAAACAACGTCATCTGTTTGTACTGCCAACTTCCAGGGCATTTCGCCAGATTCTGTCCATATACAAATCAAAAACAAGGAGGACGCCCAGCCACAGCCCCAGAATCAACCGTCACAGACACCAGAAAACAGTAAAGTTGAGTACTGTTCTGATTTTAGTTTACTAGATGTTAAATCAGATTTTGAAAATGCAAATTCTGTTAAGAATCGTTTAAAACATTCCTGTAAATTTTGGGAAAATGTGTTAAAACCGCCTGATTACATTTTGAATGTAGTTAAGTTTGGTTACAGGTTAGAGTTTGAGGATTTACCCGATAGAGTTTTTCTGAAAAACAACAAATCCGCTCTGGATAATTCAGGTTTTGTAGAAAGATCAATTCTCGAACTTTTGGGAAAAGATCTCATTCGGGAATGTCCTCAAGCTCCTTTTTGGGAGTTGATTTTAATCAACTCTCCTATGCAGTCACGCAGACAAACCGAAAGTGAAACGGTGTTTGGACCTCAGCACAAATCATGGCTGCTGACAAGACTTAGTTCTTGAAAATGATTGATGAATTCGATGTAATGTATGCTAAAGCATTGTTTTTCAAGGAATCGTATTCATAAATACCTTGAAAATAGTCAGATTTTAAATGGTTCGAACAATTTGAATATTTTTTGTAGTCGTATGTATTCCTACGCCAGAGTTCAATATAGTCTCGTTCAACTCGACGCTCGGCTGTCTCCGTAAATGCTCGTCGGAGATTTACGGTGTCAGCCGAGCGTTTGGTTGAACGAGACTAGTGTTCAACATTGCTTGGATCCATACAATTTTCGAGAAATATTTTGTATTACTGATACATAGTTTGATTGATTTAATTTTACTCTAAATATTATATTTACCATGATTCATATGGGGGTTTCTCGACATTCTTGTCGAAAAAGTCCAAAAATTCATATTAATATAAAAATGTGCGTAATTCAAATACAAATTAGAAACTACATGTACTTGTCATGCAAAATAACATATCATTGAATTTAAGATAAACAAACATCGACAAAATCAACTCCCGTCAGTTCTTCAGTACTTTGATTGTGTTAATCCATTGACAGTACAAAAGAAGGTCTCAACTTTGCAAAGAAAGGAAATTTCATGATAAAATTTGATTTAACAAGTGGTTATCATCATATAAATATACATGAAGATCATCATCAGTATCTCGGTTTTTCCTGGAAAATTGATGGTAAAATTCGTTATTTCGTATTTACAGTACTGCCTTGTGGCTTAAGTTCTGCGGGATATATTTTCACAAAGACACTGAGACCATTTGTAACACATTGGGGAACTAACTCATTTCCAGTTATTATGTATTTAGATGACGGTTGGGTATGCGATACAAAGGAAAATTGTGAACGTATATCAAGCATAATTCAGACGGATCTTGCGTGCGCAGGTTTTCTTGTTAACCAAGAAAAAAGTGTATGGGAACCTTCACCAAAGCTGGATTGGTTGGGATTCGAGTGGGATTTAATTCAGGGTGTTATAAGTATCCCTTTTAATAAATTAGAGAACCTGCGCACCAAGATAAAATTATCTATCCTAATTGCTAAAACAACTTAGTGGGATCAATCTGTACAACTATCAAAGTTAGAATCCGATGAATTAGATTTCTGGTTTGGCAACGTGTTGCATGTACCGAACAGAGTTATCTCTCCATGGTTACGCATTCCTGATCGAATGGTGTTCACTGACGCAAGCGATTATGCTGGCGCTGGCGTATTGTTGGAATCAAACAAAGAGTTTTTTCATACAATGTGGAACGATTTTCATAGAGAGCAAAGTTCAACATATAGAGAATTAAAAACGGTTGATTTGTTTATGAAAACATTTTCTCGTGTGTTGCAAAATAAATTTATAAAATTATATTCGGACAATCAAAACGTTATAAAGATTTCACAAACAGGTAGCATGAAACAAAATTTACAGTCATTAGCCTTTTCTATTTATTCTACATGTCTGGTCAATAATATAGAACTCTCCGTGGCATGGATACCCAGAAAAAACAACGAAGAGGCTGATTTTTATAGCAAGATTTTTGATTATGACGACTGGGGCGTACATCAAAATATTTTTCCTTATTTTGATCAAGCTTGGAGACGTTTCACTAGGACGTTTTTGCAAGTTCTTCAAATTTTAAAGTTAAAAAATTCTATTCTCAATTTTGGACGCCGGGCAGTAGCGGCGAAGACGCATTCGCTTTTGATTGGGCTCAAGATATGAATTGACATTGCATAACCGTCAAGGCCACTGGCAAGACATCTTGAAGTTTACACAACATCCCCAACTTGGCGTTTTTGTGAATCTCTTGCCTGGTGTTATTAAAAGTGCAAAGTCCAACGCAACAAACCAAAAATATGACGGTTATTTCAAAAGATTTAAAGTCTGGTGTCTGCAGCACAACTTTCAACCACTGCCGGCTTCAGTAGCTACAGTTTCCCTTTTTCTGACCAGTCTTGTACAACAACGAGTGTCATCGTCAGTGCTAGAAGCATTTTATTATAGCATAAATTGGATTCATTCTCAAGCTTCATGCATTAATCCGTGTGAGGAAATATTTCTAAAGCTTACTCTTGAAGGCGGAAAACGAATTCTTGCGAAACCAGTTAATAAGAAAGAACCAATAACCATTGACGTTCTTATAAAGCTTAAGGAGGAGTGCCAAAAGGATCCAGATAATGCATTGAAGTTGAGAGTTTTCTTTATGTGTTTATTAGGATTTTCCGGATTTTTGCGGTTTAGCGAATTATCAAACATTCGGTTGTGTGATATCAAATGGAAAGAAGCTTACATAGAAATTAATATACCTAAAAGCAAAACTGACATTTACAGAAGAGGAAATGTAGTTATTATTGCAAAAACTGGAAATGATATGTGTCCCATTTTTTGGTTGAAAAAAATATATTTCATTATTGCAATTGAATGTTTCTGCAAGTGACTATTTGTTTACAGCTATAACTTACAAAAAATCTTTGGGGGTTTTTAAAGTCGGCAATGCATCTAAACCATTACCCTACATCAGAGCAAGAGAGATTCTGTTATCGGCTCTCAGCAACATTGGCTTCGACGGTTCACAATTTTCTTTACATAGTTTAAGACGTGGGGGTGCTACTACTGCTTCGAACAATAACGTTCCAGATAGATTACTTAAAGAAAATGGGCGTTGGGCTTCTGATAAGGCTAAGGTTGGGTATATCGACGACAGCATTCAGATGAATTTGGGATTATAAATTTGTTTAGTCTATTTTACACCTTTGTTTATTTGCGATCTTGTAACGAACGCACCTAACCTATTTCATTTTGTTGTTGTTTTTTAAATTAGACAAGAAAAGATTTATTTTCGGAGGAGTGAAACGAGGGAGGAAATAAATGAATTTATTAACGTTTTGATTTTACGACATTACGGAAATCTTTATTCTATTATTAGTAGTTTCGTCACGCACGAGTGACTTGGCGCGTAGTATAAATAGTTTTTCATGTGTGATTTTGGTCATTGCGACGTTCGTTACAAGGTTGTTAGGAGTTGATAGTATCCCTCCCTGCCCGCCCTGTACACTGTGTATTGCACAATTTACATGTTTGTATATACGGTATGCGATTATTTTATATATATACATTTTGTGTTTAATTGTTATTAAATGCGATCTTGTAACGAACGCACCTAACCTATTTCATTTTGTTGTTGTTTTTTAAATTAGACAAGAAAAGATTTATTTTCGGAGGAGTGAAACGAGGAAAAAAATAACATTGGCGATTTGCCTGCCTACAGCCAGGACTCTGCTTTCAGCAAAGCCCGGCTAAAAACAATCCAAGCTATCAACACTAATCAGAATGTGTCGTTTTATCAAATTTTGGTAGTTTCCTTTAAATCATTGAATAAAAAGGGCCATTTGCCTATATTTAGGGATATTTAGTGACACTGATTACATTCCGGGGAAAAAAAGTTTGATCAATTTGTTTCTAAGTTTACTCAACACGAATTGCGCAAGACAATGTTTACAATAATTTCTAGCATGTACATTGTAGAGACAGTACGCTGCCTTTTCTTCCCCCGTAATATACCCATGACAAAAACTAAGGTTTGTATAAAAATATTCAAAGCAGTATTTTGCATGTATTGATTGTGTTTAAATGATTTTGTTTACTACTAATTAAGTTTCTTGGTTCGGATTGAAAAATATAAGTACATACGCCACGGTTAAAGAAAATACATGTACCGGGTGTGTACTTAATGAACATGTACATCGATAGTATAAATCACTGCACGGTTTATATTATTATTATAGTCTAACCGCTTCTGAAAATTATTATAAATAGCCAGCAATAATTTATTGCTATTGGTACAAACAAGATGCACACGACTTTTATAGGGTTTTCATTAAGTGTCCACAACATGTAAGTAAGGTTGACCCACCATGTGTATTGTGAAATCTTGTTTTGTTCACAGGTGCTTGCAGACAGGACCGACTCCCCTTCCATCCCCCACCACAAGTATCTAGACCCCCGTGACTTCACTCATTTTTTAAAATTAATATAAATTATCCTACTAAACCTTTTATGACATATATATTTATATATTCTAATTAGACATTCATTGAACAAAATTTCTTTAAAACAAATATTTTGAAAAAAATTAAATCCCCTCTATATACATGAATAATACAACAAGGTTGAGCACTGTACAAGTAACTTCGTCTGCCAGCCGAGAGTTATTGCCGTTGAATATTTGTTGAAGTGATTGTATAGTAAAACTCAAATGGATAAAATACAGCACCTCACCTTATATGCGAATGATAAAAATAAAGACAAATTCTGATATATGAAACTCGAAACGGATTGAGTACTAGATATTTGCACTGGCGTTCTTAAAAATGACATTTAGTCTATATTTGGAGGTTTTGATATGCATACGCCAGTTTAAATACACATATTCCAAGTGTTACAACATCCTATAAATATCTTGGTGTTCTACTCGATGAATTTGCTACATTTAAAAATAATACAGAAAACCTCGCTATATCCGGAGGACGTGCATTAGGAGGTCTTATTTCGAAAATACATTCAAACAAATCGATAGGATTTTACACTTACGAAAAGATGTTTCTAAGCAGAGTGACTACTGCAGTGGAGTGTGGGGACACACAAAACATTACAACATCGAATCCGTACAGCTACGGGCGCTGAGATATTCTCTAGGGGTGCACCGGTTCACTCCGATTTTAGCTATTGAAGGAGATAGTGGCTGGTTTCGCCATCAACTTAACATGCTACGATTGTGGAACCATCTTGTTACTATGTTAATAATAAAATAGTGGTACATGTATTTCTTACTAATTAACAGTGTATGCGTAAGAGAGAGAGAGAGAGAGAGAGAGAGAGAGAGAGAGAGAGAGAGAGATTAATAAAACATATACAAGATCACCTCTGACTCGTTAATACAAATGTGAAGTATGAAGTATGGGGGTTCTAACCTGTGGAGCATTTTTTATTTATTTTCCTAATATAAGCACATAATTTACCGAAGGAACGCACTGAGGTTCATAAATAGTTTTGTATTATTAGTACAATCCCCAACGAGTCCCTATCACGTTTCATGAGTATTGACCCCACTTTTATTAATCATCAGTGGCGTCGAAAGCAAATTGAAAGTGGGGGGGGGGGCTAGACTAATCCTCATAAATCTTGCCAAGAAACCCCCCCCCCCCCCCCCCCTCAAAAAAAAAATTAATATTCCCAAAATCATAAAAATCCTAATCCGGGGAGGGGGGGTATACCTATAGTTCTTACACCTACCAAACTTTTTTCCCCCAAATCATGAAATTCCTAATCCGGGGGGGGGGGGGGGGGGGGGTTGTGTTGTATACCTATGACTCCAACATCTCAACATTTCCATCTTTTCAAGGTAATTTTTAGAACAATTATCTTTCCTGAGAGAAAAAGGGGGGGGGGGCGAACCCTCTATAATGGTATGTGCGTAATGGTTAGGTCTATGATTATCTTTAAGATTATGAATACTGTTAGGAATTTATTCAGGTGAGTCAGACATTCTTGGCCACCACCTCATGTTGCTTATGTCTAATCATACTGACTATCCAGTTTACTGTCCATCAGTCTGTCAGTAGACTAAGCAACATCGAGATAAATTTGATTCTGACTCATTTGACATTTCAAGAAATAATTTTTTTAAATTTATCCTGTTCTATTTGACTTTTTCTTTTGATTATTGTTGATAATTCATAGTTAATTCAACTCACTTAAGAAATTGTGAAACATAGCTCTATGCATAATCGATTTAAAGGTCTTTTTAAACGTAAGGACTATAGGGTGACCCCCTGTCACTTAGGTTGGACCTATACGATTTAGTTCCCCTTATCCTATGGTGCCCTTGTTCTCGATGACAGATACATATATATGATATATTACCGAGCTTCTCCCGGACTGGTCTGTTCAGGCTTGATTAACTAGATACTGATTGCCGATTGTTCAAAAATAGAGATATTTGATTATCTAGAAACGATATATTTAGATGTCTTCTGGATGTTCTACTTAATGTCTACTGAAAAAATTACTATTATAATAATCACGATTAGTCATTATTAGTTGCTTTCACACAGTGATGTTCAACCCAAGCGTAACAACACAACAGCCGTTGTCACTTGGCCAGATATATGGACATGTCACATCAGGAGAACTCTTCAACAATGGCACAGTGTCCGTGCGAAATGCCACCGAATCAGAAGAGGACATTGAGTTTGTTGGAAAGTTGGTGGTCGAGGGGTTTGAACGGAAATTTGTCCATGCTACAAGTCGAGCGAGGTATGCTATACGTTATATTAGTAGTTAAATTTTCATAAACTATCATTACCCCTTCCCATTTTATCGAGGCCGAGTCAAATTATCTGTACTCTAGATTACTTTTATATCAATTATTTCAAGATTAAAAAAATAACTTATTCCCCATCCCAATTTCTTAGGGAGTTGTGTTGAAGGTTAATACTTTTTACTATTGGATCGTATTGGAAATGGTTGAACATGTTCTTAATTCTTCTATTTCCCCCATAATCTTCGTATTTCTGCCCCTGAGATTTCCTTTTCTTCAAATATATATTAAAAATCCATGGCCGCAACGAATTGTACTTTTTTCTCCAGCATTATACAAAGTTTTTTTTATCACCAATCTTATGACAGGTAAGCACCATTTCAGCATTTTACTCTATCAGAGTCATACAATCACAAGTTCTCAATTCATAAATGTTACATAATGTTGATTTTGTGTAAAAGCACTGTACAAAAGAAAGTTTTGCACAGGTCTTTGGCTGCATTTAAAAAATGAAAAGATGCGTAAAGTCATGCGCACTTGAGCTCTTCTCGGCCTGTTTTTCATTAACTTTTATTATGTATAGAAAAAAAAATCATATACATGTATATTTAGAATAATGTATTTGTTTTATTTTGATATCCATTGTTCTTCGGAACTATTTTTTAAGGTGGATCAAATACGTGTAGTTATTAATGCTATCGACCATCGGTCCCTCTCAAAAGAAAAAAAATTGCAGAAGATTCGCTCATCAAAAAGCAATATGTTTTCAATACAGTTCCTATCAAAACAGAAATTTATTATAATAGTAAATCGATTGATGACCATGTACATGCACATTGAAGCCTGAGGGAGTGCAAGTTTTGCAGTCCTGTATACATGTACATAATATGCTTGCCTTTCACAGCTTACCCGCAATGAGAACTATGTATTCGAACAATATGAAAGGGAGGCCTCCATTGTTTTATGAAAGACACTTCATTGCTGAATATAATGCAGATAAAGCTGGAGTCTGTGTCCTTCGTTACCATGGAGATTCGAAACTTTTTCCGTAAGTATTTTTTAAACTGAAAAAAAACCCCTCAGTACTAGCCTTGCAAGGAATTAATGAAATCTTCTTATTGAATTCACACCGTCAAAGAGCGTAATAAGCAAAAACGAATGAAATATGGAATCTTAAAATGAATATTTAATATGAAAATAAAGAATCAGGAATGATAGAAGTTTATATAACACCTTTAAAACACTACATAAAATAGTTGTACAAAATATTCAACAGTGATAAAATCACTCACATTTCCCCGTTTGAGTATCATATTACATGCTCTGTACGTCTCACGGATTTGAGTTTATCATTATTCAGAGAGAGGGACGAGGACGTGCCGCCTTTGGGGTGTTCTGACCTGTGTGGGTAAGTCTTTGGGGTGTTGTTACCTGTGTGGGTAAGTCTTTGGGGTGTTGTGACCTGTGTGGGTAAGTCTTTGGGGTGTTGTGACCTGTGTGAGTAAGTCTATGGGGTGTCGTGACTTGTGTGGGTAAGTCTGTGGGTGTTGTGACTTGTGTGGGTAAGCCTTTGGGGTGTTGTGACTTGTGTGGGTAAGTCTGTGTGGTGTCGTGACTTGTGTGGGTAAGTCTGTGATGTGTTGTTACTTGTGTGGGTAAGTCTTTGTGGTGTCGTGACTTGTGTGGGTAAGTCTGTGGGGTGTTGTGACTTGTGTGGGTAAGTCTGTGTGGTGTCGTGACTTGTGTGGGTAAGTCTGTGGGGTGTTGTGACTTGTGTGGGTAAGTCTGTGGGGTGTTGTGACTTGTGTGGGTAAGTCTGTGGAGTGTCGTGACTTGTGTGGGTAAGTCTGTGGAGTGTCGTGACTTGTGTGGGTAAGTCTTTGGGTTGTTGTTACTTGTGTGGGTAAGTCTTTGGAGTGTTGTTACTTGTGTGGGTAAGTCTGTGGGGTGTCGTGACTTGTGTGGGTAAGTCTGTGGAGTGTCGTGACTTGTGTGGGTAAGTCTGTGGGGTGTTGTGACTTGTGTGGGTAAGTCTTTGGGGTGTTGTTACTTGTGTGGGTAAGTCTTTGTGGTGTCGTGACTTGTGTGGGTAAGTCTGTGGGGTGTTGTTACTTGTGTGGGTAAGTCTGTGGAGTGTCGTGACTTGTGTGGGTAAGTCCTTGGGGTGTTGTTACTTGTGTGGGTAAGTCTGTGGGGTGTCGTGACTTTTGTGGGTAAGTCTGTGGAGTGTCGTGACTTGTGTGGGTAAGTCTTTGGGGTGTTGTGAACTGTGTGGGTAAGTCTTTGGGGTGTTGTGATCTGTGTGGGTAAGTCTGTGGGGTGTCGTGACTTGTGTGGGTAAGTCTGTGGAGTGTCGTGACTTGTGTGGGTAAGTCTTTGGGGTGTTGTGACTTGTGTGTGTAAGCCTTAAGGGTGTTGTGACTTGTGTGGGTAAGTCTGTGGGGTGTCGTGACTTGTGTGGGTAAGTCTGTGGAGTGTCGTGACTTGTGTGGGTAAGTCTGTGGGGTGTCGTGACTTGTGTGGGTAAGTCTTTGGGGTGTTGTGACTTGTGTGGGTAAGTCTTTTGGGTGTCGTGACTTGTGTGGGTAAGTCTGTGGGGTGTTGTTACTTGTGTGTGTAAGTCTGTGTGGTGTCGTGACTTGTGTGGGTAAGCCTTTAGGATGTTGTGACTTGTGTGGGTAAGCCTTTGGGGTGTCGTGACTAGTGTTGGTAAGTCTGTGGGATGTTGTTACTTGTGTGTGTAAGTCTGTGTGGTGTCGTGACTTGTGTGGGTAAGCCTTTAGGGTGTTGTGATATTGTGTGGGTAAGCCTTTGGGGTGTCGTGACTTGTGTTGGTAAGTCTTTGGGGTGTTGTGACCTGTGTGGGTAAGTCTTTGGGGTGTTGTGACTTGTGTGGGTAAGCCTTTTGGGTGTTGTGACCTGTGTGGGTAAGTCTGTTGGGTGTCGTGACTTGTGTGGGTAAGTCTGTGGGGTGTTGTGACTTGTGTGGGTAAGTCCGTGTGGTGTCGTGACTTGTGTGGGTAAGTCTGTGGGGTGTTGTGACTTGTGTTGGTAAGTCTTTGGGGTGATGTGACTTGTGTGGGTAAGTCTTTGGGGTGTTGTGACTTGGGTGGGTAAGCCTTTGGGGTGTTGTGACTTGTGTGGGTAAGTCTTTGGGTTGTCGTGACTTGTGTGGGTAAGCCTTTGGGGTTTCGTGACTTGTGTGGGTAAGTCTTTGGGGTGTTGTGACCTGTGTGGGTAAGTCTGTTCAGAAATGGTTTTCTCGCATAATTACGGGCGTGAGATCGGTTTGTCCAGTGTGAAATTATTTTGTCTTACACTGTGTTTTACTACGTCGCTGTAAAATGTAAACAAACATCGTATGGTTGTACTTCAAGAAAATAATGGATGATTGAATTAGCTTAATTATAAGACATTATTTGGTTTAGTTGAAATTGACTATACTCTGTTCCGAGTTTTTGCTTCAATCCCTTTTCGCTAATATGAAAAATTTCCAGATTATCTGTTTTGAAACGCCCCCTCTACCACTTCAGGTTTCAATACACATCCTGTGAACTTTTATGAGTGAAAAATGATAATTTGTCAATGAAGATATCTTGGATATTTTCCCTTTTATCGATTTTAATAGCATTTCTTTCACGGGTATGGATATATTATTTAAAAATCATCAAAAAGTGATGGATGCAATAACTTTGGACAGACTATACAATGTAAAGAGGTTCGATCCTCTGATTTTGGGTAGCCATTTTAGGTCACATCTAGTCTGGAAATTCATTGCCACATATTAATTCTACTTGTAAATTCCTATTTTACAATGCCAAATAAACTATATCGAATAAAAGGGGGATTTACATATTTACAGAGTTTAGTAAGGGACTATATTTTGCGGCGGAAGGTTAAAGAAGAAAATGAACATTTTTCATACATGTAACTCAGTTGTTTTAGAGTACTCTAAATCTAGCTTCCTTATGATCAGCGCAATCCAAATTTCTACCTAGTTTATGCATATTAGCACATTTAACTAATATTTCATAAAAGTCAAGAAAAAAAGAACTCCAATTTTTGCCCAAAATTAGCTTATTTCATGCTATATCTCAAAATTTACACCATAGACCCATACCTTTGGGTTTATTTTCTGAATTTGTGAGATATTTTTGACAAGTCTATTAAAATTTGAAAAAAAGTTGGAGACTTTTAAATGATTTATTGCTTGTTGAATCGTTAATGGATAAAAATAGCCTTTTATTAGTGCAAAAAGGTAAAAATATTAAATAGGCAGAGAAATTGCAAACTTTTTCTTAATGATTATTTTAATTTCACTAATTCTAAATAATGAAAATTTGTATTTGATGCTATGGATCATTTCGATTAAAAATTATAGAGGGAAAGGCGATTTATGTGCAATTTGTACTTTCAGTGCAGAAAGGTCATATCAAAAACACTGTAGCACCGAAAGGTCATAAAGACCCAAGATTTTATTTTGTGTGTTGGTTTAGCTGTGTGTGTAGATTGTTAAAAAATACTTTAGAAAAAAAACCTTAAAGACTTATGATCGCAGGATCCAACGTCCTTAAACATATTTTCACTGAAAATATTGTAGCGCGCGGCGGGATAAACCGAAAGTACACTTTTAAGTATCAAAAGATAAAGTTGTCAAACATCGTTTTTTATGTAAAATAATGCGAGAAAAATAATCATTCATTACATACTTGTATGGGATTGTGAAATTCCACCTTTGGGGGGGGGGGGGGGGGGGGGGGGCAAGATTCACAAAGCTTAGGTAGGCAGACTGTCTTTTACGAATCCTATTAAATTTGTACATAATAAAATATTGTTTAAAACAATATTTATAAATTAATTTATATACAATCAATAATTTTGTGACATTGATATATGTTGTAAAAAATCTCTTACACAGAATCTTGCATTAGAAAAACGCACATACTGCTTACAAATATTATGCAATGCGTTAGAAAAGTATGTGGAGCTTGTGCGTAGCTGACGTAAAAATTAACGGATAAAATATAAGATAAAATAGGATCAATAAAACTTTTAAACTTGGACCCATCCCGATCATTTGCGTACATGTACTTATACCAGTACCAGTATTTAAGGCACCTCACTACGCTCAGACTTACAATTCTTACGTCACACGATGGCGATTTGAATGTTTTGTTAAATTGTTTGTATCAATCAGTTTAGGTGAATATCATCATAGCTTAGTGGTTAAAGTATCAGGATTGTTGAAACACATATGACGAGTTCGAATCCGCCTGGGGATTTTGCTCATTTTGCTGAATTAAAATGTTTAAAATTAAATCCAAAATAATTGCACATTGTTTCGCCTTTTTTACTCACATACTTCTTATCCATCATGCAGTTTATTTAGCTGCAGGACTGTAGCTCCAAGTCTGAAAAAAATTGGTCGTCCATCCGAATTTTTTCAGACCGGGATATACAGACCTGCAGCTAGTAGTTTATTATAATGAAGTTATTTTCGGCAGGTTTGAGCAACTAATTCAAGGTGTAGTGAGACACCTTAATCACAAGTACTAAACTTTTGTGAGATGAGGGGAACAATGATAGTTAATGTTTGATATTCCTACCCACCTCGGATTAGGATCGGGAACTTGATTGTGGGTGAAACTATTCCAATGTGTACAACGTTTAAAAATAGTCCTCACACCTTGACGTCAATCAGAGATTGCAAACTTCATGACGTCAAAGTGAGGTACCATGCTGCATTGTATTTAATGGTCAGATGTTGAAAATTCATTTATTTTTAAAACTATTTTAGTTATTAGTGCCTGTTAAATCTTCGGTGACATGGGATTATTAGACTTTTTCATTATCGTAGAATTAATGTACACACTGACCATTCTGGCTTACATGTACGTGCATCCTGTTCTTTAATGATATATTATTTTAATTTTTTTTGCGAATTTAGATTAGCCCTTTTAAACCTTGCAACATCTTCTGAGGTTCCTGCTTGAAAATGTTATGTAGATCATATTTGTGTAGACTCGAGATTTAGAGGTAAAGGCATTGGGAAAGTTCTATTAGACATGGCTGAAGTCGACGCTAAGAAAAGAGGATGTAAGGTACGAATTATAATCGTAAAAATTTGAAACATCGTTTAGTTAATTTTGATAACCACCTTATTGCAAGCACGTGTATGCAATGGATTACACTATACTCACAGGGACATTGTATCCGCTCTACACTATATGACATATATATAATAATACACAAGGGAAGAATCGAAAGTAGGACACGATTTGTAAACAATGTCAAAAAACAACTTACTTCACAAAAGTTACACAAATCCTCGCACTTTATGTTGCAAATGTTGTCAAAAAACACGTTCACACTCAAATATTCCTAATAAACTCGGTAAAAAGCGTTTTTATCCCATTAAAACCGCTGTCTGCTGCAGAAACCCAATCTCTTCGCCCAAGAAAAGACAACTCTGTACTTTCTCTCTCTCTATATGTTCAGTAATGATAGTAGAAATTTCGGCGGTAAACTGTAAAATGTCTGGGGATATTTTAAATATTTTTTTTCTTCTCTAAAATGTTAATGAAAAACTACATTGGTGTTCACAAAAAAAAAAATATATGATTTTTTTTTCAATAATTAAAATACTCATAATTAATTTTTTGTCTTTGCAACCCATTAAACCTTCAAAATTACTATTGTCGTTGCCTAAGAATTTCAGCATTGTTTTAATTGTCAATATCAAATTACTAGCCTTAGTATATTAAATTTACATTTCTGTTAACATTCGTTCCGATATATTTGGCATGTACTTTAATTAGCGTAATTTAATATGCAATTGTTTAAAAACAAATTAATATATTTCCTATCATTTAATCTTTTGTAGAAATTTTTTTACGGTAGTAACATACGACGAAAATTTCCCCAGACATTTTACAGGTTACCGCCGCGGCCGAAATTTCACTATCATTACTGAACATATAGAGAGAGAAAGTACAGAGTTGTCTTTTCTTGGGCGAAGAGATTGGGTTTCTGCAGCAGACAGCGGTTTTAATGGGATAAAAACGCTTTTTACCGAGTTTATTAGGAATATTTGAGTGTGAACGTGTTTTTGACAACATTTGCAACATTGTGTGCGAGGATTTGCGTAACTTTTGTGAAGTGAGTTGTTTTTTGACATTGTTTACAAATCGTGTCCTACTTTCGATTCTTCCCTTGTGTATTATTATATATATGTCATATGGTGTAGAGCGGATACGATGCCCCTGTGCTATACTCTGTCCCGAGTTTTTGCTTCCACCACTTTTTGCTTGATATTTCAATAATAGTAAATACCTTTGTGCTCAACTTACGTTCATCCACTAATATAAAAAATGTCCAGATTATCTGTTTTGAAACGCCCCCTCTACCGCTTCAGGTTTCAATACACATCCCGAAATTGAAAGTCTACGGAGATTTTGCATTGCAACAGCCATTAATAAGCCCGGATGATAACGTTAAAAAATTGCGCGATGAATTCCGAGTGTATTCCGAATGGAGAAAAGATGTAAACATTCCCCATTATAAATCTCCGTAAGGAATCTGTTTTCGTCCCTGTGAATTTTTATTGAGTGGAAAGGGATAATTGTTCAATGAAGATATCTTTGCTTCCACCACTTTTTGCTTGATATTTCAATAATAGTAAATACCTTTGTGCTCAAATTACGTTCGTCCACTAATATAAAAAATGTCCAGATTATCTGTTTTGAAACGCCCCCTCTACCGCTTCAGGTTTCAATACACATCCCGAAATTGAAAGTCTACGGAGATTTTGCATTGCAACAGCCATTAATAAGCCCGGATGATAACGTTAAAAAATTGCGCGATGAATTCCGAGTGTATTCCGAATGGAGAAAAGATGTAAACATTCCCCATTATAAATCTCCGTAAGGAATCTGTTTTCGTCCCTGTGAATTTTTATTGAGTGGAAAGGGATAATTGTTCAGTGAAGATATCTTGGATATATTCCCTTTTAGCGATTTCAACTGTATTTCTTTCACAGGTATGTGTAATTTTATTAAAAATCATAAAAAAGCGATGGAACACAAGGACATTGTATCCGCTCTACACTATATGACATATATATAATAATACACAAGGGAAGAATCGAAAGTAGGACACGATTTGTAAACAATGTCAAAAAACAACTTACTTCACAAAAGTTACACAAATCCTCGCACTTAATGTTGCAAATGTTGTCAAAAAACACGTTCACACTCAAATATTCCTAATAAACTCGGTAAAAAGCGTTTTTATCCCATTAAAACCGCTGTCTGCTGCAGAAACCCAATCTCTTCGCCCAAGAAAAGACAACTCTGTACTTTCTCTCTCTATATGTTCAGTAATGATAGTGAAATTTCGGCCGCGGCGGTAACCTGTAAAATGTCTGGGGAAATTTTCGTCGTATGTTACTACCGTAAAAAAAATTCTACAAAAGATTAAATGATAGGAAATATATTAATTTGTTTTTAAACAATTGCATATTAAATTACGCTAATTAAAGTACATGCCAAATATATCGGAACGAATGTTAACAGAAATGTAAATTTAATATACTAGGCTAGTAATTTGATATTGACAATTAAAACAATGCTGAAATTCTTAGGCAACGACAATAGTAATTTTGAAGGTTTAATGGGTTGCAAAGACAAAAAATTAATTATGAGTATTTTAATTATTGAAAAAAAAATCATATATTTTTTTTTTGTGAACACCAATGTAGTTTTTCATTAACATTTTAGAGAAGAAAAAAAATATTTAAAATATCCCCAGACATTTTACAGTTTAGCGCCGAAATTTCTACTATCATTACTGAACATATAGAGAGAGAGAAAGTACAGAGTTGTCTTTTCTTGGGCGAAGAGATTGGGTTTCTGCAGCAGACAGCGGTTTTAATGGGATAAAAACGCTTTTTACCGAGTTTATTAGGAATATTTGAGTGTGAACGTGTTTTTTGACAACATTTGCAACATTGTGTGCGAGGATTTGCGTAACTTTTGTGAAGTGAGTTGTTTTTTGACATTGTTTACAAATCGTGTCCTACTTTCGATTCTTCCCTTGTGTATTATTATATATGTCATATGGTGTAGAGCGGATACGATGCCCCTGTGCTATACTCTGTCCCGAGTTTTTGCTTCCACCACTTTTTGCTTGATATTTCAATAATAGTAAATACCTTTGTGCTCAACTTACGTTCATCCACTAATATAAAAAATGTCCAGATTATCTGTTTTGAAACGCCCCCTCTACCGCTTCAGGTTTCAATACACATCCCGAAATTGAAAGTCTACGGAGATTTTGCATTGCAACAGCCATTAATAAGCCCGGATGATAACGTTAAAAAATTGCGCGATGAATTCCGAGTGTATTCCGAATGGAGAAAAGATGTAAACATTCCCCATTATAAATCTCCGTAAGGAATCTGTTTTCGTCCCTGTGAATTTTTATTGAGTGGAAAGGGATAATTGTTCAATGAAGATATCTTTGCTTCCACCACTTTTTGCTTGATATTTCAATAATAGTAAATACCTTTGTGCTCAAATTACGTTCGTCCACTAATATAAAAAATGTCCAGATTATCTGTTTTGAAACGCCCCCTCTACCGCTTCAGGTTTCAATACACATCCCGAAATTGAAAGTCTACGGAGATTTTGCATTGCAACAGCCATTAATAAGCCCGGATGATAACGTTAAAAAATTGCGCGATGAATTCCGAGTGTATTCCGAATGGAGAAAAGATGTAAACATTCCCCATTATAAATCTCCGTAAGGAATCTGTTTTCGTCCCTGCACAGGGACATTGTATCCGCTCTACACTATATGACATATATATAATAATACACAAGGGAAGAATCGAAAGTAGGACACGATTTGTAAACAATGTCAAAAAACAACTTACTTCACAAAAGTTACACAAATCCTCGCACTTAATGTTGCAAATGTTGTCAAAAAACACGTTCACACTCAAATATTCCTAATAAACTCGGTAAAAAGCGTTTTTATCCCATTAAAACCGCTGTCTGCTGCAGAAACCCAATCTCTTCGCCCAAGAAAAGACAACTCTGTACTTTCTCTCTCTCTATATGTTCAGTAATGATAGTAGAAATTTCGGCGGTAAACTGTAAAATGTCTGGGGATATTTTAAATATTTTTTTTCTTCTCTAAAATGTTAATGAAAAACTACATTGGTGTTCACAAAAAAAAAAAAATATATGATTTTTTTTTTCAATAATTAAAATACTCATAATTAATTTTTTGTCTTTGCAACCCATTAAACCTTCAAAATTACTATTGTCGTTGCCTAAGAATTTCAGCATTAATTGTTTTAATTGTCAATATCAAATTACTAGCCTAGTATATTAAATTTACATTTCTGTTAACATTCGTTCCGATATATTTGGCATGTACTTTAATTAGCGTAATTTAATATGCAATTGTTTAAAAACAAATTAATATATTTCCTATCATTTAATCTTTTGTAGAATTTTTTTTACGGTAGTAACATACGACGAAAATTTCCCCAGACATTTTACAGGTTACCGCCGCGGCCGAAATTTCACTATCATTACTGAACATATAGAGAGAGAAAGTACAGAGTTGTCTTTTCTTGGGCGAAGAGATTGGGTTTCTGCAGCAGACAGCGGTTTTAATGGGATAAAAACGCTTTTTACCGAGTTTATTAGGAATATTTGAGTGTGAACGTGTTTTTGACAACATTTGCAACATTGTGTGCGAGGATTTGCGTAACTTTTGTGAAGTGAGTTGTTTTTTGACATTGTTTACAAATCGTGTCCTACTTTCGATTCTTCCCTTGTGTATTATTATATATATGTCATATGGTGTAGAGCGGATACGATGCCCCTGTGCTATACTCTGTCCCAAGTTTTTGCTTCCACCACTTTTTGCTTGATATTTCAATAATAGTAAATACCTTTGTGCTCAACTTACGTTCATCCACTAATATAAAAAATGTCCAGATTATCTGTTTTGAAACGCCCCCTCTACCGCTTCAGGTTTCAATACACATCCCGAAATTGAAAGTCTACGGAGATTTTGCATTGCAACAGCCATTAATAAGCCCGGATGATAACGTTAAAAAATTGCGCGATGAATTCCGAGTGTATTCCGAATGGAGAAAAGATGTAAACATTCCCCATTATAAATCTCCGTAAGGAATCTGTTTTCGTCCCTGTGAATTTTTATTGAGTGGAAAGGGATAATTGTTCAATGAAGATATCTTTGCTTCCACCACTTTTTGCTTGATATTTCAATAATAGTAAATACCTTTGTGCTCAAATTACGTTTATCCACTAATATAAAAAATGTCCAGATTATCTGTTTTGAAACGCCCCCTCTACCGCTTCAGGTTTCAATACACATCCCGAAATTGAAAGTCTACGGAGATTTTGCATTGCAACAGCCATTAATAAGCCCGGATGATAACGTTAAAAAATTGCGCGATGAATTCCGAGTGTATTCCGAATGGAGAAAAGATGTAAACATTCCCCATTATAAATCTCCGTAAGGAATCTGTTTTCGTCCCTGTGAATTTTTATTGAGTGGAAAGGGATAATTGTTCAATGAAGATATCTTGGATATATTCCCTTTTAGCGATTTCAACTGTATTTCTTTCACAGGTATGTGTAATTTTATTAAAAATCATAAAAAAGCGATGGAACACAGGGACATTGTATCCGCTCTACACTATATGACATATATATAATAATACACAAGGGAAGAATCGAAAGTAGGACACGATTTGTAAACAATGTCAAAAAACAACTTACTTCACAAAAGTTACACAAATCCTCGCACTTAATGTTGCAAATGTTGTCAAAAAACACGTTCACACTCAAATATTCCTAATAAACTCGGTAAAAAGCGTTTTTATCCCATTAAAACCGCTGTCTGCTGCAGAAACCCAATCTCTTCGCCCAAGAAAAGACAACTCTGTACTTTCTCTCTCTCTATATGTTCAGTAATGATAGTAGAAATTTCGGCGGTAAACTGTAAAATGTCTGGGGATATTTTAAATATTTTTTTTCTTCTCTAAAATGTTAATGAAAAACTACATTGGTGTTCACAAAAAAAAAATATATGATTTTTTTTTTCAATAATTAAAATACTCATAATTGATTTTTTGTCTTTGCAACCCATTAAACCTTCAAAATTACTATTGTCGTTGCCTAAGAATTTCAGCATTAATTGTTTTAATTGTCAATATCAAATTACTAGCCTAGTATATTAAATTTACATTTCTGTTAACATTCGTTCCGATATATTTGGCATGTACTTTAATTAGCGTAATTTAATATGCAATTGTTTAAAAACAAATTAATATATTTCCTATCATTTAATCTTTTGTAGAAATTTTTTTACGGTAGTAACATACGACGAAAATTTCCCCAGACATTTTACAGGTTACCGCCGCGGCCGAAATTTCACTATCATTACTGAACATATAGAGAGAGAAAGTACAATGTTGTCTTTTCTTGGGCGAAGAGATTGGGTTTCTGCAGCAGACAGCGGTTTTAATGGGATAAAAACGCTTTTTACCGAGTTTATTAGGAATATTTGAGTGTGAACGTGTTTTTGACAACATTTGCAACATTGTGTGCGAGGATTTGCGTAACTTTTGTGAAGTGAGTTGTTTTTTGACATTGTTTACAAATCGTGTCCTACTTTCGATTCTTCCCTTGTGCATTATTATATATATGTCATATGGTGTAGAGCGGATACGATGCCCCTGTGGATGGAAGCAATGACTTGGGACAGACTATAGACTGTAAAATGTTCATTTGGACATATTGAGCTGTTAACCTAAGTCCCAGTACAATATGATAAAACCTTGACATTTTGAGACCTATATTATAGTGTAAAGATCGTTTTGCTTTATTTCACCTACCTAGCCATATCCAACAAGCATTCTGAGAGTATTGCATTAGTAATACACGTTCCCTACCGGTTTGTGGAAATTGTGAAAACAATGCACTGTTATGCAGAATATCGAACCCGAACATTAAAAAATTGGAATATAAAAAATTAATTTTCTCGAATATATGTCAACCAAACGCTACAAAAGTGTAAACTTGATCTGTAGTTTGACATTTTGAAGCTGTTCAGCAAATTTCATATTATTCCTCAAACGCATAAAGAAAAAAAGTGTGGAAAACTGAAGTGGGACGGACAGACGGACGGACTGACGGACGCAGAGCAAAGCTATAGTCCCCTACGGCGAAAACCGGTAGGGGACTAACAATACGTCTTTAATGCCAGTTTTGCGCTTAGATATCAAACCCCCAGGTTAACCCTAACCCTATTTTTGTGTAATCCCCTGAAGATCAAAGGCTTTATTTCGCATGCATTAGGTTCGATGCATTAACTAAATCAAATGTACATCTACTTCTTTTTTACCCTATATCCTGCAAAAATGACCGAGATCTTACACCTCTTATTATTCAAAATCAGGAAGTGTTTTTTTTTCAACATGTTTGGATATTCATTAAATTTTACTTTTTACATATGTTATTTATAGAAGTTTTAAAGACGATGTTCTGATTAGTTTCTAATTTCCAATGAGGACAGCTACATGTTACGTGTTGGGCATTTTCCAGGACAATCAGAAATACCTGTCAGTATTTGAAAAAGATGACATCAAAAAGGGTTCTCATCATGGATGAAAAAACTCATATCAGAATTCCTTATTCACTATTTTCATCCTAGTTCTAGTAAATAGATGCAAAAACTTTATTAAGAAAATGTGATACACCCAATGAAAGTATTATACATAAAGCTTTTGCAAAGTAACACTGAATATAAAATTAGAGGTCATATTTGCCAAATCTTTCATACTATATATCTATAATCCTAATCGTGAATTTCAGGTTGTGGGACGTAATGTAAAAGATATTACACATATATGCAGTGTTAAAACCAAATTTGAAATCGTCTTATTTATTGCATATCAAATTAATGCTCTTTTAAATTCAACAGGAAATCTTTTTATGGGTAGCTACAAACAACAGGGCCAAAAACTTGTACGAAAGACAGGGATATGTTACCAAAGAGACAACATCACTTTGCTGTTGTGGAATGTGGTGTCTGACTGGAGAAAGAGTATGTACTTAACAATGCCTTATAGCTATTGATAATTTACTACATTAGAATCATATTAATTTAATTTTGATAGGAATTTGCACTCATGGAGAAGGTTCTATTATAAATGGTTCGCTTGACTGCAGATGGACAGAGAATCCGAGCTCAGGAGAAGAAATCTCGAACCTGTCAAAATTCACACATCACATTATCTGCCGTAGCCGCTTAAAATTGTGATCATATTATATTTAGATCTACCAAGTAGTATTTCCTCTATTTCATATGGAAACTAATAGTAAATTCATAGCTCTATAGAAACAGCCAGACTGAAATCTACACGTCCCGTCCATTGATTGGTCGAAATCGACAGCGGCTGAAACTGACGAGAAACTGACAAGACTAAAATTGACACGCCCTGTTTATCGATTGGTCGAAACCTACAGCAACCTAAGAAAAATCACGGACTGCACGAAATTATCATGATTACGCCAGACTCAAAGTCTCACAGGTGACGATTTGGCTGTTTCTTTTAGCTAACGTACTTATGTATATTAACAGTAATTCAATGAATTTTACTCACTTTTTCATAATCAATTTATTACTTACGTAAAAAAAAAATGTTAATATAAACAATAAAATGCTCTCTTTGATGATTCATGCGGGTAATGAAGGTAGCGATCATTGCAGGAAAAAAATACATAACCCGCGTTAGCGGGTTATGTATTTTTCCTGCAATGTCGCTACTTTCATATCCCGAATGAATCATCAAAGGAAGCATTTTATTGTTTAAATAAACACTCTTTTAGTTACCTTGTTCCTAGAACTATTTTTTTTTTGGTGAAAAGATATAATTTAAACGCTCAATGGAATAATGAATGATTTTGTGAAACGAAAATCGGTTTTTGTATTTTTACACATGAAATTTTTGATGATGCATGATTTATTTAACTTCACCAAACTCAATAAAGCCTTAAACAAACGTGTATCTTGCTTGTCCATGGATCGACATTATTATATAAATAGTGCCTGTTTGGGAGGGTAACAGTTGAAATTGACACCCCGAGAAAACCATTGTCAACCGACGCGAAGCGGAGGTTGACAATGGTTTTCGAGGGGTGTCAATTTCAACTGTTACCCTCCCAAACAGGCACTATTTATTTTGTTATACTGAATGTCTTTTTTAAAATTTTTAAGAAAATTTTACTGCTTTTATATAGGAATAATGTGAATTCTACAGCGAACCGTACGCGCATAATTTTCGCGCATGTAACATTTTTTAATGTTACCCGTTGCCAAGTGCGTTGCTAACGCTGAGGGTAATAGTAAATATTATTAACTGCGTCTTAACCAATCAGATTTCAGTATTCAACATGAAAGTATAACAAGTCTTTTTACAAAATGAATTACATGTACCTTTGACGGAGTTTTTAATGTATGAAGTTCTGTTGTATACATTTTAATCTCTTTGCTGACTGTGATAATTATTCATAATTGTCTATTTCATTATACATGTATGTATCAAATTTTATTTGTAATAAATAGAAAAAAAGTTGTCTATACATTCTCTTGTCCCTATCTTTTAAAATAAAACTGATGTCATTTTTAATCTGGTACCTCGGACTGATGGGTCGTGGTGTCATTCTTTGAATATTACGAGGTGATAATTTTAGTTGGAGCGTGGTCAAATTGATCACGCTCCGACTAAAACTATTACCTCATAATATTCAAAGAATGAATCTTCATTACTTGTGTTTATATAATTTTTAGCAATTGCACGATTGAATATTAGAATATTTACATTATTATATATGACCCACTTTTGCTTTTGTAAGCAGTATAGAGATCGATTGAGTGTTTTAAGAGCATACACATGCATACTCTCCACTTTGGGCTCATACCTCACATAAGCAGAGCATTTGGGTTAATGGTGTGCATTGACTTTGTGACCCATGTCAATGTGAAGGTCATAGTAGATCTTTAATAATCAGTTTTAGACCTTAAATTGTTTCCCATTTGCTTAATCATGTTCAAAGTAGACGAAAATGCCCGTATGTAAGGGAAATTGAAACTGAAAAATACATTTTTTTAAGATATAGGTCAAAGTCAAAGCAAAATTCTCTGAAATGCTTTTCAACCTATTGTCCATTATTTGAGATGGTCACCATATGCACCTCAAAGTTGTCTTGTTAACTATCTTTGTAATTGAGTTTTTAGACATGAATGTTAACAGTTTTTGTAAAACATTTGAAAACTTCACAATCTTCTGTTGTGATGTACTATGTATGTTGTACATGTTTTCACACGTTATTTGAAACCATTTTCAAACTAGCAGAGTACTTTTAAAAGATACTACAGCAAGAGCATGTCTTTTAAAACGCTCGAAAAATCGACGTCAGCTAGCTGACCGCGCGGAACAATGCGCCATCATTGAAAATCTGTGTCGAATGAGGTGAAACACCGATAGGAACAAAACAAAAGATAGAGGAAACAGGAAAAACATCGAAATAGTATCCGCAAGTGACACAAGCGATTTGTTTATGGAACCTGCGATTGTACCCTTTACACCCCTGCGAATGTTATTGTCATTCAAATTTTAGACCACGTGGTTTTATTTGACCCTTTCAGTTTCGCAGTAAAAATCGTACCTCGTGTATAAAGTCTATTTCACAGTATCTAGGTTCTTGTAGTCAAATATAAAATCAAGAGGTTTATTGATTTTAAACTTTAACTTCATTAATTGGGGAATAAAAGTGTTCTAAAAATAAATGTGACTATACAAAAATTAGTTTTTGTCTGCTGTTGCAACAACTAACATGCTTAAAAGAGATCCCTCCTGAGGATTAATTTTCGATCCGCACCTGACCTAGTAATAGCGAGCGCAGCTCACCGGCGCGCAGCGCCGGCGCGAAGCGAGCTCTACCGGCAAGGCGTGTGTGAATAGAAAATTCGGACTAGTTGCACATTCATTCAACGGATTTTTTTGGCGTCAGTAAATCGGACCAGTAATGCATCGTTTTAATCGTCCCTGTAGTTCCCTGTAATCATGGCAATTTTTTATCACTTCACACTCTCACGAGAATCAGCAAGACAAATTTAGACAGTAAAAACAATAACGATGTAAGCGACATAAAGTCAATGTTACCTCAAAAGTTCACCTCAGTACACTTTCAATCAAAAATAATCGTGTGACGTCACAAACGTTTACACATTGATCCGATATATTTTTTCGGAGTCAGTAAATTTTGACCCACAATTCATAGTACCAATGGTTTCCAACCTCACGTTCCAACATCACGTTCTCCCGAGAATCAAAGTAATACCTTTGAAAAGCTTATCAGATGTGTAATTTTAAGAACATCATGCTTTTTAAGTAAATAAAACAGCATACTTCGCATACTTTTATTTCTCAGAGGAGTTTTAAAGAGTAAGACGACACTTAACCAACGTCAGCTTTGACGTCACAATAAGCACTGATAAGGGGAAATTACTCTAATTGAAGTTATTGTAAATCTGCTGAAATGACCAAAATCCTCTCAAAATCTTGCAAAGGCTAAGATAAAGAACAGCTGACGAATAAGGACATTTCTTCAGATACAGGAAACAGTTGTAAATTGCACTAATTTGGATGAATGCTCACAAATATTTTATTCACTATAATTACGGTAATTTCCTGAAACGTACGTTATACGTAACAGCGCCTTTTTTTAAAGGGGGTGGGTGGGTGGATGGCAGCCTCATCCAAAAAGAAAAATAAATCTTGAAAATTCTAATCCTTCAGCCCTTTAGCAGTTCAATGGTTTCTTTATTTTCACTTCCATTTATTACATGCGGGGGGGGGGGGGGGGGGACAACACCTTGTTCTTTTAACATGAAAAGCAAATATTTTTAAGCGTAAATTAAAAATAAAATTAAACATTAATTATTTTTTTTTAAGTGGAGGGGCAAATCCATGGTAAGTCGATTTTCTATGTATAAATTGACAAAAATGAAAAAAATTTTAGCATGGGGGGCTCTATGATGAGTCAAGTTTATATTTAAGTTTAAGAAAAAATGTCTACTGCAGTGCAATGAATATTTATATATTAAAATCTTAATTACTCAACAACATTGTATCTGAGATCAAACTATTGTTCTACATATAAATAAATAAATTATAACAAATCTTATAAACTATGAATAATGAAAATTTACTGAAAAATAGGTATGTTTTATTTTTTGGCATTCAAATTTCACGTTGTTAATTTTATTTTATCAATTTATTATAATTCATTGTTTGATCACATGCTGTGCTCGCCCCAACGGTCGCACCGTAAAACATATTATCAATAGTGAAACAGACTATACCATTTTATGCAGAATGTCCTTGAAAATAGCTCGACATACTAAGTTTTAATGCAAAACAGACACCCATTATTTTTTTTAAAACATGGTATTGCACACCACAAGCATCAAACATGGCTATGATTTTATTAAGCAACCCACTGTTTATATTTTCAACCACTCTGCATGTGGTTGAACACGAACGATAACTCTGTTCTGAATATTATCGTTTAATATAAATAGCCTAACTGCTAGATGGTGAAATAAGACATACATCCTGAAAGCTTTTCCCGTTTTAATACCAATCAAAGTAGGATATGATATGAAAATTGACCAGTACTTACGTATTTTGAGAATATTATCCGAACACTTATACTTCCGCTCGAAATTTCACAGGAAATGAACAAATCTCGGTGAAGTCTCGTGAACTTTCATTCGAACACCTCTGGATTCATTACTTACTTAGCAACGATAAAGAAATATTCCGAACACATTCGCAGGGGTGCTTAAATCAGTCACAGTGATTACTCTGGGGTTAACCCAGGACTACGACGTTATAATTAAGAACGCCGTTATAACTCAACGTCAGACTAGCCCGTGTGGCCTGTATAGGCGATGTATATTCAATGATATCTGCGATACAAACATGTACATTGCTCTGGATTTTATACATATACACATTATTATACTCTATATTAAAATATTATTAATACTTTCCTGATAATTGCCGCCGTTATTTTGAATGAAATTAAATGTGTCCACGAACTTTTTGGACAAATCTCGTAAGCTCGTGCTTTATATAAGAGTTTTTATCTGGTCGTTTTTGTATATTCCATATATGACACAGCTACGATAACCAACTCGTCATTCGGTAATTAAAAGATATTGTACGTCTATCTTCATTCTTACATGTTCTTTATTTGATAAGGACGTTAGGGCCCTGCAATCAAAAGTCTTTTTTCTCAAGTATTTTTTAACATCTACACACATATCTAAAGCAATATTCAAAACAAAATTTTGGGGTCTACATGTATATGCTCCTTTCGGTGTTACGGTGTATTTTATATGACCTTTCTGCACTGAAAGTGGAAATTGCACATAAATCACTTTTCCCTGTATAATTTTTTTTATCGAAATGAACCATGGAATTGAATTCAAATTTAGATTATTAAAAATTAATGAAATTAAAATCATCATTAAGAAAAAGTTTGCAATTTCTTAACCTAATTGATATTTTGACCTTTTTGCACTGAAAAAACACTATTTTTATGCAAAACCGATTTCATTTACTTCTTAAAAACCTTCCGCCACAAAATATAGTCCCTTACTAAACTCTGTAAATATGTAATTTTTCCTTCACTTTTTCATTCAATATAGTTTATTTGGCATTGTGAAAAAATAATTTACAAGTAGAATTCATATGTGACACAGAATTTCCAGACTAGATGTTGACCCAAAATGGCTACCCAAAACCAGAGGAACGAACCTCTTTAAATTATGCCATCATCTAGCTGTAGTCAAGTACAAGTATATCGTGAAGATCGTTTAACACGGTTAGACGTTAACGATAAACATCGTTAATCCTTTCCTATCGTGTATCAGTCCTAGCATATCCTTCGTGTATACAGTTACATGTCATCGTGCGTGAATCCTATCCTATTGTTTTTTTGTAAACATGAACGTATCTTCTACTGTATATGTATGTAACTATCTAAGAAACGCTCCTTATTTTGATGCCTTGAGCACATTTCTAAAGGTATATTTTTCTCCTTCAACTGTTCCATGTATTTTGTCAAAATATATATGAAAGGAGAAATATATACCTCACTGTGCTCATATGTAACTTCTAAATTAAATGAAAATTTCAGTGGGTCTTCCCCATAATAATAATAATTGTTTATACCTGTCTGTGCAACGTATGCCATTTACCTTCTTATTAGAATACATCATTTGTAAGTTGTATTTTCAACGGATTTCATGTCTGATTGAAAAGTTTTTCCTTTACTGGTGATAATTTGGCAATGAATGAAGCCACGTGATATGTAAACGAGGCTTGTCCTATCACAGAATTCACTGATGTACACATCGTCTTTTGTAAAATCGCCATATCGTCTTTTGTACCAAGATCCACCCATTCTGTTTATTTTTAGGTAGGTAAAAGTCACAAACTATGCAGATCGTTATTTAACGACTTAAATGTATTATGTTGTACGTATGATATACTATTACGCGGTAGGAAAGATATACGCTTCCATACAAAATAACAATATAGGAAGTATAAAAGGAGAAAGATATTTTAGGATGCAGAAATGAGAACAGTCGACCTACTCGAATCTAGCATGTACGGTGTCATCGATATTAAAGACTTTTGTCAATCTGTAGCTATGCAAAAGAAATAGATCTGGTCAATAGAGTGTCCTTTCTGGTGTCAACAGTGACATTACTCATGATAATAGCAAAAAGATAATGAAATTAATTTATAAAGAAAATGATTTGCATCGCCTAGATTTGATTTTAAATAATCGCATGGAATTCTTAAGTTTTAAGCGCGTTTCGTTTTTAGTCTTGTTCTGAGGTCGCAAAATTTAATAAATGAATTGTTTACCGGTAAGTTGATGTTTTATAACTACGTCTCCAAAATTAATTTGCAATGTTAATGCACAATTATGTGACCTATATAATACTTCGTGCGTTGACAACAAGGACATTAATGTTGTACTTCGTTATGCAATGATATATTTTCCTCCTAAGAATATTCAGATACTAACAGATCAAGGGTTTTCATGTGTACGAGTAACAGATGGTGCATGGTTAATGCCTACACACAATTGATCTTGCCGAAAACGAGAAAACAAGGTAAGTTTCGGAATTATACATATCCTGTGCAACATCCTGTGCAGTGGTTATTTACAATGGAAAATACAACATACAACAAAGGCTATACATTAATGAACAATATGGAGGGATTTGAGAAGTTGATTGAGGACACTGTGAGTGGAGGTCTGCATACAATGGTGCTGGCCCTGGGTCACAGAGTGGGGATCGTGGATGCCTTCTACAGACTGGGCAGACCCGCCACAGCCAAGGAAATCAGCAAGGAGGCCAGCCTCAATCTCAGGTATCGATTTTATTATCCCAGGTATCGATTTTATTTTATTCTACCCTGATCAATATTTTAAAATGAGTTCGGCAAGATCCGTTATAAGATCAATTGATACTGAGCGTTTATATGGAGGAATGTCGAGATAAATCATACGAAGTGAAAGAGATGACGTAGACGGTTTACAAATAATCAATGGTGCAGCAAGATTACGTAACGTTTATCTAGCTCATTAAACATTAGATTTTTTTATTTCTTCATTCGTGACACATTGATAAAAAGATCCTGCACTTTTGCACACCACTGAGAACGTACAGCTTTAGTTCGTTCTGATTATTGTGCACCATCACGTTTTATATTTATACGACTTGTAATGAATAATGTACAAATCAGAAAACGTGTAGCATCTTTGTATCGTTGAGTTTTTATAAAGTTTGTAACAAAATAGATTACATTGTTAAAAATGTTCCATGGCACTCGCGTGTACTCAGAATCATGTAGCTGGTAATTTGATGCTGACAGATGTTGCCGTATTTGTACAGAGAAGCCAGAATTAAATGAAATGCTAATTTACATATTTACAGCATGTGCCCTTATTACAAAAATCAATTCACTTTGTGCAAAAATATAAGGTTTAAAAGCACTTTTTCTTTCAACGAAAACAAGCATTAATTTTAAATTTCTTAGCATATTATAAACTTTTCCTGTTTTTAATGATATACCTATCGTCCAAGTATGTTAAAGCATAATTATTGTACATGTACAATTAATGCTACATACAATTTATATGACGGAGACCGTATTTTTTTATGCATAGATATGTCCAGGAATGGCTCACGTGTATGACAGCAAAAGGCATCGTCCAGTATGAGGACGAGGCCTACAACCTGCCCGCCTCTGAGCGAGTCCAGAAGGCCGTCTTGACTTCCGCTGTCCTCCCAATGTTCGCAGACTGTCTGTCCAGCCTTGAGAGCGTGATGCGGGATCCGGATCACAACAGAGGTCTGTGTCGTAAGATTGATCCAGCAGTCCTAGAATATTGCAACTCTAACATTTTGTTATGCTTATATTACATACCGTGGCTTAACATATCAATACGTTACGCACAAACCTTAAAAGCTTAGTTTGTTAAAGGATATGATTTTGATAGAGAGGATTTGATACAAATCATTTTGAAATATTGAATTAAAAAAAACAGGTTACAGTTTGCATGTACATAAAATACTTTGTATCGAATACTGAAGGAAGTTTAGTCTTTTATTATTTAGATATTACATGTAGCTCACCGAGACGAAGTCAGGGGAAGCTTATGCTATACCCCCCGGCGTCGGACTAAGTATTTGAAGCAGGTCCTATATATTTAAGTAATTACTTATCTTATCTTCGCTTAACTTTCATAGTGCATCTGGGCCTATTTATGAACTTTCAATACTTACATGCTGAATCTGGGGCATGAATTTCAGATGTTTGAAGAGGTTAAGGTTTTTGGAGCAGGTTTAACTTTTTGGGGCAGATGTCCTTTGAAAGCCATGTCTAAGTTATTGCTCGTTCTACCTCCACCAACCTTGCATTGATGGTGTGTCTTATGATGCTTATGCACATGACAGGCTTGAATGCTGAATCTGAGCCAGATACTGGACGATGTTAAGATTTTTGGAGCTGGATAAGGTTTTTTAAGCAGGTGAATGTTTTTGGAGCAGGTGCCCTTTGGTAGACAAATTTTAGTTATAATTTGTTCAGTCTTTTACAAAATTTAAATAAGTCATGCATCTTGCAATGCTGATGTACTTCACATGCGTTAATGTTGAATCTGAGCCCTAGGTTTTGGATGCTGAAGAATGTTAAGGTTTTTTTTTGGAGGAGGTCATTGTTTATATGAATAATAGTACTAAATCAAATGTGCATGATTGATTAATAGGGGTAGCTTCAGATACTGAGATTGATCTTGATGATCTAGATGCTTAGGTGAGATAATGTTTTTAGAACAACTCAAAATGAGCTAGGGTCTTGAAACAGTTGATATATCTACGGATATATAAAAAGAAGTAGCTTCAGATATAGAGTTTGATCTTGATTATCTTGATGCTGGATTATTTGATATAGTATCATATGATATTGTATCATATGATATTAAATTATGGGATATATTACAACGTTGTATTGTTTTAAATTGTATCATACAAAACAATATCATTACTTACATGGTTTGTAGTTGACCTTATATGGTTTATACATGGTCAGTAAATTTCATATGCAGCATACAATGTCATGTCATATGATACAATATCATATTGTATCATGATATTGTATAGAATTAAATTGTACTTTATTATAAGACACAAAAAATTGTATAGGATCATAGGGTACGATATTGTTAGCTGTGTATAGCTGAATATTGTATCAAACAATACAGAATAAAATTTGCAAATAATATGATTATTATACAATTTCATATCATCATATCATATCATACGATATTGTGTCAAACAATTGAATATCCAATATTTTATCAAAGATCATTAACTATTATTTTCATTGAATATGATAAAGGTGCATGTTCTCATAAAGTCTCGGTGAGCTCTGTAGCCTGTGATGATCTATGCTTATGAATACGTCAACAAATTTTAAAAGGACCTGAACTTCATTAAAACCTGTATATATTTGCATACATTACTTCTTGTATATATTTGCATTAAAAACAACTATCATATTCTGAATGACATTGTCCTTTGACTTTATCATTCTACAATGAACACAGGTTATCCTTTCCCGCGAAAGGACTTAGAATGGCTGGGGAAATTTAACGAAGTAAGTGCCTTTAACCCTGAATGGATAACACGGAATTTGGAGCCTGTGTTTGAACATTTTCACACGGAAACACAAGGTGGGCATAAGTTTCTTTGCTAAGTGTCTTGAAATACAAAATTTCGAAACTATCTATAAATTATTGAATTCAAAGTTGTAGAAGTTTATGTAATATATGTACATTTGTCCATTGTATATTGGACTATTTATTTCGCCTTAACTGTAAAATTTGCTAATCCTATTTTCAATTGTCTTATTGAGCTCTATATGGGAACTTGTATAATCATTAGATTAATTAAATCTAATATTGTATGAAGCAGTATTTACCCGTATTACCTTAAACTTTACATTGTTTGATCTTGATAAAGCACAAGTAATTTTGTGAAAATATTGTAGAGAAAGCGGTGATATAGAGATGTACGATGTATAAAGTATGTTCAAGATTTAATTCAATTGCACGATTTACACGTGAACAGCTAATTTTTTTTTCATAAATTTACATCTACGAAGCATTATTCCCTCTATTTCTTAAGGAAATCATTTGTAATTCAGAGTTATATAAATGTACATGTAAAAACGAACAGATATTTTAAATTTCAATACGGCAGTAACCGTAACTCTATTTCCTTATTTGACAAATACGAGGTATATTTGCATGTGATATACTGTAACTATTCATTGAAAAAACCCTCTTTAGAGATCCTACTTTCACCATTTTGTCGAATGTGGTTGCCTTATAAAACTTAAAACCTGAAACGTATAATATATAAAAACTTTTTCTTCGATGAAATCTTTTGGACAACAATAACAAATAGATCTATGATGTACTCTTAGACTTTTTACAGTTAACATTATTTTTCTAGAAAATATTGAAAACATATTGGACTTCGGTTGCGGCTACGGAAAACTGTGTCAACAACTGGCGCTCAGCCAACCTGACTGTGACGTCACTGGAGTGGATATAGACGAAGTCTCGGTCAAACACTGTCAGCAGACATATTGTTATCCCAACCTTCGCTTCCTTCGAAATGCAGACTTTTTTTATTCCAACCTGAAAAAAAATTTCGATGTGATAATTCTAATGGAAATGTTGCATGACCTGCCCGATCCCAGTCATGTCTTATCTGAATTGAAATCAGTCTTAAAACCTAACGGATATATTGTAGCTTTTGAGCCCAACATATCGTCCGATGTTTCTGCTAACATAGGGAGCAAGGCTGCGCAGTCTCACTTGCCATACAGTGTGTTCTTCTGTTTGCCTAACAGCATGTCCCAGAGCCCGGCAGTGGGACACGGAGCGGGCTGGGGGGTGGAGGATCGCAGACAGTTCATTGTAAACGATGGATTTTCTATTGTAAATGTTGACAGCCATTTACTTGACAACGAGTACGACAGAATCGTCTTTAAAATGTCGACAACATGACCAGCATGTTAATTTATTCACATTCTCTCTTGGCCGATTTTTTGCTCATATACACACACCAAACTGGTTGGAATAAAGAGAAGAAAAATAATCCTAAATATTTACAAGTCCAAATTCTAATTTGTGGTAATCGACATACTAAAAAGGGAAACATGGATATTTTGTGGAATGTTACAACGCACTTTTAAAGATTATGCACTTTGAAAATATTATGATCTTGTAAAATAGCAGTGCAATAAAAGTACCCTAATGCTTATTTTACACTGTATGGAAAGCGTTATCGAAAATGTGGTTAATTTGGATCACTGGCTATATTGATTAAAGTACTCTATTGTATGCTTAAAAATGCAGAACCTCAAAGGGGTATAGGAAGGTTAAAGATTTTCAGAGAAGTTATATACGAGGGTCAATCAAAAAATACGAAGACAATGTGGCTGTCTATCATATATTTTTAATGAGAGTCATACATAACAGATTAATCTGTGCACCAACACTTATGTTATTGATATGCGAAGTTTTCGTCCATTTGATGAAACGGTATTTTTGTTACCCCTTTTTAAAAACAACATGTTTTGTCACCACGGCGCACGGTACCGTTCAAAACACGACGTCAAGATTAAACACGCACAGTTTATAGATATACCCCATCTTTTTATCACGCTTAGTCTCTTGTGCCTTTCTCCTTACAATTTAAAATGGCACTAAACCACTTAACATCTTACTTGCACACATCTGTTCGAGAATCATAAGTTAGTTCATCGAAGTTTTCATTTTCTAACCGTGTATCTCTTAGTTTACAGCAAGGATAACCCTAGAAGTCGGTTGACGTTACTTATTTTTTTTTACCAAATATTTACAGATATTCTACTCTCTTTCGGACTGTTTTATATGCAAAATATAATTATCACCATCCCAACAAAATTTATTACAGTTAAACACAAACTTGCAAACAATTGTTGACTTAATTTTTGCACCATTGAGCATTTTCACAGCTTGTGTCGGCTTTTTCCTGGGTTAAATCCATTTTGTTTGTACCTCTCGTTGCGCCGTGACGTCCGGCGACGTCGATGTTTTTAGTCAATTTTAAAGAGGACTATCTGTCTTTAGTTAATAATATCTGTTCAACAAAACAATCTATCCTGTCATTGTTTGGAACTTAGAATACCAAGACAAAACTTAATTTGAGGTTTCAATATCATTTGTTTTTAAGCCCAATTTATAGAGATATTACTTTCAACATTATATGGATTATTGTTGACATTACACAAATTTTGACCGTGCGCCGTGGCCTCATTTTTGCAGGATTAGATTCTAAATAATTCTTAGAAATAAAGGAATCTATTAACTTTTTTCCTTGGAAATTGTTTGAAACTGTTGCTAAATTATGTCTACCAAATTTAGTAATGATATGACGTTAAATAACATAGCCATGACAAAAGTCTTCGTATTTTTTGATTGACCCTCGTAGTGTTGAGTTATTGTGAAAAATTTAATTTTCCTGAGAAGCATAAATAAACTTCAATGATTTGATGAAAGGCTTTGTTATCAGAAAACCAACTACCATTTGTCTGAGTTAATGCTTTAATTTGTTTACAACCATTTTCTGTGATTGCTATACTTTCTTTGCCAACCCCCTAAAAACCAAATTATTGATATTTTATTCATTTTTGATGATATTATGATGATTTCAACATTCACGTTTAAATGATATGGGTAATGATAATAACGAAAATTATTTGTTGAAAATGTGTTTAAACGGTGTAATATTAATCATATTATTTGATTTCCTGGCCTCGAGAGCTCGTTATTGTTGAGTCGGGTTGAATTGAAATGTTTGAATAGGGTAGTTATCAGTTAGTGTTTTTTTTAGTTACTTAAATTTAAAACAATGTAAGAAATATTTACAAATATATCTACTGCAACAGTTCTGCCTTAGCAACACAAATATTTGAAGTATTGGTCGTGACTTTTTGTTAGCCTCCCTCCCCCTGGCACATAACGTCGTTTTTGGCGCAGACTTCTCAAAAAAATATTTACTTTGACAAGCAATAAAATAACGTGTGGCATGCAAATCTCAAGGGGGGGTAGGCTAGGTAACTTGAACTTCACTGTTAATTTCCTTCCTTTCACTTCAACATTTTACAATGTCCCAAAAAAGTGAGGGCGCCAACTCCATGGTAATTCACTTTTTCTATATATATGTTAATTTGAGAAAAATTTTGGGTGCGAGACAAAGTGGCTGCCCCCTCCCCCGGATGCTATGTGCCTGCAAACCCCCTCCCCTACTGTATAAAACCCCATAAGCAAAAAAAAAAAAAGAAAGAAAAATGTTATACCATCACAATGTCCATGAAACTTACTTTTGTATGATAAAGTCTTTATTTAAACAATAAAATGCTTTCCTTGGTGATTCATTCGGGATATGAAGGTAGCGACATTGCAGGAAAAATACATAACTCGCGTTAGTGCGTTATGTAAATTTTTCCTGCAATGATTGTTACCTTCATATCACGAATGAGTCACCAAGGAAAGCATTTTATTTAAATAAAGACTTTATCATACAAAAGTAATTTTCGTGGCCATTGTGATTGTATAACTTTTTTGTTTTGTTGCGTATGGGGTTTTATACAGTTGGGGAGGGGGTTTGCAGGCACATAGCATCCGGGGGAGGGGGCAGCCACTTTGTTAATGAACATAAGTACGTTAGCTAAAAGAAACAGCCAAATCGTCTCCTTAAGACTTTGAGTCCGGCATCACCATGATTATTTCGTGCAGTCCGTGATTTTACTTAGGTTGCTGTAGGTTCAGACCAATCGACAAACAGGGCGTGTCAATTTCGTTATTATCAGTTTCAGCTGCTGTAGATTTCGATCAATCGATAAATGGGGCGTGTAGATTTTAGTCTGGCTATTTCTATAGAGCTTTGAATTAACTATAACTTTCCGTAAGAAATAGTATACAATTATTTAATGCTTGAGCAGTCAATAGACCAGAATATTTTTCCCGAGGTGCAGGGAACAGCTCAGTATGATCTATAGATCATACTGAGCTCTTCCCTGCATCAAGGGAAAAAATTCTGGTCTATTGACTGTTCAAGCATTAGATAATTGTTTTATTACCTAATTCCTTTTTTAGTTTTCGGGGTTCACAATTTGCATATTGCAGATGGTTTTCGTGCCATTATGCAATATACTCAGATTTTTTTTCATCTTTTACATGCACAAAACCTGTTGCATGCATTACAACATCTCAATTTATTATTAGTTTACACAAAGAAGGGGGAGTCTTCAACCCATAAGATTTTAAATAGTACTTTACCTTATATAAAGCTTTAGATTATATGATACTCCATTTTTGATAACATTGAATTTGGTTTCACTAAGTATTAAAAGCAGCGTCTATGTAAAGGAATATACATTCCCTGAGAACTACCGAAAGGATGTAACATTAACATACCCGCGTTCTGAAATACGTTACCGGTCTAATAGATCGCAGTCTATTGACCGGCAGTTCAAAATAGACGCAAATATTTAATTTGTAATAAAACAACAAAATCCCTTTGATTAGGTAATAAAGGAAATTATTCTTGGTAGATGTGAATATATAAATCATATTCCCGAAACATCTATTTTTACAAAATGACGTCTTTATATAAATAAAGTATATACATGCAGTATCATGTGGCATGTAAAATTCAATATTCTTACATATTTTGTAGTGCTGAGTATTTAAAATGCATAATACACAATATCATCATGAGATCTACCAAAAAATGTATAGCCGACATGACAACAAAGAGTAGCTTTCAAAACATCCAGGCAAACATAAATTAGGCTTCAAAACGAGAGTAGGTATAAATTTGATGGAATTCTCAAGACATAGAGGAGGACCTGTACTATGTGGTCATATTTAACTGTAAATGTTTTAAAAGCCTTATCATGATGGCTTTTGGTATTCATTCTTGGCATAGGGTACTCAAGCGTTCAAGACATGTATATACGTAGAATACACCTTAAGTTTGTATGTTTTTTTCTGATTTTGTTTTTTGTGTTTACTAGAAAATTCTTCTCCTCCTTCCCTTTATTGAGTGGACTCAACTTGAGCGTCAATACTCCAATAAGTACTGTATCTTTTCATTTATGGAGTATTTTTTTTTTTATAATCGATTCTCACATTCTCAAATCTACTGTGTTATTAGATATATTAACACAAATGTTTTCAAATCCCCGTAACACGATTTTTTTTTTACGTGGAATCAATCAGGTTTTTGTAGTCGGGCTGTTCACTATAGTAGTATTTTTAACATATAAGGTTGATTATTACATTGTTAATCACATATAACAACTTGAAGAAAGTCGCTTCTGTAGAATTTTTAATCTGCTTGGAAGTGTGAAAATTGACAATTTCCTATATATCCCTATTATAGTAAATGTACCGGTATTTTGAGATTGTTCCCCTAAAAAGAACCAGATGCCCTAGTAGATTTTATAATTATTTAATATTTATTACTTTGACGAGATATTGGAGCTTCTGATTGGTCGAAAAAAAAATGATATCCGCATCAATAAAATTTTTCCCGGATTTACTTTTCTCTTACTGGTCAACAAAATGTAAACTTCTTACGATTTTGTCTGCTTGTTGAGTTTTAATTAAGGTGGTATGGGGCATCTGTCAATATCAATGTGGATTAATGTACATTATAATTAAAATGCTTTCACGGGTTTAGAATTTTCAAATTTTACAATATTTAAACAAAAAATACCTTTAAAAATATTTGGAGAGGTAAAAAGTGTAAAACCCCCAGCTTGAGAAAGAAACAGATTTAATTAATCAATAATATCACAAACCATCGCTTGTATTTCCCTATATTTTCTTCATCAACAGAGGGTGCATCCATTTGAAACTTCTCAAATAAAGCAGTTGATGTTAATTACATAATTATGATTAAAAAGTAAAGAGTTTTGCAATTATAGTTTTTAACCCGGCCCCTCTGTGATATACTCAACTCGTGCGGGTTGGCTTATATATGGGAAAATCAAACAATATGTAGTTATAACTGGCTTAAGTCAATAGTTAAAGAAATATTACAAAATCAATTTGTACAAGATTGGAGAAGTATAGTAGATAACTTACCAAAATGTATTAATTATAGAATTTTTAAAACAAATCTCAATTTAGAAAAGTACTTGTTGATTTTACCTACAGATCTACGGATCACGTTTACAAAATTACGAACATGTAATCATCGATTCCCCATTGAAACAGGTAGATGGCATAATATTGAAAAACATTTAAGAAAATGTACAATGTGTGATTTTAATAGTATTGGGGATGAATTTCATTATATTTTAGAATGTACAAATTTTGTAAACGACAAAAAAATGTTTTTACCCAAGAGATATTATGAAAACCCAAATATTATAAAATTTAACGAGCTCATGAATACTTTTAATGTAGAAAAACTAAAAGTGATCCTTGACTGTGTTCGTGTACATTTGTATATACTGATTTTGAACCTCAAATACCAGTGAACTGGTCTAGAGCGAATAAAGAATTGAATTGAAGTTGTGGACCCCCGATAAAAAAAATAATAATCGGGTTCGTGAAACGTCCAATCTATAAATAGATGTAAACAAACAAGTTGTGTGTTTGTACCCTGTCGACCGACTGCCGCTATGAACAGGTAAACGATCACATTTCTAATTTTTTTCATACTCATCAGACAGATGGAGCACAAAGGCTTTGGCCAGTAAAATAGAGTGCTGGTTCGAGTCTAGCTGTGGTCAGTCGATGTTCTGTTTAGTCCTCAGATAAGGCACAATGCTATTTATCTGGCCTGACGTACTTGTATATATTCCTCCCAGGTTAAATTGTATGGACCAGGTACAACCACTAATTTTAGCTACACAGATTGAAATACCTACATATATAGCTTTATTTACTAAATGAATACGTTCCATTAGCTACTTTTGCTTTTTAAGCAAAACAGACAAAAATCGCTACATAGGAAGTATTAACAAACAATATTTACACTGTGTAGTTTTAAGGTACATAGATGCTCTGATAAGAGAGATAGCTGCCTTTGAAATTCTTCTGTGGGTTTTGTGACTCTTTGGAGATTTTAGGGATCGAAGTAATTTCGGAAGTTAGAATATTTAAAAAGTTGTGTTTCTTGCCTATCAGATAAAATTTCATCATAAAGTCTTTTTATTCATCATTTAGAGATAGTATTAAGAAGAAAGGCCTATTTAGTTACACGGGTTTTTTAAATGTGGAAAATGGTCATCTAATTAAAAATTCATTATATGATAGTGCAAATGAACATTAATTTCTTAGCTAGATTTTCTGGGGAATTTCTTGTTATAAAAAAGCACTGCTTCCCTAAATTTTATGTGTAGTGTTTGGGATTCAATCTAGATTCCTCTATATTACCTGTAAGCAAATTGATTGATTTTTTAAAATATGTATCCTGATTTTTATTACATTATAAAGAAGTATTGTTTTATTAAAATCATTAGCAAGTTATGAGAAAAAATGAGAGAAGATTCAAGAAAGTTGGGGATACTTTGCTGTACACCTTTTCCGTAACTGAGCATGACAGAGGTGTGTAAGATACAGCCTGGTGGCCGGCCGGTCCCGGAGCCCACCGATTCCCCCTCCCCGGGGCCTGTGATTGTCAGGTACCTGACAGGTACGGAGGAAGACCGCCTGTTTGCCGGCCGGATGATGGTGGAAGCGTTTGAACAGGAAACTGGTTCATGCAACAAGCAGGGGCAGGTCTGGAAACTATATGCCTGCTTTACAACTGTACCATCTAAAATTGTTGAAAAATCAATGTTCAAGTTTAAACCTGCATAATTATATTAATTAATTTTTTATGGCGATTATATATTACTAGTAACAGTCTGCATTCAATTTTTTCAATGCTTAACAACGCATGAAATGTAAAATTGCTTATTTTAGTTTACCAGACATGAGAGATTCGTATGCCAACAGTCTGAGAGAAAGACCGCCAGAATTCTATGAGAGACACCTAGTGGCCGAATATAACGGAGAGAAGGCGGGGTCATGTGTTCTGCGTTACCATGGTGATAGCGAACTATTCCAGTAATTGTATATTAATGGCGTCATACATGTATATAATTATCATCATGTGTTACTGACTGCAACAGCAAAAGTCTTCAAATTCGAACATTCAGTTATGTCTTCATTATAAATTGTTACCATATTCGATAACTTTAAATTATCCGGATTTTTTATTCGTACCACAAATCTGCCTTTTATAGAGACCGATTGTATTAGTTTTCTAGTGTTGGTATTCATCAGTTATTGGCATAGTGGATACATGGAGATATACTACATATATATATTTAAGCCATGAGATTCGAGTCCACGAGGCACCGGCACAACTCTATTTTATCTTACCTGAAGTGCATGGATACCATTCAGAAATTTGTCATTTCTTTTATAACGTTTGAAGTACAAAAAACATTCTAATGATTAAAAAAGAAATACTTTGAGGCTGAAGATCAGAGAATCTAAAATGTAAATCAAGTTGTGCCGGAATTCATAATTCTCTATTGATTAAGATAACATTTTCCCTTTTGTTATACATGTGTTTGAGAAAACACATTTTTATTTGTAAAAATTCAATTCTAAAATTTTTTAACTATTTTAAACAAAAGATTTCAACACTCAACAGGTAAATTGCATTATGAATGTGAATTAATGGTTCTATTTTATTGGATAGAGATAGAGAAGAAGTACATGGCCCTGTGGGATGTACGGATTTTTGCGGGTGAGACTTGTGTTCATGACTTTTAAATTTTCGTTCTACTGTCAGATATATAGACCATCGTTTTCCTTATAGTTGAGTGAATAAGTAAAACAAGTACGGGTTTACGAGGGTTGTTATAAAAGTTCGAGGACAAAGTGATTTACGGCAAACTTACTGTGTACTTTGTAGGATGACGTATGTTTTATTAAATAACTACGAATTAAAATTAAGTATGCAAAAAATCAAAAGATTTTGAAAAGAAATTTAAAATATTCAGCAATTTTTATGCATGAAGTAGATAAAGAGGCGAACATTAAACAGGGTCGAATGTTTCTCTGTAGTGTGTATGGTCATTCTAAGTATAGCAGTAATCCACGTTACTTCGTTTTGTCCTATAACTCATGTTTGTATTTCCTTTATGATTTATTATAGGCTTGAACTGCTGAATAAGGCAAGAAAGGAATGTATTCCTAGGGGAACGTGTTCGATAAACCATCTAGCTGTCGACTCTTGTTTCAGAAGGAAAGGAATAGGAAAAATCTTATTAAACACCGCTGAAAAAGATGCTCTAAGACATGGATGCTCAGTAAGCTCAGATTTTTCAATGATATATAGTTTACGCGCAATGCAAATAAATGTAGCATATTATGAATAATTTACATTGTAGGTTTCTTACGAGAAAATTGGTTTCTCTGCTAGTTCAAAAAACTCTTAAATACGAGAATGCAATGAAGTTTAGTGGTTTTAATTTATAATAATCAGAATGATTATAAATCTAAAGTTGCAGATGATATAATGTGTGTTCACCATTCTTATAATGCTACATAAAATTATATGATTATGACAGGTTATGGATCTGTGGGTTGCCTCCAATAACAAAGCTCGGTTGTTTTTTGAGGGTCAGGGTTACAGGGTCCTAGAGACAGACACGGGCTGCTGCTGCGGACTCTGGTGTATGACTGGAGTGTGGGTAAGTCCACTTCTACTCTAGGGATACTTTTATAGAAGTTTTCTATAATCTGTTTTATCATTTTATTCAGATGGAAGATGCTTGAACTTAAGGCCATATATCTATAGAGATCAATTTAAGCGATGTAGCCATCTTTAGGGCTTGAATTTGTCCGACCTGTGAAAAATTAATGAAGCAAAAATGTCTAAAGATTCTAACTATATGTATTGAAATAATACATTGTTAATATCTATAGAAATAATTCTTAGACTAATAGTAATACAAATTACAATGAATAAAAGTATTGATGTAAATAAATTTGTAAATTTAAATGTTTTTTTTTATCATTTCAGAGACTTAATCGAATGGAAAAGAAACTGAGCTGACATAGTGCTGAAAGTTTATAAGCTAAAATGAAAATGTGAAATTTGACTTCATATGTTGTTTTACATGCTTCAAGATATTTGACATTTGATAAGTTAATATGTGAGCATTCACATTTGTCACAAACAATTATATATGTATATATGAATTATATATGTATTCCTAATTGGTGTGTAATTATAAATCATTTCATCCATTATATTATATTAATTTTTATCAGAGTAAAACAACAAAAAGCAATGTCACAATTTATAGAGTATTAAATGCTGAAAGATTTTTGCTCTTCCTCTCTTAATATTTTTCTTGATAAGCTCGTGATTCTCTCTTGTTATTTTTGTTTATGTGCTTTAATACACTATTTCAACATGCACCTCGTTTTCCAATGGTCTGCTATGATAGAATAAAGAATTGAAGTTAATGACATTTTTTGGAAGATAATATGAACTTGAATTGTATAATGTTGCCTTGTTTACTGAGATCTGAAATAAAATTAAAAAACGTGTTTTAAAACACAACAAATTAAATCACAATGCTGAGTGGTAGCAGGCAATCAAATACTCGAATCAGAATATTTTTCAAATACATGTAGCTGTAATGGAAGGAAAAATGGACGCTATTACATTTATCTAGATAAAGGTCCTACAGGATATGGAAGACCTGGTGACTCCTTTTTATGAGAGTAACTGTAAACCTGGAAATATACTATAGTACACGTAGTTCATTCGTATTTGACCCTCGAATCGTCGAATTCATCGCTTTATATAGAAAATTTGTAGCTCGAAATCCTTGAAACCATTTCATACAGTGGTTTTTCAGCCAAATATTGTATAGTAGACTTTGGTCATGATGTTGGCATAGGATTGGAAGACCGACATCATATTAATTTTTGTTGTTGGCAGTTTCAAAAATTGAAACCAATGAAACGAACGAGGAACAATTAATCAGTTACTCGATCCCTTTCACCACAAGATTATATCTTTCTTATGAATATGAGATTTAGATATTTAACAACTGTTCTTCAATTTGATTCGTATGTATATTTGATAACCAAGTACATTCCTTTATACATAAACACTCAGTCACCAGGCAGGTGATTGGAATTACACAGTCAAGTGATAAGTGCAGAAATATACTACCTCATTTATTAATGTTCGAATTTTAACATTTAATTGGTACTTTATTGGATCCATGAGACTTTTAAAGTTGTTGTTTATTTGGATTTGTACACAACTATGCATTTACACTGCAGCTATTTAACGGAGATTTGAAAAGCCTAAAACTGTCTAATGTTCATTCTTTGTCCCAAAATCGGAGGTCTTGCAAATGTTGATATTCTGGCTTAAGAAAATCGCCAAATATACACGCACGCACAAGACCGTCTGCTGCGGAATAGGGATCAAGTTCTGAGGAGGGACGTCTGTCTTCAAAGTACCCATAGCCATTTTCGTGCACTAACGGCGGAATCCGTACTGATGTTAGTCTTTTATTAGCTACATCAAAGACGAATTCATTAAAGCGTGGATGGAATTTGAAAGCAGTGTCTTGCAGTCTGATGCTATTTGCTGACTCCTTTGTCGGGTCATAATAACCCAAGAGGGGCTCCTCGCTCGATTTAGATAGTATATCGATTGCATGTCTAATAAATCTGAAATGTAAAAAAAAAATTAATGCTCATAGTTTTTTTTTTTTTAATTACCCACAAAATAAACTGCAATTAAAAAGAGAGTCTAAACCGATCTTTTTTTCTTGTTGCACTCTGTGTCTAACTACATTAGAAAACTTGATATATATCTGGGGGAAAACTTACTCCATTCCGCCCTTTTGTCTCATTCTAGAGGTACTGAAGTTTATATGACCGGAGGACATAAATGCCTCTCCTGGTACAGGTATCGGTGAAAACGTTACCCTCAAGCCATACATTTCTGCCAGTCTGTACAGTATATACCTCGCCACATAAAGGTGGTCACCAATGGTCACACCCTCACAAGGGCCAATTTGAAATTCCCACTGAAACATGTTATCGTTATTTTCTGTAAGTTTACGTCTTGCGCGTAAAACAAAATACGACAATTTACAATACTATTTCTAAAGACATGCAAACCGAAGAAAAGAACAAGTGAGCACATAGAGTCATACTTGTGAAGGGCCATTTTCTCGATCCCGGCCGCCTATTTTAACGCCTGCATAGAGACAAGCTACCAGATGTCTGCTTGACAACTCTCGCTCAACGCCTACATTCTTAGCATGATGAGGACCGATAGCCGAGTACACAACTGTAAGCCCGAGAATAACATCAATTAATTTAAGATTAACTTGACCGCGTACAAATATACTATATTTTTTCAAGAATCTGATTCACTAATAAACAAATCAAAATGCTCATTGAGAAAATTGACAGATATTTATTGAAAAGTTTTATAAATGGACTTTGCCTAACTCGGAATGTTGTGATGTCAGTTCTGTTCTCCTTGCAGTTTAAAACCTCTGCCTTACAGATATCAATAGTAAGCTAAGCATCAATATCAGAGCTTTTTGATTTGAAAATTTTATTTTAACTTTAAAAAAACATGATAACATTGCAATGCTATTGCAATCAGGTAAAATTCAGTATAGTTAAGCTTACGGACATCATATCACACGCTGTCTGCAGCAGACAGCGGTTTTAATGGGATAAAGACGCTTTTTACCGAGTTTATTAGGAATATTTGAGTGTGAACGTGTTTTTAACAACATTTGTAACATTGTGTGGGAGGATTTGCGTAACTTTTGACAAGGAAGTTGTTTTTTGACATTGTTTACAAATCGTGTCCTACTTTCGATTCTTCCCTTGTGTATTATACATATATATATATATATATATATATATATATATATATATATATATATATATATATATATATATATATATATATCATAGAGCAGAGTGTAGAGCGGATACGATGCCCCTGTGCATTGTATGTACACTGATACATGCTTGTCTCTTCGTCTACGGCATTTTATATAGGCAATTGAAATTTGAGTTATAAACGAGTTACAAAGCATGAAATTCTTCGCTATGTAATTCTTAACAAAGCGTTTGTTTACATTTTGAACGTTGAAATTTCAGTTTTAAACCTAAAACGAATGTATTAAACGTTGGCAACTGTTAACCTATGCTTAAAATAAATAAAATGATAGACATATAAGCTGTAAAAAGATTTTTACTGGTATATTGAACCTATGTAAACAAACAGAGGGCACGAGCCTTGTTTACATGACAAAGAATTGTGAACCCTGTATCTTTCTTATAACTCTAAAATGACTCTCAAATTTTATTTGATCATTCGAAATGCATTTCTAAAGCATTGTAAATAATAAAAACATAAATATAGAATTTGTTGAAAATCATGACCATGCCCCATTAAAATCATAAAACAGAGTCGTGTACGATGAAATATAAGCAATTAGTTTTTTGTACAGACCCTGATTATATAAATTTGCTCTATCAGAGCCTCTAAATAGTTTTCCCAACAAAAATGTATTTAAACGAAAGTTTGTAAACTATTATTTTTTCCTCACTGAAGTAGCAAGTTACTTTTTTACAACTCCCGACATGAAATGGCTCACATTGCTTTTAAATTAATGTGCACTACTGCTCCACTGATTCCCTAAAAATCGGACTCTCTCAGGTCAATCAAAAATTTAAAGCATTGCATTTAAGAACGATATATATCTCTGACATTTCTGGTAAAAAAATAAAAAAGGTGTATTATACAAATGAAGCTCGGCAAAAGTATTTTGTATTCATGAACTACTGAAAAATATCAATAAAAATTTTACGCAGTGTTTTATAGTCGTAGTTATGAGGATTATAGCTGACTGGTTTGTCTGCGTCGTCAATCACACAGTACTCCTGTTCTATACCGAACCATGGGTCGTGAGCCTGATGTGGTCGGTATCCTGTTTTGGCATCATATTTCAGTCGATTCATCGTCTCATTGCAACGAAACCGTGAATTCATTTCTGAAATAGATAGTATATCTTGTTTATAGAATATAATAAGTCTTTATAATACAGAATTAATTGTCATTGCAATGAAACAGCAACATACAATGTAATGTATGCTCTTGGTTGTCATTGATTTTAAAAATCATGTTTTACTAAATTCATGAATTTTAATAAAAAAGTATCACTCTATTCTCGTTTCCTATTACACAGATACATGTATATTCTGTGGTATATTCCGAGAAGAATAATATCAAACAACATCACTGTACACGTGTTATTAGAAATAATATATTTATGCATCACAATTAACTATGATTACCCGCAGGCACGTCTTTTGAACGCCAGACATCACAGAAAACAATCTTGTTGGGACTTTTGAAGAACGGGTTTTCAAACATAGCCACTGGTTTTAAAATCATTTCACAGAAATCATTCCCTTCAAGATCTTTAACCATGGATGTATACCAAAGTGGACAATCTGGAAAGAAGAAGACACTTATCTATCAACTTCAAGCTTTCAACTTCATTGACATTGTAAAAAAGTATGTTTCATTATTCAGTTCTTTAGGTCATTGAACTCTTCCCCAAGTCTCTGCTTCCACCACTCAATATATAGATTATTATGAAGACATTAGAAACCTAATTACATCTATCACTGGAATTAAAAAAATCCCCCAGGATTATATGTTCTGAAACGCCCCTCTACCTCATTAGGTCTCAGTGCACAACAAAAATGAAAAGTATATGGGGATTTTGCATTGCAAACTATGTGAAGGACCCAGTCCCCAGTACTTTGGAATGGAGAAAAAATGTAAACATTTACAATTTCGATTTTTGTTGTGAATTCTCGGGGTATATACAGATGATGTATCAATTAAGAAATCCTGGATTATTTCCTTTTTATCAAATTCAATTGAGCTTAATTGACAGATATATTGACAGGTATTTTAATTGAAAATTATCAGAAAAGTGACGAAAGTAATAACTTGAGACAGACTTTACTGACTTATGAGCAACATATATACGATTTTCGTCAATCCTGGGAGCTTCTTACTGCTGGGTATTAACACTAGAGTTCGGCAGTGGCTCTTTTTGAAACAGTTTTCAAATATTTTTAGAAAACTCTCCAATACATACATTGCGAATCAAAATACTTAACGGTATGGAATGCGGTTAACTATGTCATTTGCGGCACTGTATAGTTCCTATAGAAGATCAACATTTCTATGTATAAATAGTGAATATTTATCTTAAAATCAAACCGTGCGCGACTGTAATTAAAAAGATCCCTAACGAAATGATTTAAGGTTATAATGTATCACTTTATTTTCCAAAAATTGAAATTGAGCTTTAAAATGGTTTAGGTCATTTACATCCTTTTTATTTCATATCAATAATCGGAAAAATCTGTAATATTTTTGTAAAATTTCAATTTTAAAATAATTCTGATTGGGATCCGTATTTTCAGTCGGGATTGGTTCAAATCTGATAAAGAGCATTTTTTTTAAATTTCGCATTGTCATTTCAATTTCTTTGTAAAATAATATTGTTAATACAAGAGGCCCATGGGCCACATCGCTCACCTGAGGAACAATAGGTATGATAAAGTCAGCTACATGGAGTCATAAAACAAACAATCTGGACAATGTACAATAATACATGTAGATCCTGTATAAATAAAATCCATTTTTCCCCCTTGGAACTCGGATAGCCCTGATTGCTGCCAATATTTACAAGAGCAGACTTTAATCCCCGCTCCTGCACATATATATATAGGGACTCAAAGTTACGCAGGCAGGGATGACCGCACACCTACGCAACTCAACAGGTACCAACGTTTACGCAAGCAGGGATGACCGCACACTTGCACCAACAGCTCAACCTAACGCAAGCAGGGAGTGCCGCACACTTGCGCTAGAAAGGCCTGAACACCAGCATGGATGACCATACATTAGTGCTCCGCCATTACCACCACCAATACAGGCAGATATGACTGCACACTTGTATTAATGCGATACAGGGCAGGAATGACCGCACACTTTGTATCGCAGGTTAGAAAACACGTAGATTAGATAGAGCAAGGATGTTCACACACTCAATCTATCCATAGCTGTTCAAGTTTAACCCCAAACAGTCGCTCATCGAAATGCAATAGACACTGTCCCTATATATGTGCCAACCTAAAATAATTCCTAGTATCTAAAAATTGGAAATCAAAAATAAACAAAATAATCTGGCATTACCCAAAACTTCTTATGCAGAACAACTTATATACATTGAATATTTATTATTGTATAAAAATAATCATCACAATAATTGGTTAACAGTGGATGCATTAATTAAAATAATCAAGAATCAATAAATCAAGGGCAATAACTCAATACAGTAATACAAAAAGATTCTAATGAAAAAATAGCTGCCTGCTTCAATTCTATAGTCATATCACATGTTGAGTATTGCAGTTCTCAAAAAGATCCTTTACAATTGTTTATATATGGGATATTTAGCTACATCAAACTCTGAACCTTCTTGTGAGGCCGAAGAATTGTCCTGGAGCCAAAGTTTTAACAATGATAAAGAATCATCTTGCTGATTAATTTCTGAGAAGAAGATTTTTAAAGATTTACTTTATATATTCCTATGTAAAACTTTAACACCACCCCCCCCCCCCCCGTCCATGTGGCCTCACACTACCCCCAGGGATCATGATTTTCACAACTTTGAATCTACACTACCTGAGGATACTTCCACACAAGTTTCAACTTTCCTGGCTGATTAGTTTCTGAGCAGAAGATTTTTAAAGATTTACTCTATATATTCCTATGTAAAACTTCGACCCCCCCCCATTGTGGCCCCACCCTACCCCGGGGGTCATGAATTTCACAACTTTGAATCTACACTACCTGAGGATGCTTCCACACAAGTTTCAGCTTTCCTGGCTGTTTAGTTTCTGAGAAGAAGATTTTTAAAGATTTACTCTATATATTCCTATGTAAAACTTCGACCCCCCATTGTGGCCCCACCCTACCCCTGGGGGTCATGAATTTCACAACTTTGAATCTACACTACCTGAGGATGCTTCCACACAAGTTTCAGCTTTTCTGGCTGTTTAGTTTCTGAGAAGAAGATTTTTAAATATTTGCTCTATATATACCTATGTAAAACTTCGACCCCCCATTGTGGCCCCACCCTACCCCTGGGGGTCATGAATTTCACAACTTTGAATCTACACTACCTGAGGATGCTTCCACACAAGTTTCAGCTTTCCTGGCTGTTTAGTTTCTGAGAAGAAGATTTTTAAAGATTTACTCTATATATTCCTATGTAAAACTTCGACCCCCCCATTGTGGCCCCACCCTACCCCTGGGGGGTCATGAATTTCACAACTTTGAATCTACACTACCTGAGGATGCTTCCACACAAGTTTCAGCTTTCCTGGCTGTTTAGTTTCTGAGAAGAAGATTTTTAAAGATTTACTCTATATATACCTATGTAAAACTTCGACCCCCCATTGTGGCCCCACCCTACCCCTGGGGGTCATGAATTTCACAACTTTGAATCTACACTACCTGAGGATGCTTCCACACAAGTTTCTGCTTTCCTGGCTGTTTAGTTTCTGAGAAGAAGATTTTTAAAGATTTACTCTATATATTCCTATGTAAAACTTCGACCCCCCATTGTGGCCCCACCCTACCCCTGGGGGTCATGAATTTCACAACTTTGAATCTACACTACCTGAGGATGCTTCCACACAAGTTTCAGCTTTCCTGGCTGTTTAGTTTATGAGAAGAAGATTTTTAAAGACTTACTCTATATATTACCTATGTAAAACTTCGACCCCCCATTGTGGCCCCACCCTACCCCCGGGGGTCATGAATTTCACAACTTTGAATCTACACTACCTGAGGATGCTTCCACACAAGTTTCAGCTTTCCTGGCTGTTTAGTTTCTGAGAAGAAGATTTTTAAAGATTTACTCTATATATTCCTATGTAAAACTTCGACCCCCCCATTGTGGCCCCACCCTACCCCTGGGGGTCATGAATTTCACAACTTTGAATCTACACTACCTGAGGATGCTTCCACACAAGTTTCAGCTTTCCTGGCTTTCTGGTTCTTGAGAAGAAGATTTTTGAAAATTTCTCGAAATTTTTCATTAATTTCTAATTATCTCCCCTTGAAAACGGGTATGGCCCTTAATTTTCACAACTTTGAATCCCCTTTGCCTAAGGATGATTTGTGCCAAGTTTGGTTGAAATTGGCCTAGTAGTTCTTGAGAAGATGTTGAAAATGTGAAAAGTTTACGGACGGACGGACGGACAGACAGACGGACAGACAGACGACAGACAAAATGTGATCAGAATAGCTCACTTGAGCTTTCAGCTAAGGTGAGCTAATAAGTAAGTACTTTATAATTATGCGACTATATATTATCCTTAATTTGTATCCATAGAATAAAAAGATAAAAAGATATAAAAGAATTGCAAATTTGATTTAAAAAAAAAAGTACTTAACCAAACGATCAAGATAGATAATGTTTATATCAATAATTATATTTCACATTCACTGACAAGAAGTTTTAAGCTCTAAAATACCATGTATGTCCTCAGAACAGTTTATGCCATTTTCCTAAAAAAAAAAATACTAAAAAAAAAACATATAACATAAGAAAAAGCCAATATTGATCTCTGTTTTGTGTAATCGTATTTCAAAAAACATTCTCTTTCGATCAATCAAATAAAAGTTTGGTGTGTCGTGGAACCTTACAACAGACATTTTGAACATTTGACAAATAAGGGGTTATCTGGACCAAGATTGATATTTCTAAAATTTCTAGAAAATAGAGGATTGCACTTTGAGGACTTATACTGTTGAATATATAGCCTAATATTACATATATAACAAAATTATGCATAAAAAACTCCTACTTTGGTGTAGAGAGCCACCTTAAACATAGAAAAAATAAGAAGGACAGATTCTGAGAACAATTAATTCACATATTTTTTTTTATTTCCCTGCAATTAACATATATTTTGCAATTAACATATTTTTTTCTGACAAAAAACCAGTTCAGATTGTATATGAATTTACTGGAATTGGAATCTAAAAGCTGACATGAATTCAGAAAAGAATTTGGTAGCCATTTTTGTTTTGATTGCTCATTTACTACCACTAGGTTATGTATAACAGTTGAGAAAGTTACGGTCGGTTGCTTTCCGATCGAGGCATTCAGGTTGCACAGACTTCTATAATTACTGCTTTAGGCTTCAAAATACAATTTAAAACAGAAAGTCTACTGGAATTGTGCATTGAATAGCCATGATAACGTTGAAAAATTGTACGAAGTATTCCGAATATGTTCCCGATTGGTGAAAGGATGTAAACCTTTTTCCATTATTAACCTCCATAAGAAACTTGTTTTCGCTCCTGAACTTTTATGAATAAAAACTGATAATGTGTCAAAGAAGATATCTTGGATATTTTCCTTTTACCTTTTTATCGATTTTAACTGCATTTCTTTCACAGGTATGTTTTTCTTTATTAAAATTCATAAAAGGTGATGAATTCAAGAAGATAAATGTAACAATGGACAATAAAATATATGTGGACTAAATGAAGACAATCAACAATTATATAAAGATACAGGGAAAAATTGAAACAGCATCAAATAGCCAGTACATGTATGTGATTATGGGTGGTGACTTCAATATGGTTATGGTTAAAAACTTGATATTATGAATTTATCGAAGGATTTCCTACATTTAAGTGATAAATTTAAATGTTATAAAGATTAATTTGAAGAGAAAAAAATCTAATTAAACTACAAAGATTTGATTGGGTTTTTTTTTTCGGTATCATGTTAATTATTTCCCTTACTAAACTACTAAAAATGAAAACAGCAACCGTTCAGTTCACTGTCCTGTGGTGTTACAGTTGAAAACTACAGACTTTATACCGGGCAGAGGTTATTGAAAGTTAAGCGATTCTCTGATAGATGATAAATTAAGAATACACATGTATATACAAACAATAAAAACACTGGTAATTGATGCAAAAATACGATATTCTATTCTTGTTTACAACATTAAAAATATTCAAAATATTCCTGAATTCAAATATAGTATTCCAAATATCTGACAGCCTCTTTCTGATACACTATTGATTTTAAAAAAAGAGAAAATCTATCTTATTCCGTATGTTCAAACGAGAAGTTTAAAAGAAGAAGTTAGAGGAAATAACTTAAAGAGGAGATAAAAAAATGAATAAGACTTACACGAGTCAAATGAAAAAAATTGCTGGCTGACAAGCAGGTGGAATTTTAAGACATAAGAACACTAAAACTAAAGGAAATTACAGAAGATAAAAGAGGAATAAATTGAAATAACAATTAATGGTACATATCTTTAAGATAAATGATAAATTAAAGCGTGGTTTAAATTTGGATGCATTTATTGAAATAAATGTAATAATAATGAATATAAATTATTAATTAATGCACCAGTATCAAACCCATACATATCTGTTTTCCATCCAGATTCATTCAATCAAGATACCTTAACAAAATAATTGATTTTATCGGTAAGGGAATTTAAATACGCATTAAAGTTTATTTATAACGCGTGTTATGCAATTTGTCTGCAGTTATTTACCCTACTACGTCAACAATGAATTATAAACATTCCATGCTTTAATATTGTGTCATGTTTACAGAAAACTGCTGGTGTCATTAAACAAGAAACCTTTTAACCGATTTATTGAAGCTTGTCCTGAGTTTAATTATAGCAGGGTATTTTCTTTTTATTAAGAGAAATACATTTTTAAAAGTAGATTATTTCCACTAACTTTGACTTTTTTTTTTATCAAATGAATGTTTGAATATCAAATATGTAAGATAAATGTCACAAACTTTTCAACAGGGTGTGAGGAACCTTTATTATCATTTGCAGGCAATGTAGAAAAATGAAAAATTGAAATATAAGCATTTAACTTTTATTTTTCAAAATGTTTCAATGTTGTTGATCATTTTAATATTGACTATTTAAATGTTGGAGAGAGAGAGAGAGAGAGAGAGAGAGAGAGAGAGAGAGAGAGAGAGAGAGAGAGAGAGAGAGAGAGACTAACCTTCTATGCATTTTGGTTCTGTGTCAGCAACCTTTGTCTTGTTCATTAGATCGCAACGGTTGTGATTAACAAATACATATTCCAATATGACCTTGTTTGTCTTTATTGAACAATCTGACGTCCACGGATTCACAGATGTTACAGCCATGCTGAAAATTCACCGTTTATATTATGTTTTTATTTTAAAAAATTTCACTTGATAAAGCTTTCATTTTTTGCTGTAGAACGATATTTCTGTTTTGTTGGAATACAGACGCAACGTTTGTCACTATGGGCTGTATAAAAGTGAACACGGTGAGATATGCGACAGAATATGCATTGATTATGATTAAGTACTTAAGAGTAAAGAGAAATGGCCTTTTTCTTATAGTTGTACATATTTATAAACAATACACGTCCATGTATGTGTATTTTTTTGCGCATGTGCACTTGAAATAAAATTGAAAGTAACAGCATAGGAATATGCCTGACAGGAAGTTTGTTTACAGACTCATATAATAAGAATATACTTTGATGACGTAGACAAGATAATTTATTTAAGAAATACACAGCAATTTAAAAAGTTCACCGGGATATGGAGTTGGTTGGTCACGTGATCAAAACCTGTGAAGCCCGAAGGGCTTCTCAGTAGAATTGATCACGTACCAACCAACCTCATATCCCGGTGAATTTTTTAACATTGCTGTATATTACTTATAGCGAGCGCAGCTCGCCGGCGCGAAACGAGGCGTATTTTTCGCGTAGTTTTTTCCAGTGTGTTTTCAAAGAGACAGACGACACTTGACCGACGTGAACTTTGACGTCACAATAAGGGGAAACTACTCTAAGTAGTTATTGTAAATCTGCTGAAATATAAATACCAAAATCTTCTCAAAATCTTGCAGAGCTAATGAATCGGGACATTTCTTCAGAGATAGGAAACAGCTGTAATTTGCTCTCATTTGGATGAATGCTCACATTTATTTTATTCACTATGTTTACGGTAATTTCCAGGAACGTTTTTTAAAAGGGGCGTGGCAACATCATTCAAAAAATCTTCACAAGCAAAAAGAAAAAAAAAATTCTCAAAATCAGGAAAATTCTAATCGGGTGAGGAATGGGGAGTGCGTAGTATGCCTTTAGCTCTTTAGCTGCTCAAACTTGTCTTTATTTTCACTACTATTTATAACATGCTCCCGGGGGATCCATTTTCCTTATATGATCAACAAATTTTTTTATACGTAAATTTGATTTTTTTTTAAAACGGGGGGAGGGGGGACTCTGTGATAAGTCAATTCTTATATGTAAGTTTAAGAAAAATGTCTGCTGCAAGAAAAGAGGAAATTTAACTGCAATGTACATTATGTTAAAATCTTTATTATTCAATCAACATTTTATATGAGATAAATTCTATACTGGCGTGCGACCAGTATATAAATAAATAAAAAATCTTCTGAATTATGTATAATGAAAATTTACTGGAAAAAATAGGTATGTTTATTTTATTTTGAATTCAAATCCATTTACTTTACGTCACTACTTTTATTTTTATTGATTTATCATAATTCATTTTTTGATCACCTGCTGCGCTCGCCCCAACGGTCGTACCGTAATACATATTATTCACGTTTGAAATAGACAAATCGTTCTATTATTATATTATATATATATATAGTATAATTACCATGATTTTATGTTTACAATAATCCAAGCGACAAGCGATAAGCGCGTGCTATGAACATTGTGACGTCACGAAAAAGTTCATACAGAATTGAACGTTTTCACTTTTCTATAGATTCATTTAAGGAAATGTATTTGCAAATGTAAATATTCCTTCATAACTTTTCTTACGAAGGAATACAATGTATGTTAATTAACAATTGAATATATCAATACCACGGTATATCACCATTATACTTGAAATGCGCAGTCAATTGTTTCTCATCGTCAAATTGAAAGTTTTTTTAATCCGTTATTCTTTCATAATGCAAAATGATCGAGTTAATCCAATAAAAAAAAAAATACATGAATCATTTAAAATTACGCTGAACACTTACTTGTTTCTTGTTGTCGAAATTGAAAGGTATAATATGCGTTGCCAACAAAGCTTTTATTGAAATATTTATATAGCATACAAAGTGAAATTTTTGTTCATTTATCGTGATTTTCAATATGATACATTCATCGTGCTTAAAACTTAAAAATATGTTTAATATAGCCTTTGTATAATGTAACTAAAGTTAAACATCTGTTTAGACATGCAGAAAAAAATATACGATGGTTGATTGAGACACACAAAAACTGACGTAACTTTGATTTGATCAATTCATCGTGCTTTGTAATTCATAGGCATTTAATTAGAATTACATGGTAAATATAGTTTTTGTGAAATATAAGATAAACATCTGTTTAGACAGGCAGAAAAAATATATGAGAGGGTCGTTTTGAAATTATTGACACAACACATTATCTCCCCCCTTCTTGACAAATCTTGGTAAAAAAAATTGCATATAAACATTGATGAAACTCTAACAGATCTTATCTTAATTTGCATGTAAATTGCGATGCCGGTTAAATGGAAATCACCCATAGTAATAGTTGAAGTTGTAGAGGGATACTGCCGTGTAATCTATAGCGGTATTCAATTAAGAAATAAACAGCAATCTAAAAAGTTCACTGGGATATGAACTTGGTTGGTCACGTGATCTAATCTTGTGAAGCCCAAAACTGCTACTCAAACATTCCTCTACTTTAACAGATAAGGAGAAAGAATTTGTCACTGAGTTTGAATACTTAGAAAGTTCCTTCTATGGGTTACCAAAAGTTCACAAATCAAAAACAATCAAAGAAGCTATACAAAAACGGAATTCTGAATACATTACTAGTGAACATCGGACAGTTTTAACATTCCGTCCTATTGTTGGAGGACTTGCAGCACCCACCCAACGACTCAGTAATTAATTGAATATTATTTTGAAACCACTATCTATGTCAAAATGTAAAATGTTTCATCCGGGATGACTTAGATTTTTTACGACATCTACCGGAACAAGTGAATCCTGATGCTCTACTAGTAAGCATGGATGTAGTCAACTTGTACACCAATATAAGCAGTACAATAAGACGTACAGCTTTGAATTTCAGGATTGATAATTGATTTACAAAGGAGTTTTTACTTGGAGGCTATGGACTTGGTTTTAAGGAATAATGTATTTACGTTTAATGGCAAATACTTTCATTAAATTAAGGGTACAGACATAGGAACTAAAATGGCCCCAACATACGCTACATTATGCTTAGGATTTTTAGGAGAAACACTGTATATAAAGACAAATGAGGAGTTCGGTGAAGAATTCAGCCAGACTCTATAAAATAACTGGAAAAGATTTCTAGATGATTGTTTCTTCATATTAAATAATGGAGACTCGGAATTACAAAGGTTGAAAAATATCCTTAATGATCTGAATCCAGATATTAAATTCACATTAGAAAAAAGAGTTCCACAAAAATTCCGTTTTTAGATGTTACAAGTCAAGAAGGAAAACGGTAAAATTTCTACAGATATCTTCTACAAGAGTACAGATACTCATCAATATTTGCATTTTGGACCGTTCCATCTACGACATATAAAGCGGGTCATCCCTTACAACCTTGGCAGTAGAATACGTACTATAGTCAGTGATGAAGAAGCAAGAAATCAACGTCTCAACGAATTAAAACAATTTTTGACGGACCAACATTACCCTTTCAACCTTATCATGACGGAATAATGAAGGCCAAAGAAATAGATGGACAGGATCATATAATCCAATTTTACGCAACAACAAGGAAGCTAAACTATCATACAAATATTGACTGGGGTTAAGGGCAACATTGATTTTATTAGCCCCCGAGGGACAAAATATTGCAATATTTTCGTCCCAAGGGGGCTAATATAATCAATATTGCCCGAAACACAGTCAACATTTGTTTTGTTATATGAAGAAACAAACTAAAATTATAGAAAGTAATTGAAAACAGGTCGCCGTAATTTTCTCAGCTCAACAAGAATTCACGAATTCAAGTTCATTTCCAAAGTATCCTTAGCATCAAACGGTCACTGGTGATATTCCACCGCCCGTAAGAATTAACATACAGATGTTTTACCTGATTTTACTTCACAGTAATTTGCAAATCCGTATATCCCACCCCTGCGATTGTTATTGTCATTTAAATTTTAGACCACGTGGTTTTATTTGACCCTTTCAGTTTCGCAGTGAAAATCGTACCTCGTGTTTATAGTCTATTTCATAGAATCTAGGTACTAGTAGTCAAATATAAGATCTAGAGGTTTATTGATTTTAAACTTTATCTTCATTAATTGGTGGAAAACATGTGTTCTAGAAATAAATGTGAAAATACAAAAAATAAAATATAACTAAAAGAGTTTTTGTCTGCTGTTGTAACAATTAACATGCTAAGAAGAGATCCCCCTGAGGATTGGTTTTCGATCCGCGCCTGACCTAGTAATAGCATCAATAGTGAAACAGACTATACTATTTTATGCAGAATGTTCCTTGAAAATGGATCGATATACTAAGTTTTTATGCAAAACAGACACCCATTATTTTTTTTAAATTTGGTATTGCACACCAAAAGCACCAAACATGGATATGATTTAATTAAGCCACGTAATGTTTATATTTACAACCACTCAACACGTGGTTGAACACGAACGATAACTCTGTTCTAAATATCATCGTTTAATATAAAAAAAACCCCGCTAAATGGTGAAATAAGACATTTATCTTAAAAGAGTTTCACGTCTTAACATAAACCTAAGTAGGGTACGATATGAAAAACGACCAGTACTTACCTATTTTGAGAAAATTATCCGAAAACTTATACTTCCGCTCGAAATTTCACAGGAACTGAACAAATCTCGGTGAAGTCTCGTGAACTTTCATTCGAGCACTTCTGGATTTATTACATACTTAGCAACGATAAAGAAAACATTCCGAACACATTTGCAGGGGTGTATCCGTTATAATAGCAAACCGTCGCATTGCGCCTCCGTTGTTTACTCGCCATGACTGACAGTCTGTTATAATGTCACCTTGTTTTGGAGTCGCAAAGAGTTATTTATGTCATCGTTTACGAATCAACAAATCAGAAACGATTGATTGAAATAGAGGGAATATTTTCTAGATATTATTCCTACCCGGTCAATATTTAAAAAATATTGACCGGTCAATATTTTTCGGACGAGCTAATATTACAATTATTGACTAATCGTCTATAAAGAGTTATATAGTGAGAATATACTATTACTTATTAGATTAGTTACTGACTCACTATGGAAATATATTGGGTTGATCAATCTCATAGATGGCGAGGCGAAGCCGAGCCGTCTATGAGATTGATCAACCCAATATATTTTCGTAGCGAGTCAGTAACTAACCTAATAAGTGTTTTGTTTTCCCAAGGACTATCAAGCGACATATTCATTCACAAATAGCGGTGATCTACGTAAAGCAATGTACAAGATGCCTTACATCTCGTCCAGTTAAACTCATTTAAACTCTTAAAAATGATCAATACCACCTTTCAAATACACTTAAAAAATCTTCGCTTCGCCCATATTACTTACAATGTTTTGTTGCTATTCAATTTAAAACCTCTGCAGAGATTTGAGCAAATTTCGACGCTGCCATTTTGCTCTGCTCCAGACATAACAATGTGACGTCAATATTCAAAGGGCAACTACTCTAATTTAAGAATAATTCCAAAGGGCAACTACTCTAAATATTTTAAGGACTTACTGAACACGATTTCTGTGTTAAATAATATGATATATCGAGATGAGTAGGTGAGGCAGCTGCCAATGATGGCCATATTGCCTAATATTAATCCTCAAAGAACCTACATAGAGATATATGAGGCAATCACGTGCCATGTTTAATCCAATGAAAGTGTGACATTTCAGTCCGAGGGAAAACAATACTGAATATAACAATACTGTTTATTACTACCCATAACCCTAGAAACCCGAATACAGCCCCGGTGGTCAGTCATCTCAACGGAGTATTCAAAACTGATGAAAATATGGCTCGCGTTTTATCTAAATTCAAGTTTATCAACAGCAAGAGGCAACCAAGAGGTTTATTGATTTTAAACTTTATCTTCATTAATTGGTGGAAAACATGTGTTCTAGAAATAAATGTGAAAATACAAAAAATAAAATATAACTAAAAGAGTTTTTGTCTGCTGTTGTAACAATTAACATGCTAAGAAGAGATCCCCCTGAGGATTGGTTTTCGATCCGCGCCTGACCTAGTAATAGCATCAATAGTGAAACAGACTATACTATTTTATGCAGAATGTTCCTTGAAAATGGATCGATATACTAAGTTTTTATGCAAAACAGACACCCATTATTTTTTTTAAATTTGGTATTGCACACCAAAAGCACCAAACATGGATATGATTTAATTAAGCCACGTAATGTTTATATTTACAACCACTCAACACGTGGTTGAACACGAACGATAACTCTGTTCTAAATATCATCGTTTAATATAAAAAAAACCCCGCTAAATGGTGAAATAAGACATTTATCTTAAAAGAGTTTCACGTCTTAACATAAACCTAAGTAGGGTACGATATGAAAAACGACCAGTACTTACCCATTTTGAGAAAATTATCCGAAAACTTATACTTCCGCTCGAAATTTCACAGGAACTGAACAAATCTCGGTGAAGTCTCGTGAACTTTCATTCGAGCACTTCTGGATTTATTACATACTTAGCAACGATAAAGAAAACATTCCGAACACATTTGCAGGGGTGTATCCGTTATAATAGCAAACCGTCGCATTGCGCCTCCGTTGTTTACTCGCCATGACTGACAGTCTGTTATAATGTCACCTTGTTTTGGAGTCGCAAAGAGTTATTTATGTCATGGTTTACGAATCAACAAATCAGAAACGATTGATTGAAATAGAGGGAATATTTTCTAGATATTATTCCTACCCGGTCAATATTTAAAAAATATTGACCGGTCAATATTTTTCGGACGAGCTAATATTACAATTATTGACTAATCGTCTATAAAGAGTTATATAGTGAGAATATACTATTACTTATTAGATTAGTTACTGACTCACTATGGAAATATATTGGGTTGATCAATCTCATAGATGGCGAGGCGAAGCCGAGCCGTCTATGAGATTGATCAACCCAATATATTTTCGTAGCGAGTCAGTAACTAACCTAATAAGTGTTTTGTTTTCCCAAGGACTATCAAGCGACATATTCATTCACAAATAGCGGTGATCTACGTAAAGCAATGTACAAGATGCCTTACATCTCGTCCAGTTAAACTCATTTAAACTCTTAAAAATGATCAATACCACCTTTCAAATACACTTAAAAAATCTTCGCTTCGCCCATATTACTTACAATGTTTTGTTGCTATTCAATTTAAAACCTCTGCAGAGATTTGAGCAAATTTCGACGCTGCCATTTTGCTCTGCTCCAGACATAACAATGTGACGTCAATATTCAAAGGGCAACTACTCTAATTTAAGAATAATTCCAAAGGGCAACTACTCTAAATATTTTAAGGACTTACTGAACACGATTTCTGTGTTAAATAATATGATATATCGAGATGAGTAGGTGAGGCAGCTGCCAATGATGGCCATATTGCCTAATATTAATCCTCAAAGAACCTACATAGAGATATATGAGGCAATCACGTGCCATGTTTAATCCAATGAAAGTGTGACATTTCAGTCCGAGGGAAAACAATACTGAATATAACAATACTGTTTATTACTACCCATAACCATAGAAACCCGAATACAGCCCCGGTGGTCAGTCATCTCAACGGAGTATTCAAAACTGATGAAAATATGGCTCGCGTTTTATCTAAATTCAAGTTTATCAACAGCAAGAGGCAACCAAAGAACCTTAAGAGGATACTCTGTTTATCTTACAATTAACACGTCAATAAAAACGGTATATAAATGTGGAGACATACGATGCGGCACGTGTCCGTTTTTAAAACAAGGCAGCTCGATTGACTTCAGGGGAAAACGATTCCGCATAAATTCGGACATGGTATGTCAATAAAAAATTTAATATATACCATTATATGTGATGGTTGCAATAAATTTTATATCGGCGAAACAGGGACTACATTAAAAACAAATATCCGGGTGCATAAACAGCAAATTAAAGACCCAGAGTACCGGAAAATAAAACTCAGCGAGCACATTAATGTATGCGGACGCGGGCAATTTAAGAGCCATTCTCTGTAAGGACCCTAGAGTGGGTTCAAATGAATGTCACCAAATTTAATAAAACTTATATGAAAATAAAGTGTATATGAGATTTATTATGCATAAAAAATTTTGGTTGAGACACATCATAGGGGTTATGACCCTAATATTCATTTCAGAGTTAACCCATGGCAAACAGACTAAACAATCAACTATTCGGTGTCATTTTATGAAAGATCCCAAGTTAAGTTTATAAAATTTTAGCAATACTTTAAAAGTAAACATACTGTATTCATCATTTATTATAGTGTTGAGGATGTGTTTTGTGTATCAAGAAAAAGAAATGCATATAAAATCACCGAAAGTCTTGGTTTTGGCTAAAAGAGTTGTCGCCTTTGTAAAACTCTCTAGTGACTACAGTGAAAGCCACCTTTAAGCTACCTTTAAGGACAACTTATAGGTCCTTAACGTCCAAACTTCTTTAAGCCACCTTTAAGCTACCTTTAAGCCATTAAAAAATTTTCAATTAAATATTGTGCTTAAATAACCAACAAAATGTATTAATTTTATGATAGAAAGGGTATTAAAAACGGTTTTTGTTCTAAAAAATAGAATAAAAAAAAATAATCGTAACGCCCACGGCGAGATTTGAACCCGGGACCCTTGGTTTACCAGCATCACCTCACTTCCTCTGCCACGGTAACTGACATGTTTGGTGGTTTTTTATCCTAGATACCAGTGGATATTGAATCAATGTATTGAGTGTGTATTTTTTACTTGAAAAGATTTTGACAAACCATTCAGTTTTTAACAATCAATTCTATCTAATTTATAAATTACATGCATGCATGTATTTAGAATGAAATACGGAACTTGGTCTTCGGTGAAAAAAAAATATATTACACCTAAATGGAAACCGTTAGGCTCACTAGTATGCCTTCTTAGTTAAACCGAGTAGATATACATTCATCTAATTCATAGCTATAAAAATGCAAGAAAGAAAATGAAATCATTTCTTTTATTAAATGCATTGAAACTATTAGGGTTGCGCAATTTACCGGTTTTCATGATCACGGTGCCGTTCCAGTATGTTTAAATATTTAATTGTATACATGATTTTTAGACTATCAATTCTATAACAAACAACATTACCAATTACCGGTAACGTATTTACTGCATGTGGCAATTGCAAATGGTGTACATGATATACTTGTACATACAATTGTATGATGTACCAGGCCGGGTATGCGACATATTTATTCTAATACATATATTTAAATAATTAACCCCTATTTATGATCACAGGTACATTCATTAATTAGCCTCAAGATTTAACTCTTACATACATGTATCTTTGATTTGTAGACGTAACATTTTAAAACCCAGAGTTAGTAAATAATACTTTGAAAATGAATAATTATTACAAATGTAAATAAACTATTATTCACTAGACTTCGTATACACGTACATGCTATGATTTCAACGCCTTTAGAAACCCTAACGTGCACCTGGGCACACGACACACCTGTTGTGTATATCTTGTATATTCTGTGTTAGTTCCAGGGGTTTTCTAAAGTTGGACAAACAATAGACTCTGATTAGATATACACAAACGAACAAAACTATGTCTAGACAAACAAAGCAGTAATATCCTGCCCGATATACCAAAGGCAGTTGAGAGCCTTTTCATCTTTAACAAGTATCTAGCAGATCTAAAATAAGACCTAGAAATAATTAAAATTGAAATAAAAATACAAACCTTAAACCGAATATTAAATTAAATCATGCATTTTTGGTTCATTATCTTTATTTTGTTTAATAACCGGATGAACTAAGAGAGAGAGAGAGAGAGAGAGAGAGAGAGAGAGAGAGAGAGAGAGAGAGAGAGAGAGAGAGATATTTCACCGATTAATTTATAATAGGAAACAACATTCTTTATTTAGTTTCATGAACAGATTAAGATACAGAGATGTAAATATAGCAACAATAATATTTTTGCGGCCCATTTGACGCTTGCGTCAATCTGATTTCTTGTTTTATCTGAAGTAGGCCTTAAACCTTGTGTTGCATTGGCTAAATACAACAACTATCAAATATGCACGAGCTATTTAACTTTTATTTTAAATCAAATACAAAGCGATAAAGAAAAAAGCTGTGTCAAATCCAAAGTTTATTAAGCTCCCACCATTACATAGAAAACACCAGAGAAGATGGACTTAGATTTCTTCCTATTCGCACACATAAAAAAAGTACAAGCAGGGTATTAAAGGAGATTTGATTAGTCAAGCCGGTATAACACTACCTGTGAATACACGTAAGTATCTTATATAGATTATTAGTTCTTATTTATATATTGATAAAAAAGACTAAACTTGTGTTCATTACACATGTCATATATATGCAAATGATAATAGTTTCTGTCACATTTTCAAGATTAAAATCAATTTTTTAATAGAATGCAAATATTAAAAAAAAGTTCAAAGAAAAATTAATGTTAAAATATCTTTGATTTACTTGAATTGTATGATCATAAAAAAATTTCTCCAAAGTTTATTAAGGTAGTCCATCCATGACTAAGGTGAATTTAACAATTTTGATTGATCTTTACTACATCAAATACATATTTTAAAGCTATTATGAGGCTGAGATAAATCAAACTCGGATGTATGTATGTAGTCAATTAAATGAACTTTTTGCACTTAAATTTTTTTAAAGAGTTGTCTGCCCTTTAGGAAAAGTTTGAAAAATCACTTTCTGAAAATATGTATGGTAAACTATGAATTATTTTAGCATATTCGAAGAAAGAGAAAGCTTTTGCAACTTTTTACCAAGAGAAATGTGAGAAAATTGCTTCTACGAAAGAAATATATTTTAAAAATGCATTTCTCCCATAGACTTCAATGTTAACTTCAACATCTAATAAATTTATTAATATTAATATTTTTTTTAAGATTTCAAAGGTAAAACATTATTAATTAAAACACTCCTTAAAATCACAATAAAATTTTAGTGATTAAACTTGAAATCCATTATATATGAAATATGATAGTTATGGATGGACTACCTTAATAGAATAATTATTTATATAAAAAGACCCATTTTGGCAATATGTCAACATAAAATAAAAGGCTTCGAATTTTTTTGAATGTATTGTTCATGTAGCATGCTGTACCATGTGTCTTAACAAAATAAGAGAGGAACATGAGAATGAAGAGGATCAATACATGGTGTGTTCAACATCAGACAAAGACAAGGTTCAGTAGCAATCTTTTATTTTGAATTCCACTGAACCCAATCACAACTTCTCAGGGCTTTCGGGCAGAACTCGGGAAAACACATTGAATGTATTGCATAGGCATCCATCAAAACCCCCTTTTTATAAAACTTAATATAAATACAACACATTTTTAAATCTGTTGAGATGTACGTGAGCTAGACTTCATTAAAAGCAATGATACCCTAAAATAGATGATGATTATTGGAAAGGGGTATAATAATATCTTCCTAAGATCGCTGGAGAGGGGTGTAAATCTTATAGAACCATTTTAACAGGAGTTTGGACTTTGGGTAGTTGTGTCAAACAGCATTGTGACGTAGGCCTGTGTATTATATCGTAGGCCACTCAGTCATGGCTCTTTGAAATCAACAAGATTTGTCTGGCTTTTGAGCTACAGCGTCATTTTAACTTGTTTTGACGCAAGAAATAGATACATGTAGTTACATCCTACTGAAAGTCCAAGGACTTGTTAAAATGGTTCTACATCACTCCCAGGATTTATATCACACGGGTAGGCGAATTTACGGTTTATATCGCACAGGGCGGAAAAGGGTATATTTTCTATAAGTACTAGTATATGATATAAAATTCTTACATCCAGTAATTTTAATGCATTCGATGTGTTTTTCTGAGCTCTGCCCAAAAGGTCTGAGAAGTTGGATAAAAATTACACTTACCATCGCAAATCATGAGAGATCCAATACACATATAATTATTATTATTCATGTGTCATATTTATTAACTACCAATTTGAAATTTGATTCTGTTTATGAATTTATAGCAGCCACAGCAAGCTACATCCACTGAGATGGAAGGGTCTTACCTCTCAGAAGCATGGAAACCACCTAGCTTACAGTAAGTATTCTCAAAAAGTAAAGTGTACCCAGTGTGTGGTATAAATAGCACTGATGTTCATTGATATAATTTTGATATGAAACATCACTTTTAAAAGAAATATGTTAAATTATTCAGTGAATTTGAATTGCCATCTATATATTTGGACACATTTACACTATTTACAATTCCATTCTACATGTACATATGTATCACTTTTCCTAAATATCAATTATACTGAGTTTTTTTTTAAACCTTTCTAAAATGCTAATGTTACAAAAATTTATGATATGGAATATTTACAATATCTTGGTAATGATTTTTCAGGTTATTGAAGATACAATTAGTACTCAAACTTCTTGTGAAAATTCTGAAAGTACATGTAGCCTTTCTCAGACATCTTGTGAAAGTAGATGGAATGCCTCTCTGAAGTAAGTGCAATAGAGAAACATATATTTAAATGAAATATATGACAATAAGTAAAATATGAGAACGGTCAAAGTAAGTGTCAAATGAATCTAATCATTTGATATATCAATATGTATCAATTTAAAATCTAATTTTTAACATCGCTTTTAATAGAGCTTAAATACCTATGAGTAATGTTCTGGCAAATCAAAAATAACAAGTACACAAGTCAATTGGTATGAATTTATTTCGCCTCATATTAAAATTTGCCTCTGATGTCGAGGGGGAGATTATTGTATCACGGCTTTGACATTGCTTTTAATAGAGTCTAAACACCTACAAGTAATGTTCTGGCAAATAAAAAATAAACAAGTACACAAGTCAGATGGTTTCATTTAAAATTTAGACTTTGTTTTATAATAGCGTACATGTATTATTTAAATCTAAAATATATATTATTTTTTACAGGACTCAAACCAGAGTTTTACATTTAGCCATGACCTTCAGCACCTGAATGAGTATCTTAAGATAATTGGTGAAAGAGAATTCTCAGATGATGGAAGATACCAGTGGGACCCTTACTCTTAGTCAGCTAAATCTTACTACACCAAACAATTTAGAAACATCTTGACAAAATTGATCACCTTTATTTTTCCAAAGAATGTTGAAGAAGTGGTGAAGAATCTTCTAGTGTCCGAAGAAAATCAAAAAATGACATCTAGTATCATACCTGAAGGAGCATTTGGACCACTCGTTCATGCATATTAAACTTCAGAAACATGGCATCACAGACGGCAAATTCTCTCTTTTTTTACGCAGACTTTATCATTCAAAGAAGCAAAATCCCTTTTACCAAACATAACGGAATCAAAGTACTATGCTGCTAAGAATCACGCAAAGAATGTTGGCCATGGTCTTCCTGTAGGTACAACTTCTACAAGAAAAAGAATGAATGAAGTTAGACAGTTTTCTGGATTTTATTACTTCTCCTCGTGTTATTCGGGATCTACCATGTGGAGAAAGAAAGATTAAATTGTCAGACGGAACAGTATATGAAATGCCAAACGTGATTCGTTGCATGGGATCCAGTGATGTAATTCAACAGTATAAAGCCTACTGCTCTGAAAATAACATTTCTCCTCTTGGTAAGTTAAAACACAATTTTCAGATACTGATTTAAGTAATTAATTAATATAATTGTAAAAGTGCTTTAGATAAGAATCTTATTAAATGTAGGCACCTAGTATATAAAAGAAAATATATATGTATCATATGTTTACTACAAAAAATTACTTAACGAGGCCGGGTCTAATTAGTTCTGCCCTAGATTTTTTAATGAAATTTTTTACCTGAATTTCTATTTATATAATTATTATTTTAAGATTAAAAAATAAAACATTTTCCACACCGTTTGTTTAGGGGGTCATCTCAAAGTTTGTTAATCTTTAACATAGGACCCTTTGGGATTTCGCTTGAAATGTATCAATTTTGCACATTTTTTAAACTTCTGCCCTAGGGATTTCTTTTTCTGTTCTACATATTAAAGTTATTGCTAAAAGGCATCAAATGGTCAAATAAAAAAAACCTTTTACCTCCTGGTTTGTTCCAGGGGTCTTATCAAAGTTGATTTTTGTATGCCCAATTTCCCAGATTTGTCAGATAATGGCTATTTTTTATTTGAGAAAGGCGGAAAAGGTGATCTTTATAGTATTATTAAAGCATTCAGACATATTTAAGTAATAAAAAAATATATAACATCACATATTAAGGGTCATTAATATAAAATACATGGTTACTGTCTTGAAATATATGAATTAAGCTATATTTAGGCGGGTTAAGAAAACGTGACAGAGGGTTAGGTCTGCTGAACCCTCTTCAGGTTTTCGACCCGAGCCCAAATATAGCTTATAGTTCGAGACAGTTATGTTTATTCCACAATATAACATTAATTTTACGCATTAAACGAGCCATTTTCAACAAATTTCGCTGAATATCTGCAGTTGAAACTCTCACGCCATGGCGTCAACCAAGCAAAAAGATGACGTCACAATACAAATCAAACGCTGCGCGAAAGCGTGCGTACTCGTTCTGTACTCGGCCTCGTTAATATATTTTGGACATTTTACTAGGTGACAGTACAATGTATAGGATCCTGTCTGAGTGTGGAGCACAAATAAGAACCAGTCTCGAGGGTATTGACTGCTTCATTGCTGAGGGAGGTCGTGCATTCCGTACCATTTTGGACGCTTTGGAGGAACTCTTGAAGTTACACGTTTTAAACCAACAGGAGGAAAAAACTTCTCTGCCCTCTTTCTCCAATGTAAACAGTATCTTCGTGCAGATTTCAAGGTATGTTTGAATGAATGTATCTGTTTGTATTTACGACTTATAACAGCGAATTACAGAAGACTGATAGAATTTTCAAGTAAGCAAAAGATTACTAGATATAACTCACTTAACATGTATTGATGTCATACCTGAGTAATTACATGACTACATTTAAACATTGCTGAACCTGTTGAACAATCTGACAAGCTATTGAAAACTCTACCGGTAGTCTGTAATTCACTGTAAAACAAAACACGGGCCAATTAATTTGAAATTACCTACTTCAGCACATGTTGGTTTGTCAGAACACAGAATGTAATAGTGTCCGTAGTTAATCTTTTGAACTTGAGATAGACAGAAAACATATTTGTGTACATGGTGGTAGGATGCCCTTGACTTTAAAATTTGCTTTGGTTGAAATGACATCACAAAATATGCATTATTTGTAAACTCCTACAAAAGTGCGAGACCTTATTGATACATATCTACCTATACCAAAGTCTGTGGTTCTATGTTTTTGCACATTGGAGCTAAGATTCATATAGATGATTTCTTGTTTTTTGCCTTAGATACACATCTCCCCAGACAGCAAGGTAGCAGATCATTGTCGTCCTTTGCCCTCAGTGATCCACTTCATCCTGAATTTGCTGTCACTTGCCAACATCACCATGATCTAGTTTGCGTGACATGTGAACAAATAAAAAAATGCGATCTCTTCTTGAATGAAGACTATCCAATGTTCGTGCAACCATGGACTGACTGATTCACTTCGCGACGTACAGTTCAAACTCCAAAATGCTACGCAAAGTAACACAAATTTGAAACGTCATCTCATTCGATGCAGAAACCAGGACTCGGCAAAATCTGATCTCTTTGACACGATGCAACATAATGAAGTGCTTTTGATCTGTGACTGGTCCATGAAACACCTCCCACGAAAGTATAGAGAAGACCAAAGTGATTGGTTTGGGAAGTGTGGTTTACCATGGCACATCACAATGACATTCCAAGAGAGAGAAAATTGTATTGAGAGCCTAGGCTTTGTCCACATCTTTCAGAGCCAGGTATCACAGGACAGCATAACTACTGCAGCCATCATCATTCAAATCACATGGCCTGGTTAGATCCTTCAACATCTGTGAGGCACAGAATGGAAAAGGGCCATGCGACAGAACTGGAGCGACTCTAAATCAGCCATTCGACACTTTGTTAACCAAGGAAATGATGTTCTTACAACAGATTCAATGAACGTGGTTTGTAATTAAGATCATTTACAATTTGTATTTTATATCAGTTTCTAAACTACAAAAATCTAAAAAAAAAAAAAAAAAAAAAAAAAAAATAGGCGGTATTATTTTGTAAATTTTTTTAAAGGCGTACTTACCCAAAGTGAGTTCGTAAATATTCAGCGCAGTATGTACATGAAATACACTCGGTTGATACATGTAGTAATATGTACAAGTACATTTAGATCGGTCAACACAATAGATTATAACTACATGTGGTTTTTCTTAACCAAAGAAATACAATTCTCAAGTATTTACCATTTCAATGTGTGTAATATTTTTAAAACAACATGGAAAAGTTTATTGAAAGTTGCAATAATAGAACAGAGAACGTTTTTTATGAGAACAAAACGTTACAGACAAATGATTGATATTTTAATAGAAACAATTACAAGTTTGATTATAGCATCCCGACAAATTCTTTGTAGAGCACAGAAGTATGAAATGAAAACAAAACAAAAAAGAATAAATATAAAATAACGTGGCAGGCGTGGAGCGACTGTCCTTACCCCACGCTCTGTATAATATGTTGTCTTCAGAAGTAAATATCATTATGCATGACGATATTCAGATATAACCAATATGATTGTATGTAAACATTTTTTTAGTTTGAGATGTTGTCATTACGACGAGTTTTATTGATATTATTGCAAATGTGACAATACTTTTTAACGAACTTGAACCCTCGTATCAATCCTACAATTTAGTGTGTTTATTGATCTGTAAAATGTTAATTAATTCTTCACACCCAAATGCTATCCGTATTTGATTTAATGTCAAGCTTGAATTATGAAGAGGTTATTTGACTGATATAAATGTGGTTTTATTTTCATTAATGACAAACTCCAATTGAAGAGTGTCATTATTTTTCTTTACTTTCCCTTTAAATCAAATCAAATCTTTAATTTATTTTTTGTGAAAAAATGCATGTATTTTTGCGACTTTTTGAAATATGAAGTAGTGAAACAAATTGAAATAGTGTCTTAAAGGCGCTTAGGCAGCAATTTGAAAAAAAAATCACATCACCTTTGTAGATCTTTGTAGATCATACATAACATAATGATTTTAAACGTTTAACTTCCTCATTTGAAAGTTATATGAAGAAAATTTAAGATCCCGTCTGGCCGTTTATGTGAAGGACAAGTCCCTAAAAATTAAAAACTCGTGCACACTAAACAGGTTTGTTCTATATGTTAAAGGGACATGATCACGATTTTAGTCACATTCTATTTTTCTGTTTTTATTATTTAAAATGCTTTAGGAATGCATTTCTGATGAAAAAAAGAAATGTTAGAGTATGTCGTAGAGTTATACGCAAGATACATGGCTCGCAATTCTTTGTCAGGCTAACAAGGCTCGTGCCCTGTTTATGATTACATAGGGTCAATATACCAGTAACATTCTTTTTTGAAGCCGATTTGTCTTTTTTCTTATTCATTTTAAGTATAATTAAACAGTTCCAAAAGTTTAACAAATCAAAAATAATCACATTAGGTCTAAATTTGAGTTTTTACCTCAACACTCAAAACGTATACAATGCCCTTACAAAAATATAGGCCTCTGGCATTTGCGGAGAGTTTTTCTGCAAATATTGCTGCAAGTTCAGAATTTGTGTGCAAATTAGCTTCTGGCACACTGTTTGTGGCAAAATTTAATTTACCGCAGGCTGACAAATAAACATAGCAACTTTAATAATCAAAGGCCGAAACGACCACAAAGGCGTCGAGCTGACGTTTTTTTCTTTTATATAGAATGATATCAATAATTTGAATTTCTGTACTAATAGTCATATCATATAATGTTAGACTTAGAGTAGAAAAGTATATGAATTCTGTTTTCTACTGCTTTAAAAACAAAAACAGTATATTTTCTTATAAAATAGACAGTTGTACTTTTAAAGCGAGCGCAGCTCGCCGGCGCGCAACGCCGGCGAGCGAAGCGAGTGTGCGCGGGAAAAAAGAACGAGCTAAACCTACAGTTCATCAAACAATTTTTTTGTCTACGTTCCATAATGCTCTCTAATGTTTTCACCCGTGGTGCTTGCCAAAAATGGCCGACTTTTAACTCGTAATTTACGGTGTCTTAAGGTTTGAAGATACGTCTTGAGTACCGCATATGCTTTGGCAAGACTCAAGAGATTTGTTATATGCTTCCATACCTCCGTATTGAGTCAAGATACAGTAAATGAAGACAAACAAAGTCATCGATGACGTCACAATGCTCTCGCGGTATATTTCCCGCGATAAATTTAGAGGTGGAATCAATCATCTGTAATGCATGTACTAAAACTATTTAAGTATAGACTGCGATACCTGCCTCATTGACATATGATTTGTTTTTAATTTTTGTTAATATAGAGATTATATAAATATATACTAGGCAAGAGCCATACTTTACTGTCTTATCGATCCATTTTTAAGCTACAGTAGGCAGGTAAGTATATGAGCAGGAAGGAAATAAACAATAGAATATTTTGAACTAATAAAATATAAAAGAAAAAGAAAAAAATTAACAGTTAAAAAATTTATGTTAATATTGCATATAGTCAAACCATTAAATTTAAAAGTGGGAAATTACACACCTACAAACAGGGACTGCTCTCTCTCTCTCTCTCTCTCTCTCTCTCTCTCTCTCTCTCTCTCTCTCTCTCTCTCTCTCTGGTGTTGCGCTGTATGTATCGTAACGTTAACCATGAAAATGAGTACCTATGGCGTACTTATTGTAGAGCAATACTCTCTCAAAAGTTCTTTGACGTTCGTTGATACCTAAATAACACGTACTAGGTTGACAAAATGCAAGGTATGTGTAATTCTTGCTGCGCTCGCCAGAATGGTAGCACCGTAAAACATATTAATACAATAACTCATCATAGTTGCAAGAAATTTCAAAGTTCAAAAATATTTTTTTTCTTTCTGCTTCAGACAGTCTTTGAACAACCTTCACAGGTTCATAATTTGAATACAATAACAGTGTGTCCCTACTTACAATAATAAAACATACATTTATTTATTTCAATAATGAAACAAGATTTCCTGTGGTATGGTTGTTTAGAAACAAATCCACAACACGTACTATCTATTTATAAAATGCTCGACCAAACCAATTGTATTATCGTTTTTATTTTTGCAACAAAATTACTAGATACGTTTATTGCTTACATTTTAATATGAGACCGTGCCCGATAATAAATAAATTTACATCTAAAATGTTATTTCTATCGGGGACGGTCTCCAATTAAAATGCAAACGATAAACTAAAATAATATTTAGTGAATCTTTACACCTAGGCCTGATTGTATTCATCCGCCATTTCTTAATTAAGCAAATTTATTCTTATGCAATGCGTTGTCAATAACCAGGGATGCAAAGTTGGGTTTTTTGTATACAATTTAGTTGAATAAATGGAAAAAAATCTTGTAATACGTTTAATACTTTAAGGAACTTATTTCTTATGCACATTTAAAGGGCGGTGCAGAGCATGAATATTTGGACGATTGCCAATCCAGACGATTGCTTGAAGGCTGCCGAGCATTAGCTCGACGCCTTAATAAGGGAATAAATGAAATCACAATGCTGAGTGATAGCAGGCAATCAAATACTCGAATCAGAATATTTTTCAATTACATGTAGCTGTAATGGAAGGAAAGATGGACGCTATTACATTTATCTAGATAAAGGTCCTACAGGATATGGAAGATCTGGTGACTCTTTTATATAAGAGTAACTGGAAATATACTATAGTACGTCGAATACTTCGTTTGGTAAAAAACATGTAGCGAGAAAGCTCCAAACCATTTGTCATATATGTTTTTATAGCCAAATGATATATTGCAGATTTTGTCCATTGTGGTAGCTTAGGATTGGAAGACCGAAAGCATATTTTTGTCGGTGGCAGATTTTCAAACTGAAAACAACCCATCCAATGAAACGTAAGAAGCACAATTACTCAATTACTCGATCCTTTTCACCACATGACCAAATCTTTAGTATGAATATAAGATTTGTCTTTTCACAACTTTTATTCAATCTGATTCGTCTGTATTTCGAATGTTTGATAACCAAGTACATTCGTCTATACATATACACTCGGTCACCAGTCTAAAACTTCATGTTCATTCTTTGTCCCAAAATCGGAGGTCTTTCAAATGTTGATATTCTGGCTTAAGAAAATCGCCAAATATACACGCACGCACAAGACCGTCTGCTGCGGAATACGGATCAAGTTCTGAGGAAGGACGTCTGTCTTCAAAATACCCATAACCGTTTTTGTGCACTAACGGTGGAATCCGTACTGATGTGTGTATTTTATTAGCAACGCCAAGGACAAATTCATTTAAGCGAGGATGATATAAGCCAACAGTGTCCTGCAGTCTAATGCTATTTGCTGACTCCTTTGTTGGGTCATAATATCCCATGAGAGATTCTTCGCTTGATTTAGATAGAATATCGATTGCATGTCTAATAAATCTGAAATGTGAATTTTTTTCTAATTAAGCTCATCATAACTTTTATTTCAAAATATACCACAAAATAATCTACCATTAAGCCAGAGGCCAACGGGTCATATCGCTCACCTGTGCAACAACTGAAATGGTAAAATCAGCTTGATAAAGTCATTATAAAAAATATCTAAACAATGTAGTATAATACAATCAGATCTCGTATGAATTAAACATTCTTTCCACCGGATATACCTATGTTTATAATTAAGTCCTTTTTCTAACAGGATGACTTTAAAGTTTTGGTACATGTTCAGCATTGCAATTCTCAAAAAGATTCCAAACGATTGTTTATGTATAGAATATGAACTTATATTAAACTCTGAACTCCTTGTGAGGTTGATAAATCGTCCATTGGCCAAAGTCGAAACGATTTGAAAAAATCAGCAAGAAGTCAAAATACTTGCATATAAGTTAAACCTTTTAGTTTTTATGCTTAATTAAAATCTTTACCATTGTAAAATTTGATCCCAAATGTGGCCATACTTGCATCTTAACATTTTCATTTTAACAAATTTGAATATCTACACTATCTAAGGTTGTTTTTACTAAAGTTACATTTTATTTAGGCAAACTGAAGATTTTTATAGATTTTTCTCTATACATGTATATTCCTATGTAAAATGTTGTCCACCGTTGTAATCCCAACCTACATGTACCCCCTGGGATCATGATTTGAACAAACTTGAATATACCCAACCTAAGGATGATTCCACAAAAGATTCAGCTTTTCTTGCCAATTGTTTTCTGAGAAGAAGATTTTAAAAAGACTTTTCTCTACATATTCCTATGTAAAGATGCAACCGCCCCCCCCCCCCCCCACAATTATGTCCCCCTACCCTGGGAATCATCGTTTGAACAAACTAATATCTACAATCAAAGTTTCATTTTATCTAGCCCATTGGTTTTTGAGGAAAATATTTTTAAATATTGTTCTCTATTTATTCGTAAGTAAAATTTTGACCCCTCTTCATTGTGACATAACCTTACCCCGGGGATCATGATTTGTACAAATTTGAATCGACTCTGCCTAACGGTGCTTCCCCATAAGCTTTAGCTAGTATGGCTAATTGGTGTTTGAGAAGATTTCTAAAGATTTTTCTCTATATATTAGTATGTAAAAATTTGACCCCACCCCCATTATGGTCCCACAAAACACTTTTTGCGAAGAAGATATTTGAAAAAAAATATCAAGAAATCTTCAATTATTCTGAATTACTCCAATCTAAATAGGACGTGGTCTTTTTTTATGAAACTTGAATTCCCTTTACCCAATGATACTTTGTGTTAAGTTTGATTAAATTTGGTCTGGCGGTTCTGGAGAAGAAGATAAAAATGCGAAAAGTTTACAACGCCAACACCAATGCAAACGATAACAGACAACGGACAAAATTTGAACAGAAAAGCTCACTTGTGCCTTTGGCTAAGGTGTGCAAAAACAAGAGGCCCAAGGCCACATCGCTCACCTGAGCAACAATTTCCTTAATTCTGATCAAATTAGCATTACAGTATCAAAATATCTTGACAACTACAATGTAAGTACAGTAGATCTTGCTAAATAAATTGGAAATCTGCCAATTTTTATCCACCTCTTTTTTTTGGTAAATACCAAGCCCCTTTTGATGTTGTACCTGTAAGAAGATTTTTCTCTATTCCTATATACCCCCCCCCCCCCCATTTCGTGACCCCACTTTTCTCTAGGGAATCATGGTTTCATCAAACTTAAATCTGCATAACCTTTGCTTTCACACTAAGTATCGAGTTTTGTACCGAAAACTTTCCCAGAATATTTTTTTAAGATTTTGTCTATATATTCCTATGTAAAAATTCAAACCGCCATCACGGCCTACCGCTAAGGACAGTGATTTTGCAAATTTACACTACACTATTTACACTGTAAAGAAAATCTTTTAAAACAATTCTTTTAAAAACTATTAGGCCAAGAAAGCTCAAATTTACGAAAGCCGAGAAGGATCATTCGAGATTCGAGATTCAAAATACGAGATTCGAAATACGAGATTCGAGATTCGAAATTCGAGATTCAATATCTAAATTACTAGTAACTAATCAAACTAGATGCTGTCATTAGACAGTAATACCCGCACCATGTGTTTGCCCCTAAATAACACTGTTTTATACTAGTTTAATTAAAAATGAAGGCTACATGCAAACTCCGGTAATACATTTAAAAATTATAATTTTCATAACTGAAGGATGAGATCCCTGCCCATATGATAATACACATCGTGACATGAGCAGCACTTTATGTGCAATTTGGGGTAGAACTGTTTGCAGTGAATTTTCAGTTAATCAATAATCTTAACATTTTATGTCATAGGAAGTATAATGGTCTATATAATTATTACAAACAAAATTAAAAATTAAATTATGCCCCCTCCCCGTGGCGGTTGCCGGTTTTAGATTTGCTTCTGTGTGCCTACATGAACATCATCGTGTGCACAGATTTAGAGAAGGGGTGGGAGTGAGGGGTCCAGACCCCCCCCCCCCTCCCCATGAAAATTCGTAAATTACCAAAAATACACCTTGGACCCCAATGCTCTTACAGACATGTAAACGCTCTAACCCATTGCGCTTCAATGTTAGGTAACATTATTTGGGGGGTAAATATTTAATCAATAGTCAACATACTTTATTGTTTATCTCAATAGGAAGTATACATGTACATCACAATATGCAGGTGTCCTGCACCACCTTAAAGCTGTTATTTACCTAATAAAATAGTGCAAGTGGATTTGAAGAATAGGTCATAAAAATACATGCATGTTACAAATGACTGATCTTTGTCTGAAGTTACGTACACAACACAGGTTTGCATGTCTCATTAGCGGGTACTAGTTTTACCCAGCTCTTCGATTAGATGGGTTCACGTGTATACATACATGGGTGTTGCTAAAACGCGGAACGGAAAACGGAACGGAAGGAAAACGGAAAATCTTATCTAATGTTATTTACCTCATAGATTTGTTAAGTATGCTAAAACGATATACTTTATGTACCTTTTTAATTTTTTTTGAAAGATTAGCAATATTAGATTATTTATTCAAGAATATTTATTTCCTCAAAATTAACAGTACATGCATTGACCACTATATTCTGTCCCAAAATATCCTCGATTCACTTTTTGCTGTATATTTATATATACCTCAGGGTTCAAGGGATTCTCTTTTAGAAGCATTAAACATTCTCATTATTCTTTCTTTAAAACGTCCTCTCTAGCTTATCAGCTGGTATAAATACACGGCTAAAAATAAAGAAGTCTACGGGGTTTTGCATTTTAACAGACCCGGATGATGGTGTTGAAAAATTGTGCAAGGTCTTCTGAGTGACTTCCAAATGGAGAAAAGATGTCAACATTTTCCATTATAAATCGTCCAAATGTGCTGCATGAATATTTTGGGATCGAACAGACTATAGTCCCAATATATAATCGGAAAATCAAACCAGGCAACGTCTAGAGCTCTCTATTCGGATCATATGTATATAGCTGCTGGAATAAACAACTGCATGCTTTGTAATGCAAACGTAAACAAAATTGCATTGCTAAAAATACTAGTTTCACAAATTACTAGTTTCACAAATTACCGGGTATTTTAATGTTTACTGTATTTTAATTTTTTAATGTCGTCAGTCCTACAGTTTTTTTCTTCCATCTCAATGATACTGTATCGTCTGTATGATAAAAGATCGTCTAGAACACCGAAAATTCAATTTTGATGTAAGTATATACATGTACATCATATTTGAAAATAATATAAAAATACTCAAAACACGCATAAAACGCTTTCACTAACTGCGTACGTTACGCTAATATGCCAGCAATACCATATAACAGAAATAAGTAAAAAGTTATAGCTAATTTGCTCGTTTAATCATGTTAATGTTTCACAATTCGTATACATTTGATTTTTCCGTTTCGTACTCAACTAAAGCCGAATGAATACAATGCTATAATTGATAGACATTCATATGAATATTAATAAGATAGCAACATGTTGATAATCATTCATTAGATATAAATAAAAGATACAAAGTAAATCGTTTCTGGCCAGTCTATACCCTTTTTAAGGGATAAACGTGATGATATTTTCCATTCCGTTCCGTTTTCCGTTCCGCGTTTTAGCAACACCCATACATACATGTCTGTGTTTTCCGTATGCAGAAAAGGATTACGGTAGTTAAGATCAGCTAAAGGATTTCATTATTGTGTTTTAATTGGATTATCATTATGATGTTGACCAATTTAGGTAAGCATAATACATGTAGTAGCAGTAGCACAATATAATAAGATGCCAGCATGGGATTCCTGCCAGTATATATATAAGTTCTACTTTCACTTTCTAAATGTAATCTCCCTTTGACAGCATACTGTATCATCATCTTTTAATATTTAAATAAGCTTATCATCGTTACCTATCCTATCGCATTTGTAAAGTTTCTGTCATTTTAGTTGCAAAAGTTATTTTTTTCATTTGTCAGACTGCATGCACTGTTGAGTTGACCCCATATTGACCCTGTATAAACAATTTCTTATTAAATTTGTGTATTTCATATGTAAGTAAGTGTAGACACTTATATTTTTTATATGAGTAATAATAGGAAGGAAGGAGTATTTCTTTCTTAATGTATTATAATGCATCAAATACAATGTAGGTCATGACCTTATGGGACTGTTCTGACCCCACGAAACAGGAAAATACAAAATATCTTCTAAAGTCATTATGATGCATCAACTGGTGTAAAGTACATTAATGACCCCCAGGTGTTGTCTTTAACCCCCCCCCCCCCCCCCCGCCTTTATGAAATAGGAAATGATATGATACACTGTATATTTTGTTAACTTCTGAGATCTGAGATCCTCATCCCTAAACCGTTTAATTTATTTTTGCTCTTTGTGTCATTGCGCGTAAAATTGTATTGTAAGATTATGCCCCCTTGGAGACACCCTGACATTTTAGAACTAGAAATAATAATGTATTTTATCTTATTCATATGTTATACAGTAGTGTTTGATCCGTGTGGGTAATTCCTAGCCTAATGATGTCACTGCTTTGTTTAGGAGACTTTACAATTGCCCCAAATAGGTGAATACACATGGCAGTGATGCATATAACATTTAGTTTATAAATCTTAAAAATTGAATTAAGCAATTTCCAAAATGTTAATGTGAATCACGAGAGAAAAAGCAATCAAGAAATGATTTAAAATTTGCTACTGTACACATGTAAGAATGTATTAAGAAGACTGAATCTTTATAAGCAGGTTAGATTGGGGGGGGGGGATGAATGTGGAGTATAAACATTTATAATTTGAATCATTTATTGTTATTAATTAATTTTAACTTGTCAATGAATACTACTTATTGATCCCAAGGTAGAAATATGACCTCTGATCGTATCTCAATAGATCATTTGTCAATTATGCAAGGTGTAATGTAATTTTTTTAAGAATAACATTTTTTACCAGTTTATAAAAGTTTTTAGACACCCAAATTATATTTTGATTTTAATAGATTATTCGACAAGGAAGGGAGGGGGGGGGGGAGAGAGAGAACAGTTTATATTTGAGTTTGTTTGGGAGTGGGGGTTCCAAGTCATATATTTGACAATTTTTTAATGTAATTTAAAATAAGACTAAGCCATACTACAGTCATGAACATGAATAGTATAGAACAAAACACAAACTAATACATGTACATGTATATATACATAGGAAGTATTACAAAACAGATGATTGATCTATATCTGGGTTCTTAAATTGAATCATATATCATGTACATATTATATTATTGTTTCTTTGTTCAAGGCATTTAAGATGGTATGTAGGTCATGATCCCAAGTGCTCTTCCTGAAATTATCAAATATCATAAAAACCATTGAGATCCCCACCTTAATCCAAAGATATTATTCCTCCTTAGGTCATGCAGGCGCATCAGATCATTATGGCATGTAAGTCATGACCCTAAGGGGTCATCCTGACCCCCTTAGAATCAGAAATTGTCAATTATCTTTAAATTATTGATGTTTGATGATCCTATCTCTATTTAATCTTTATTAATTATTAAGTCTCCTGAATGAAGTTTGGAGACTTATTGTTTTTGTACGGTTCTTAATACATGTATATATTCTTCATCTTCTTTTTCTTCTTTCCCGCTCTGAACTTGTTTCTCAGAGATGGCTGAACATAATTGTACAAAACTCTAGGATATGATAGGCCTGCAAATCTAGTTGTGCACCCTGGTTTGATTTTTCTCATTTTGGGTTAGACAACCACTTTTCGGGGGAGGGGGGGGGGGGGGGGAAGGGGGGTGTCAAAAGGGTGTGGGGTCTAACATTGAACCTTGTAGAAAGAATCATAGACTCTATTGTAAATGGTAACTTGAAAACGGACAAAGATAATAATATAGGGTTTTCATAATCATATATTGGCTGTTACTGGCAATATATAGGATTAATTAGATCTGACCCCTGGGGTCATCCCCATCCCCCAGGAATTTGAAATTACCATATATCTCAGAAACTGTTATAATCATGACCCCTAAACCATATATATTCATGTTTCTGATGTCAAGGGGCATCAAATGTTATGTAGGTCATGGGCCCTGTGGGTGGTCCTGACGCCCTCAAACAGCAAGTCCCTTAATATCTTCAAAACAGTTGAGATCCCCACCCTTAAACCATATATATTCTTGTACCTTGTGTCAAGGGGCATCAAACGGTATGTAGGTCATGGGCCCCGGGGGTTGTCATGACCCCCCTTGAACAGGAAGTGCACGAATATCTCGAAAACGGTTGAGATCCCCATCCCTTAACCATATATATTCTTAATCCTTAAAGGGCATCAAAAGGTATGTACCGGTAGGTAATGGGCCTCAGGGTTAAATTTAATTTTTCAAAACCGTAATGCACATCTATGGAACAGTTCCTTTCATATCCCAAGATATGATGTGTCTATCCATTAAATCATAAAAGGAGTTCTAGGATCTATGGTTTTTTTTAAGTGATAAACGTCAATTTTCTGCTACATTTTGACTCCCTGGATGAAATTTAAATTTTGAAAAGCCTTACTGCACATCTATAGAACAGTCCCTATCATATCCCAAGATATGATTGTCTATCCATTAAATCATAAGAGGAGCTCTTGGATCAATGTTTGATTTTTTAGTGATAAACGTCAATTTTCTGCTACTATTTGACTCCCAGGATGAAATTTAAATTTTTAAAACCTTATTGCACATCTATAAGACAGCCCCAATTATATCCCAAGAGATGATGTAGCTACTCCAAAAGTTGTAAGAGGAGTTCTGGGAACCATATTTTTTTTGCCAAAAAACGTCATTTTTTGTTGCCCACTGATCCCCTTAATTAAAAAAAAAATTCTGGAACCTGATCATGCCTCAATATGACACCCCCAATCATATTCTAGAAGATCATTTGGCTACTGCTTAAAAAAAATGACGTTTTTTAAACCAGTTTTTTTGTAAAAAAAACGTCATTTTTTAGCCATTAAATGACCCCCAGGACAAAATTGAAAATTCCGAAACCTTATTGCGCATATATAGGATACCCTAAAACATATTCCAAAAGATGATTTGTCTACTTTTGAAAATGTAGGAGGAGTTCGAGGAAGAAGGTTTTTTGTGAAAAAACGTCATTTTTTACCAATTATTTGACCCCCAGGACTAACAGAGAATTTTTGAAACTTTTTTACAAAACAACATGATACCCCAAATCAAACTACAAGAGTTCAGTTTGCTGGTTTATAAGATGTAAGAGCAGTTTGAGAAAGTAAAACGTGACAGACGGACGGACGGACGGACAGACGGACGGACGGACGGACGGACGGACGGACGGACGGAACAGGGTAACAACAATATACCCGAACTTTCTTTAGAAAGTGCGGGTATAATCATGGATCTGAAACCTGTATCCTAGCAACATCAAACTGTTCTAAATAAAGATCATTCGTACATGCTCTTTCCTACAAATAAATGCCATGTTCACTTCTCCCTACCTAACTAAATAATTATTTGTATTTACTTTTACACAGAATATCTAAGTAGACTAGCAATAATGCAGTGTGCTTCGCGGATCTAAGTGATTTTGTTTGCCCTGGTGCATTTCCACCTGATGCGTTTGAACCCTGGGGTATTTCACAACCAGTAATAGTTTAAAACCCGGGTTTATTCACCCCTTTTGTGTAAAAATGCGGTTATGGTAGAGAACTTCATAAGCGTAGCTAATTTTTTCTGTAGGGGTCCTAGACCAATATTAAAAAAATTTACTATGTTAATTTAATAAGCTCCAATTTTCCCGAGGAGGAATCCAGATCCCCTGACCCCCTCCTTTCTAGATCCCCGCATGAAGATTAGTACATGTATCTAAATAATCTAAATATAAATAATCTGTCCTGTTTCACTAATAAATATAAGCATTACTTATCGTTTTTATGTATGCATACAGTGATACACTAGTACTATGATTATAAACAAATCATTGAGATATTATCACATCATACAGAATTATTAATAAATACAATTTTTTTTCCTTTTCTTCAGTAAATAACTTATTATCAGTCTTACTTTTGGAATTGTTTTCAATATAGAAGGATACCTACTCTCTACAATTAAAGGTAGGGATGATAGGGTGCCAATTTGTTCACATTGCCGATTTCTTGTGCAGAAAACAGTAAAACTTTTTAAAAATTTGATTGTGCATGAATATTTCAAAATTAATTGTTGTACATGTATTTTGTTATAATTCATTTATTGATATATCAACAAGAAAGAATAAAAGCATATGTTTCACAGCCAAGTTAAGTTTCTCTGTAGTTTCCTAGCCCCCCCCCCCCCCTCCCCCCGCACCAAAATTGACAATAATTACATATAAGTCATACAAATGTTTACTTTTTTTGTAAGTAAATCTCTAAAGATGTAAATAAGCACTGCAAACAAAGTTATGTGTATTTAATATACTACTACATTACACTTAGCCAGATAAAATGTAATCAGGATGAAGCTACAAAGGGTGAGTGGTGCAAATTTACCAATTTGTCGCCATACACACAGAACACCAAATAAAGAAACTGTGAGTGGTGTGTGGAATGCATAAAAAATGGCGGCAAATTATCTCAAATAATCAGTGCAAAAACCCACAAATAGGCTGTTATTTGTTACCTATCCTGCAAAAACATTGATAAAAAATGTTATCGTCCCATAACATAGCCGATTAAGTTAATGTGTACATATGGTCAACGTACATGTAATTCTAATATACAAGAAGGCGGACGTATCAGGCGGGGATCCAGGAAATTAAATTTCAAAAATGATCGGTTGAATTACATTAAATGCTTTGAAAATTGTTTTAAACTATCGCACGGGTCAAAATGCATGATAGAAGCTATGTACAGTGTAATTGGAAACTTTCATTTTATATCAATATGTAGTATTACCTATTATAACAAATGAGAGTATAGCACAACTGCCACATGCAACACATGTCCTTTACCGGCACCACCTCCCTCCCCATAAAAAAATGAAACAATTGTCGTTTTATTTGCTAAAATGTGTGTGGTTCAAGATTTTTCTAAAGGACATACCCCATTAGAATTGAAAAAGAGTCGTACGTTTAAAACTAATTATGTCAAAAGTTTTAGATTCATTTGGTTATATTTTGGTCCATTTGGGTAAATAGATGCACCAGCGCAGCTCTAACTTATATATAATCAGGCCATAAATTCAAAATATTTTCAAAAATTTATAGCTTTAAATCCAGTGGATGAAAAAAAGGAAAGCAAGTCAAACTCGATGAGTGCTAATACCTGTGTTGAATGAATGGTACAGTAGGATATGCGCAAAAAAGTCCCGTCTACTCTTCCTACCCTATATTTATTGGAATATTAAATCCGATTATAAGAGTCGAATTAAAAATCAAGTACGGATATGTACCTGTTTATCAAAAGTAAAACTACTCATAATTTATCTACAGTGCATCGTTATGGAGCTACACAGAAAGTTTTATATTAATTTGCCGAGCCAAATAAAAAAAACCTGGAAAACGAAGAGAAAACAAAGTGGGGACAGAATAACTGGCAAACTAATTAGGACTATAAAGCCCCCCCCCCCACTCTTGAAATGTATATACTGAAAACAGATTATTGGAGTACAACATCCACACACAATTTAAAGAACATTTCATGTTTTTTTTTATCATTTTCGCTAGCTAATGTAAGACATCACAAATACCCCAAACCCCCTCACGGAAAAGGAAATGCTAGGTGATTAGAGAGAGAGAGAGAGAGAGAGAGAGAGAGAGAGAGAGAGAGAGAGAGAGAGAGAGAGAGTCGATGTAAAATTAAAGCTTGCTAGTTGGTCTGCCCTACCCTAGCTACCTCCTCTCCTTTCTCCTTTTAGAGGCTTAATTATTGTCTATATATGCTTGTAACAAATCAAATTAATTTCAAATTCTAAATCAAAACTGAATTTGACACTACAAAACTCTGTCTGTCTGTCTGTCTGTCTGTCTGTCTGTCTGTCTCTCTCTCTCTCTCTCTCTCTCTCTCTCTCTCTCATCACCTAGCATTTCCTTTTCCGTGAGGGGGTTTGGGGTATTTGTGATGTCTTACATTAGCTAGCGAAAATGATAAAAAAAATACATGGAATATTCCTATTCCTATCTGGATTGTTGTCGCTGAGGTTGTAAATCATAATATCTTCTATGGTTTAAAGCTTTATGATAACCTATATTTTGACATGTCGATTATTTCATTGAATTTCGTTTCATAGCTAAAACCACACTCAGTTTTTATTATTTAGATTAAACATCTCTTTCTTCGCGAGCCGATTTTTACACAGTTTGGGCGAATACACAACGGGTTAAAATGGTTCGGGGGGGGGGGGGGGGATACATACAGGACAAACAAAATCACATAGATTTGTAAAGCCCACAGTGTTATCACTAATTTAATTGTTTATCCTGTGTGGGGTCAATTTATCAATGTTAATTTAACCATTTTATAACCACAATATAAGAGCTATTAAGACATTTATTTGTAGGAAAGAGCATGTACGAATGATCTTTATTTAGAACAGTTTGATGTTGCTAGGATACAGGTTTCAGATCCATGATTTGATTGGTTAATTTAGATATTGAATCTCGGGTTTCGTACAAATTGGTGTGTAACCATCCTCAGGTAATGTAGATTCACGTTTGTTCAAATCATGGTACCTTGGGGTAGGGCGGGACCACAATGGGGGATAAATTTTTATATAGAAAGAAAATCTTTAAAAATCTTCTTCTCAAAAACTATTAGGCCAGGAAAGCCCAAATTTGAGTGGAAGCATCCCCAGATCGTGCAGATTTAAGTTTGTTTAAGTAATAGTCCAGGGGTAGGATGAGGCCACAATGGGTGATGAATTTTTACAGAGGAATATATAGAGAAAATCTTTAAAAATCTTCTTTTTAAAGATTATTTGGCAAGAAAAGCTTAAACTTTTGTAGAGGCACCCTCGGGTAGTGTAAATTCAAGTTTGCAAAATCACAGTCCCTAGCGGTAGGGCGGGACCGCGATGGCAGTTTGAATTTTTACATAGGAATATATAGAGAAAATCTTTAAAAAATATTCTGGGAAAGTTTTCGGTCCAAAACTCAGTAATTAGATTGAAAGCACAGGTTATGCAGATTTAAGTTTGATGAAACCATGATATATCGATTCCCTAGAGAAAAAAGGGTTCACGAAATGGGGGGGGGGTATATAGGAATAGAGAAAAATCTTCTTACAGGTACAACAACAAAAGAGGCTTGGTATTTACCCCAAAAAAGAGGTGGATAAAAATTGGCAGATTTTGAATTTTTTAGCAAGATCTACTGTACTTAGTTGTCAATATATTTTGAATTCTGTACTGCTAATTTGATCAGAGTTAAGGTAAGTGTTGCTCAGGTGAGCGATGTGGCCCCTGGGCCTCTTGTTCATTGCACTCTGTGTTTAATTACATTAAAAATATTGATAAATATTTCGGAAGAACTTACTCCATTCCGCCCGTCTGTCTCATTCTAGAGGTACTGAAGTTTATATGACCGGCGGACCCAAAAGCCTCTCCTGGAACAGGCATTGGTGAAAACGTCACTCTCAAGCCATACAGTTCTGCCAGTCTGTACAGTATATACCTCGCCACATAAAGGTGGTCACCAATGGTCACACCCTCACAAGGGCCAATTTGAAATTCCCACTGAAATATGTTATCGTTATTTCTTGCGCGTAAAACAACATACAACAATTTACAATTCTATTTCTAAAGATATGCAAAACAAAGAAGAAAAGAACAATACAGCAGATAACAATGTGAAGAGTCATACTTGTGAAGGGCCATTTTCTCGATATCGGCCGCCTACTTTAACACCTGCATAGAGACAAGCCACCAGATGTCTATTTGACAACTCTCGCTCTACGCCTACATTCATATCATGGCGAGGACCGATAGCCAAGCACAAACCTGTAAGCCCAAAAATAAAAAAAAGACAGTTTAACTTTATTTCTTTCATAAACAAAGTACAAACATAATTCATTTCAGCGTGCAAATATACTATAATTATTCAAGAATCTGATTCACTAATTAAGCAAATTAAACTGTTTTTGAGAAAATCAAAAGAAACGGAAAGTTGTATGCAAGTACTTTGTCTAAATTGGAGTACTGTAATGTCATTCCTTTTGTTTTTGAGGTTTAAAACCTTTGTTTTACAGATCTCTGTAGTGAGCTTAGCATCGATATCAGAACTTTAGAATGTACTTTAACTTTCAATTTTTTGATAAACTAGATGATATCCTGCGCAAGCGCGGGAATAAACACTTTACACATTAAAATGATGCAATTTCATGTGTTGAACCAACTTTTGTTAATTTTTGTATATACTGTATCAAAAAAAAATGTCCTAATTGCTTTCTAAACACTATTTTGAAATTGAAATGAAAACAGCCTGGCTGATGGATTATACATGTATATATACATTTATGTGACCTTACTTCTTTTCGTTCTAACTGTCTGGGAAAACTAGTTTTTTTCCTTTAATTTCAAACCAGTAAGCCGGTGCATCGTACTCTAAATTATGTTCTTTAGGTTAAATTTCAATTTATTTTTGTCAGTGTTCCAAATGGGAATTTCAGATGAAAGATTATTTTGAAGAAAAATAATTGCCTACCCCTATTCAACTTTCCCGTTTAATGCATACAGTATGCAGCATTGTTTAATAAAGCTGTATAACACATTATGTTAATTGTTTCATAGTTACTACTAATTTAATATGTCGTGTTGGATATTTCTATGCATATCTTAAATCAAAGTTTTCAAATATCAAGTATCTGCCCAATGATTAAACGCGCCCTTCCCTTTCCGCCACGATGTTATTAAGTCCAACCGTGTTCCTAGGCACCCCCGTTGTGGAAAGTTCTTTCCGTCAAAACTATAATCGTATCAAATTAATCGATTAAATTTATTATTTTTTTATAAAAATTAACCAAAGATTGCCGATCAAAGTAGCAGCCTGCGATGCATGAAGACCTCGTACTGTCAACCCGCGTCCTTGGATACCCCTTTCTGAAAAGTTCTATTCAATTTTTCTCAACAGAGGTCGCACTTTGCAAGCGTATATCCACCAAAACTAAAATCGCGCACTCAAAAAAACCAATTGACCCATTTTATTTTTTTTAAACATTTGTTACATTTGTCAAATCATAATTTCTATGTATATCCAAAACGAGTTTCCTGGAAATAATTTCACTTCTTATCTAATTATTCAATATTATTTCATTTCAAGCATATATTTTGATGCGAACGCTCACTGTCTTGGATCCGCCAAAGCGGGACCACAAACTCTAATCTCAATTTTGCTATTTCGGCTGGTTTTTCGAAAATGAAAGGTTTTTAATTTTTTTTCTCAATAATTATTTATTAGGTAAAATTCAATTATAGCTTACGGACATCACATCACACGTATTTCAATACGAAAGGTATAAGCAATCACGCTGGTGCAGGCGTTTCGTAGTTTATTGGCAACGTGTCTTAATTTATAAGTAAAACTGAAATGAACCAAAACTTTAAACACATCTTTAGAATTATAAAACAGATTTGTGTAAGATGGAATTTTAAGCAAATAATTTCTTGTACAGATCATACTGTAAATTTGCTTTATCAGAGCCTCTAAATAGTTTTTCCCACAAAAATATAACTAACGGAAGTTTGTAAACCATAATTTTTTCCTCATTGAGGTAGCAAGTTACTTTGTTTTACAACAAGAACTCCCGACATGAAATGGCTAACATTGCTTTTAAATTAATGTTGCACTGCTGCTGTACTGATAGTCTTCAAATCGGACTCTCTCAGGTCAATCAAAAATTTAAAGCAGTGCATTTAAGTCCGATATATGTTTCTAACATTTCCGGTAAAACAATCAAACAATGTCTGTTATGCGAATGAAGCTCGCCAGTAGTATTTTGTATAAATTACTGAAAAAAATTTACGCAGTGTATTGTAGTCGTAGTTGTGAGGATCATAGCTGACTGGTTTGTCTGCGTCGTCAATCACACAGTACTCCTGTTCTATGCCGAACCATGGGTCGTGAGCCTGATGTGGTCGGTATCCTGTTTTGGCATCATATTTCAGTCGATTCATCGTCTCATTGCAACGAAACCGTGAATTCATTTCTGAAATAGTTTATCTTGTTCATAGAATATGATAAGTCTTTAAAATGTAGAACTTATTGGTCATTTCATTGAAACAGCAACGTACAATATCATGTAGGCTCTTGGTTGCAATTGATTTTGAAAATCATGTTTTACCAAATTCATAAAGTTTAATAAAAAAGTGTCACTCCATTCCCGATTCCTATTACGCAGATACATGTATATTCTGTGGTATATTCCGAGAAGTATGATATCAATCAACATAATTGTACACGTTTGTTTAGAAATAATATATTTATGCATCACAATCAACTATGATTACCCGCAGGCTCGTCTTTTGAAAGCCAGACATCACAGAAAACAATCTTGTTGGGACTTTTGAAGAACGGGTTTTCAAACATAGCCACTGGTCTTAAAATCACTTCACAGAAGTCTTTCCCTTCAAGATCTTTAACCATGGATGCATACCAAAGTGGACAATCTGGAAAGGGGAAAACACTTTTCTATCAACTTCAAGCTTTCAGCTTTCTTGACATTGTAAAAAGTATATTAAACTATTAAATTCCTCAGGTCATTGAACTCGTCCCCAAGTTTCTGCTTTCACCACTATCGATAATTATAAAGACATTAGTAACTCAACTACATCTATCGCTTGAATTAAAAAAAAATCCAGGATTATCTATTCTGAAACGCCCCCTCTTCCTCTTTAGGTCTCAGTGCATAATAAAAATGAAAGGTCTTAGGGGATTTTGCATTGCAAACTATGTGAAGGACCCCGGATGGTGATTGCGTTAACAAAAATTGTGAAATGTGTCCCCAGTACTTTGGAATGGAGAAAAAATGTAAACATTTACCATTTCGATTTTTGTTGTTGTGAAATTCTCGGGGTATATACAGATGATGTATTAATTAAGAAATCCTGTATTTTTTCCTTTTATCAAATTTAATTGAGCTTAATTGACAGGTATTTTAATTGAAAATCATCAGAAAGGGACAAAAGTAATAACTTAGGACAGACTTTAGTGATTAGCAACATATATACGATTTTCGTCAATCCTGGGAGCTTCTTAGTGCTGGGTATTTACATTAGAGTTCGCAGTTGCTCTTTGAAACAGTTTTCAAATATCTTTATGAAACACACACAGGTACATACATTGCAAATTAAAATACTAAATGTAATGAAATTCGGTTAACTATGTCAATTGTATAGTTCCTATACAAGATCAACATGTCTATGTATAAATAGAGAATATTTAATGTTTATGTAATGCCAGCGAATAATTTCTTAAGAAAACAATTCTTTTGTTGATGTTTTGCTTGTAAATAAATTTTTAACTAGATATTATCATTAGACAGTAATACCCGCACCAAGTGTTTGCCCCTAAATAACACTGTTTTGTACCAGTTTAATTAAAATGCAAGCTCCGGTAATACATTTAAAAATTATAATTTTCATAACTGAAGGATGAGATTCCTTCCCATATGACAATACACATGAGCAGCACTTTATGTGCAATTTGGGGTTGAACTCTGACAAACGGTTGTAACACTTTTTTAGGTTTTATTTTAAAAAGGAACAATAAATTACAAGTTCAAAAATCGAGGGTCAAGTTCATATAAGAATTCAATCCTTGTATAAAAGAAGGGGGGGGGGCTAATTGTACAGATAACTAAATCTGATATATATGTTGCATACACTTATTACTCATTAGTTCAAAGAGATCAAGGTCAAAGGTCAAGGTTAGGTCAAAGGTCAAGTGCAGTGAATTTTCAGTTGATCAAAAATCTTAACATTTCATGTCATAGAAAGTATAATGGTCTTTATAATTATTTCAAACAAAATTAGAAATTAAATTATGCCCCCTCCCCGTGGCAGTTGCCGGTTTTAGATTTGCTTCTGTGTGCCTACATGTACATCATCGTGTGCACAGATTTAGAGAAGGTGGGAGTGAGGGGTCCAGACCTTCCCTCCCCCCCCCCAAATGAAAATTCATTTATATCAATAGTAATTATGATACACTGTATATTTTGTTCACTTCTGAGATCCTCATCCCTAAACCATATAATTTATTCTTGCTCTTTTCGTCATTGCGCGTCAAATTGTATATAGGTTATGCCCCTTTGGAGACACTCTGACATTCTAGAACAAGAAATATTTAAGTTTTTTATTTTATTCATATGTAGTGTTTGAACCATGTGGCTAATTCTTAGCCTAATGATGACACTGCTTTGTTTAGGAGACTTTACAATTGCCCCAAATAGGCCAATACACATGCATATAACATTTTGTTTAAAAATCTTAAAAGTTGAATTAAGCAATTTCCAAAATGTTGATGTGCATCAGGAAAGAAAAAGCAATCAAGAAATGATTAAAGATTTGCTACTGTACACATGTAAGAACGTATTAAGAAGACTGAATCTTTAGAACCATGTTAGATTTGGGGGGGGGGGGTGTGGATGTGGAGTATAAATATTTATGATTATTATATTATTGTTATTAATTTTAACTCGTCAATGAATATTAGTTATTGATCCCAAGGTAGAAATATGACCTCTGATCATATCTCAATAGATCATTTGTCAATAATGCAAGGTGTAAGTAATTTTTTTTAAGAATAAATTTTTTTACCAGTTTATAAAAGTTTTTAGATACCCAAATTATATTTTGATTTTAATAGATCATTCGACAATTAAGGGCGGGGGAGAACAGTTTTATATTTGAGTTTTTTTGGGGGTGGGGGTTCCAAGTCATATATTTGACAATTTTTTAATGTAATTTAAAATAAGACTATAAGCCATGCTACAGTCATAAAAATGAATAGTATAGAACAAAACACAAACTATTACATGTATATGTACATAGTATTACAAAACATAGATGATTGATCTATATCTGGGTTCTTAAATTGAATCATATATCATGTACACATATTACTGTTTCTTTGTTCAAGGCATTTCAGATGGTATGTAGGTCATGATCTGAAATTATCAAATATCATAAAAACCATTGAGATCCCCACCTTAATCCAAAGATATTATTCCTCCTTAGGTCATGGCGCATCAGATCATTATGGCATGTAAGTCTTGACCCTAAGAATCAGAAATTGTCGATTATCTTTAAGTTATTGATGTTTGATGATCCTATATCTATTTAATCTTTATTATTAAGTCTCCCGAAAGAAATTTGGAGACTTAGTTTTTGTACGGTTCTTCATACATGTATTATTATTCTTCGTCTTCTTCTTTTTCTTCTTTCCCGATCTGAACTTGTTTCTCAGAGATGGCTGAACAGAATTGTACAAAACTCTAGGATATGATAGGCCTACATATCTAGTTGAGCACCCTGGTTTGATTTTTCTCATTTTGGGTTAGACAATCACTTTTCTGGGGGGGGGGGGAGGGGGTCAAAAGACTGTGGGGTATAACATTGAACCTTGTAGGAAGAATCGTAGACTCTATTGTAAATGGTAACTTGAAAACGAACAAACTTAAGATGATAATATAGGGTTTTCATAATCATATATTGACTGTTACTGGCAATATATAGGGTTTATTAGATCTGACCCCTGGGGGTCATCCCCACCCCCCAGGAATTTGAAATTACCATATATCTCAGAAACTGTTATAATCATGACCCCTAAACCATATATATTCATGTTTCTGATGTCAAGGGGCATCAAATGTTACATAGGTAATAGGCTTGTGGGTTATCCTGATCCCCCTAGAACAGCAGTAGGTCATGGGCCCCAGGGGTGGTCGTGACCCCCTTCGAACAGGAAGTGCACGAATATCTCGAAAACGGTTGAGATCCCCACACCTTAACCATATATTTTCTTGATCCTTAAAGGGCATCAAAAGGTATGTAGATAATGGGCCTCAGGGTTAAATTTAATTTTTCAAAACCATAATGCACATCTATGGAACAGTTCCTATCATATCCAAAGATATGATGTGTCTATCCATAAAATCATAAGAGAAGTTCTAGGATCTATGTATTTTTAGAGTGATAAACGTCAATTTTCTGCTACTTTTTGACTCCCTGGATAAAATTAAAAATTTTAAAACCTACTGCACATCTATAGAACAGTCCCTATCATATCCCAAGATATGATGTGTCTCTCCATTAAATCATAAGAGGAGTTCTAGGATCTATTTTTTTTTTTAGTGATAAATGTCAATTTTCTGCTACTATTTGACTCCCTGGATGAAAAATAAATTTTTAAAACCTTATTGCACATCTATAGGACAGCCCCAATTATATCCCAAGAGATGACGTAGCTACTCCAAAAGTTGTAAGAGGAGTTCTGGGAACCTTACTTTTTTGGTAAAAAAGGTCATTTTTGTTGCCCACTGATCCCCTTAATAAAAAAAAATTCTGGAACCTGCTCACACTTCAATATGACATCCCCAAATCATATTCTAGAAGATTATTTGGCTACTGCCAAAAAAATGACGTTTTTGAAACCAGTTTTTTTTTTTGGTAAAAAAAAAACACGTCATTTTTCAGCCATTAAATGACCCACAGGACAAAATTGAAAATTCCGAAACCTTATTGTGCATCTATAGGATACCTTAAAACATATTCCAAGAGATGGTATTTCTACTGTTGAAAATGTAGGAGTTCGAGGAAGAAGGTTTTTTTTGTGAAATAGTGTCATTTTTTTACCAATTATTTGACCTCCCAGGACTAACAGAGAATTTTTGAAACCTTTTTACAAAACAACATGAGACCCAAAATCAAACTCCAAGAGTTCAATTTGCTGGTTTATAAGATGTAAGAGCAGTTTGAAAAAGTAAAACGTGACAGACGGACGGACGGACGGAAAAGGGTAACAACAATATACCCGAACTTTCGTTTGAAAGTGCGAGTATAAAAAGATGTTTAAAGTTTAAACTTGCAGATGAATCTGCATATTAGGAGAGTAGGGAAGGCGTACAGATGTACGGAACTTTTGATGTGTTGATAAGCCTACCGTAAACTATCATATATGTGTATGTATTATTGGGAATGCATATTTTAATTACACAAATTCTAATATTTTAGCTGTTTTCACAAATGGCGACATAATTATGGTTATAAAATGTGCATTAAACAAGTAAATTCTTTGGGGTTTTTTTGTATTTGGTTATTTTTAGAATCACAATGCTTCTTGATATCGATTTGTCTTTTTTTTTCGTCTATTGTAAAGATCAACCTTTCCAACGGAAGACCTTACTGTTATTGCTCTTTATCTTTTTCACAGTCAAATTTTCTCAAAATGCTTCAGCCGATTTCAATGAAAATTTTAAGTCTTTCTCTAAACAGAATTGGTATGAAAATTACCTATTACTTCTTTGGTCGTCACTTTCGAGATACGGTATTGCAGATTTAAAGTTTTTGCTCTCTCAAAACAGAACAATATAGAACTTTTATAATTTTATTGTTGGTAGACAGTCATCAACTCGATTGTCCGTTGCATACACTGAACCAAAGTTTTAAGTGTTCACCCTATATGATGTCTAGTTGCGGCTCAAGATTTTGGCCTTTGCTAAAAAACACTTCTGGTTTGGTTTATTTAAAGGGTACCTGCAGTGCCGGTCAATTTTTTATATAATGGAGATCTATGTGTAAAAACATCATCCTGAAAATTTTACAGCGATCGCATAAGTAGTTTTCGAGATATTTTGGGTGAACCCGATTTCACACCTGAACGAGTTTTGAATCAAGCCGATTTGGCGCGAAATGTAACTGTGACGTCACGGGGTCAACGCCGCTGTATGAGAAACAGGAATATCGTATGAAAACTGTTCGTTTTCTTGCATTGTTTTATCGATATATGAACATTTTTTTCTGTTATTTTATTTCCTTATCAACCCTGGATGACTAATTATACTGTCGTTTGAGTTTAACCCGTATTTTATCGAACAAAAATGCCGAATTCGGACAATTGTTTGCTTCATGAATTTCGTCAAATGTAACACATTTTACATATAAATGCACACCATATGTAGCAAAATGACAATTAATCAAAGGATTATTGTTATAAGAAACATATTTTGTTAATATTGTCATTCTTTCGAATGATTTCTCAGTGACATTATTAACTGATTAATAATGTTAATACACAATGATATTTCGTAAAAGGTAACTCGGGGTCTATTCCTCGTATAAGGCATAACATTACAATACGCCCGATTATTCAATAGTATTGATATCGGACCAATAACAATCAAAATAGTATCGTTCTTTAACAAACAAACACGGGATTATAAACGGATCAAGGCGAAAGTCCAAGATGGCTGCATGCATGATTATGTCTGTCTCGTATTCTTTTAAAAATACGATAATGGAATTTAATTTTACATTTATTTACATCCTTTGTCAAAATGTTCCAGTTTATTTAGATTTCATAATGATTCGTTGTCAGTATTACAATTTAAGCTATACGGAGTTATAAAGCGTTTAATTGCTGACCATAGCGCTCGGAAGAAAGTTGCTTTTTATTAAATAAGAAATTATAAATCCAAAATGATTACTTGATCACATAAAAAAGGTTTCAATTGCAGAATTGTAAATTTTTGTCATTATTTAAGTGATAAGATAAGTAACAATAAAGGCATTTTCTTCGAACATTAGTTTTACTATTTAATAGTATCATGCATGATTCTTTAATCACTGATTGACGGGCTATACACATGTTTTAGCTGACGAATGCTTGATTTTACACAGTCTAATTTATTTCTCTGTTTTATCTTTAACAATTGAGTAGCTATTTATACACAAATCAATTTACCAGTCTAGAGGTGTGAAACCCTCTCTTTGTTCACCAGAATCGTGTACCTTGTGTATACATACCCCAGATACACGTGTGTCTGGAGCAGTGGCTTCGTTAGTTTACCTGTTTACCTGTGTCATTATCTCGGATCACTCGTGTGTGAAAGGATATTATGAAATCAGTAAAATGAATAATGAACATAAATTTGCCCATGTAAGCGTTTTAAGATATCGTATTCATCGGTAAAAAGGCGACGAGAATAACAAATTTTAACATCCTTTAAAAAGAAATCTGATTGTAATAAAATAATAACGGATACAAATTTCTAAATTTACAATACTTAAATTAACAAGATACGTCAAAACATCAAACCTATATCAATCATTTTGGCTGAAAAATCGAATTTAATTTGTATAGCTTTGTAAGGAAATTTCCCTAGTGTTGACCCCGTGACGTCACTTCCGCTGAAGCGTCGTTATCGCCTAATTCTGTTTTCTCTTGATTAGATATCCCAAAGCAGGTAAAAATAGCCACTTTGAATAGGCGTAACTCCGTTACTTTTGCACCAATTTCGATGCGGTTTTTTGCATTAAATTTTGGTAAATAAACTCTTTGACATATGTTTCACATCGACTGGGCTGCAGGTACCCTTTAAGCTCTTTGGATTGTTTAAGTGGCCGATTGAAATTAAGTTACTCTTAGCTATAGACTCTGCCTGTCTGTTTTTCCAATGATCATTGTGGTCAGGATGAGTTTTTTTTTTTTATCTATCATCAAAGACTAATGATATTTTATAAAAAGCATTTGCTCTTTAAAAAAGTTTTTAATAAGTTTATGAAATTACCCTAGTATACAAATCACGTCAAAGTACTGAATATACTAGAAAACGGATGGTTATGTCATTAGAGTACATAAACAAGATCAATATTTCTCTGTATGAATGTTGATTTAATTTCCAATGATAAATATTGTAACGATAAATGTTTTTTTTTTATTTTAACTCTCACCAAAGACTAAAATCAAACAAAAAGAGTAAGTAAATCATTAAGCACCTGCAGAAAAAATACCAATTCAGTGCTTGACTTTTAACACAGTTAATGGATTTCTATGGAACGCCTCAACTTCCTTAAGTAGGTAATCTTCATAATATGATGATACTTTAACATTACATGATGGTACTTCAACATTACATGATGGTACTTTAACATTACATGCTGATACTTCAACATTACGTGATGGTACTTTAACATTACATGCTGATACTTTAACATTACATGATGGTACTTTAACATTACATGATGGTACTTTAACATTACATGCTGATACTTCAACATTACGTGATGGTACTTTAACATTACATGCTGATACTTTAACATTACATGCTGATACTTTAACATTACATGATGGTACTTTAACATTACATGATGGTACTTTAACATTACATGCTGATACTTCAACATTACATGATGGTACTTTAACATTACATGCTGATACTTTAACATTACGTGCTGATACTTTAACATTACGTGCTGATACTTTAACATTACATGATGGTACTTTAACATTACGTGCTGATACTTTAACATTACATATTGATACTTAAACATTACATGATGATACTTTAACATTACGTGCTGATACTTCAACATTACATGCTGATACTTCATTATATGATGGTACTTCACTATGCGATGGTTCTAAAAAGTTTTAACATTGGGCTGTTTCTCTGTTTCAGAGATTAATCATATAGGACTAAGGTCCACTGAGACTAGTTTGAATCATGTAAAAAAAGCTGGAACTGAAGAAGTACACAATACACTGCAGCACATAAGGGAGGATCTCTACTGAATAAAAATATTGTCGAAACATACGATTTGTTTTGGTGCAATGCATTTAGGGAAACGACAACCACACATGCAACTTATTTATAAGATCATGGCCCCATTCATGCAAAGGATAAAGCATTGCATTGCTGTTGAATCTGATTTTAGCAGTAACTGTACTGTTGAACAAATCAGTGCTTTCATTGCCCACTCCTTCACGTGGATCTCCAGGGAGAACTCATTAATCCCCATGAGTATAATCTACATGTGACATGAATGACAGAAGTCTTTGTTTAGGTGCTTTTTAGCTCACCTGAGCTGAAAGCTCAAGTGAGCTTTTCTGATCAAAATTTGTTCGTTGTCTGTCGTCGGCGTTGGCGTTGTCGTTGGCGGCGCTGTCGCTATAAACTTTTCACATTTTCTTCTTCTTCTCCAGAACTACTAGACAGATTTCAACCAAATTTGGTACAAAACATCACTGGGTGAAGGGAATTCAAGTTTGTTCAAATGAAGGACCATGCCCTCTTTAAAGGGGAGATAATTGAGAATTATTGAAAATTTGTTGGTATTTTTCAAAAATCTTCTTCTCAAAAACTATTTGGCCAGAAAAGCTTAAACTTATGTGGAGGCATCATCAGGTAGTGTAGATTCAAGTTTGTTCAAATCATGGTCCCTATTGGTAGGGTGGGGCCACAATAGGGGGATCAAGTTTTACATAGAAATATATATAGAAAAAATCTTTAAAAATCTTCTTCTCAAAAACTATTTGGCCAGAAAAGCTCAAATTAAAATGGAAGCACCCTCAGATTGTGTAGATTCAAGTTTGTTCAAATCATGGACCCCGGGGGTAGGGTGGGGCCACAATAGGGGGATCAAGTTTTACATAGGAATATATAGAGAAAATCTTTAAAATTCTTCTTCTTAAAAACTATTCGGCCAGATAAGCTCAAATTAAATTGAAAGCATCCTCAGGTAGTGTAGTTTCAAGTTTGTTCAAATTATAGTCCCTGGGGGTAGGGTGGGGCGACAGTAGGGGGATCAAGTTTTATTGTGGGAATGGATTTTTACATAGGAATTTATAGAGAATATCTTTAAAAATCTTTTTCTCAAAAACTATTAGGCCAGGAAAGCTCAAATATCAGGGGAAGCATCCTCAGATAGTAAAGATTCAAGTTTGTTCAAATCATGTTCCCTGGGTATGGCGGGGCCAAAATGGGGGAATGAATTTTTACATAGGAATATATAGAGAAAATCATTAAAAATCTTTTTCTCAAAACTATTAGGCCAGAAAAGTTCAAATTTGACTGGAAGCATCCTCAGATAGTGTAAATTCAAGTTTTCAAGGGTAGGGTGTGGTCACAATTGGGGTATGAATTTTTATACAGGAATATATAGAGAAAAACTTTAAAAAAAAATTTTAAAAACTTTTAGGCCAGGAAAGCTCAAATTGGCTTGTAAGCACCCATAGACAGTGTAGATTCAAGTTTGTTCAAATCATGGTCTCTAGGGTAGGGCGGGGCCACAATGGGGGATAAATTATTATATATAGAATACTTTAAAAATCTTCTGATGAAAACTATTAGGCCAGGAAAGCCCCAAAAAAGGATAAATTTTTTTTATAGAGAAATCTTTAAAAATCTTCTGATGAAAACTATTAGGCCAGGAAAGCCCAAACTTGAGTGGAAGCATCCTCAGATCGTATAGATTCAAGTTTGTTTAAATCATAGCCCCGGGGTACGATAAAGCCACAATTGGGGATGATTTTTTACATAGGAAAGATAGAAAAAATCTTTATGTGAGCAGAATTGTAAGTCAAGGCCTATGACAGAGTGTGTACTACAGAATTGAGGAGAAACAGATGTATTTCTAACTAGAGCTGGATCACTAGTAATTAATAAGACAATGCACGTACCCTCAGGGTTTGTAAAGTTTGTTGGTGTATTTATTAGGTTATATAAGTTTAATCGTTGTAGTATTTGTTTAAACCTTGTACTTTGATTTGATAAGATATTGGTATTAAAATCACCAAGCAAAAATATTGGAAGATTATTATCAAGAACCTTGTTTAAGTTCAAAGAGAACAAATCCCAAGAGCTAGCAGTGGAGGAGGGTGGTATATACAATGTACCTATCAAATTTTTTTTGTTGTTAGCATGTATTTCAGACCAGATAATTTCTAATCCTTGCATTGATAAATCAGTACATTCATAAAAGGTTAATTTATCTGAGATATAAATAGCAACGCCACCACCATATCTATTTCTATCATTACGTATAGGTGGGTGAAAACCATCAATATAAATACTTTCATTGTCAATTGTGTCATCGAGGTGGGTCTCACTTATTGTAATAATATCATACATGGATAGTTCAGCAGTAATAACATCTTACTTTGGTAAAAGGCTGCAGACATTGTTATGCACTATGCTAAGTGGCTTGGAAAAACAATTATTATTGTTTCTATAGGGTCCTGGGTTTGTTTCAATATTACTTAATATGAGAAGCATATGTATTATAAAATAAAAATGTAAGTTTCTCATCATGTACAGGGAAAGATTAGAAAATACTCCTGTCCCCTTGATATAAGTTAAAATTACCTTAATCATTTGTATTAAAAACGACAGTGTAAACAAAATGAGACAGGAGCGTTAGGAGCGTGTTTCATACATCGGATATGCTGTATCATAGCCTAAAAATAAAACCGGTTCGAGTGGATCGTGAAAACACGGAGAAAAATTGAAACATCGAAAGTGAATACAAAACAGAAGAAAACGTGCCAAATTTTGGAAAAATACAACAAATAAGCTGTGACGTTGTGAAAAACACAGAAAATAAAAAAAATATGCATACATGTATGAGTCATCTCGGAAGCAAGAGACGACTTCTCACCGGATTTTAAGCTGAGAGTAGAAAATAAATTATAAAAAAATAGCACAAAAAACGTATATACAAACAAGAAGGAAAAACCTATTCATAATAGAAAAATGGTAATAATAGTCTAGCAGCTAGTAAGCACATGGTAAATATATACTAACATTACAGTATGAAAAAGTAAGCCAATCATCAACCGTCTGTATGACTAAGAGTACCAGCTGATGATCAGGTGTTGAACAGCTGATGGAATAAAGTACTATATAGCATTTACACAACAAAAGGGGTTGATATGCCAGGTTTCTCATTAGCACTTGTGTCAAAGTGTGTGGACTCATGAGGGGGAATTCTGTTTATGATTTTCGTTATGTCACTATCACTTTGAATTCGGATCTTCCGACTGTGTTCAGTCTTTTTAACAAAACGATTGCCTTCATAGGTTTAGCACGATTGAATAAATCGATCCCGACGACACCTTCGGAGTTTGGCGTACAGCTTGGCTCGTTTGGTTGTAAGCGCTTCGTTTACGAATATTTTTTAGGAGTTGGATGAGTTCTGGTTATAGGACTTTAGATTCCTTTTGTTGCTGTAAACGAGAGCTCGGTCTCTGTACCTCTCAAATTTAACGATGATATCTCTTGGGGGGTCACGGGTTCCCGGTTTTAATCGAGGGCCCAGGCGGTGGGAGTTGCTGATAGCGATTCTCTGCATGTTTTGTAGACCAGTACCAACCAGTATGTATTTGTTGATCACATTGAGGGCAATTTTATCTGTGTCTTCTTTTCCCTTAGTGGGTTCGGGTATCCCTGAAAACTTTAAACAATTTTTTCCGAGAATATTGTTCGAGATCATCAATTCTCTGATGGAGTTCAGATATCTCTTTTTTCATCAGATCAAATTCTGGTATCAATGATTTTGTGAGTAAATTTTTATTGCTGTGTTGCGGAGAATAAGAGAGGTTATTTTTTGGAGTGATTCGGAATTTGAACTTGCATTCTCCAATATTTCGCATAGATCTGAAATATTGGGATCAGAATCCTCATCCGTAGAATTGGGTCTGTAACGTTTATGCGGATTCTGCTCACTACTGGTTTGTGATTCATATGTATTAGAACTTTGGTTGTCGTTCTCTCCATACTTGAACCTGTTCTGATTCTTATGGTTAGGCATAGTGCACAATTAACAAGACAGCAATATAACGTGAGCGCAAAATGATTTTCAAAAGTGTCACGAAGACCATGAATTCTACTCAGGGTACATGTATCACCCAAGAAAAGTTGAAAATAATATGAAAGTTCACTGAAAACACTCACAAATTTGATTGTCCTGGTAGCACCATTAAATGATTCATCGCTCATAACACTTTTACAAAATGATATACACTCTACATGCTGCTAGACACACAAAAATCAGTGGTCAGTTTTGTGTGCGTCGTGCATTGTCCAATGAAAAGAGCTATGTTCAATGATTCATTCACCAATGAATTTTTATTTTCCAAATGATACAGAAATAAATCTCATTGATACAAGAATATACATGTACTTAATGAACAATTAAGTCCCAACCAGACCCAAAATAACATTAATCTTATAATACCTAGGCATTATTTAAAAGCATATTATTTAACCCCACCCCACACCCACCCCTTAACAAAGTTTTTTGGGGGCAGGGGAGGGAGGGTTATAGGAATCACCTTGTCCATCCGTCTGTCTGTGCAAAATTTGTGTCTGGTTAGTATCTTAATACTTATCGAGAAACACTGAAATTTCTTACTTCACACAAACATTGCTTATGACCAGAGTGTGTCATGAACTTGCCAAAAGTTCATTAGAGCAACGTCACTGGCGGGAAATGTGCAAAATCGTGCCCGATCCATATCTTTTTTATGGAGAAACATTGGAAGTTCTTACTTGAAATAAAAATTGCTTTTGACCTAAGGGTGTATCATGACCTTGACGCACGGTCAGTTTTGTAAGTCCATGTTCATTGGAAGAAAAAGTTCTACTTTGTGTCTGCTTCGTACTCTTCTTATGGAGAAACATAAGAAGTTTTTTTTTCATATAAAGATTGCTTACGACCCGAGGATATGTCATGAACTTGACCTTGGGTTAGTGTTGCAAATTCAAGGCCATTGATTAAAAAAATACTAAATTCCTATCTGGGCCATGATATATTGTAATGGAAAATGATTAGACGCTAAAATTTGACTCAAAGATTGTTTGTGACCTGTAAATATGTCCTGATTTGAGCTTCAGTCATTTGTGCTAGTTCAATGTAACTTAAGAAAAAGAGGCATATCGATTATTTTCTATTAATATTTAGAGAAAGACTTCAGTTTTGATATTTTTATTTGTGATCTTGCTCTTAGTATTATTTATACCTCATAGACACGACTTATTATATTTCATTATTTTATATTTTAAAAAAAATTTATTTCCCCAATGTAAAGACTTTCCCTACGTAATTACATAATTATTTTCCATTCTATATGATATTTTTTATTTGAATATATAGTGAGAATGGAACATCTATAATTCCATATAACTTTATTGGTAACGACCGGACGGTTTCGCTCCGATCACATGTTCGCACCGAGAGGTTTCGCGTCCAATTTGAACTTAAAATTGAGAAACGTCTTGTGTGCCTTAATCAGATATTTTTAAAAGATATCATTTGAATCGTGCATCTGTTACTCTACAGGTTCACCTTACATTTCTCCTTAAACTGTAGGCAACAAACACGTCATATATACACAGACAAAATCTAATTAATTCTGCAATAGAGTTGCAATGACAAATTCCTGAAGATTTAAAATTAGGGTCTAAATCTGACACACAAATGAACTAATGTTTGCACCTCTGTACTGAAAATACTTCTTTTCGGCGCGTTTTTAACCACAATGAACCGCAATGAACCACAATGATACTACAATGAACTTTATAAGGATATTAAATGTTATTCAAAAGGTATAAAATTTAATCGAAGTTTACCGGTAATTCAATGTCAGACACGACCTATTATTGTTATTTTCAACTTTTTTTCTATCTCTGCAATGTGAAAATGTCCTTTATTGTAATTCCAAATTTACATATTCAAGTTATTTGATAATTTTCTATATAAATATGGTATATAGTTTCTGTTGAAAATTTCAATGACATAATCAATAAGCATTCAATTGCATTTTGCATGCTATTAAACGACAAAATCAAAATATCTAACTCCAAAAATAGCCTGGTTATGCACTCTGAATTGCAAATAAAGAAGACATTTTGTATCAAGGAACGTTGTATGTGTCCATAAATATATCTAAAAAATTTCTGACGGAATGCTGTGTTACAGAATTAATGCATTTTCAATTATGTATATGTATGTTCAAATACACACGTCATATTTCATTGATTCAGAATTCAATTATTATAGTACATGTAACGCTAAGATGGTGGTATATAATGAATGTGTAAAGCATGAATAAAAATTACATCTATATACAAGTACATGTATAATGTAAATTTTGATATATAAATAAAAATTGTAAAATTTAATATTATTATTTTATTAACGCTTGATATAATTAGTTAAGTTGTTAATTTTTTAGGAAATCAGTCACTTTATATGACATTGATTAAATGGTTAAATAAAATAATTTTACAATATTTGTAATCTTTGGGTTAAATTTGTGCTGAAGATGTGCAGTACAACGATAATAATTAACACTCATTCTAATTCAATGAAAAAAAAAACAAACAAACAAACAAAAGAAGGGATCAACTCTCAATATTACCAATGTCCTTGGAATCTAGACAAGAAAAGGGAATAAAAGTATGTACGAAATTTAAAAAAAAGTGTGATCTAGGTTTGTTTGATAACTAAAGATTGTACCATCCTTTTTTTGAATGGTTGTGAACTATTTTATTTTAAAATAACGCTATTATATAAGCGAGGGTTCTACTGAAATTTGAAAACGTCTTAATCTAAAGCAATCAGCTTCAGATTTTATTTTATAGTATTTTTCTTAAATTTACAGAGAAAATATTATCATGGCGTTGGCCTACGTATTTCAAACTACTATAAATGAAAACAGCATCCGATCAGGTCACTGTCCTTTGGTGTTACAGTTGAAAACTACCGGGCAGATGTTCATTTAATGCTTATATTTACATTCCCTTACTGAAGAAATCAATTGTTTACTTAAATAAATCGATATAAGTGCAGATCACGGAGGGAGTGAATAAGTAACAGCAGGAACAGCTGTTTGGAAAACCGGTTTTAAACTGGTTTCAGATAGACTGTTGAGATGAGATCGACGAGCAGAAAATATAATCCATGATAAATAACTCTTGAAATGGTGCTTTAAACAAAAAGTCAACTTTTTTATTGAATAATTATAAAAACATGGTGTTTTTACAACATTCATGAAATACATTTTTTAACAAATAACATAGAAATCACTGTTTGAGAAACTACTTATGTAAATTACTCGTAAATTCATACGCAGTGAATAGGTGTTGCATTTAGAGGCATTTAACCGTCACGGAATTTAATGGAAAAACACAGTAGAATGTAAATATTGAAAGTTAAGCGATTCTCTGATAGATGATAAAGAATATATACAAACAATAAAAATACTGGTAATTGATGCAAAAATACGATATGCTGCTCTTGTTTACTACATTAATAATATTTAAAATATTCCTGAATTCAAATAGTATTGCAAATATCTGTGACAGTCTTATTTTCGATACACTATTAATTTAAATAAAGAGAAATCTTTCTCATTTCGTATATTCAAAAGAGAAGTTTAAAAGAAGAAAAAAATAATAATTCAAAGTGGAGATAAAAAAAAATAGAATAAAACTTACACGAGTCAAATAAAAAAAATTGCTGGCTGACAAGCAGGTGGAATTTTATGACATAAGAACACTAAAACTAAAGGATATTACAGAAGATAAAAATGGGAATAAATTGACATACCAATTAATGGTGCACACCTTTAAGATAAATGACAAATTAAAGCGTGGTTTAAATTTGGATGCATATATTCATATAAATGTAATGATAATGAATAGCAATAAATTACTAGTATGCTCTAGTATCAAACCCATAAATATCAGTTATGCATCCAGATTCATTCAATCTGGATACTTAACAAAATTACTAAAATACACATTAATGTTTATCTAAAACGCGTGTTATACAATTTGTCTGCTCACCTGACGACAGTTATTTACCCGACTACGTCAACAATTAAACATTCCATGCTTTAAAATTGTGTCATATTTACAGAAAACTGCTGGTCTCATAAAAACAAGAAACCTTTTGACCGATTGATTAAAGCTTGTCCTGAGTTTAATTACAGCAATGACTTTTCTTTTTATTAAAAGAAATGCATTTTAAAAAGTAGATTATTCCACTAAATTTGAAATTCTTTCTATATCAAATGAATGTTTAAATATCAAATATTCAAGATACATGTATATAAAAAAATCAGACTTGTATTACAAACTTTTCCAGAGGGTATTATCATTTGCAGGTAATGTAGAAAAATGAAAAATTGAAATATAAGCATTGAAGTTTTATTTTTCAAAATGTTTCAATGTTGTTGATCAATTTGTTATTGACTATTTAAATGTTGAGAACAGAAAGAAAAAAAGAAAGAAAAAAGAAAGAAAGAGACTAACCTTCTATGCATTTTGGTTCTGTGTCAGCAACCTTTGTCTTGTTCATTAGATCGCAGTGGGTGTGATTAACAAATACATATTCCAATATGACCTTGTTTGTCTTTATTGAACAATCTGACGTCCACGGATTCACAGATGTTACAGCCATGCTGAAAATTCACCGTATATATTATGTTCTTTCTTTTAATCAATTTCACTTGATAATCAAATTCTAATGGTCAAAGCTTTAATTTCTGTTGTATAACGATATTTTTGTTTTGTTGGAATACAGACGCAAAGTTAGTCACTATCGGCTGTATAAAAGTGAACACGGTGAGATATGCGACAGAATAGACATTGATATTATGATTAAGTACTTTAGTGTAAAGAGAAATGGACATTTTCTTATAGTTCTACATATTTAAAAACAATGCACGTGCATGTATGTGTATATTTTTGCGCATGTTCACTTGAAATAAAATTGAAAGTAACAGTATAGGAAGATGCCTGACAGGAAATTTGTTTACAGATTCAAATTATAAGATATACTTTGATGACGTCGACAAGATAATCTATTCCTTCATAACTTTTCAAACGACGGACTATGTTAATTCACAATTGAATATATCAAAATACATATCATCATTTTACAGGTAATATTTTTCACTTGAAATGCACAGTCAATTGTTTCTCATCGTCGATTTGAAAGTGAAAGTTTTTTTTCTAATATATACGGTATTCTTTCATAATGCAAAATGATTGAGTTAATCTAATAAAGAAATACATGAATCATTTAAAATTACGCTGAACACTTACTTGTTTCTTGTTGTCCAAATTGAAAGGTATAACACTCTTTGCCAACAAAGCTTTTATTGAAATATTTATAAAGCATACAAAGTGAAATTTTTGTTCATTTAACGTGACTTTCAATATGATACATTCATCGTGCTTTATACTTAAAAACATATTAAATATAGTCTTTGTAAAATGTAACTTATGTTAAACATTTGTTTAGACATGCAGGTAAAATATACGATGGTTGTTTTAGACACGCAAAACCTGACGTAACTTTTGATATGATCAATTCATTATGTTTTATAATTCAGATGCATTTACTTTAAAAATCATACTAAATATAGTTTTTGTGAAATTTCAGATAAACATCTGTTTAGACAGGGAGATAAAATATATCAGAGGGTCGTTTTTTGAAAATATTGACACAACACATTACCTTCCCCTCTTCTAGACAAATCCTGTTAAAAAAAATTGGCATAAACATTGATGAAACTCTAATAGATAATTGAACAAAAATGTTTATCTGATATACATGTACTTATCAAAATTTGCATATTTGATTAAACGGCCATGACAAATACGCCAAAAGAAAACAAAAGTATATATATAATAGCTAGAAACATGAAAAATACCGGTATATTTATTTTGGCATAGGTAATGAAATAACACAGATAATTTAGATTTTATAGTACATTGTCTGACAAGTTGATGTCTGAAAACATTTAAGCATTAAATCATTATTTTTTGAAAGATATAGTCTCATAACTGCAGCGGTGTGTGCATACAAATTGAATAACGCGCGCTAGCGCGTTATGAAATTTTGTATGCACACACCCGTGCAGTTATGAGACTGTATCTTTCAAAAAATAATGATTTAATGCTTATATTTACATATTTTTAAACTTTTTTTTGTCTGCAAATGTGATTTTTGCGTCAAAATTTCTGTTTTATCCTAAGGGTAAGTTCAAATTAATGGAAGAGCCACTGTAACAGCCACAAGCGTGAACTTTGATTCTCGCTTGTGACGTTGCATTTTACAGCGTTCAGCGTTTGTGACGTCATAATAAAACTAGTCATTCTAACCTTTGAGTACCCTTTGTGTGTTACTTTAGCATTGAATCATGATTTTTTGAAGTATACAGTCTCATAACTGTAGCGGAGTGTGCATACAAATTGAGTAACGCACGTTAGCGCGTTATGAAAATTTGTATGCAAGCATCGCTGCAGTATTGAGACTGTATACTTCAAAAAATCATGATTTAAAACTTATATAAATTTTACATTATTTTAACTTCATGCCTTGTCTGAAAATGTGATTTATACCTTAAAACTCCTATCTTATCTTCAGGGTAAGTTCATATTAATGGAAGAGCCACAGTAACAACCGCAAGCGTGAACTTTGATTTTCGCTTGTGACGTTGCAGTTTACAGCGTTCAACGTTTTTGACGTCATAATAAAACTCGTCATTTTAACCTTTGAGTACCCTGTGTGTATTACAGTGTTATAACTGCCGTAGCTTTCAACACACTTTACAAGCAAAAAATATGTGGAATGTAAATAAAGTCTTATAACTGAAGTATCTTTTCACACTTTACATGCCAAAAATATTTTGAATGTAAATATTTAAAAAATAAAATGCTTTCTTTGGTGATTCATTCGGGATATGAAGGTAGCAACATTGCAGGAAAAAGTTTGTAAAAGTCTGTATAAGAAAAAAATGTTAATTTTTCCTGCAATGATCGTTTTTGGTTTTTGGTTTAATCGATTGATTGTTTTGTTTTGTATTTTTCGGAGGGGGTGTGAAAGTAATATATACTGTATACAGAGAATTATTCGCCCCGTTTAATTTTCAATCATTTCACTTTCGTTTTAAGACTTTTTAAGACTTGTTGATTTTCACTGTCTAATATTAAGTAACTTAAGTAACAGCTGTGACTGGGCGAATTCACGACAGAGCGAAACTGTTTGCAAGAGTATTCTACCATCATAACTTCGAAAAATACTTGTTAAATTCCATACGTCGAATCACCGACTTCCTGTAGAAACTGGTAGATGGTAAGGCATTCCTCTAAATGAAAGATGTTGCACATTATTTAATAACAATCAAATAGCTGATGAAATGCACTTTATATTAGAATGCAATGCTCTTTCATGTATTAGACAAAAATACTTGGAACCTAGATTTTGTGAAAGACCAAACACTTTTAAATTTTGTGAATTATTGTCTACTTTAAAACATAAAAAACTCAAAAAACTCTGTTTATTTATAAATGTCTGTTCTCCTTGAACATTTGTACTTTTTTCTCATATTTTTTTTCTCTAATTTGCACTGTACATGTACCTCCGACTCTATACTATACATGTGTGTGTGTGTGTGTGTGTGTGTGTGTGTGTGTGTGTGTGTGTGTGTGTGTGTGTGTGTGTGTGTGTGTGTGTGTGTTTTACCGATGCTCCGAGGACGCGAGTGTATAAAAACACCTTTACTCCGAGGACGTAAATTTCTCCCGAGGACTTTTTTCGGGTCCTCGGAAAGATTCTGTCCCAATCAACTCAAAATGACGAAATATATCATGTGGTGAAATTTGGTGAAAGTCCTCAGAAGGTCGGTAAAATGTGAATGTGCGTTTCCCGGTCACACAGTTTTATCGGACGCCATAACACACACTTGTTGTTTTCGATGCGCGCGCATCTCGGCGGCGGAAGTGATGATCAATCAAGATCTCTGGAGGTCGTAGTAAGTATTTACAATATTTTTATATAATATAGATTGTTTTATCAATGGTTTAAGAAGCGAAAGTGATAATTAACAATAGTTAGAATATTCTTATACATGTTTAGTTGTAATTCAAACGCGGGGGTGTTAAGGAAGCATATGGAATCTGAGTTACATGTAATTCCGTGAAATCACAAATCTTAGTTATTAAGTACATATTTAAATATCTAAGCAACGAAACGGAGATCAAAAACAAATAAAAAATACTGAAGACAATTTTTTTTCCAGAAATTAGTTTGTATTACGTAGATTTACACATTGATGACGTCATGACTAAAAGTTGAATGTCGTGTGAATTTGATCGAAAAACATTGTAAACATATTCAAAATATAACTAATCTAAGAACTCTAATAAAGTATTGTGGTGTGATTTATTGAGAATTGAACATAAGAATACTTGGGGAGATGTTAGTTTTATCAATCATTCGCTAAAAGGTATGTAAATTTGCTTTTATTTCTCGGCCAGACTTTCCTCTGTCGTTGTTTACGATATAAAAATCCGACTAGAACAACACTACCCCGTATATATTGAACTTGAAATTTTATACGTATCGTTAGTTTGATCAATGCTTAAATTGAAAATAGCTAGAATCCCATGTTGTGTGTTGTTTTGATGCAATTTGCCGTTTTCCGTGCATACTATAAAAAAGTTAGGAAGGTTTTTCGAGAACCGGATAAATAACTTTTTAATAAGGAAGAACATAGAATTCTAGCAGGGGTTTTGATTAAACTAAGATGTTTTGCTTTCACTTGTTATGTTTATTTTATTTTTGAAACCGCGGGGTAGTGTTGTTCTATCTCATTTTATGTTAAGGAATATACGTAAGCTATTTATAGTTGTCACGTGATAATGCACCAATGTGGCAGTTATGTACAACCCGATTTTATTGCACTGACATCTATTTTAAAGGATAATACTAAGTGTTTGATCTTATTCAAAATAATTATTAAATTTCACGATTTTGAATATAACAGTCAAAATAAGACGCTAAATTGCCCATATGCTTCCTTAACACCCCCGCGAACGTAAACAAATCCAAATGAAATGTTTTGAAACCTACATACTCTCTATGATTATATTGATCTATAGTTTCATTGTGCTTAGTCTATCGTTTAAAATCTTTTTATCCAGTTCAAATTCTTTATTCGATTAGATTAGAATATACCATACAAAGTATTTCTTTATTTTTTTAATTACAAAACACTAATTCCATAATTTCAGTTACAAAACGAGAGAAAATGTGCTGTTTGAAGGGCATGGTCATTACATTAGCCAAATATTTTCATATTTTGATGTCTAGAATACTTCTTTGAGGAGTTTTCATAGCCAGCAAAAAATTGATTCACTCGTCGGATTATAAAGTGATAGAGAGCTCACAAATCCTAGTTATATAAACATATATCAAGCCATGATTTCGGTTACATATTAAACGCCGAGTTCAAAATGTAATTATTTTTTAAACAAATTCTAATGTATCAAACCCTGATAACTGTTAATTTGTGTTAAAAACGAAACAGCAAAGATAAAACAGAGTTAGAAACAGAATATTAACTGGATTATTTAACAAAAGATCTGACATCTACCCTCCTGCCCCTCCCCCCTGAATAAATAAATAATAAAACACTATCATACTGTGACTGATATTGTACCAGAAAATAATATACAAACATGTTCATTTATTTTAATATCATTAATAATTAATATAAAGGCATTAATATTTATTTGTTTTCAGAAACTATAGAATTTATCAATTATAGTGAAAAACATGTGCTTTTTTAAACTTTAGTTAGTATCATGAATTCTAACGCATCTCAAAGAAATATTTGTCATATAAAATCCTTAAAGCTGCTTTGTCCATTTTTTTGGTTTTTACAGTATCAAATAATTTTCCATACAAACCAATTATCTTAGAAAGTTATGCACTTTCTCCTATTTACACCAGCAGAGTCGGTCTCCTTTCAAAGTTAGAAATATTCAAAGTAAAAAAATTAATTTCTTTTTGGGCAAATGAAAACACAAACCAAAATGCATCATGGGAATGTTTAGAAAACGGAACCGTTTAATTTACTAATTTCACAAACTAATTTCACAATATTTTTTAATACATGTAGATATATTTATATTCATTTATTTATTTAAAATTTAGCCTATTGTAGTTGTAAACTGTGGCTATCATTCATGTGCGTCGCGGATCTACAGTGAATCAGGGGTCCCCCCTCTACCTCTGGAAATTTCTGCATTTTAATTGAATTAAAAAAAATACTCTTTTACTCCCACTGCACAAAAAAATTTCTCTTACACCCCTGATTGTGGAAAAATGCAGGGTCCGTGCATGGCTCGATAGTTTGTCAGCCCGAATTTTCGCGAATCTTTTAACAAACATTCGTTTTAACATAATGCTATTAAGTAAAAGATTTACATCTATGTAAATGTCAAGATTTATATTGTGAATTAATGGCGAGTTGATTATTATATCAATCCCCATGTTTGTTTACATATCGGAAACATCCCTAGTACGAATTAATTTTTTTTTCGTCAGAAACGCCGCCACTGTCCAGCGGGAGAGAAAACTGTCAGTTGACCATAGCATCACAAGTTACTGTGGATTCTGGTTATTTTAAAAGTGAAAATCATGAAGAACTTTCGTGTATTATTTAGGGATGGAGGACGGGTGCCATGTTTACATTCGCAACGTAAGTAGGTCAGACTCGGTCAGATTACAATATTCAGCTGTTACACATACTTGATACTATGATATTTGTTAATCAGCTGTTCAAGTTCCTGCATTTTTTACTAGGGAATAACAGTTAATATAATATATTCCATGTTGAACTGTGCAAGACGAACTTCTACACATGCATGATCTATGAGTAATGTAATTGCAGGTTTTGGTAAATGTGAAATTAAGAAATACCGGTAAACAGAATGAATTTAAACATTTTCCAATCATGAATTAACTTTATCCATAAACAGGTTAGCATATCTCAACCTCAAGGCTTAATATTTTAGACCTAAATCATATTTGATAGAAGATGTCTGTGTATAAAACATGATTTTTTATGCTTTGAACATGTTGAACAGCTGTTGAACATGGGTGAGGCAATTTATACATATACTGGCGTGTGACCAGTTCTCGCCGAGTACCATTTCTTGCCAGTACATTGTGACGTCATTTTATCAACACATAAAATTATAGACGAAAAATGACATCACAATGTACTGGCAAGAAATGGTACTCGACGAGAACTGGTCGCACGCCAGTACTTGTTTTAAAATACTGTCAGATTTTCCTTCTTGGCAAGAGTCAATGATTAATTATGTCAGCTGCTCACTAGACTCAGTCGCTGGTCACTTAAAGGCCGAACATTTTACAAACGCTCCCTTTTTTACCTGTACAAACTTCAAAATAATGCCGCTTGTCAATCAAGTTTGAAGCAATCGCACACATGAAGTTTGATTGCAGTGATCGTCCGAGCATGATCTGGCCAGGTCCAGGTCCGTGGATTTCTGTTTACTAGCAATTTACAACGTCATCTTTGATATCTTCCGTCACATATAAATTTTTTACATAACTGGTATTATCATTGTTTTAAAAAAAATAATTATTCAGTAATTGAATGAAAATACAAAATTTATATTTGAATCATGTTGAATGTATATTACCTAATAAATTCCACAAAGATGAATGAGCAGCCCAAAACATATAAAGTTTCTTTTTTAAAACAAACTTATGAGCTATTAAAGCTGTATTTACTGGTAACACACTCAACTGGTCACTCGAGTATCCAATGCAGAAAAAATGAAATTCCAATATCATTTTTTTAATTAAAGAAAGTAAACATATTCTAAAGCAACATTGTCTAATGATGTTGTCCATACTTAACACCTCTGACATATATGCATTTATATACATATATAGCATTCCTTATTTCAACCTTTTTATATAAAATCTTGTTTCATTGGTAACAAATAAATTGGCGAACTAATTGTACCTAGCTGAAAGGTTTATATGATACAACTGTAACTAAAGATTTTTATAATGGCAAATGACTTGATCCCTATAAAATGATAAATGAACATTATATAGAGCCTGTTTGGGAGGGTAGCAGCAGAGAGAGAGAGAAGAGAGAGATATTTAAATTATCTTAGTCAATGACCCAATTGTTATTATTAGTCAGCCCGCAGGCTGACTAATTAAGTTATGATGAAACTTCAATTGCGCTTGCTTAAATTGGTATTCTGGGAAGGAATTATATAGACAGTTCGTGTTAGAGAAATTCGAAGAAGTTATGAAACTGGTCAGTTTCTAGGTCAAATTGCGCATCGGAAGACTGCCAATGGGAATTGTCTGCAGCCACAGTCCAGACTCCGTGTACCGTATATTTCCCGACCTCTTAGTGAGATTGGAAAGTGAATATATTGGTAGTGGTTTGCGACGAGACCATGAAATTCATAGAGCTATGTTTGCAATGTGACAACTTTAAGCATTAAGTAGGTGCGCAGCCATACATTGCATTTTCACCACTACACGCTTATCTCCTCACCTACATGTACAGCGGGAACGGGACGTTTCGCCCCTATTGACGTTTCGCGCTGAGACGTTTCGCTCCTAAAGACCTTTCGCGCCGAGACGTTTCGCACCTATATTATTTATTATATATATAGCGATGTTTTCAGGCAAATATTATATATATATGCATGTAATTAAAATTGACTTTATTGAAAACATATCTTTAATGTGGTACATTCACTGATAATTTTAATAATGTAAAAAGCGATTATCCTATCCATGTTCAAATATAATTAAAAATTATACGGGAAAAATTTCACCGTGAAAATTGCAGCTCATATTGCTTTAAATTAATATTGTGATAAATTCAATGCATTTATTGATACTTTTTTTTTTATCATTTCCCATGTACATAAGCTAATATTTGTGTGTAATGTTTGTTTGCAATGTACACGTAAATCAATCATGATTCAAGATATTATAACTTATAATTGAATGGAATTCATCATCAACGCGTCCCATTTCCTGAAGGTCTGCGGATCTATCTACGCTGGTGTGTTCGACGTTTGAGGTGTGATGTGATGTACTGTGATGTACTGTGATTCTGTGAAACATTGTGTTTGTGTTGAGATAACTTACTTATTCATGTTTGTATACGATATTGTTTATGTATGTGTTATGTATTCATGTTTGCAGTTGAAAACAATGAAAATAAAAAAAAAAATATTAATATGAAATATATCGTTATTCATCATATAAAAATTTACAACTATTTATATAATCCGATGTTAATATATATATATAATTATAATCATATATTAGAATAATTTGATTAGCCAAAGGTGTAAAACTTATTTGGAGGCTCTCAATGGTAGGTTAATATCAATTTACTGTTACCACATAATTAAAAGCCGCAAAACATCTAAATCAAGCAATCATTATTATGTGTCTCATCAAATTTCTATTTACCCTAAGGTGTTATAACTCATTATTTGGAGGCTCTCCATGCTGATATCAATTTACTGTTACCACATAATTAATAGGCGCGAAACATCTCGGGGCGAAACGTCTCAGCGCGAAAGGTCTTTAGGGGCGAACCGTCCCGCACTCATGTACAGCCATATAAAAATAAAGGTGCAAACTAAAAGTGAACCCGCATATTATTATTGTTCTGGAAACTATTTATCTTGTATTTTAATAGATTGTGTATTCTCTTTGGACCTAAAAAATAAAAAATTCCGCTGGCTGACTTTCTTAGCTATTTAAAAAGCTAACCTTGTTTCAGGATTAAATTATCCAATTTATACTACTGATAGTCATAAAGGTCTTTAAATTCTATTTGTTATTATAAAAATTCCATAGTTATAACTAGCATTTGGTATTTTCATTTTTCTGTGTTACTCATTTTTCATCTAACACTGTATTTTGTGCAGATATTGTAAAGGAATCATTAAAATAAATATATTAAAATGATTACAAAAAAGGTACGTAATTATATAAGACGTTCATGTGATTTAAACAGTATATCATGTCCGATATCAAATCAGATGATCTCAGTTGGATGCTATTTCTAAACAATAAAATGTTTTCTTTGGTGCTGAGTCATGTGGATACAATACCCGCAACGTTATTTTTTACAAGATTAACAGACGGATAGTATTCACGCATAATAGATTCTGAATAGGATTATAATGCACGGTAGAACAGTATATACTCGCATGATACGATTGGATTGATTCATGATAGAAAAAGATAAAATTAATGATGTTCATAATTGCTTCAAATGCTCTTCACAATATACCTTATAATTACTGTACAGAATTTTATTTACATTTATTGAGTTGTTAATCCTAGCTGCGTCATTTATAGAATATACAAACATAACAAGTTAAAATTTATTAAGGAAAAATATGAGCTTAAATGATCAATAATTTATCAATATTGGTAACATTGTTTTCATTACCAAACACCCCAGCCAATCACCGCAAACATATCTCATCTCGACATCAAATCACATGGAAAATAGCAGGTTTATTTAAGTAAACAACCTCCGATCCTCAGCAATATGTTCGATAACTCTTAATTATCCGGATTTCTTTTATTTGTACCATAAATCTGACTTTTTTTTACACACAATGTTAATTAGTTTTAACTAGTGGGCTAGTATAACCATTAGTCACACAACTAAATGCTTCATGGCGTAGTGGATCCATGGAGCACTTCCACTAATATACATGTACATGCATGCCACTGATGCACCAGTACTTTTTTTTGAGCTCAACTTTTTTCTTTATTTTATTATATCCATCATACTAGGCAAATTTGCAATAACTTTGTAAAATGCATGGACACCATCTAAAAATTCATTTTATTTCATTTATAAAGGTTGATAGAAAAATAGCATTGTTATGATATGAAAAAAATACTTTGAGGCTGACGATCTTAGTACCTTAAAATGAAACTCTTGTTTTAGATAAGTATAAAATCGTTTATAAGTACCTTCTTTTTGTAAAAAGAATGCATCAAATAACGATCGAATTGTATTACATACAAGTTAATGCTTACTGATCAGTTATACACTGCGTACGATTTAATATATTCAACCTATAGGTAAATATGTTACCTTGTTCCTAAGAACTTTGATTGCTAACATTAATCTTTCATTTCCATTGCTTAAAATGTGATTTACATGTAATATTTTATTTTAGTCTAAAGAATTTAGAAATTAGTATGATATAATGCTGGATTGTATATTGTATATTAATTGTTTGATAACTTATCGTATACGGTGCACTGAACGACTTGTAACTTCAAAGTAAAGTACTTGCATGTAAAATGGTACCAAAGGTTTAACGCGATCGAATAAATGGAAAAACTGTTAGAATTGAACAATATATAAACCTGATAAGATTAACACACGATAGGATACTAGGATTAACGCACGGTAGAAGGTTATATATACGAACGATACAATAGGATTGATAAACTGTACAGGATAGGATAAGACAGGATAGGATTGTAAAAAAATATGTTGCAGGTACTGTGTGAAAGTTATAACACAGCCTAGCATTGCTGATAAAAAACACAACTTGCCTTAACATGTATTTTTTTTTCTGCAACGCTAGATACCTTCATAGCCAGAATGAAGCACCAAAGAAAGCAATAAATCGTTTAGATAAAATATACCTACAGTTGAACTTCGATATCTCGAACACTGATATCTCAAATACAATTATGGATATGTCGAAGTGATTTGTAAATCACAACCACTTATTTTTTTAAGTGTGTTACCCTCGATATCTCGAATACTCGGATATCTCAGAGTTTTTAAACAGTCCCATCTAGTTAGAGATAACGAAGTGTGACTGCATTTACTTGCAATGAAAATTAAGGTAAAAAAGTTTATTGTCTCTTGAGACAGTAACTATATCCTGAGGTGAAGCCATGGGAAATAAGTTCTGTCAAGGGGGACAATATTAACTCGCTATTGTCTGAATATAGTCGGTAAATACTGTAGATATCTTGTTATACATTGTACCAAAGAAAACTTTATTTGTCGGTGATGCAGATTTTCTTGATGGTAAACAAATTAGAGTCAATCAACAGACTTTGAATTTAACATAGCAACTGGGTTTACAACAGAGGTGTTCTGAGATTAAAAATGAGGGAAATCAAATGCTGCCAGTGAATGGTTTCTATGACTTTTCACATTGGGCAGATAGCAAAGAAACTATTTTACAGTTATTGAGTAGCATATGTTTATTCTTGTGATGAATGACACATGAATATATAAACACTTGATCCAGGGCATACTCACAGTACTGCCTATACATATTGCTTTTTGTTGGAGATCATTCATATAAAGTAATATAATTGTAATTTTATTATCTAGATACCGAGTATTAAAAAAAACACTTTTCAATTTATTTTTTAGGAACATAAGCAGACCAGTCTATTTGTTTTCTGGGGGATATGACGATAGGACCATATCTATAGCTGTGTGATAGGAGGTGAATTTCATCATGACCTGATGATGGAAGAAGTATAATTGACAGAGTATCATGGAATCCTTGTAACCAACCTTTTCTTGTTGATGTGGATTTTTTAAATTAAGGAAACTGACTAAAAAAATTACATGCTGAAGGATCAAGAAAATGATTCCAATAAAAGAACTAAAAAGCCATTTCACCAGTTAAAAGTGTGAATGATATTCAGTGTGTTCAAAAAGTTGAATATATATATACACAAAAATGCATTGATTAGGATGCAAATTTGATACAGATTTAAGAATCATACAGTGTCAAGATTCATCAATAGTGTGAAACAATTTATCAATAATATGGCAACATGCGACTGATATTGGATTAGACATCAACTTATGAGGTACGTATTTTATATATATATATTTTAACGTGTTTATATGCCATTTTAGTTAAATTGATCAAGGTAGCTAGCTTGCTTAATTGGTAACGATACATTAATTTATTAAGATTTAATCTAAAAAGTACGTAGCAAATTCATACAGGTTCATTTTTGGTACACGCAATTATTTGCAAGTTGTATATTTAAGAAGTTTCTACCCCTGATATTAGTCTAAGATTGACAAATGGGCAAAACAATATGTAATATACTTGATGAAAAATTATGATTTAAAAATTTTGATTACCTAATTCAGTAAATATGAACAAAAGTCACAATCTGCAGTTCACAAGCCTGCAGATACATGTACTTTAAAATGTTTAACCACTGAGCTACATTGATGCACCAGACAGGCTTGAATGCTGAATATGAGCCATTACTAAGGTTTGAGATGCTGGATGAGGTTAAGATTTGTAGACCAGGTGTAAGTCTTTGGTGCAGGTGCCCTTTGATAGCCATTTCTAAGTTACTACTGGTTCTAACTTCACCAAACTTGTATGGATGGTGTGTCTTATACATGTAATACTGATGCATCTGACAGGCTTGAATGCTGAATCTGAGCCTTAGTTTTGGATGCTGGAGGAGATTAATTTTTAATAGCTCGTTAAAGTTTTTGGATCAGGTGCCCTCTGATGATTTTATCTTAGTTATTACTGCTCCTAACTTCACCAAACTTAAATCATATGGATGATGGATCTTATGATACTGATGCACCTGACAGCCTTAAATGCTGAATCTGAGCCATAAATATAGGTTTCAGATGCAGGATGAGGTTTAGTTTTTGGAACAGATCACATGTTTTATAGATAATAGCTTGCATAGTTGATTTAACTATTAATATAAATGTATCGCAGAGGAAGCAGCCTTATCTCTATTATCAAGGATGCTGACAAAATATATCTTTGTAATTTATTATTACTGGTCCTAACTTCACCAAAATTGTATCGATGATGTGTCTTATGATGCTGATTCACCTGACAGGTTTGAATGCTGAATCTGAGCCATAGGTTTTAGATGTGAGATGAAGTTTAGTTTTCGGAACAGGTCACATGTTTTAGATATGATACACTATTGTTTTATATGATACAATATTATATTATTTAAAATTATTATATTGTAAAAAGTAATATGATACAATATGATATTGTATCAAATGTTTGTACATTATGATATGATATTGTATCATGATATCGTTATGTATAGTATTGTATGATATGATACAATATTTATATAATAGCGTTGTGTTGTGCATGTACTATGCCTAAATAGTAGTCTGACAGGGTTTGTTACATAGTGCACGAGCCGGAGGCGAGTGCACTATGTATCAAACCCTGACTAGGGTACTATTAAGGCATAGTTACATGCACAACACAACACTATTGTTATTAATTATTATGCCAAGTGTTGCATATACTGACGTGCTTTGCTACAAGTAGCTGTGATGTTTGAGTGTTGTCCTGTCCCAAAAATAATCACCGGAAAAGCTAGCGTTTGTTCTTTCAAATTAATCAATTGATTTCAAATTCATCGATTATTTAATCAACAAGTTGTTGTACAATTAAAAAAAATCAACAAAGGATTATGTTCTTTTTAATTAAGAAACGAGAAACGTTTCACCTTACCGAGAAAACTCGAAATGTTTAGCAGACAAAATCTCATTGAATTTTGTTCTTGTACATTCTTTATCAAGCGTCATTCCAAAAAGCGTTTTTGTGATTCTCATGTTGAATTTCTTTCGAAATTGTTTAATCCATTTATTCAAAAGTTTATCAAAACTTATATAACTTATAAAATTATCGTCAATAATGAGATGTTTTTGGAAAGATTAATAATTTCAATTGCTTGATGTCAATCGTAAGTTTCTACGTTTTATATATATAAATACCGTCAGATGCATCATCGGATGCTGTAGCATAACAGTAACGCGTTGGGCTTCAAGACGCAATGCTAGCTTTTAGTGGCAAGAGTTCGAAACCCGCTATTGTATCAGATATGATACAGTATTTTATAATTTGATATTGTATTATATAAATAGTGCCTGTTTGGGAGGGTTACAGTTGAAATTGACACCCCGAGAAAACCATTGTCAGCCGACGCGAAGCGGAGGTTGACAATGGTTTTTGAGGGGTGTCAATTTCAACTGTTATCCTCCCAAACAGGCACTATTTATTTTGTTATACTGAATGTCTTAATTTTTAAGAAAATTTTACTGCTTGCATAATTAGGAATAACGTGAATTCTACAGCGAACAGTATGCGCATAATTTTCGCGCATGTAACAATTTTTAATGTTACCCGTTGCTAACGCTGAGGGTAATAGAAAATATTATGAACTGTGTCTTAACCAATCAGATTTCAGTATTTAACATGAAAGAATAACAATATATAATGAATTACTATGTCACATGATATGATATCATATGATATCATACAATATTGTATCAAATTATACATAAAAGCTATTATTGTGTATCAAATATGATACAATTACATACATGTACAATATAATACCATTCTATATTCTTTCTTTTATATTGTTCTTAATTTGATTCTAGAACTGATATTTTGTATACTGGTAAAAACTTGTATCGGAAAATTTTTTTAGTCGGTTAATATTTCAAAATAAACCTTGTATCTAGTTGTATTCCGTTGATTCCTTATTAGTGCAAACCCCTCTTATTTTATGCAAGTACTTACATGTAATTCCATGATATTGCAGTTGTGTATTTAATAGCTAGTGCAAAATAACTTCTATCCTAATTTCTTATAGTTCAAAACTCTCAGAAAATAATAGTGAGGTTTTAAAATCCGCTTTGGGTGCTTCTCGTGTCATTTTATGCGAATATCAATTCCTTGTGTTTAATTACATGTAGGAATCTACAGTAAATTGATTAAAAAGATAACATCTGTCAGGTTTCCTACTTTGTGTTAGTTTCCGAATCCCTGAATTTATAATCTCACCATCTACAATTCTGCTGTTTGGGATACAACTACATGTATGTATACATACATCGATCTTACATGTATTTACATATAAGTACATGTAAGAAAATGTGTCAATTATACTCAATGTTTAGCCAATCTCAAAATTACACTGAAAACCTGAGTTCAGTTGCATGTACAAATGTTAAATACTCTTCTTCTTTTTTTACCCCTACACGGCCTTTTATTTGTACATTGACTAAAACTAGAATTTTATTTTTTAATAGTTACATGTATTTGTTACTAGTTATTGTTTTAAAGTTGATGTAAAAATACTATGTTTAAATGTTTGTAATATTTCTTTTTAGGAAATCTCAAGAAAAGAGTTGGACATAATACCAAAGATATGAATGGAATACAAATGGAAAAGAATCACCATGGCCCATTCTAGATGCAACTTGAAGTTGAACACTTTCGTGCAATTTATAATAACTGCATGCTTGATAAATTGGAATGATAAGTTTTCAGTCCATACATATAACTTAATTTAATTTTGGGAAATTTTATCAAAGCTGAATTTAAAATTGCATGTGAATGTTTATTTTTGTATGTAGTCAGTACATATTATATTGTGGAATCATCGTGGTTGTGGGGGACCAATGTTCATGGCTTTCGTGAGTAACTGGCTTGCACACAAATTTACATCCCCTTGAATGTATACACAAGCAAATATTTAGTATTTATTGATAAAATAGAACTTGCTACTGATGAAATTACCTCCCCATGAACTAGGAACAGTTTGGTAACCAACGGACATTGACCCCCACAAATAAAAATGATTCCACAGTACTACATGTACATAGAAATTAACATAATTAATTTAGCTTCTAAAAATGAACATGTCTGAAATATATTTATTTGAAATCATTTAAATTTTGTTTAAGAATGAATTTGTTACTGAGAATAAAAGCATGTAATCTAATAACAAGGTTCATTTTCATTGTATATTGGGCCACTTTTTTATTAGTTGTTTTTCAAGAACGACTGACCAAAATTAAAAAAAATACTACAATATGTATAAATTTGTATCAAAATGTGTCTTTAATGTTTATGTTTTTTGATCTACAGACCAATTAAAAAAAAAAGGTCTTGAAAAACAACTAATAAAAAATAGCCTTAAGGGGTTGGATTGTGGGAGAACATTTAAGAGGGTTCGATGGTCATGGCCATTTTTGGACTCTATTAATCTTCTTTAGAAGGAGCTCTATAGTATCAATCAGACCCAACCTAACACCGGGTTAACTTTTGGGGTTTACTCTGGGTTTTCTTTTTGAAAACTTGGGTCCACTCTGGGGTTACTTTGGGTTTACTTGGAAATTGCTTTTGAGGTCAACTACGCACTGAAGTGTGAAGCAGACCTGTCTTTTATCTTACTATATCCTACTGTCTGTTATTCCTGCCCTTTTGTATATTTCGAATACACATTTAGCGTCTGCTTTCAGAGGTATACCTCTGACCGGGTTTACTCTCTGGGTTTCCTTGGGTTTACTCTGGGTCCACTCTAGTAAACCCAGGGTTTAGTTGGGGTTTACTTTCTGTTAGGTTGGGTCTGATCGGTACTGTATAAACAATGTAAAGTCATCATGGCTTCTGTCTAATATAATTATATCCAACTTTTAAGGTACATGTATATGCGATTGGTAATTTGCTGACTATTAAGCCTTCTTAATTATAACTTGTAATTTGAATATTCATCTAAATGGCATGTATATGCAAACATCGAGTACTCTTCTGATGGCATGTGTTTACAGATCAAGTACAAGCACAGGGTCCTTTGACTGCATTTATATAACTCAAGTACAAACACAGGGTCCTCTGACAGCATGTGTACAGCTCAAGTACAAACACAGGGTCCTCTGACAGCATGTGTACAGCTCAAGTACAAACACAGGGTCCTCTGATAGCATGTGTACAGCTCAAGTACAAACACAGGGTCCTCTGATAGCAAATGTACAGACTGGTCAAGTACGACAACAGGGTCCTCTGACTGTATGTTTACAGATCAAGTAGAAAGACAGAGTCCTTTGACTGAATGTATACATATTAAGTACAACAACAGGTTCCCCCTTACTGAAAATGTACATATATTTACAACCAAAGGACAAGCTGATCTAAAGTTTTCTCAGTGTTAAATATTCAGTGAACCTATGAATATTAAACATACGTATGTTGTACCCCTACTCCCTACCCCCCGAAAGAAAACGTGGACACCCGAAGTTGAATGTAGAGTTGAAATAGGTACATGTATTGTACATGTAGGAATATGATACTGTACATGTAATAGCAGAAGAAAGCCCATTCAATAACTCATCTAAACGACGCCTGTAATTTCATTATTGTATTTGTATTATAGCGAATTTTCATTTGTAATCTCGATCTGCCAGACCATGCATGTATATTTGAAAATATACAATGGTTGTGCGATAACTACGAATTTTAGCATTAACGAACGCAATGAAAACTTTCAACGAGTATGTAAGATAAAAGACGATTTACGCTTGCCAATATGAGAAAATTTAGCATAGATAAGGTCGAATAACCCACATGGAAAAAGTCATTCAAATAAACAGTGAATTATTTGATTATGAAAGATATAATGATAAATAAACTGTACATATGTCAAATAAGCGAAATATTTACAGTTTAGGGATACAAATTGAATATCTAAAAAATCCAGTAAGTACATGCAAGTTAACAACAAAAGCCCCAGCAGGATTCGAACTCGTGATGTACGGACATTTATCACTTATCTTCATCTTAAGTCCGACATTTTATCTATTTGGCTATTGGATAACTTACATGTTGCCGTCGATAAAATCCTTTTAATAAAACGAAATATCTTTTCGTTCAGAGGTCAGCCATTTTGTTATGATGTGTTATTCCACCTTTGATTTTCTTACGAATAGTTAGGAGTTTTTTTTCTCGAAAATATATAAGGAATATTATTAAACTTGGAATCATTCTTTGAGTATTATGAGGTGATAATTTTGGTCGGGGCGTGATCAAATCCAATAAAGCCCGAAGGGCTTTATGATAGATTTGATCACGCCCCAACCGAAATTATCACCTCATAATATTAAAAGAATGATTCCTTATTACTTATATTTATATAGTTTTATGCCATCGTACGATTAAATATACATTGTAAAAATATAAATAAGCAAACCCCGCTGGTGCCTCAATTTGGCGTCATTTGTATTATGGGTTATATAGTACAAAATCGGTACGTAGTGTTATCACAAGCAAAGACACTGCAAAATGTAAATATATGCTGTGGTTTCATTAATATTCAAGGGTATCAATTTTCGTGGATATAGTAAAAATCACAGTTTCAAGGATACGTAAATTCGTGGCCAATGAACCTATCAATACAAAATGTTAATAGAAATTGCACTTCAATGAACATTTAATTTTGTGGAGCAACTTAACAACGAAATCCACGAAAATTGGTATTCAACGAATATTGATGAAACACAGTAGGTCTGTAAATTGTAATTGTACAAATACAGGGTCTCTGAATGCATATACATATACAGATCAAATACAACCACAGGGTCCTCTGACTGCATGTATACAATTCAAGTACAAACACAGAGTCCTCGGACTGCATGTGTACAGATCAAGTACAAACACAGAGTCCTCGGACTGCATGTGTACAAATCAAGTACAAACACTGGGTCCTCGGATTGCATGTGTACTGATCACCACAGATTAACTGTAGTATACGAACTACACTGTGCACAAGTATTTTTTTAGTACATGTACATTTACAATTTTATTTTCCTGAGCCGTCTTCAAACCCCTGTCACACCGGAGCTGCGTTCTCACGGCGATCCCGCTGCGTCCTTAAATAATGTAAAACGCCAAGGTAAACGCAGTAGAGTCTTCTTAGCGCTGTAACAACATAACTACATCTTCGTCCGTCGCGATGGGATCGCCTTGATCATTTAAGAACGCCATGCGACGGCGCGCACTTTGAACATGCACAAAATACGCGCCGTGGCTCGGCGTTCTAAACATGCCGTAAAAGCGTAGTGAGGTCGCCGTGACAGCGCCGTAAGATCTCCAACAGCGCCACGAGAGCTCCGTCGGTGCGCTCAAGGAACGCAGCTAATCGCAGTGTAGACGCAGTGATAAGTTAATTGCTCTTGCACGGAGACCTAACGGAGTCCTTTGGGATCTCACTGCGTCTCTATCGCGCTCTCAATGCGCTCTCACTGCGCATCTAAAGCGTTTGAACAAGTTGTTTTTCATTTGGCTGCGTTCACTCAGCGACCCCAAAGAGCTGTTGCTGGTTCATAGCGCTCTCGTGACGTTTTTTCTGCGTTTATACTGGGCTCCCACGGCGTTTCTAGTGCGCTGTCATCAGGACCACGAAAACTCGAAAAATGGTTGTTGTACAATAGCAAGCGATGTAATAATTATCAAACTGGATGTAGATGACTATGTAAAAAGCAGCATTTGCTAATATTCCAAGACCAATCGATGGACGTAGATGGAATTCACGCCATTTGGTTTTGATGTTTTCACATCTTTTCAATGTTTTCTAACAACTAATAACGGATCTTTTTTGTAGACCTGACTACTAAGAGTTTAATCCTAGTCCTTCACAAATTGTTTAGAAGTAACTATGTTTCAATTACAATGTACCTTATCATAAAATCACAACAATTTTTAAATCATTTATATACTAGTTGTAAATTCTTATTTGTTTCCCATACAATTGTACAAATTAATATTAACCTACCAAGAAGTAAAGAACGTCTTGTGAGCGCAGTCAGCGCACAGAGCACGCCGTGGACGCGCGGTAAAAACTCCTAGCACGTCATGAGCGCTCGGCGGAGACTCAGCGAGAGCGCAGTTAATCGCCAAGTAGAACTCCGTGAAACGTAGTTATACGCCGTGGGAGCTCCGTAAGACCGCCTAGGTCGCCGTCAGGACGCCGTGACTTCTCCAGTTGTAAAATTTTCAAATAAAACTGTACATTATTTCTGAATTTTCCTTGCGATCCTACGGCGATTCCATGAATTTTACAACGCCGTGGGGACGCAGCCTGGTGTGACAGGGTTTAGTTAAGCCCAACAATGAAACCATTCTAGTAAATACATTTATAAAGAGGTTAGCGACCAGTTTCTCCATTGACCATCAATGACGGCGTGGATACCGTACTCGCCCGAGGTTTGCCGATACATTTGATATTGGTACGCATGCATATTATCATAGTAAGCACATGTGCTTACTATGGATGTTCATTAATATTTTATTGGGGCATTGGATTTTTTTTTGTGTTTACCAGTGCTGGCTACGTCTAATCATTATGTACTAGTACTCTACATAATAGGTAATGCTCGCCATAATGTGTACATATGCACTTCCAGATTCCTTTCACTTATCAGCTGTCTGCTTACCTTAAATCAATACAGTGGTTCAAACACAGTAACATTCAATTTTAGTATACGACATTCGAATTCCTTGTTCATGCACGGATTTTGATGGGGAAGACCCCCCTCCCTCCCCCAACACTCCTCTGGAAATTTCAATATTAATAATTTCACAAAGTAAAATTACCAAGAATATGCCTCGGACCCCCCCCCCCCCCCCTGCGGCAAATACAGTAATCATTCGGGACCCCCCACCCTCTCCTACAACAAAATCTGGATCTGCAGGATAGAGAGCTCCACAAACTTGAAAGTGCGAAGGAGCGAAAGTAGTTCGCTTCTTCGCGTTTGCAAACTCGCACTTTCGCCTTCGCATCTTCGCGCTTCGCCGTCGCATCTTCGTACCTTCACTCCTTCGCCTTTGCAACTTCGCACTTTCGCCTTCACAACTTTGCACTCTCGCATAGATCTACGCCCTGTAAGCCAAAATGCGAAGATCAAAGTAGCCACATCGAATACCGTTTTTGGGGCTTTGAAAAAAGAACCTGATATGGAATTAACCAAATTATCATGATCACCAGGAAATCAGCATTTATATAAAATGAGATTTATTTAAATATTTTGGTGGTTGGTGGTAGTTGGTAGTGTTATTACTGCAATATGTATAAATTTGTACCAAAATGCGTTTTTATTGTTGTTTTTATCTACTTACCAATTTTAAATAAAATTAGATTAATTTTGAATACTCATCTAAATGGTATATACATTCAACATCGAGTTTTTTCCTGGTTGCATGTGTATACAGCTCAAGTACAAACACAGGGTCCTCTGACTGCATGTATACAATTCAAGTACAAACACAAACTGCATGTGTAAAGCTCAAGTACAAACACATGCATGGTCCTCGGACTGCATGTGTACAGCTCAAGTACAAACACAGGGTCCTCGGACTGCATGTGTACAGCTCAAGTACAAACACAGGGTCCTCTGACTGCATGTTTACAGGTGTGTGCATTCTAGTAAATACATTTATAAAGAGGTTAGCGACCAGTTTCTCCATTGACCATCAATGACGGCGTGGATACCGTACTCGCCCGAGGTTTGCCGATACATTTGATATTGGTACGCATGCATATTATCATAATATTTACATTCTACTGTGTTTTTTCATTAAATTCCGTGACGTTTAAATGCCTCTAAATGCAACACCTATTCACTGCGTATGAATTTACGAGTAATTTACATAAGTAGTTCTCAAACAGTGATTTCTATGTTATTTGTTAAAAAATGTATTTCATGAATGTTGTAAAAACTTCATGTTTTATAATTATTCAACAAAAAATTGACTTTATTGTTTAAAGCACCATTTCAAGAGTTATTTATCATGGATTATATTTTCATGCTCGACGATCTCATCTCAACAGTCTATGTGAAAACCAGTTTAAACCGGTTTTACAAAACAGCTGTTCCTGCTGTTACTTATTCACTCCCTCCGTGATCTGCACTTTATATCGATTTATTTAAGTAAACAATTGATTTCTTCAGTAAGGGAATGTAAATATAAGCATTAAATGATTCATTTTTGACGTCGTCGTGTCAATAACTGCCGTCAGGTGAGCAGACAAATTATCATAACGCGCTAACGCGCGTTATTCAATTTGTCTGCTCACCTGACGGCAGTTATTGACACGACGACGTCAAAAATGAATCATTCAATGCTATAGTAAGCACATGTGCTTACTATGGATGTTTATTAATATTTTATTGGGGCATTGGATTTTTTTTTTTGTGTTTACCAGTGTTGGCTACGTCTAATCATTATGTACTCTACATAATAGGTAATGCTCGCCATAATGTGTACATATGCACTTCCAGATTCCTTTCACTTATCAGCTGTCTGCTTACCTTAAATCAATACAGTGGTTCAAACACAGTAACATTCAATTTTAGTATACGACATTCGAATTCCTTGTTCATGCACGGATTTTGATGGGGAAGACCCCCCTCCCTCCCCCAACACTCCTCTGGAAATTTCAATATTAATAATTTCACAAAGTAAAATTACCAAGAATATGCCTCGGACCCCCCCCCCCCCCCCTGCGGCAAATACAGTAATCATTTGGGACCCCCCACCCTCTCCTACAACAAAATCTGGATCTGCAGGATAGAGAGCTCCACAAACTTGAAAGTGCGAAGGAGCGAAAGTAGTTCGCTTCTTCGCGTTTGCAAACTCGCACTTTCGCCTTCGCATCTTCGCGCTTCGCCGTCGCATCTTCGTACCTTCACTCCTTCGCCTTTGCAACTTCGCACTTTCGCCTTCACAACTTTGCACTCTCGCATAGATCTACGCCCTGTAAGCCAAAATGCGAAGATCAAAGTAGCCACATCGAATACCGTTTTTGGGGCTTTGAAAAAAGAACCTGATATGGAATTAACCAAATTATCATGATCACCAGGAAATCAGCATTTATATAAAATGAGATTTATTTAAATATTTTGGTGGTTGGTGGTAGTTGGTAGTGTTATTACTGCAATATGTATAAATTTGTACCAAAATGCGTTTTTATTGTTGTTTTTATCTACTTACCAATTTTAAATAAAATTAGATTAATTTTGAATACTCATCTAAATGGTATATACATTCAACATCGAGTTTTTTCCTGGTTGCATGTGTATACAGCTCAAGTACAAACACAGGGTCCTCTGACTGCATGTATACAATTCAAGTACAAACACAAACTGCATGTGTAAAGCTCAAGTACAAACACATGCATGGTCCTCGGACTGCATGTGTACAGCTCAAGTACAAACACAGGGTCCTCGGACTGCATGTGTACAGCTCAAGTACAAACACAGGGTCCTCTGACTGCATGTTTACAGGTGTGTGCATTCTAGTAAATACATTTATAAAGAGGTTAGCGACCAGTTTCTCCATTGACCATCAATGACGGCGTGGATACCGTACTCGCCCGAGGTTTGCCGATACATTTGATATTGGTACGCATGCATATTATCATAATATTTACATTCTACTGTGTTTTTTCATTAAATTCCGTGACGTTTAAATGCCTCTAAATGCAACACCTATTCACTGCGTATGAATTTACGAGTAATTTACATAAGTAGTTCTCAAACAGTGATTTCTATGTTATTTGTTAAAAAATGTATTTCATGAATGTTGTAAAAACTTCATGTTTTATAATTATTCAACAAAAAATTGACTTTATTGTTTAAAGCACCATTTCAAGAGTTATTTATCATGGATTATATTTTCATGCTCGACGATCTCATCTCAACAGTCTATGTGAAAACCAGTTTAAACCGGTTTTACAAAACAGCTGTTCCTGCTGTTACTTATTCACTCCCTCCGTGATCTGCACTTTATATCGATTTATTTAAGTAAACAATTGATTTCTTCAGTAAGGGAATGTAAATATAAGCATTAAATGATTCATTTTTGACGTCGTCGTGTCAATAACTGCCGTCAGGTGAGCAGACAAATTATCATAACGCGCTAACGCGCGTTATTCAATTTGTCTGCTCACCTGACGGCAGTTATTGACACGACGACGTCAAAAATGAATCATTCAATGCTATAGTAAGCACATGTGCTTACTATGGATGTTTATTAATATTTTATTGGGGCATTGGATTTTTTTTTTTGTGTTTACCAGTGTTGGCTACGTCTAATCATTATGTACTCTACATAATAGGTAATGCTCGCCATAATGTGTACATATGCACTTCCAGATTCCTTTCACTTATCAGCTGTCTGCTTACCTTAAATCAATACAGTGGTTCAAACACAGTAACATTCAATTTTAGTATACGACATTCGAATTCCTTGTTCATGCACGGATTTTGATGGGGAAGACCCCCCTCCCTCCCCCAACACTCCTCTGGAAATTTCAATATTAATAATTTCACAAAGTAAAATTACCAAGAATATGCCTCGGACCCCCCCCCCCCCCTGCGGCAAATACAGTAATCATTTGGGACCCCCCACCCTCTCCTACAACAAAATCTGGATCTGCAGGATAGAGAGCTCCACAAACTTGAAAGTGCGAAGGAGCGAAAGTAGTTCGCTTCTTCGCGTTTGCAAACTCGCACTTTCGCCTTCGCATCTTCGCGCTTCGCCGTCGCATCTTCGTACCTTCACTCCTTCGCCTTTGCAACTTCGCACTTTCGCCTTCACAACTTTGCACTCTCGCATAGATCTACGCCCTGTAAGCCAAAATGCGAAGATCAAAGTAGCCACATCGAATACCGTTTTTGGGGCTTTGAAAAAAGAACCTGATATGGAATTAACCAAATTATCATGATCACCAGGAAATCAGCATTTATATAAAATGAGATTTATTTAAATATTTTGGTGGTTGGTGGTAGTTGGTAGTGTTATTACTGCAATATGTATAAATTTGTACCAAAATGCGTTTTTATTGTTGTTTTTATCTACTTACCAATTTTAAATAAAATTAGATTAATTTTGAATACTCATCTAAATGGTATATACATTCAACATCGAGTTCTTTTCTGGTTGCATGTGTATACAGCTCAAGTACAAACACAGGGTCCTCTGACTGCATGTATACAATTCAAGAACAAACACAAACTGCATGTGTAAAGCTCAAGTACAAACACATGCATTGTCTTCGGACTGCATGTGTACAGCTCAAGTACAAACACAGGGTCCTCGGACTGCATGTGTACAGCTCAAGTACAAACACAGGGTCCTCTGACTGCATGTTTACAGGTGTGTGCATTCTAGTAAATACATTTATAAAGAGGTTAGCGACCAGTTTCTCCATTGACCATCAATGACGGCGTGGATACCGTACTCGCCCGAGGTTTGCCGATACATTTGATATTGGTACGCATGCATATTATCATAGTAAGCACATGTGCTTACTATGGATGTTCATTAATATTTTATTGGGGCATTGGATTTTTTTTTTGTGTTTACCAGTGTTGGCTACGTCTAATCATTATGTACTCTACATAATAGGTAATGCTCGCCATAATGTGTACATATGCACTTCCAGATTCCTGTCACTTATCAGCTGTCTGCTTACCTTAAATCAATACAGTGGTTCAAACGCAGTAGCATTCAATTTTAGTATACGACATTCGAATTCCTTGTTCATGCACGGATTTTGATGGGGAAGACCCCCCCCCCCCCAACACCCCTCTGGAAATTTCAATATTAATAATTTCACAAAGTAAAATTACCAAGAATATGCCTCGGACACCCCCCCCCCCCCCTGCGGCAAATACAGTAATCATTTGGGACCCCCCACCCTCTCCTACAACAAAATCTGGATCTGCAGGATAGAGAGCTCCACAAACTTGAAAGTGCGAAGGAGCGAAAGTAGTTCGCTTCTTCGCGTTTGCAAACTCGCACTTTCGCCTTCGCATCTTCGCGCTTCGCCGTCGCATTTTCGTACCTTCACTCCTCGCCTTTGCAACTTCGCACTTTCGCCTTCACAACTTCGCACTCTCGCATAGATCTACGCCCTGTAGGTGAAAATGCGAAGATCAAAGTAGCCACATCGAATACCGTTTTTGGGGCTTTGAAAAAAGAACCTGATATGGAATTAACCAAATTATCATGATCACCAGGAAATCAGCATTTATATAAAATGAGATTTATTTAAATATTTTGGTGGTTGGTGGTAGTTGGTAGTGTTATTACTGCAATATGTATAAATTTGTACCAAAACGCGTTTTTATTGTTGTTTTTATCTACTTACCAATTTTAAATAAAATTATATTAGTTTTGAATACTTATCTATATGGTATATACATTCAACATCGAGTTCTTTTCTGGTTGCATGTGGATACAGATCAAGTACAAACACAGGGTCCTCTGACTGCATGTATACAATTTAAGTACAAACACAAACTGCATGTATAAAGGTCAAGTACAAACACATGCATGGTCCTCGGACTGCATGTGTACAGCTCAAGTACAAACACAGGGTCCTCTGACTGCATGTGTACAGATCAAGTACAACCACAGGTTAACTGTAGTTTACGAACTACAGTGTGCACACGTGTTTATATAGTATATGAATTAAATTTTCTTGAGCCGTCTTTAGTTAATCCCAAAAACGAACCATTCTAGTAAATATATTAATATAAAAAGGTTAACAACCACTTTTTCCATTGACCATCAGTGATGGTATGGATACCGTACTCACCCGAGGCTTGCCGATGAATTTGTTATTGGTGCATGCATATTATCATAATAAGCACACGTGTTTTCAATGGATGTTCATTAATATTTTACTGAGTAATGCGGTTTTTTTTTTGTTTACCAGTGTTGGCTACGTCTAATCATTATATTCTCCTTATAAAAGGTAGTGATTTCAAGATTTCTATCACTTATCAGCTGTCTTCTTACCTTAAATCAATGCTGTGGTTCAAACACAGTAACATTGAACTTCATTATACGACATTCGAATTCCTTGCTCATGCACGAAATTTTATGGATAAGAGGGATCCGGACCCCCCTCCTTCTCTCTGGAAATTTCAATATTATTAATTTCGCAAATTAAAATTACTAAGAATATGCCTCGGACCCCCCTCCCAACCGCGGCAAATACAATGATCATTCGCCGCCCCCCCCCCCTCCCCAACACTCTTCTAGAAAAAAAATCTGGATCCGCACGATTGAGGGCTCCACAAACTTGAAAGGCGAAGGCGAAATTGCGAAGATGCGAAAGAGCGATAATACGCTTATAATAGTTCGCTTATTCGCCTTCGCACCCTTGCATTTTCGCCTTCGCATCTCCAAAACGAAACCATTCTATTAAATACATTAATGTAAAGAGGTTAGCGACCAGTTTCTCCATTGACCATCAATGACGACGTGAAGCTTTTAAGTTGAAATATATGTTTCAAAAATATTAAATGGATGCGTACTATAATTTGTAGACTTTTATTTTATAGCTTCATACTTCGCATCCGTATTATAAGACAAGTAAGCTTGTTTTGTCAAACAGTTTAAATTCATTTGGAATCTTAACTAGTAAATTGAAAGGTTCCTTTTTTCTCACGACACCGTACGTTTTTTTATCGGCTTGTTTAAATAGGTGTGTTTTTTTTAATGATGTTCCGATGGGGCCACTTCGACCCTCACACTTTTGCCTCTGGGACGAAATGGAAGAGTGCGAAGAGTCGAAAGAGAAAGTACGAAGGCGCGAAAGTGCGAAGATGCGACGGCGAAGCGAGAAGATGCGAAGGCGAGAGTGCGAAGTTGCAAAGGCAAAGGAGCAATACTACTATCGCTCCTTCTCCTTCGCAACTTCGCACTGAAGTCTTCGCCTCTGTGCGGTTCACGATTTTTTTTTCGGGGTGGGCGACCCCCCCCCCCCCCCCCCCCCCTGGAACCGCGCATGTAATACTAGTGCTGGCTATTCGACATTCGACAGGGGTCTTACTTTGGGTTTACTCGGGGTTTACTTTGGGTTTACTCGAAAATTGCTTTTGGAGTCAACTATACGCACTTAAGTGTGAAGCAGACATGTATTTTATCTTATCATCCTACTGCCTGTAATTCCTGTCCCTTGTATATTCCGAATACACATGTAGCGTCTGCTTTCGGGGTATTCTTCTGATCGGGGTTTACTCTCTGTGTCCACTCTGGGTTTACTTGGGGTTTACTCTGGGTTTACTCTGGTTCCACTCTAGTAAACCCAGAAAGTAAACCCAGGGTTTAGTTGGGGTTTACTTTTTGTAAGGTTGGGTCTGATCGGTACTGTATGTATTTGATAAGATTACATTGATTTTATTTTGATTCTATACGAATAGTCCCATTTTTTCTTTCAAATTCTTAAATAGCGCACGCTTATTAGAGTCTTCCATTACCAACGAGCAACGAGCTTTGCTCTTGTTGTTTTTATTATTGAAAATTAAACATTTTTTATTGTAACTAGTAGTTAGGGAGGAAAGTTATTATTTTAATATTCATCTATTATAAGCTATAATTCAATTAAGGACAAAAAACCATGAAAGATAAAAGATGAAACATTGGCCACTGTAGCTAAATATTGCATCGAAAGGTCTCCCCCCCCCTCTCTCTCTCTCTCTCTCTCTCTCTCTCTCTTAAAAAGCGGGGGAAGGGGTTCATACCACTCCTATCCCCATCTAAATATGCGGTCTAGTTAATACGTTTTATCACGTTCTCTTGTATTATTTTGATTATCTGACCTTATATATGTATCATTTAAATATCTTGAATAAGATGCACCCATTTTTTGTGAATCAGAGATACATGCATGTATATTCATTTGTTGTCACTCATCATTTATTTCAGTTGTAGTAATTTATCTTGTACTTGTGAATTTATATTCATCAATCATTAATAAAAGCTAACAACATATCAATAGGTTGAATCAAGAAATAATTTGGCAGTGGCAGTAACATTGTTGTGTCGCAGTGTAAGTCGACAATGTACATGATGAATATATTGTATCTGGGCCGTCAGAGAAAAGATAACGGGGAAGAATTACGATTTCAAGTTGCTTTGCATGAAACCTTTTTGTCCGTCTGTCTCTTTATTCTCTTTCTCTAGCCAGACACTAGGTTGTCAGATCAATTTGTACTTTGCCGGATTCAGTCTGAGTCATCTATTTCATATTTAAATATTTTACCAGATAAAGACGTTAATAATAACATAACAACAATTCTCTATGAGAAACATGATGCATCAATTATTCTATCGTTAACTTACCTTAGTTACGTAGCAATATACCTTTATCACCTGCATATGGAGTTTGCTTACTTGCTTTTTTGAAACATTTTATTGAAGCTTTTTTAAAATTTCACATATATATGGTATTGGTGCAAAAAAAAAATATATGATAATTTGCAAAAGAGTTATATACGAGAGATAGAAAGAAAAAAAGCATATGGAATTTTTGTCTCTTATTTGATTCAATACGCAAGGGCATGCTCTACTTTTGAACAATTTCTAAAACGAGGTTAGCTACTTACAAACAATTTGATAAAATACTTCCGCTAGTTCGAATGCTGACTGAGGGTTTTTTAAAATACGTATTGTAAGACCATTATTAATCACCGAATTGTCTACGGGTTTTTTCGTTTTCCCGATTACCACAAAGAGCACACGGCGGGTGTGACCGGTCAGCAGAGGATGCTCACTCCTCCATGGCAACTGATCATATCTCTTAATTTCTTATAGAGGCCCGTTTTCGCTCTGCTCCTGTTTTGTAATTTTCCTTTGGACTTCTGAATTTGAACACTGTTCGTTATCACCACCTGATCCTGTCTTTAATTTTTGTAGAGATTTTTGTTTGCTCTGCTCCTGTTTTGTATTTTTTCCTTTGGACATTTGATTTTGAACACCGTTCGTTATTACCATATTTTACTTACCAATTTTACTTTCTTATTTTAACGTCATGCGTCTAAAAATGATGTACTAAAAGTATTGTGAAAATAGTAGCTATTTTATCGTTTAAGCAGAATATAAAGGATGTGATAAAACGTCTAAAGGTTACTGCAAATTGTCATCTCACGGCTAACACAACGAAGTTTTAAAGTGGCTCTATTGGAACACCATACTCCCATACTCTCGATTAATTTAGCAGTATTTTCTGCAACATCCTCTTTGTTCATAGGATATGAATATTTTTTGTCTTTTTTTTTTTTTGGAAAGTTTAAAAATAAAAATCATTTGTTTGGATTTACTTAAGGAAAATACAATTCTTGTGCAATTTATTCCGGGGATTACTTTTTTGGGGCCAGTTTTCAGAGAGAAATACTTCTCTATCGAGTTTTTGTTAGGGGAATATCTATTTACTATCCACTATTATACATTGGCATGTAGTCATGAATACAACAAGTACTAGTAACATACAAAAACACCACTCCATTTAGCATATCGGTTTCTAGTATGTTGGAGGTTTTCCTTTTCTAAAATCAAATACACTGAATTGTTAAATCTCATGATGTAAGCTTTTTTTGCATATGACATTTATCATATGACATGCATCCTAAATGCTAATTTTGATGTAATGAGCTCAGTTCCAACACCAATTTCAGAGGAATTTCTTATCAAACAATATAGACTACATGCATTGCAAAGATTTTATGAAAAAAATTGAAATTGACGACTGTTGTCGACACTGTTTTTTGATAGGAAAATAACCCCTAAAACAAGTAATTTTAAGAATATTTTCTGTTTAAAGTTTAGAAATTTATTAAGTTTCCATGATTGGTTACATTCATATGTTTAGTTCATTTTAAGGTATATTCAATCTTTATAAAAAAAATTCTCAGGAAATAATAAAAGTGCCTTCTACTTCAGGATATTACCTACGCATTTTGATACCACCTCCCGATTGTGCATGAAAAATAATAAATCATTGCGAACACATGTCGCACGTTTTTACAGTACATAGTAAGATTGATCAAAAGTAAAAACTTTGATTGCTTTGTGGGAGATAAATACAACGTCCTATCATGGTTAAAACACACACCGTCCTCTCATGGCTAACACACCGTCCTCTCATGGCTAACACACCGTCCTCCCAAGTTAACACAACGTCCTCTCAAGGCTAACACACCGTCCTCTCAAAGCTAACACATCGTCCTCTCAAGTTAACACAACGTCCTCTCAAGGCTAACACAGCGTCCTCTCAAGTTAACACACCGTCCTCTCAAGTTAACACAACGTACTCTCACGAAACCGGAACGTCCTCTAAAGCATAGTGAAAATACCATGCTTTAATTACCTAAATACTGCATGCTGCAACCTCCCATAGTGTAACTAGAGCCATATCCTATTCAAGTACCGAATCTTGAAACAATAGCTCAATTAGAAAGTATGGTCCTCGGAGGAAGGTGGGGTGTCATAGTCCTCGAATGGTCGGTAATGCGTGCGTGCGTGCGTGCGTGCGTGCGTGCGTGCGTGTGTGTGTGTGTGTGTGTGTGTGTGTGTGTGTGTGTCATATACCGTCATGTTGACGGTTTGAGAGAAATAAATTGAATTGAAATTGAAAGGAAATTAATTGGCTAGGTAATTTACTTAGGGATTAACTCAGGTGTCATGGTCTGAGCTATTATTCATTTATCGTTATACACGTTACATAATTTTTGTTTTATATACTGTTGAAATTCTTTTGCACATCAGTCGGAATCTGACAGCCGTTCCGATATATATCACCGATCTGTATCCAAATTACTGTCAGATCCTTAATAAATGTTGAAACGCTGATTGGACTTTACTCGGTTACTTTTACCAAATTGAGGGCTACCACCTGAGTGTTGATCGGGTTATAGTACAGCCGAGTGTCGATCGAGTGGAACAGTGGTCCTTATTGGTGGTGCTAATTTTATTGTCGGTAATCGTCCCAAACCTTTCTGGACTGGACGTTGCCGGAAAATCCTTACGGACATTCCGGGAAAAAAGGATAATTGGTAGAGAATAACCGGGTACGATCCACGGACCTCCGGCCAAGCGAGTTTTCCCCAAAACCTTAACTAACCAGGACCCACAGCCTCAACATGGACTGATATGCAGTTACGACCACAGTGGCAGTTTTCAGCGCCGGTGTGCAGTAGATGTAACCGACGGCATTACAACGCCTGCAACGCTTTTGAAAAACGATGTCACCGATGTGGACAGGAAGGACATTTTGGCAGAGCGTGCGGAAATAAAACAGAATCGAAAAGAAATCGAGATTTCCAGCAACTCCGAGAGTTCAACGAGAGAAAGGATTTGTGTTCAGTAAGTTTAGTTAGAAGTAGAAATTGCGGGATCGGGGACAAGCGCCAGATAACAGTAATGTAAGCCTCGTTGTTTATTTAATAATCTATTGACAAGCGTATTAAAACGGCCGTGTTTCTTGCGCAATTTGATGTCTTATTATACCTGAGCTACTGGTATATGTAACGGTACATGATCTATTGATCTATGGCTGTTTGCGTCTCTGAAAATATTATAATCCGTTATTATTTCACATTAAGGAAATTGTTTAAATGGTTTCAATGTCCGAATTTTTCATTATAAAGAGCGACAATTTAGATACTTTTCCTCTCTTACTTAACAGGTTTAAACAATCGTGAATTATATTTTCACTATGACTTTGAAATAGTGAAAATTTAATTTGCGTAAATTTTATTTACCGCTCTGCGTTCTTTTTCGCGGACGAATGATAACTCTGTTCTGAATATCATCGTTTAGTTTAAATGTAGACATTAGATGTTAAATGTTGTATATCCGTAAATATCTACAGTCCACTGTGTTTTTCCGCTAAATTCTGTGATCTTTAAATGCCTCTCAATACAGCAACTTAATCACTGAAACTACATGAGCAGTTCCCAAATATTAGTTGTTATGATATCGGTTAAAAATATATTTCATACATGTTGTTAAAACACCGTATTTTACAATTTCAACAATCAAGTTGATTTTAATGTTAAAAGCCAAATCTCAAGAATTGATTTTAATGGATTAAACGTTCAAGGCTCATTTCAACAGTGATAACCAGTAAATCAACCAGTTCTTGCTTGCTTTTACCAGTAACGGTATGTCAATAGGCATACATGTATATTAAATACACGATTCGCGTCTGTTGATAATGGTTTTATCGGGGTGTCAATTTCAACTCTTACCCTCCCCAACAGGCACAATTTATATAGTGTCAGCGGGAGACCATTCTGACATAAAACTGCTGGCCTCATGTCCACTTAGGCGGCAGGGGATAGTTTTTTTGGTCGAGGAAATGTGAGGCAGATAGTGCTCATATATGTGATTTAATTTTTCGGTGGATTTTTAAATTTGCTAAAATTGGTTTGCATGCAGGGGACACATGGTCCCGACTCTTGAGAATTTTTAAACATTTCAGAATAAAACAAGTACAACTTACATATAGCACTATAAAGAATAGCCAGGGACGGTCTCAAAATTTTCTGAAAAATGGCCCTTTTTTCACATTTTCACGGGTCCAGAACCACGCTCCAGTCCCGAGCAACTGCCATAAACTACCATAGGATTGGTAGCTTAATGTATACCCATGCAAATGATCACCAATTGATGGGGGGTCAATCACCTTCTTTTCGAGTGACATTTCGTGTTCTGAACCCACCCTACTTTTCAAGCACAAAACCGAAAGTGAAAATTTTGGCCACAGTTTCGCATTTTCATTCCATATCTGATGAAAAGTGCTACCAGTAATAAAGTGTCATATATCAATGAAATTGACATGAGCTCCTCTATCCACAAAATGAATGCAATAAATATTCTACCAATTTATACCCCTCAAATAACCAGCCAAACCCCAGGTTCTCCCTTTATTTCAAAATTTTGACCGGGTCTTTCCTTCGAAACTATCCCCTGCCACCTTAACGGAAGCAGGTCCCGAGTTAGAATATTGCAGAAACTTTTGTTTTTATTAAAAGCAATAAATAAAAGTACACACCGCCTCCTAATTTTGCATGCTTTTTAAAGCAATATGGACTGTATTATTTAGAATTTTATTTTGCTGTAAAAACCTGCCAATATAATAAGTCTGCATGTAACTTAAACTCTTATGATAAATCAGGTTGGAAAAAATCATTAATTTTTGTCAGAGGAAAGATATCTCTTCTTAGGAATATGTACATAACAAATCAATTTTTGCACAGGACGACAATAATTCAATTTCGCTCGAATTAAGGCTCCTTAACGGCCCTTTTCACAAAAATTTGGCGAAAAGGAATTTAAAAACCAGGATATTTTTTGTCATTTAAGTAGAAAATAACATTTTCGTTAAAAGCTATTTCATCATGAAAATTGCAGCTCATATTGCTTTAAAGTCAAATATGACTTTGTCTAACCTTCTAAGCATTTTGGTTCTGTGTCAGCAGCCTTTGTCTTGTTCATTAGATCGCAGTGGGTGTGATTAACAAACACATATTCCAATATGACCTTGTTTGTCTTTATTGATCAATCTGGCGTCCATGGATTTACAGATGTTACAGCCATGCTGAAATTCATAGATTTTATAACGTTCTTATTTTAATTCACCTCAGGTGATAATCAAGACCAAATGATCAAAGCTTTAATTTTTACCGTTTTTTACGATATTTCCGTTTAGTTGGAAACCAGACGCAAAGTTTGTCACTATTGGGTGTGTAAAAGTAAACACGGTGAACAATGAGACGGATGATGCATGATCATATTAATTCTAGAAGTACTACAAATACTTAATGAAATGAGAAATTGATATTTTCTTATAGTCCTACATATTTTTAAAAAATGCACGTACATGTATATGTAAATATATGCGCATGTGCGCTCAAAAGTAATCATGGGAGTAGGCATGACAGGAAGTTTGTTTACAATAAAATTCGGAAATTCGGAATCTGATTTTTATCAGTGGTCTATATTTACATCAAATTGTGTAAGTTCTGGACAGATAAGTAAGTGAAACCGCTCGCTGTGCCACAAATGATGTTTTTGTGCCCTGTTTTGATTCAATCTGTGGGAATAACTTTTCTTTTTTAAAGTTAAAGGCATTTACAAATACCAGTAACGTGCTAGGGGGTCACTGGCAATGTTACCCTACGGGTCCGTACGCGAGATAGCCCTGATTTCTGCCAATATTCACAAGTGCAAACTTCAAATAACCGCGCCTGCACATACAGAGGGACTCACTATGACGCAGACAGGGATGACTTTCATACCTACGCAACTCAACAGGTACCAACGTCAACGCAAGCAGGAATGACTGCCCACTTGAACCAACAACGCAACCTGACGCAAGCAGAGTGCCGCACACTTGCGCTAGAAAGGCCAGAACATCAGCACAGACTAGTGCTCCGCCGCAACCACCACCAATAAAAACAGGGATCCATTTTAAAATGGGAAATCAAAAATAAACAAATTATCTAAACTTAAACCACAAGACACTTAAAGATAACATCTTATTTACATACAATAATTGATATAATTGTTTAAAAGTAATTAGCAAATTCATTGGTCATTATTGGGAACATTAATCACATAATCAATAAAAACAATAAATCAAAGGGCAATAACTCTAACCAAAAATACACTTATAAGCTGCCCGCTTCACACCGTTTTATTTATTTACTTTTTTGTTCAGAATTGGGCATTTTGTATATTTAACTTCGATCTTCTTCCTCAAATGCCCATTTGCTCTTTGAAATAAAGAAACGATGGAAAAAGCATATACTACACTACATGTAAAAGCAATAAACCGTAACTATACCTTAGTATAAACACGCGTTGAGGATATTAAGACAGGTGCCACTAAAAAAATCATGCCGAGCAAATACTGTTACGCTTGCCTTTCAAGAACATCTATAGAAAATAATTCAATTGTGGGAGGATACTGCAAAGTAGATGCAAAAAACAACCTTTGAAATCGCGTTACGCGAGACTTTCGATAGTTGCTAATAAGTCCCTTTTGTGAATAAACGCATATCAAGTACATGACATTGGATCATATTATGGAAGGTAAACTGAAAATAAAATTTAAAGATTATAATAGAGTAAAAAAAAAAGCCTCCTTAACTTATACTGGTCGGAGAACGACTTTCAAACTTTTTTTCAATCACTATTCAATATGAGAACTAAAACCTTAGAGTTTACTGTGTATGGCTTAAAATCAAATGAAGTGGAACGGAAATCAATTTTCTTTTTTGTAACGACAGAAACCAATACCGGCCCTATGGGTCAATTTTGTTTTATTTTTGACTATCGAGCTCGTTTCAAAATACTGTCGGTTTTCCCACTTGGTGAAAGTCAATGTTGACGTGAGCACCACGCTAGACTCAGTTGACCGGTGTCGTATAATTAAAAGTTCGCCCCGTAAACATTTTAGGTCCGCCTTTGCTCTAAAAGGGTCCGGTGCGTATAAGAAAAGGTCCGGGGTATACATTTTAATTTCGAGTGTTTTGTTACAAAATAGGTGGTATTATTTTGTAATTTTTTTAAGGCATACTTACCCAAAGCGAGTTCGTAACCAGTATGTTCATAAAATATACTCGGTTGATAAATCTAGTAATATATACAAGTACATTTAGCTTGGTCAACACAAATAGATTAGAACTACAGTTTTTCTTAACCGAAGAAATACAATACCCAAGTTTTTACCTTTTCAATGTGTGTAATATTTTTAAAACAGTCTGGAAAAGTTAATTGAAAATTGCAATAATAGAACAGCAAATGTTGTTTGTTACTGGTGAGAACCAAAAGTTACAGACAAATTATTGATATTTTGATAGAAACAATTACAAGAAAGTGTGATTATAACATCCCGACCAATTCTTTGTAGAGCATAGAAGTATGAAATGAAAACAAAACGTAAAGAATACAGGGTGGTGACAAAAGTGAGTAAATTGGCGGCCATTTTGAATTCTGATTGTAAACAAATCAGGGTAATAAAAAACCTACTTACCTTTCTGCTGAGTTGTGTTTTGACCTAATATTTTGTAATATGGCCCTTTGATCTGATAACTAACTGTAGTCGACGGGGAATTGAGGAATACAAGTTCTGTATGTACATCAAAGGGATTGAGAGCCAGGCATGCTGAAGTACTGCTTTCAGATCATCAACTGTGTCAATGTTCATCATATGTCTTTTTACTTGATTTTTTAAAAGCAACCAGATATTTTCGATAATATTAACATCAGGAGACTGAGCTGGCCATGTAAGAGTTGGAATGTTGTTATTTTCTTTCCAGGCTTTAGTCATCCTTGAGGCATGAGGTGGTGCATTGTCATCCTGAAACAAGTATGGCTTATTTGAAAAATATTTGGCTATGACTGGCCACAGGTTCTCATCTAATACGTTGATGTATTTCTCACTGTCCATAGTTCCATCTATGAAAGTCAATAACCCCTGACCATGATAGGTAATACAACCCCACACCATTACTTTCAAATTCCTGCCAGTGTGACGTTTCAAATGACCGATGCATTCGGGAAGGTACTTCTCTCGTTTTGTTCTCCAGACTTTAACAGCCCCACAACCACTAACAGTTACTGCCATTTCATCACTAAATATGATCTTACTCCAGTTTTCAGCTACTGTCCATGTTAACTTACTCCTGGCCCACGAAACACGACGAACTCTATTTATTTGTCGAACGCCTAATTTCTTGGCGATGGCTCGCTTTCTCAGGTCATATTTATGAATGGATCGCTGGATTGTCCTTTTTGACACAGATACATGATTAAAAGTGTTAAATTCATTAGTAATATCTACCAGCGTTGATGTACGATTCCCTCGAATGATTCGATTCAGAGTCCGGCAGCTTCGATCGTCCATCTTTTTAGGTCGTCCTGATCGAGGGCGATTTTCAATGGAGCCGCTTTCATGATACCGCTTCAAAAATCTACAGATAGTAACTGGACTTATTTTCAACACTTTAGATATTTCACTTTGTTTGAAACCGCTGTCAAATAACTCCAATATAATTGTTTTCGTTTCATCTGTCATTTCCTGTCGTTTGGTATCCATTGTAAACTAATGGCGGTCGAAAGCAGAAGCAGACGCTTGTACCTCTAAAAACTGAAGAGCTGGTACAGTCGTACCCAAAATCATTCTTATGCATGACAACAATAATATTTGACGCTGTGTATGTATCGAAAACTTTATTTTTACAAACCCGATAAAAACAATCAGAATTCAAAATGGCCGCCAATTTACTCACTTTTGTCACTATGCTGTACATAAATAACGTCGCCGGCGTGCGGCGACTGTCCTTACCTTACGCTCTGTATAATATGTTGTCTTCAGAAGTAAATATCATTATGCATGAAGATATTCAGATATAATCAATATATGTAACATTTTTTAGTTCGAGATGTCATCACGGCGAGTTTTACTGGAGAGGAAGTTGAAAATGGTTAATGTTTACAGACAGGCAGATAAGTTAAAAGACTAACATAAAAAAAAAATTTGGGATATAAAGTGAATTCTCGGAGGAAATGATCACGAATCGTATTTTTATTATTTTATGAAACAATCGATTTGTCAAAAAATATTGGAGAAAATCATTTAAGAAATAAAAAACGTAATTTAGTGAACATGGCGTTAAAAATAGCTATTTCTCTGTTAGCGTATTCCATGATACGCGCTAAAAAATATTTCCGGTTGGCATATCGATAGAATGAAAAAAGGAAATCCTGAAAATATACAGCCCTCGTGTGTAGAAGTAAATATAATGTTAAAATAGCAAAAAAGACAACCTATGATAAGATTGAGGCGAAGCGTAGATTGTGAACAGCGGACTTCATGCTATGGTATGGGTACTAGGATACAAGGTTGAAAAATCAGACGCCAGAAAGGAAGCGGGCCTCAATCGACGGTACCTAACAACATTTATCTCATTGTATAGCTTACAAAAAGTAGGTACAAAAAAACTGATAAGAATTTACTATTAACAAACGTAATCCATACGAACGTACAGGTCATCACACGAATTAAGCAAGAAAGTTAAATTAAATTTCCTTAATGTACCTTTAAACCTTGAGTCCTTTCATTCGCAACGTGTCATGCATTCTATAACCGACTGTGTATGGCTTCGAGTATTCTAGATACAAGATCATAAACAAGCATATTAATATATTATTCAAATTTGATGAAAAGTTTGCGAAATTTTTAAATTCTCAATTAATAATTATACAAACGTTCACAAATAATAATCGATAACGTATACATACTATGATTGCACTCTTATTTTAATAAACTCATGCTTCGATGTAACTGTAACGAGTCGAGGGGTCCGTTACCTAGTCAATTCTAATGTCTGGGGGTCGAATTTAAATATCAAACAATAATAATTTTCCTCTCTCATAATGATTCGTGATTACAATTGGCCTACAAATGTTTACAAAATGGCCTTCCCTTACTAAGGGTAAAATCACAGAATGAAGATGGTCGGCCGGGATCGAAACGAAACGTTATTAACACCACGGGATAAACACTATTTATGCCCTATTCAGTCGGTAGTGATTCCCTGTGGCACGCCCTAGCTGTATAACCTACTCAAGAGGTAAAACCTCAACAGAGGCAGTCACTGTATTAACGCCTTGTGCAGGACGGACATTGTACAACCTCTAACTAAAGGCGTATACCTTCCCTAATACTACTAGTAGAGTATCAGCGACGACTAACTTAGGCTGGTCTCCGCGAGGACAGCCTCTATAAAAACCAACTAGCGGCCGGCCTTCCAACACGACTGGTCCTATAATCAACAATGTGATAAGCCTCGATCTCTCTCAAGGCAACCCACCTATACCAAATCGTACTTTAGTCTCGCAATTCCTCTCCGTTGGAACAAATTCGACCGCGACTTGCTCGTTTATATACCCTCTGTGGGTCATGTGACAATCTCTGCTCGTTGCTAGGCGACAGAACAAACACAGTCGTCATGTGCCGTACGCATGATTCAACATTACATAACACAAAATCGTTACATTACCGCGTCTTCGCGGAATTCTTCGCCGAAGCTTTCGTTTTTTACTAAAATTTTCGCTTTTGATAATTATTGCAAAATTTAACTCTATATTTCCTCATTTTTTTGCGATAATATCATACCCTTATTTTTCAGATAAATCTTACAATTCTTGAGTTAGGATACTTTTGGTTTTAAGATCACTTATACATATAATTTGTGTATACTCAGTGAATTTGATTTTAAAAAAATACATGTATATGTACTAGCTTTTGAACTTATTTATTTATTGCATTATTGTCGGTAAGGTACCTCATTTGTCCAGATGACATCTCCTACAGTTTTTAGGATTAGAAAAGTTTGTTTTGCAAATATCAGAGGCGTGCATATTTCTTGGATTTTGGGTTTTACTCTGTTGAACCTTGACATTTTTTTGTATGTTTGGGGTACCCTAATTGTTTTGATAACTCCTCCTACAGTTCTCAATTGAGGAATTATTTTGTTTTTAGATCACTTATACATATACAGATATAACAGATGTGTACATTCAAGGTGTGTGGTTTTTAGTAATTTATGGGAATAATACCAGCTGTTGAACTCATTAAAGTCATTTTATTGCTTTGTGTTGCAGATTAAGTACATTTGTTCGAAGTACTCTTCATACAGTTTTTATTACATCTTGTTTTTTGTTGTTTTTTTTTTTTTAGATTAGTAGTTTAGATATCAAGATGTTCATACTACTTGGATTTTTAATATCGATAAAACATGAAAAAAAACAGCTGTTGAGTTTAGTCATTTCTTAACCAAATGTTGCATAAAGAGTATCATATATGTATGGAAATTGTGAAATATGTGTTTTAAATTACTTTTAAATTAATGTTGAATTAGGTTTGACCCTGTGCGTTGCAAGTTATCGTAATTGAGGTGTTGAATAGCTTTTACTCACGATGAAAAGTCGTATTTAAACAACGTTGTTCTACAGATTGGTGGGCGTAAAATACATTGCATACTTACACTAAACGTTGAATGAAAAAAGACCAAAATGGATGGCATTCCATTTGATGAGCAAAGACATATACATGTCTTTACTTATAATAATTGTCTTTATACATAAGTGAGTAAACCCGCAAACTTTAAGGCAAAAAAGAACCCTTTATATTAAGTTAATATAAAACCTCTGCTAAACAATTCCGTGATTGCTTTGGGAGACCGAACTTACGGAAATGGACGTGAAAGAGATTTAGACAGACAGGGCTGAATGTAATAAAAACCACCATCTTAATTTGAGTTGATTTCCCGTACATGAAAGGAAATGTTTGACAATATGTTTAAAGAATCAAGTGCTACTACTATTCCTCTAGGTTTGGGCATGCGCGAGACTCACTTGGGATAGAAAAGTAACATGTAACAGTAAATGATAGCATTAAGGTTTTGCTGTCACAGGAGCTCGAGTTTTTTTTGTAAATATTTCAAACTGGATATTATTTTTTTGCTTGTGTGTGATGTTACAGAAATGGACAGCGTCTTTGTCTATATCGGTTCCTATGGATAGTACTGTGCTTGTTCACCGGCAAGTTTTTATTTTCCAAACCCAAAATCAAGTATACATGACGAACTTTCTGTATCTGATGTGATAGAAAAATGATATCTCATAGAATAGTTGTCAAAGTACTATGTTTCGGGTTATTTGTGTGTATAAATCAACCATACATATTTTAGCAAATTACATGGATTTAAATTGTCTTTTTCATGTATATACAATGTATCAATGAGCATTGTCATCAAAACATTCAAAGTTTTAAATGAAACTAATTGTTAATGTAATTATATCTAACAAAATTATTTTAATTTCAGCAAGTCTTAAATTATAGTTTTGTATTTAACATGAATAGTTATATAGTTCAATTAAAGAGCTGTGTCATTAAAAAGCTTGTAAATATAAAGGTAACTTTTTAACTTGATGATTAAAAGAGATATGAGAATTTTATCTAAAGCTATTTGAATTGCATTTCCTAACCTTTTGAAAGCATTCAGCAAACATACCCAATTTCAACAAATTGTGAATTGCTTTCAAAAACAGATCCGAATAAGTTATTGTGAATTGACTGTTTTCATATTGTTCGACACCTTTTGATAGCATACATATCATCCACTCCTCGACAGATCTCAAATAAATACATCAATTTATATTCTATGAATTCTATATAGATTAAACAGGTCGGGTACACTACCTTATATGGATAGCATTATTTAGCACGTGACAATAGTTTCGTCAAACAGATTCTCCAATCCAGTGAATGAGTTGCAATGCATGACGGTCTACAACGTGTTTACAATTCAACAGACGCAAGTGGTTTTTGTCTGTTTTATTCACAATATTAATTGCTTGCCGGAATGTTTGTACATCTTGATTTTTACTTTAGAAGGTAAAAAAGGAAAGATTACGTACCAGTAACTTTGTTCCATGCTCACATTGAAAAATACTGTTGTTTTAGTTGATCAATTGTTGCTTCAAAAATGATCTGTATCAAACGACTGACAAACATACGCATACAAGTACAAATAGGTTTTGATAAGAAAAAACTGCACAGTTGTGTATTGGTGACTTTATCATTGTGCACTAGAAATAAATACAGGTAACTGTACATTTTTAACATACGTGAATAGCCACGGTAGTAAGAATGCACAAATATACAAACGCAGAAGCGCAAGCTGTGCAGCATATAGTATTTTGTCCGTTAAGCATTCTGATGAATGTCCCTGAAGAAAATATCAACGCGCATTCTAATAATGTTGTCTTAAATATGGGATATCACGTGAAAAAACGGCACTCACTGCTTCCAATTCTATAGGATGCACCTCTCTTTTGAACATTGACAATGGGGTATTTAAATAGGTTGATATAAGTCCTCATATGCAATATTTTTTAAATGTGAGCATAGAAATTGAAGTTCAGACATATTTGTCCAGATTAATTTCATAAATTCTGAAAAATCATTCAAAATGAGTTTCCAAAGGACAATTCAAAATAGTATATATTTTCAATACGCTTTGTATACACTGAAACTTGTAGTAGCATTATATAAATAATGCTATCCATATAAGGTAGTGTACCCGACCTGTTACATTGGTCTAGTCTTATTGCTGAAACCATAGTAAATAGTATACTTGTACCTTATAGAATAAAAAGGGATATGGATATAGAGTGATCACAATACCTTTTTTACATAGCATTGTTATTCATGCTAGTGTAATTTAAGTACCATTCTGATAATGTCAGCTCCACTATTCATGCATATTAATACCAATCTTATGTTTCATACAGGGCACATAAACAAAAATTCTCCTCTTTCGAATGTTGTAAGGAGAAAATCATAGAATAAGTGTATTGTATCACAGTCTAAAATCGTAACGTATGCTAGATATTGACCCTTTAATGAACTACTAGACTAAGTAAACAAAAGTGATATAAGGTTAAGAAATTAACGCAACAGAAGCGACAGGAAAAGACCAACGCCCAGCGCTAAGTGCAGTCATCCTTTCATAATTCGTACACTTAAGTTAAATACGATATGTTATGTTAAGAATCCTTATTTCTAATCAACACAACTTAGCCATTAAGAGTCTTACAAATCTATAGCTCTCCCCTATTCTCTTAACATGCAGATACCTGAACATTGTGCGGGTTCAAATATGAAACGCCCTTTTTAATGTGTTTACTATGGTTGATTTTAATTTGTGAATCTGTCAACGACAGAAATGGTGTTAATCTTCTAAATCTCATTCAAAGCAAGTCAATTATAGATGAACGTATTGTGACATCTTACCCTTCAATATGCAAAGTATCATTCGGGCCTCTAGATTTATAATTTCGACGTATAATTCTACGTCACCTTCTGATTGCATAGCCAATGATATGTATTTCATTCATAAACAGAATGCCGAGCCTATTTTAATAATGCTCAGAAAGAAAATAAAATTTAAAAACCACAAATAGCTAAATAGGATTTAAGGTAATAAAAATACTCTTCTTTTATGAAGTACATTTATTTTATAACAGACTAATGAAATAAAATTATTAAAGTTAACCTTCGGATTGAATCAATCCGGGTAGCTTGTATGTTTCTTTGCTTTGCCCACGGATATCTCTTATTAGTTACACAGGTCGGGTACACTACCTTATATGGATAGCATTATTTAGCACGTGACAATATTTTCGTCAAACAGATTCTCCAATCCAGTGAATGAGTTGCAATGCATGACGGTCTACAACGTGTTTACGATTCAACAGACGCAAGTGGTTTTTGTCTGTTTTATTCACAATATTAATTGCTTGCCGGAATGTTTGTACATCTTGATTTTTACTTTAGAAGGTAAAAAAGGAAAGATTACGTACCAGTAACTTTGTTCCATGCTCACATTGAAAAATACTGTTGTTTTAGTTGATCAATTGTTGCTTCAAAAATGATCTGTATCAAACGACTGACAAACATACGCATACAAGTACAAATAGGTTTTGATAAGAAAAAACTGCACAGCTGTGTATTGGTGACTTTATCATTGTGCACTAGAAATAAATACAGGTAACTGTACATTTTTAACATACGTGAATAGCCACGGTAGTAAGAATGCACAAATATACAAACGCAGAAGCGCAAGCTGTGCAGCATATAGTATTTTGTCCGTTAAGCATTCTGATGAATGTCCCTGAAGAAAATATCAACGCGCATTCTAATAATGTTGTCTTAAATATGGGATATCACGTGAAAAAACGGCACTCACTGCTTCCAATTCTATAGGATGTACCTCTCTTTTGAACATTGACAATGGGGTATTTAAATAGGTTGATATAAGTCCTCATATGCAATATTTTTTAAATGTGAGCATAGAAATTGAAGTTCAGACATATTTGTCCAGATTAATTTCATAAATTCTGAAAAATCATTCAAAATGAGTTTCCAAAGGACAATTCAAAATAGTATATATTTTCAATACGCTTTGTATACACTGAAACTTGTAGTAGCCCACAATGCCTTGCCTGATTGGTTTGTCGATAAAAGTAAACAGATGGCTAATTTAGTATGCAAATTTATGCAGACGTCACAAAATATAGTGGTCTCGACCTGTGTAAGTACAGCAGACTTTAATGATAACTATATATGTGGTCGTTCAATTTTGAAAACTGCATTAGAATTGCTCTTGTTATTAATATGATATAAAACGTTAATTATGTGTGGTCATACAATTTTGAAAACAGTAAGTGCATTAGAATTGCTCTTGTTATTTATGGTGATGCAACCGTTTTCTGAATTTTAGTCCACAGTAGGGAAATAAAAAAAAACGACAGTTTATTACAACCAAAATAAATTATTCGTACTTAAGTGCCTGAAGAGTCAGGAATTGCGAAAACGTTTGCAGTGGGATCGAGAGCTAAGGGGATAGGTGAATTGATTCACGAACGAAATGATAAATAAATGACTCTTTCCTTGTAAAACTAGTGGATGTAAATAATTAATTGGAAATATTAATCATAAAGTTGGTATTTTTCCTAATGCGTAGTTTCAGTGAGCTGAAAAATATTTCCGGACGTCATAGCAATACAATGAGAAAAGGAAATCCTGAAAATACTAGTATATAGCCTTCGTGTGCAGAAGTAAAAACAGCTATTTACACTTAATTGTATATAACATATCGTCCAAATGGCAAAAGAATCAAACTATGAAGATACGATTGAAGCGATTGTGAACAGCGGACTTCATACTATGGTATTGGCACTAGGATACAAGGTTGGAATAATAGACGCCATGGGACGATTGGGAAAACCTAGCACGAAGGGTGAAATCAGCAAGGAAGCGGGCCTCAATCAACGGTACTGAACAACATTTATCTCATTGTATAGCTCAAAAAAGTAAGCAAAAGAACATCCGATAAGTTTTTACAATCGAGGGACGTATTAATATGAACGTATAGAAAATTAGAAGAGTTTAACTAGGAACAAAGGCTTATGAATATAACGTTACAAATCGTGCTACCAAATCTGGTAGTTTGCTCTCAAATATTCCTAATTTAATTAATCGGATGTTCATTGAATTCAATATGGAATTTATAGAACTTGAATCGATATATTTTTTTTAGATATGTCGAGGAGTGGTTGTTGTGTATGGCATCAAAAGGCATTGTACAATATGAAAACAGCAAATTCACAATAATGAATTCGGGTCGGATTCGGAAAGCAATTCACACTTCATTGGCATTGCCTATGTTTGCTGACTGCTTTCAAAAGTTAGAAAATGCAATGAAAAATAAAGATATTAATACAGGTTTGACTTTTAAAAAATTTCAGCTATGTAGGTCGCGGGTTCAAATTTGAATTTTACATATGTTGTACATCATGTTTTTCAATAACGATAATATAAGTTTTTATAATGTTAATTTTTTTATATACTAGGCTACCAATATCCATCAAATGAACTAGAATGGCTGGGAAAGTTCAGCGACTTGTCCAACACAAACCAAACATGGATAGAAAATAATATTAATCCAGCTATTTTGTACTGTCAACAGCAATCTCACGGTATAACAATAGTTTTTTTTATCCTGGGCACGGTTTTTCAAAAGGCGGTTAAAGAAGAAGAAAGTTTATATTCAATTAATGCCCTAAAATTTATAAGTTGTTTAAATCTCAAGAAAATACACAAATACATGTACTATCTCGAACAAATGCGTGTATAAAGTACAAGGTCATGCTCTTTTATTCTCTTTTCAAAAGAGAGTAATGGCGCTATCAGTTTGTCGTATTTTTTCAAGATGTGGTCAAAAATGATGAAAAAATGGCAAATTTTTTATAGTTTTTTGATCAGGAAAATATGTCTGCAACCATCGCCCACGACGGAATTAACATATTTCATGTAATATCACACGATCAAGTTATGATGTGAATTTCGGTGTGGGCGACGGCTGCGGACTCTTTTTTAAAATAACTGCTGAAGAATTGGTGTCTTCTGCTTAGTTTTAAGGGAAAATACGGGAAAATGCACTTTTGTATGACGTCAAATTTATCTCTGCGAAATTCTATTTAAACACCTATCAATAGTTTTAATTTTTATATTCTTGTTTTAATAAATGCTACATTACAGTCTTTTAGGATAGTTTTAAAAATCACTTTAAAATAGAGCAAAATATAACTAAAACTGTACCTACAGTCATTGGACAAAAGTATTCGTCGGTGACGTCAAAATGGCGGCGATTTGTTTACATTAACTACTCAATAAAAACTACTCTCCTGATTTTAATATTCGTTGTCTTACCTTAATATTTTGTGAGAGTGCCCTTCATTTAAATAACTTCTAGAAGACGGGTTGGAATTGGGGCATAAAGCTGACGAACATAATCTACCGATAGGTTTTGCCAGAATCGTGTCACCTCCGTGATCAGCTGATCTTTAGACTCGATCGATGGTGTTTCTTGTAGATTGCAGGTGTCTTTTAACTTTCAATCAAAAATTCTCAATGATATTGATATCGGGAGACTGAGCTGGCCATGATGTAGTGTTTATATTATTTTCTTCCATGTATGCACTCAGTAATCGGGATCTATGTCATATTTAAACACATAATTTCCATGAGGAAAATGTCGAACAATAACGGGCCACAAATTGTTTTCTAATATATCAATATATTTTTCGGAGTTGATATTACCGTTTACACTGGTCAATGTTCCAATACCATCGTAACAAATACAACCCCAGATCATAACAGACAGTTAATGCTCTTCGATGGCCCGCACACGAGATGGGGGTTGTCAACTTCGTCGGTCTTTCGCCAGATATATACACGGTTGTTATCACCTATTACTACCTGACATTCATCACAGAATATCCAGTTCTTCCAGTGATCATCAACAGTCCAGTTTTTTCTTTCTCTGCACCACGAGACGCGTTTTTTCCTGTTACATAGTGATACTCTGACGATCATCTTCTTTTTCTGCACCCGTCTATTGTATCCCATTTTAAATAATTTTTTCCTGACAGTCTTTGAACAAAAAGTAGAATCCTTTGCATTATTTATTTCATTTGTTATATCATCCAGTGTCCCTCTCCTGTTACTTTTCATGATTCTTGAAAGTTGGACTTCATCGCGCACGGAGAACTTCGGCTTCCGCCCAGATCGATGCCTGTTTTCCACACTTCCATGAACTTCAAATTTTTTAATAATGCTAACAATAGTAGTCCTAGGTATTCCCAACAACCTCCCAATTTCTGCCTTATTCTTCTTTGTCTTGTAAGCTCCTATAACTTTTATTCTTACTGCAATCGGAATTTCCTCTAACTTACGAGGGGACAATTTCCCAGACTTTGTTTATAGAATATTTTGACAGCCGACAAAAATTGTAAACTCTGACGTAATCTAAAAACTACGACGTATTTATGGGAAGAAATTCCGAACTCGACGTGCTTTCTTATAAATAGCGCGAATACAAAAATAGCTGCGACTAATTTACAACATCAAAGGCATTTTGACGCCAGCGACGAATACTTTTGTCCAATGAATGACTAGTTCTTTAACACCGTGTTAAGGATATATTTGTAACAACGTGTTAACAACGTGTTAAATCATAATCAAGTGATTACTTGCTAACGCAGTTGGTTAATTAATTTTAATCAAAAGCAATTTGACTTCCGGTCTCTGTATAATGTAGACGGTTGGTTACTTTTCTCCTTGGCTTTAGTTTGTGGGCCTAGACATAGCTTTGGGAGAATCAGGTACAAATCATACTCTATACTTCATCAAGCAATGTGAAAAATGTCCAGATTATGTTTTGAAACGCCCCCTCTACCGCTTCAGGTTTCAATACACATCCAAAAATAGAAATTCTACGGGGATTTTGCACTGCATCAGCCATTAATATAAGCCCGGATGATAACGTTGAAAAATTACACGGGGTATCCCGAGTACTTCCGAATGGAGAAAAGATGTATACATTTCCCATATGTTATAAATCTCCGTAAGAAATTTGTTTTTGTTCCTGTGAACATTTATGAGTGAAAAATGATAATTGTTCAATTAAGATATCCTGGATTTTTTCCATTTCATCCATTTCAACTGTATTTGTTTCACAGACTTTAATTTAAAAAAATATCAAAAAGTGATGGAAGCAATAACTTGGGACGGACTATAGTAGTCAGCGTCATCCAACAGAATACTTTTCACACTTTGCATTTTATCATTCCTCCAAATCTTTAAATGAATAATTCTTACCATTAAATGTAAAGTGTACGATTTTGTTTAACTTATAGATAATTGAAAATTGTCAAAAATATATTTAACATTCAAAAAATACATATTATGCACTTAAAATATGTGCATGTACAGGATCTGGTCAATGAAGTAAATAACAAATAATATCAAATTTAAATATCACTAGATTAATTCAATATAGATCTATATGCAGTTTAAACCTTCAAAATCTTTTTTTTTAAAAGGTAATGTAATTACCCTAATTTAAAGAAATTGTTTAAAGAAACAAAGAATTTTAGTCACATTTTCATGAAATATATCAATAACTCAAATCTTGGTATTGGGGATGGATTTAAGTTGACACAAAGTTAACACATGTTTAAGCTCGTACACACTTTTGAACATTACTTAACCATTCCGTGACCTTAACACAGACTTAACAAGGCGTTAACCACCTCTCGAAAAATCGGGCCCAGATAAAAAATGCAACCTTTATAATTACAAGTTTTAATGATACTGTTCTTTAATTGTACACTAACAAATTCATTTTAAATGCAAAACACCTTAAGACTTGCTGGAACTAAAATAAATCTTAATATAATTACATTAACAATTTAAAACGTTCAGTGTATATATATATATATATATATATATATATATATATATATATATATATATATATATATATATATATATATATATATATATATATATATATATATATATATATATATAAAAGACTAATTTAAAACTATGTAATTTGATAAAATATGTATATTTATTTACTCATTTGACATGCGAGAATATTTATTTTTATTTTTCATCAGACACAGAAATTTCGTTATGTATGCTTGATTTTGGATGTGGATACGGAAAACTTGCCAACGAACTAGCACAGTACTATCCACAGAGTAATATCTTTGGAACCGATATACACAAAGACGCTGTCCATTTCTGCAAAGTCACACATAAGCAACCAAATATTCAGTTTGAAATATTTTCAAAAAGCCTCGAACTGCTATGGCAGCAAAAGTTTGACGCTATCATCTTGAAGGATGTATTGCATGATCTTCCAGATCCGATAACTGTTCTATCTCAAGTGAGGCGCATGCTCAAACCTCAAGGAATAGTGATTGCATTTGATCCTAACATCTCGTCAAATATATCCTTTAATTTAGGAAAAAAGGCAGCTCAAAATCATCTGCCTTACAGTGTGTTTTTCTGTCTGCCGAATAGTTTGTCGGAAAGGCCCGCTGTGGGTCATGGCGGGAGTTGGGGTTACGAAGATCGGGAGCAATTTCTTGTTGATAATGGATTTACAATAGTTAAAACGCCTGTCGACGAAATCAAGTCAACGAATTCCCACGATCACAGAATTATATTTAAAGTGTAAGCATGAAGTTTAAACATTAAATCTTCTCTTCTCAAAAACAAGTTTGTGTGTTCGTGTGACTGTGAAATTTAACAAAGTAAATATTTATGCATGTAAAAGGATTCATTATTTTTTCTTTGGAAAATAAATCAATTTTAAAGCAATCAAGGCGTTTAAGAAAAGAACATCAACGCACGTAGACCATCTGCAGTATATACGACTCCAATTTTGTTGAAGGATGTCTGTACGTGTTTGGCAGCCATTGCTGATCACCGACTGTTGTGTTTGCATAAATTTGGTCAAAGAAAATTTCATTCAAAGTTTGTTTAAAGTTGGCATTTGTTAGAAGCATATGGTAGCCTTCAGATTTAAAGAAAATTTCATTAAAAGTTTGTTTAGAGTTGGCATTTGTTAGATGCATCTGGTAGCCTTCAGATTTAATTAGATTTAATCTGTTGAAAATAATTTTTTAAAATCCTTGACATTAAGCTTGATATCTCCTGTAATCCTGATACATAACTAATATGTTTAATTTAATATCATTTTACATAAAAGATCAAGAACACATTATACTTGTATTATATACCGTTTTAAGAAGAGCAATAGACATTCAGAATATATTTCATTCGTCAGACATATCGGGCATAGAGACTCTAAAATGTGTTGCTAATTTTCTTCCTATTACAGTAACAATCTACTGTTTAAAACAGTTTCATTGTGCTTATCTAAATTTCAAGCTCGGATATACATTATTTGAGCATGCTCTAACCATGGGGCATCATTGAAGGAATTCATATCTCGAATTTCATAAACCTGTTGGCCCCTTTCAGATTACTAGATATTGAACGTATGAGACTGATTACTAATTTACGGTTAAATTATTTTACAAGAACGAGGCGTGTCGTGTACTATAATTCCACTAGTACAATTTTTTTCTTACGATGATAAAAAAAAGGCAGGTAAGCATATATTTATTCAGTTTTATAAATATGATATTTATTTGATATGGCCTCTAAATTTCAGTAATTTGTACAGTCGATAATATTGACTTAATGTTATGAATAATTATCGCATTGCATGACGATCCAGCGAACTGGATAACCTTTCTAGTTCTGGTGGCTGAAAAGCAGGTTTGAGGATGTGTTTGTTTCAACAATGATAGGAATATCATATAGCATGTTAAAGCCATTTTTCTAATTCAAAGCTTATTTGTTCATACTACTGCAAAACATTCATAACACCACGAGCACTTAAAAACGAACGAATGCGAAAGTTTCAAAATACCAATAAGTTTCCAATAAAACACATTTTAAACATTTTCAATAAAATATCAAATTAGGCAACGCACACCTTAATATGTACGGATGTACGCTAGTACTTGTATATGCTGCTTAAATGTGAAAAATTATTAATGTCCATCCCCCGACTGACGCCCTTGAACATTTTTCTAATCTTGACAAAAACAAAAAAAGACGGCGAGGAATAAAATATACAACTGTGAAAACCAACTTTAGAGAAGCGAAAGGGGAACACACAAGAACCTACATTCTTTTCGGTGGGGAATCCTAAAATATATACAGTTTTTGTTCTAGGATAACAGCTATTACATACTACATGCATGTATGGGGGATATAATTATGCATTATATAATATTGTTGCCATTCTAACTCGATAGTTCTTTATCATTTAGAACAACGTAACAAGGGTCTTATATGACCTGTCACATTCTTACAGGATTTTTGGGGTGATCATGTCCTAGTTGGTTCCCTAGAATCTAGAGGCCTGGACCTCAGGTTGACGATTTCCCGGATATAGCAATGAAACAAGTATTAGTATCTTTTTAATCGATTTTATTACGATATCTACGATTTGTTTAATTATTAAAGGTAACAAAACACACAACCAGCGTAAATATTATTCATCTTTTATGACATTTGACGTGCAGTTGCTGCATTACAGGATGACTGATAAATAGAGTCACAAACAATGAATTAAAAAAAACAATCATGGTAGCTTAAATGTTTGTGAATGTAAGATATCCTAAAAGATATAGATGAGCCACGGTTTAAATGCCAGTTTGCTGTTTAACAGAAAAACAGACACATCCGTAGCTCCTCTGGATAAATATGCATCTACATCACTAAATGTTGATAACTTTGGACCCTCCTTGGATATAATTTTCATAATTTTCCATACAACAATAAAAGAGATAAAGAGCGAAACAACCATTAATCAGGTAGACAGAGATTTTTTAAATATTCAAACCCCGGTTTTAGGAAATCTCCAAGTATACAAGCCCGAACTAGTACATCTGCTGCGGCGTACGGGTCCATATTGGACCCAGGTCGCCTGTCTTCAAAATACCCACGGCCATCCATGTCGACCAGTTTAGGAATTCTGACTGTCGTTGATCTTTTCAATCCTACACCAAACGTGAATTCATCAACCTTTGGAATCCAGTGCTCAGTGTTTTGGCTTTCCATTCTCTTTGTGTTTTCCGAGTCGGGCGAAGGGTCATAACATTTGAACAATTCCTGTTGATGCGATTTAGATAATATCTCGATTGCATGCATGATGTACCTATAAGAAATTCATTAAAATCGTTAGAGCTGTAGACTTAAAGTTAGCTTATCACGAATACAGTTATTACTTTATGACAATCATGTAATAAATTAGGAATGAATACCAATATGTATTGAACAATCATCGAAAAACCGGTATATGATTCACAGAACAGACCTAGCACTACCTAAGCAACTTAGTGTGTAAAGAACTCCTTACAGCGAATTACAGAATACCTGTAGATAGAATTTTTAACAGTTTGCTGGATGTGTTTTCAATTTGGTCTTGCTCTAAACCTAGGTCATGTGATTTCTCGGGTATCATTATTGATTTATTTGCATTTTTTAAAAAAAATTTCATCCAATATGAATGTTCTGAATTAAAGTAATTGAGCAGTCATAGCAAAGAAATTGGTAATGTATGTACCAGGAATCGAAAAACCAAGATGTCATGATGATTTTTACAATAAAATAAAGTGAAACAAAAGTTTTAATGTCCCTATTGTTTTGTTTTTGTTTTTTTCAGCCGGGCTCTGCTGAAAGCAGAGTTCTGGCTATAGGCAGGCAAATCGCCAATGTTACTATGAATAGCACAACTTCAAAAGTAAACAAAAAACCAAACAGCGTCAAAGTAAAAGCTTCCGCTATACCAAATAGTTACACAAAGAGCCACGTTTTGTCAAAAGTGTTGGCATTTTGTTTCTTTGTTTAATTTCGGGAGAATTGTCTATCTTTTTTGTTTTTTAGTAACGTGTTTTGAAAACAAGACTATGCATTTTGGACACATACAATGCGCATAAATTTCCATGAACTACTTTGCCGTGCGCTGAAGAAATGAGGATTGAATATATAACGCTTGCTGCAAAATTCAAGGCAGCAACTGTTGAACTTTTTTCTACTAGACAGACATATTTTTGTTTATAGCCGCTTACAAAATTTGGTCGCTCTCTGACGCCTTGCCGACATTAAAAGCATAAGAGAGAGATATATATATTTTTCAGTCTTTACTACACAAAATGCATAATTAAAGACACGCCAAAAGAGCCCGGCTTTCAGTACTTCAGTACTTTGATTTTAATTGTCCTCAAACTAGAAAACTGACCAGTCAGGAAGGGCCCCGCTATGACAATTATATAGAGAAGTGAAAAAAAACTTTGAATTCCATCCTCTTTATATTAACAATGATGAAAAATAAATACCCGGCATAAGATGTAAAGAACTGCAATATATAAAAGGTGGTAAAAAAAATGAAAATTATAAGTAACAACTGTATTTTTAAAAATTTCAAGATAATTCCTGAATGTCCAAAAACTCTAAATAGTAACCTTGTATCTGCATAAAACAGGGATAACCTAATGTCTTATAAAAAAACACTAAATTAAATGTGTATTTAAAAAAGATTTAAACAGGTGTTTTATAAAATGCAATCCTTCAGTGAATGCAAATACATTGTATCACCCAGGGTTGACCTCAACTTCAAAACAAACATCAGTTGCAGACAAAGGTGTTCATTAATCTTCATATGACAGATAGAGATAAGCCTCTAAATTTTCTGCAGCAGGCAAGATAATTAATCCCAGGGGATTACTCTACTCTCTCATCCTTTTCTTCTAAATTTACAAAAAGATTTTTTTCTTTCAGAAATGACAGAATGGGGTTATTTTCTGATTACCTGTTAAAATTAACAGCATTAAGGCAGAAAAAAATAAAATAAATAATTAAGAAATAAAATACATAATTAAAAAATAAAATAGTGAAAAAGGATATCTTAATATATATCTTGATTTTAGAATTCAATAAAATTATTATAAATCATTGTGTACGGTATTTTAACCAAAATAAAGAATGAGTATTATATTTTAAATCCATATTTCAAAGAATGTACACAATACTACACATCATTCAAAATTGACCTTAACTTCAAAACAAAGTTCATTTGCAGACACAGGCAGTGCAGTAATTAATCTCAATGTGACAGATAAAGATAAAGCTTAGGATTTTCTTCCTGTGGAAGGTTAATTAATCCCAAAGGACAAATATTGCACAGCCTTCCAAGTATACAATGGTAACATTCTCAGCAGTTCTCTCTCTTTGCCCATTCATTCTTATGCATATAGTTAAGGAATCTACCCCACCACCCCAGATCCAAACCAGAAGACATACGGAACCAAACTTAGCATCAAAATATGTATTTCTGCCTACTGAACTACCATACCAAATTTGAACTTGATTGGGCAACCATAAAAAAAGTTATTAGAAAAAAAACAGAAAATTTGTGGACGGAAGAGTGACAGACGGACGGACAGAGTGATTACTATAGGGCACCCGCAAATCCTTGCGGGGCCCTGATTATATTTTTGAAATATGGGGAAGCGATTTGTCCTTGAAGTATGACACGAGGGTTGCAATATTATGATGAAAACGTTGTTGTATAATTAGGATACTAAACTTGTTATTTGACATGCTTATAAAACAGTAATCATTATTATCAACATTTACATTGGATTCCCAATGGTTACAATGGTTTAATCAATAACATTTGTATGCCAAAACTGGTCTATGCTTATTGCTACAATTTATACCATTGTCATCACATTGCACCGATGGTATATTGAAAGTTGTTAACACTGGTAAAACTCTGAACGAACAGTGTTCTAGAGGCTTTCTTTGTGCAATAAGAATGGATTGAATTAAGGAATGAATTGAATTTCTACCTATGTTATACGATATAACATAACTTGGGGCAGTTTAGGCTTTATAAACCGCGAAGCGGTTTATAAAAAGCGTAAACTGTTCCAAGTTATGTTAATATACTCGTATAACATAGGTAGAAATTAAAATTATTCCTTATTATATATGAATTTGTTTAGCCAATCAAATGAGGCGTTACAATCAGAATTAAATTATTATGAAATAACAATATAAACTTGAGTAATTACAAGACCTTGGTTGAGACCTGACGTGATACCAGGCTGAGCAATCTAGCAAGCTATATTCATTTGGAAACTGTGATTCGCTGCAAGTTCCCCTAGTTCAGTCATTGTTGATATGTTGACTTGGTTTTATGTATGAATGTGACAAAGTATAGATAGTGTTATTCAATCTGTTAAATCAGTAGTATCTCACACTATAGAAAGACAATAAAATCTCTTGTAGTGTCTTCGGGTTTTTTATTATCAGAAAATAAGCTAATTATCGTGTTCATATGTCCTAACAATATAGGTTTTTATATAAACAAAGTATACCTTGTGCCCCCTTCCTCTCTCATTTGGACTGTACTGAAGTTGAGATGTCCACCCGCAATCGTCCTTACCCCTGGGAGTGGGGCGGGTCTAAAGCTCACTCGTACCCCGAACGTCTCCGCCAATCTGTGCAGTATATACCTCGACATATACAGGTGATCCCCGATAGCCACGCCCTCGCAAGGACCTATTTGATATTCCCACTGTAAAAATAGGTTATGGTGTTACTATATTGGTCTGGATAAAAGTAACTATTGATAAATGTTGAATTAAGGAGGCCGACTTTAGTTTGCATTGCGCATGTTTTTGCGCATTCTAATATAATACAGTTGATTTATACTTCTTATGAATTTTTTTCAATGTCATGTATAAAATTGAACACAATAAACAAAATACAGATAAAAATATTTAGATTGTTAAAGGAAATTTTTATTTTTAACACGATTTTTACGTTGTGCGGTAGGGGAGCATTGCCATTGCGCTTTTATGACGTTATGATAAAATGAAGCTTTGTAGGAGTACGTTATAAGAAATAACATAAAAGAAAAAGTAAAAATTGTACGCTGTTGAAATTTTATATTCAGAATGATGCTATCCTCGAGGATATTTTCTTCATTTTTGGAATGAATCCATTGTACCAATCATCATTCGTGATGATCCAAATATATAGCAAAATTTGGTGCATTTGAATATTTTGAGATGGCCCCCACTAAAAACCGGACGGTAGAATTTTGTGTTTTTTACATATAAGGTAGAAAATGATATTACTAATCATATATCACAATTTGAGAAAAAAAGCTATTGTAATATTTTTTTAAAACTGCTTTGATGTGCGGAAAATGACAGTTTCCTATATATTCCTATAGTAAATGTACCTCTATTTTGAGATGGTCCCTAAAAAGAACCAGACGGTCGATTTTCATGAACCTTCGCAAATAAACTAGAGTTGGTTTAAATAACATATTGTTAAAAAATAAAGAGTTATGCTATTGTAGTTTTTCCGCAAAAAAACCCAAATCGCCCTCCTTAAATATCTTATGGTATATTTATGCGTAATATTAATATTAAGACAGATTTGAAGCAAATGAGTTTAATACTGTTGTTGAAAAAGACTGCCATTTATAGGATTTAAGGGCATGAACGATATAAATGGCAATGTAAACATAATTATTCAAATGTTTTTTTAAAGACTAGTTAATCACTCCCATCATTTCATTAGTATGACGAATTTTATGTTAACATTCACAGATTCGCTTATTATGTAATTATGACTTCGCCACAACGGAATTAGAACTCGTGGAACTAAATAAATGTATGCCATGTTTTGGAAAATAATTATTTTGAAATATTAACTAATTGATTATTGTTTGTAAATAAGCTGGCAATATTTTGAGAGTACTTATCCTACGTTTTGTTTTATCAATTATCACTAAACTTATTTTTCTTCAAAGTTTCTCTGACCGTAACGTCAAAAAATGAAGTAACAGTGTTCGTATACGGATAGTAAATTCTAATAGTAAATTAAAAACAATTAAGGTTTTTTTTTTTTATTTCTGTAACAGATTGCCTGCATGGCTAAGGGTCCAATGACCGTTTTTAGGGTTAAGTGCAAATATAGGAAAATCATGTATCACATAAAATGTATACTATAATAATAATAAGGTTTGGATGCGGTACATGTATCATGATAACGGTTGTTATTTATAAGCAATATTTATAATGATTGTCACTTGTTGAATATTCTCGTAACATGTAACTCAATTTGAGCCCCATGTGGTCTGTAAATCTAGTGTTGCTACTATTAATAACAATGTATTTTACGTAGAATTATGCTAATTAAAAGAAGATTGAAGATGAATACAATGGCGGAGTACCTGGGATGGCCCGTTCTCCCTGTTGCGGCCTCCTATTTTGACACCAGCGTATAGACAAGCCAGAAAGTGGCTGCTGGATAGTTCTCTTTCCAAGCCGACGTTTTTGTTGTGTGGATGGCCAACATGATTGTACATGACTAGGAGGTTTGAGAAAAAAAACAGGAGCATGTAGCGGATCTTAAGGATTTATAAAATATAGATTGATTTTCTGACTTTTATAAAAAGTTACCTAATGTATCGTAATTGAATTTTTCAGGATCGTAACTGCATGGAATGCCTTCATCATTAATGACATAATATTCCTGCTCGATGCCAAACCAAGGTTCACGGGGCTTTTCCGGGCGATAACCCGTGACTGGATCAAAATCCAGACGATTCATGGTTTTTGTGCATCCAACTCTTGTATTGAAATCTGTAGATAAACGATATTTAACTCAATTGTCTACAAAAACAGCTTACATAAACCAGCCATTTACGAGGAAAAGGTTCCAGAAATATCAAACACAAAGAAATAATTCAGAACAATGAATCAAGTCCCTCCTGTGACATATCTATTTTATTTTAGGTCCGGGGGGGGGGGGGGGGGGGGGGGTCAGGGTTTGTACCGGGATCAAATATGTACACTTCCCTTCAGAATATAAGACAGATAAGAAATGACCCCATCATTATGTTACTTTTTTTTCTAATTGAAAAAAATCAACTGAAACGCAGGTTATGCATTTTTCTGCAATGTTGCTACCTGAAAGGTTCATTCCCCGCATTAATCACCAAAGAAAGTATGTTATTGTTTGAATGAATTATTTCAGAGTTTCATGTCTTATTTAAAGTATCTAGAAGCCTTGTTATTAAAAATATAAAATATATAATTAATATATATATATATATATATATATATATTATATGGTAAAAAAAAAAATCTTGTACATTTCAAATACATTTACCCTAAATTTACCTGAAGGGGTTTCCATGGACACCCATACGTCACACATTACAAGTTTGTGTGGGCTATGAAAAAACGGATTTTCAAACATAGCCACTGGTTTCAAAATCATTTCCTGGGAATCCTTTTGTTCTGCATTATTCCACAGGTTTATATTCCAAATAGGACAATCTATGGAGAAATAACGAGGATTAGTTTTCATGCAAACATAATAATTTACGCTTACATCCATCGTTTTTTCAATCCCTATTTCCATCTAATAAAAACTAATTAAACAAAGAGTCAAATCAATAAACAACAATGCACAGAAAATCGTTCAAGGCCAACAATTAGCCTTTTTCATCTACCAGTATATAGTGATCAGTCTGTCCGTCCATCCGAGATCTCTTGTCCGGAGAATATCTTCTCTCCGCTTTGCCCGATGTGGGTCATACTTCACCCACAGAGTGCCTTTGAGTAAAGGGTGTGAAGTGACCTTTAACCAAGTTTCAAGGTCAAATGTGAAGGTCATAGCAGAATTTTATGAAACATTCATGTCTGGGTCTTTTCTCCCATTGGTCCAATCTAGCCATTACTTCACAGGGGATTTCGCCATATATCATTCTCATATCAAAATGATATGATTCTTATATAATTGCGCTGATATGAGATGATAAAAAAAGGGCATCATATGAGAATCATATCATCGGTATCATATGAGAATCATATAATTCTGATATGAGAATTATATGATAAGGGCATCATATCAAAATTATATGATCGCTTATATAATGATTATATAATTCTTATATGACAATCATGTAATTTTAACATGATATAAGAATCATATGAATATGATATGTGTGCAAACTATGGCTTTGCAATGCAAAATATGCCCCATATTTGACACAAGTTAAACCTCAGTAGTAAATAAAATACATTGAATGTATGATATCCACTTATTTCACATGCAAATACATGTAAAATAAATGCCTATAAATGTTTGCAGTCTTTAAAATCATTTGTTGATGCTCCTGAACTTGCTGTTCCAACCTCCTATCAATTGATCTTGAAAATTCCATTGGTTTTCCTTTCAAAGCTACTTGAGTTTATCTAAAATTATAGCTAGAGAAAAATAACCACAACAATTTTCAGAATTAAAATGAATTTAATTCTTGCAAATGATAACATTTAGATATTTTTATTCTTCTTGTTCTTTGGTGCTTCATTAGTTTTCTGAAAAAGAAACATATTTTGACACTTAGAAATTAAGATATCAGTTTTTATGATTTGTAAATAGCACAATGTTATAGTGCACATATAGCTCCTGTATGCTACGATATGTCAATAATATTCACCAGATTTGATGACAATTTGTTGCAAATAAAACACGAATTTCCTAACCTCTTACACATTTATTTCCTATTTAATAATGATTGCTAAATCATTACATTTGCAAGCTTGGAGAGAGAGAGAGAGAGAGAGAGAGAGAGAGAGAGAGAGAAAGAGAGAGAAAGAGAGAGAGAGATTAAATGTCCAACATCAGTATCAATTTGACAAAGTAAAGTATTACCCTAAATTCATTTAGCCCTTCAAGTCTTTCCATCCACTTCTCCCTTTCTGACGTGTTAACCAAAGCATAGGACAAGTTTGGATTTTATCCTGAAATGTTAATGCAACTTCACTATAGCCATGCTTAAGACAAAGAACATAACAACTTTAATAGAATCAAAAATTTTAAAAAGCAAAATCATTCATGCGTTGTTAACTATTAAATGAACTTTCATAAAGTTTAATATAATTCTTAGGAATCTGGAAATTATAAATATAAGTATAAACAATTCAATGAAATTCTAAATTAATTTTAATGATGTCATATATGTATCATACCAGATTCAGTACAGGACACAATCTTTCTATGAACTTGAGGATAATGCCAGGATCTTGAAATTATAGTCATAGTCTTTAGACTAGTCACTACATCCAGACAAATCTTAGGACTAAGCTTGTGTACTATAATAGCCATTTGCTGAAAAATATAAAACACAAAATAAAATGATGAATATAAACATAGTTTATAGTCTGTCCCAAGTTATTGCTTCCATCAATTTTTGATGATTTTTAATAAAAATGCACATACCTGTGAAAGAAATACAATTAAAATCGATGAAAGGGAATATATCCAAGATATCTTCATTGAACAATTATCCCTTTTCACTCATAAAATTTCACAGGAACGAAAACTATTTTCTTACGGAGATTTGTAATGGGAAATGTTTACATCTTTTCTCCATTCGGAATACACTCGGAATACATCGCGCAATTTTTCAACATTATCATCCGGGCTTCTTAATGGCTGATGCAATGCAAAATCACCGTAGACTTTCAATTTTTGGATGTGTATTGAAACCTGAAGCGGTAGAGGGGGCGTTTCAAAACAGATAATCTGGACATTTTTCATATTAGTGGATGAACGTAGTTTGAGCACAAAGGTAGTTACTATTATTGAAATATCAAGCAAAAAGTGGTGGAAGCAAAAACTCGGGACAGAGTATAAATACATACATATTTTTAAAAAAATACTGACTTTCATACTACAATATTACTGAAGGTTTAGTAGAAATAGATGTCATGCTACTATTTTGAAGATATGAGCAAATTGTGAATTAAAATGTAATAAAATAACACTTATAAATGTGACTGACTGGTTTTTTTCAACAAATACTAGTACTTGTCTTGAGCTAACTTGTTAAAGAAGAAAAAAAAAATTATTTACATTATACAAAATTATAAAGTTTACTTATATTATCTGTTTGTAGAGTAAATTAATTTTTTAAATAAAATAAATAACATAAATAATGTTGATGAATAATTATACATAATTGTATCCCTGTTGATCTTCGACAGCTGAGAGGAAGGCCTACTTGTTGCTTCATATCAAGCTATGCTCTAGATTTCGGCTACTTTCACTTTGAAAGTTTTTAGTGTTCAGAATGCGCTTGTTCTTCATTAATTGACATATATTTTGAGTTGGTGATTGTTTAACAAAATTGTTGTACTATCTAAATCAAATTCAATTAGCTATATCTGAACATAGCTGTCTCTGCACTGTGGGAAATAGGCCTATATTCTAACACGCAGGTCTAAATTTTAAATCATAAAATTGTTTATTGTTGCATTAAATTTTGTAACAGTATTTCCTCACACGTTTATAAAAACACTCCGACTCTCTCCAGAGAAGGAATATAATAGTAGTTTTTATAAATATAAATGATGAACGATTTCGATCGACGATCTACTATAGAATTTTCTTGGAAAAACACAGCAACAGTTCTATAGCATGTGCAGATTTATTTGCAATCTACCGTCAGTTGATTAATTTAATTGCTCGTAAATGAAAAAGAAATAAGACTGGTAAATTCTTACCTTTTATCTGAAATCATCCTACATTTCTGATCTCTTCTGCGTTCGTGACGTAAAAATATGACGTATACATGTGAACGTTAAAATCGAAGCCGAATCAGGTTTCATTCCGGAATTGTTTACATCTGGCTTAAGATGATTATATAATTCGTAAAAAATATATTTTATTCTATATGCCTTTTATCAATAGTAATTTTATTCATTAAACAAAAATATAGGAAGTAATCAAGATGTCTACACTGTTTACCTACTTTACTTGAAAGCAATAGAAATCCACTCATTAAATATTTAATTCGCTTATAATTTCAAACAAATTTTCATATCAAACCAATAATCATCATGCCGCAATTAATTCGAAGGTATCTAAAATGATTTTCATACATTTTCCTTGGAAATATTTTGATATAAATCACAATCATATAATTATGATATGAATCTTATATAATTTTGATATGATTTTATTATGATATAATTTTCATATGAAGTTATTATCATATAATTCAAATCATATCAGAATCATATGATAGGGATTATATAATTCTTATATAAATCAATTTTTATATCATTCTTATGTGATTTTGATATGATTCTTATATGAAAAGAACTTCATATCAGAATCATATGTGGCGAAATTGCCTATGTTCACTCACACAGTGCCTACGATCAAAGGGTGTGCAGTGACCTTGAATGATGTCTCTAGGTCAAGTGTCAAGGTCGTCTTGGATCATGCAAATTTTACATCAACAGAGCTTTAGGTTAATGGCGTGCAGTGATTTTATAATTTGAACCAAGTCAATGTGATGGTCATACCGGACCTCTTTATAATCAGTTTTAGACTGTAGATTATTTCCAATTTGCTTAATCTTTCTCAGGTTGAATAAGAATGCCTATACGTAAGGGGTAATAAGATTGAATTTAAACTTGTATGCCAGCTGGAAAATTTCAGAGTTATAGGGCAAGGTCAAAGAAACATTCTCTGATATGCTTTTCGTACTATTGTCCATTATTTAAGCGGGGCCCTTTGAGATGGTTGTCTAGTTGTGACTGTTTACACTTTGATTACTAAGTGTAATAGCCGGTGTAAAGAAGAATAATGAACCCCGTAGAAATATGACCCCTGGTTCCGAAGTTTATAAAACATTTCTTCAAACTCGTACTCTGAGTACGTGCTCCACTGAGTACAACTTTAAAACCCGAGGTTATAAAAGTTTTGTAGTACGTTCTCTGCTGAGTACAATTTGGAGTATGCTCCAAAGAAAAGTGAATGGAATTATACGTACAACACGGTAAATCATGTAAAAATGTTGACATGTAGACAAACTGTACATGTACATATACCCTTTTCATCTGCAAACATGGGAATGTGTAATGTTTGAACTTTTTAGCAACAAAGTCAATAAAATTAGAGTTTTAGGAAAACCAAACAAAAAAAAAACGTACAAAAAAACGTACAAATTAAAGAGAGTTATTTGTGTGATTATGTCAAAAGTTTTTTGAAAGAGGTTAGGGAGCATAGAATACTGTAGTGTAAACAACGAAGTGACGATGTCTGCGTGAAACTCTCTCTCTCTCTCTCTCTCTCTCTCTCTCTCTCTCTCTCTCTCTCTCTCATTTTTACATATTGGGCATGCTTCGTTAATTAACTATCAATTGTCCAAATATTCAAGCAGAAGAAATACAACGATCTTACTTGGTATCTGTTCACAATATTCCCTTAATTAAATAAAATTTAGTGTCTTAATACCAAGATTTAGAAAATATAAACATTAATTTATGGAAAGCTGTCCTTTTATAATAATTAATTATTAAGCCAAATAATTCGTTGACTTAGAAATGTTGAAGTTTTTTTTTAATTTGAAATAAATATGAAAGATCATTAGGTAGTCGATGTTCCGTGGTCAAAATAATTGATATTTTCACTAAATTCAAAGACAAGTGCCCTGCAATTGTCGTATGAATAGATATACATTGATTTCGTGGTTTTAAGTGATGGAAAGTATGGGTCATATTTGACTAAATATTGAATTCTCAGGAAGTCGAGCTATTACAATGAAATTATTTTGTACGTACATTTATATGTACATGTACATAAATTAATGAAGCGAAATATCTAAAAGACAATTTTGGTTGCATCTCTTCCCGGTGTGTTCTCAGTTTGAATACACTTGAAATTGAGTATAGAAGAATAGTTGTGATCTGTGATGTCATAGCAATTAAAGCCGCTTTCAACCTAATTTTTTTTCTTGTATTTTATCAGCATATTAACGATAAAACAAGAAGAATAAACTTGAAGATATTTTGTTGCGTGGTTTTTGTTTTTTTTTAACTATCAGCAATTTTTTCAGCAAAACACTAGTTATGTGCGTATGATATTTTCTCTTCAAACAGAAAACTTATGACTGTAAAATAGTTTTATCTGTGTTAATGTTTTGAAAATGCACGAATTATGTCTGTATCTAATTGGCTTTGTGAAAAAAATCTTTACATGCAGTTCTTAGAGCATATAAAATTGCCGATTAAGTCCCATACAGTTTGTCAATTTCTCTTCAATTATTCAAGCTACAGCGTATTCAATGAAAAACAGCAAATTTCCTCCATCAATGTCAGCAGAAACATTATTTAAATATTAAATATTAGCGTATGGTATTTTCTCTTCAAAATTGTATCAGATAACTTGTTTTGATCATTGCATAGCAACTCTTCAAACGTCCGAAAACATGAAACGCGATGCATTGCTAAATACATGTACCACTAAATGAATGTATCTCATTGCCACATTCGACATATCCTGTATAGGAAGACTATCCAAATGTAAATTTTCAATATAATTTATTTTTGCATCAAGTGTTAAGGTAACTATTATAATTGAACAATTTTAACAGAGCTTGGGCTTTGGGTAGCTGTGTCTAATAGCAACATAACGAAGGCATGTCTATTTCATTGCTAGCCACTCAGCCGCGGTTCTTTGAAATCAACAAGATTTGTCTGGCTTTTAAGCTAAGACTACCCAATCCCGCCAATCCGTGTATATTTCGCTTGAAACCAGCGTCATTCTTCACTTGTATTCTACCGAATGTCCAAGTCTTGGTTCTATTTTGTATACAGAAGTGTTACATTCTGCAAACTCATCACTCACACTTTGTGGTTCATCATGGCTAATGCTTGGTTTGATGTTACTTTAATTTCTTGCCCAACAAGTTCGGAAGTTTACATGTTGATTTCAAATACATGTCAACATATTTCACAAACATTACATATCTTACCTGGTCAACTGGTCAAATTCCCGTTTAATGTTTTTTTGAAACCTTATTTTCAAATGTGTGCAAATTAAACCCTCGTCCTTTCCTCTTAAATTCACATTCATAAACATAGACATTTCATCGATGAAATGATTAACGCTTTCCATTTTAATTCAAATACATGTAATAATGACGCAATTAGAGCGTTTAACACAGAAACATTACCATATGTAAAAATCTTATATGCCTTGCACTTCTTTTTATATAGATCATAGGTATTGAGTAAGACTTTGAGATAGCTCTATACCTTATTCAGAAAACCGCCGTGGGTGAAAGACCGCAGATGGGGCTTGTAACAGAAAGCGTGCTAAGATTTGACTTCAGTAGGGTCATAAATGCGACTTAGGCGGAATCCTTAGCCCTGTTTAGGTCTTACTTAAGTATGTCTGATACCGTAACATAAAGCAAACTTAGCAATGATTTAGTTAAGTCATGCTTATTTTAAAAAGTAAAACCGAATCGTTCATCTCTTTAATCGAATTTGAATGTATTGGTGTATGTAATAAATCATTGCTTAAAAAATAGATTAAGTCACCACCACCGGCCGCCTAAGTTCGTACTCAAAAAAGTTTTATAACCTCGGGGCCTGCACTTAGAAAATAAACCTGTAGAGGAAGTGTCATATTAAGTATAATCATCACTGCCTGAAGAAAAAAGTACCGCGTACAATATTGACCCCCCCCCCCCCCTTATTTAGGGGAGGATTTTGATTTCCTGAGTTTGCTTAAAGGAGACTGTTCAATGTTGCAGTGTAAATGAAGCTACTCAGTAAACTAAGGTGACCCGTCACCCCCAAACCAAACACAACACCCACCCCCCCCCCCCCAACTACTCACCGCCCACAGACCGCGGCTCGGAATCCACCACTCGCGTTTGGTCCAAGATATCACATCTTGTGTGATTCAGGAAAACGTATTCCAAAATCACTTTCCCTGTCCTGTTACGGATTCCTGATAGTAAATGACCCGGCTCCTTTGTCGCCATCTAAATGACACACAGTTCGTTTTTCGACTGAAAGATGTCAAAGTTATTTCAAAACTAACTAATTCATAAATAACTGGTAGTGAACTAAAATAAATGCAATGAAAATGTTTACAAATGTCGACCGAAAATGTACGAAACGTGTAGTATTTATAACTAAGAGTGACAAATCGCTATAACTTCCGCTCTCTGTTTCGTAACACAAAGGTGAAATGTGGAATTACAAGGAGTTACATCTAAATAAGGAATAAGGAATCATTCTTTGAGTATTATGAGGTGATAATTTCGGTTGGGGCTTGATCAAATCCAATAAAGCCCGAAGGGCTTTATGATAGATTTGATCACGCCCGACTGAAATTATCACCTCATAATATTCAAAGAATGATTCCTTATTACTTATATTTATATAATTTTAAGCAATCGTACAATTAAATATATAAACATAAATTAGCAAACCCCGCTGGCGCCTCAATTTGGCGTCATTTGTATAATGGGTTATATAGTACAAAATCGATACGTAGTGTTATCACAGGCAAAGACACTGGAAAATGTAAATATAGTAAGATATTACTACAAATACATGTATAAATTTTATGCTCAGGAACAGTTATAAACTGTCGTTCCCAAAAAATGGATACATTAACGGGTTGGACACAAAGTCGTGCTTAATATGTTATTCCTTTCCCTAAGGATCAAAGTTACAATCGATATTTATTTATTATGTTATATAGGTATAATAGAATAGTAAGCACATAATATAATATGAAACATAATATTTCAATATTAAAAGATTTGAAATTAGCAATGGGGAAAGAGAAAAGAGGAAGAGACACAAAATGTAATTTTTACAAAAGTCACATAAGCAATAAAAATTAATTAAGGAAAAAAAATAGAACAGTAAAGATCGAATTATAATAATTATAAATGAAATATATGATAAAAATAACAGATTTAAGAATTTAGTGCAGAAAGAGGTTTACTACATTGTAAATGTAAAGTATAATGTAGGGTGGTACTATGCAAATCATTAATGGCATAGGTATTAAAAAATTAGAAACTTTTTGTTGACTTGATATAGAGTTGAACTTCTTTAAAAATTAAAGAGACAGTATAGCTGAAAAAAAATGTGTTCAACTTAAGATTTACCCAAACCCATCTTTGCTAGCCAAGGGTTTCCCTTACAATGCGTTTCTACAATACGTTATGAGAAGCGTAGTGTATCGGAAACCCTTGGCTAACGAAAATATACAAACCGGAATAATATTAAATACGTGGGGTTTGAATGACAGAAATTGACGCGTTCTGAAATATACAAGATCTTCGCCTGACTGCGGTCATCATGGAATACGAGGTTTATTGCCTAATCCACATTTACACTTGAATGAACGGATAAAAGTTCGTCAAATAACCGTGAAATAGTTCGTAAAGCGACTGAGACACGTTTTGTCATCCTAGTAGTAATTTCGAGCGAGGAATTGTCACTATTGACAACTCTTCTCCTTTAGGGTACTGTCTTTCCACAAATTTATTTAAAAATTAAATTTGTAGTCATAACAACAAATTTAATTTTTAAATAAATTTGTGGAAAGACAGTACATTTTCTTTTGCGTAAGACGAAAAACAGTATCAGATATATTAAATTGATTTACATATGCATGACAGTATCTTACAGAGACATCATGATGGTGTTGCACAAACCAATGATTTACCAAATATCGAATTTAATATACACAATTTCCACATATTTTATTTTTAAATATCATATAATCGTTTGGCCAACACATGAATATTGAGTTTCTTTTCCCTTCCATAGACACACAATTAAGAAATAAACAGCAATTCAAAAAGTTAACTGGGATATGAACTTGGTTGGTCACGTGATCAAATCCTGTGAAGCCCGAAGGGCTTCTTAGAAGATTTGATCACGTACCAACCAAGTTCATAATCCGGTGAACATTTTTACATTGCTGTCTTTTACTTATATTTACGTTTGAGAATGGCAAACCGTTCAGAATCATTAATATTAATAGAATCATTCATTATATACTCGTGTGGGATAGTGAAATTCCACAGAGGGGACAAGATTCATGGTCTAGGACGAGACTTTGCCGAGTCCTAGTCCGTGAATCTTGGCGCCGAGCGTGCCCATACATGTATATACCCAACTTGTGGCCTTTTAAATTGTGTTTTAACTGCTGGAATAAATATATATGCTTAAATAATACCAAGAATGCATAATTTGAGACTACACTTTGAAACAAATAAAACATATTTTAAAATCTAATATCAGTAAAGTGATTATTCTGGTAAATCTATAAAAAGCATAATATCAAAAAACCAAACACGTAGATCCTACCTGTTAACCCTTCGCTCCAAACATTGAGATTTATTCATCAATTCAAATTATAAAAAACAACTTTTGGTACGCCTGATCGAGAATACTCCACTCCAGTAGAAAACGTTTTCCATGTTTAGTTGTGGATGAAATTAAACTATTAAAACACCCCCTTCTACTGTACAAAGGAGGTGGAGGGGGGTAATTAGACTCATAAAAAGTTGACAATTTTTCTTAAAGCAGTCAAAATTGAAGTGCAGAGAGAACTCAATTTTTGTTGGGTCGATAAACCATACATTGCCCCAACTCTTACTAATCTTAAACACTGACAACAGATGAATAAAAAATATCTTATCTTAGAGATATTAAGCTTATATCAAATCAAACATTATAATTGGTGCAGTTTGATAAAATAAAATCTTCGATTTAACTCAATTAGTTAAATTGAAGGGAACAATGTAGTCTCAGTAAAGATAAGAGTCACAATCATTCAATTTACGTCTCTTCTTTGCCATAAAAACAATGACATGGAACGAAGAGCTTTGTCACCAGTGGTTTTCTTTTATCCTTGCATATGAAAAACATGCATGTGTAATTTTCAATTTTACTGTTCCATAGCATCTTGTGTATAGACCAGTGTAACAAGTTAGATATATATTTTCAATTATTGAATAGGTTGTAGAAGACAGAAGGTAACTATTTCCTGATGATCAAGTCTACAACAATTATGTGTCCGCTACCGGTGTTTTTCAAGAGATTGGATTTGACCCACCTCTTGACCCCCACCCCCCACGCACACGCACAAAGCAGTTTTGTCCCTCTAATAACTCAAAGGTCATGGTGCAAGGAAGCTAAGCAAACTTTTTTTTATAACTTTTTGTTAAATTAGTCCCAGGTGTTAGACACATTTTTCTTCATAATAGAAATATATACTAGTGGAAAAAAGAATCTGTGCATTATAAAATTTAGTATAATTTTTCTATATCTATTGTTTGTATTTATAAAATTTAAACAATCAATATTATTATACTTTCACGTTAAATACTGAAATCTGATTGGTTTAGACGCAGTTGATAATCCGTTCTATTACCCTCAGCGTTAGCAACGGGTAACACAACGAATTGTTACATGCGCGTAAATTATGCGCGTACGGTTCGCTGTAGAATTCACTTAAAGCAGTAAAAAATTCTCTAAAATTAAGACATTCAGTATAATAAAATAAATAGTGCCTGTTTGGGAGGATAACAGTGGAAATGGTTGCAGTGTAAATGAAGGAATGGTTTGACACCTCTCGAAAACCATTGTCAACCTCCTTTTCGCGTCGGTTGACAATGGTTTCCTCGGGGTGTCACTTTCAACTGTTACCCTCCCAAACAGACACTATTTATATAATGGTAATGTTTTTGACAATATCGGATGGAAACCGTCCTGGTGCACGGACTTTTTCATAATTAGTGAGCACCTGTTGTTTATTGAAGGATTTGTACGCATGAGTTTTACGGGCCAATACTGTTTGGAATAAGAATTGTAAAGAATTTGTTTAAACTTTTTTTGTTAAGGAAATCACTTAAGTTTCAACAAAATTTAACCCTATGTCATGCCACGACTCAACCAAAACCAACGTAATCGTGCTGTTGGGATGCTGCAAGCTGGAATGGCACAAAATACTGTAGCAAGACACTTTGGAGTTCATCGGAACAACATCCAGTCATTATGGAGACGTTTTCAACAATCTGGCAACACTAAGGATCGACCGCGCTCTGGGCGACCTCGTGTGACGTCACGTCAACAGGACAAAGACATTAGACTTGTGCATCTAAGAAATCGTTTCCAGACAACATGTTTGACTACCCGTAGCATTCCAGGGCTTCGACCAATTACTAGTAGTCGAAGAACTGTGCGTAATCGTCTGCGCGAGCAAAACATCAGACCAAGACGTCCAGCGGTGCGCCCAGTACTGCTTCAATGTCATCGTATCGCCAGACTAGCGTGGTGCACACGACATCTGCGATTCAGAATACAGGACTGGGCCAATATTCTGTTCTCTGATGAATCCAGATTTCATTTGGATAGCAGTGACGACCGTTGTAGGGTGTATCGTCGCGTTTGGGAGCGTTACCAGGACGCTTGTGTTGTGCAACGTCGACAATTTGGTGGAGGTAGCGTTATGGTGTGGGGTGGAATATCAGCACGTGGAAGGATCCCTCTACAAATTGTCAGTGGAACTCTCACCGGCGTACGCTATCGAGATGAAATTATTCAGCGTTGTGTGATACCCTTCATACAGAGACATTGCAGCAAGACAACGCAAGGCCACACGTTGCACGTGTAGTTAGGGACATGTTTGTTCAACAGAATGTCGATGTCTTGCCTTGGCCAGCTGTTTCCCCCGATTTGTCGCCGATCGAGCACGTCTGGGATGAAATGGAAAGACGTTTACGCCGTTTACCAAATCAGCCAGTGACATTGGTTGATTTAGGCCAGGCTTTAACTAACATCTGGAACAACATCCCTCAAGCCTTTCTGAACACTTCAGTGGCATCAATGAGGCGTCACTGTCAAGAATGCATGAACGCAAATGGTAGTCACACGCGTTATTAATTTTGTGAATTCAATTTCAAATAACAGTGACTTTCGAGCGTGCTGAAATTGACGTTATTCGACGTTGACATTAATGTGTTATGAGGTGTTGTTACGAATACATGTGTTAACAGTATTACAAAAAATAAAAGAATATGGGGGGGGGGGTGGAAGCCGTGTGAATGCCCATTCATATATGCTCGCTTGCTGAGTTAAACGGGTATTTAAATTCCACTCCGACTTACCTGTGCTTTAGATTTCGTAAAGATTGGTACAAAAGTTATGTCATGTCTCGCTCAAGAATATAGAAAACTAAACACAATTTTCAATGTACAAGTAGTCGGTTTATTTTAATATTGTGATTAGTCAGAAAAATCATCAGAATCTGTTTGGCATTCGTATGCATCATTAATGTTTGAAATGAATTGATTATTAGCACTAACAGCGTAATTGCACTGATGGCGAGAGTAGCCAAGACTCCAAATGACACTACATATGTGGGCGCAACATCCGACAGTGCGGGCGCCAGATTTACACTGACAGTTTCAACCACACACACTGTTGGTAGTGTACTTTACCCACAGGTTGTAAAGAGTACTGTTTCGATGTCTAGATTGAATTCTTGTATGAATTAATCCAGATTCAATTTCAGACACGTCTATGTGGTACTGGCCGTTTTCAGTGTGCTCTGTGACGTAGGAATTTGCTTGCCGGACTTGATATACACCAAACGTTAACTCTCTCACTTCATCCTCACTAAGAACAGGACAATCAACAACAACATCATTAGCATCAATTCTTTTCCATGACTTGGAATTAGCTCTAAATGCATGCGTGTCTGTTGTACTCAATTGTTTCAGAGCATTTGCGTTTTCTCGAGATTTTATTAACATCTTATAACCAAGACTAAGATCACCACTGTCGCAGGTTTTAAGTGGCGGTCTGTATTTATTAATCATACTGCACACTATTCGCACAAAATCTCCTATGTACGGAATTTGACTGTTATGGACCACATTGTTAAGATATAGCCACTTCTTTATCCTTCCGTTAGCTGCCTCGACAACCCATCGAATTTTGGTCACCAACCTTGACGAATTAGCCTCTTTTGTCGTATGTTGTTTTCTAGTTTTAGGTAGAAATGACGGCATTTCTATTTGAAAGCCACATTCTTGAAGAAATCGCACCGAATCCCTAAAACCTCTGTCAACGATCAGTACGTCTTGTTCTTTTAAAAAAACCCATGAAATTGCCGGCGTTTGTTTTCACAATATGAGATAGAGTGGAGGCGTCATTATTGCGACCGTTGGCAAAGAATGGACCTAACACATCGACGATGTATCCATCTGTTGCTGTAATGATGAAAGGCTTGACTAAAGGTCGGTTTTTATGCATTGAGTATGTAAGGCGTTGGAACTTGTAAGACGAACTTTTTTGTATGTAAATATATGTTCCATCTAAAACCAGTATAACGGTGTCAGAAACCGGATCTGTAAAGAGTTGTTTAGAAATGTCTATGGTGTGATTGTCAACGATGCTTTCCCGAGAAGTGTGACTGAAACCAAGATTCATGGGAACAAAATCTTTCATCATTGCAACACGCGCGGTTCTTACAGTTTCAGCTACCTGACGTCTGTTGCGCATGCCACAGAGTGTAGCAATAACTCCATTTGACAGACCTGATTTCAGTTTGAACAGAAGTATGCCGATCGCATTTTTTACTGATCTACATTTTGTGTTTCGAAGCGAGGTTATATTTGATGTCAAATCTAAAAAGTTTTCCTTTGAAATTCCTATCAAAGTGTTACAGTCTTCATCATGTAAATGTTCAAAATCAAGCTTGAAATTGGTCGAGTTGTGTGATGCTCTTGTTTTGATTTTTGAAAGTAAGTCGGATACCTCATTTGATGTGAGGAGAGACGTTTTCTTCCTATAAGAGGACATATCAATTTCTCGATTGGGATTCAGTCTTTTTCCTAATATATGTTTTGGACAACATTTACATCCTACCGGCACAAGCAAACCAGACAAAACAAATGAATCAATTCTGGCTTCTGTTGGAATTATTCTAAGGTTTGTTTTAGAGCTACAAAATGCACACTTATTATGTGTTTTTCCCGTAGAGCAAAAAGGAATCGACACTGAATTAGTAGTGGTTTTTGGTCTGTTCTGAACCTCTTTAGCAGTTCTGTGTGACACTTTAAGTCTGCACGGATTGCAAATTTGACTGGTTTTGTCGATATTTTCACCTCTGTCTTGTAGAATCTTAATAAGGCCTTTACTTACGAGACGCTTTATCTTCCCTTTTACTTGCTTTTTACATACACAGCAGCCGAATCGAGTCGGTGAACCCATTGTTTACTCACGTTTACATGTACTACATGTATAAATATAAGCCGCCCATTCGAAACTTATTCTTGTTGCATATACTTTTTAAAACTTTTACTTTTATTTATTGTAAATATCAATTTTAAATAAAAATAATCTTCAAGTTGTTAAAGGAACTACATTAATCCACGAGAAAGCATTGTCAAATGATTAAATAAAGTTAAAAAAAAATAATTTCGACCAGACTAGGTTTCGAACCGCCTACAATATAATCTCAGAGTAATTTCCCATCGCCTTATCAACTACGCTACACCAGGTCATGATATATACAGTGTCAGTATAAATAGTGACTATTATTTTAAATGGACTTAGAAATTTTTATAGAAAGAGTTAGAATTTGTATACAAAGAGTTCGTTTTTCACATAGAGTGGATCTTGTCTCCATATTTTTTACTTTTGAAAATGAAAGTTTTTTGATTAACCATTTCAGTTCAGTAATGAAAAAAATGGAGAGTTGACCCACTCATTTTCTAAAAAATAGTTTTCTTAATACTTTTACATGTATTTTCTCTGTTTTGTTGGTACATGGACATTTCAAGTCAAAGTGTAGGAAACGTTTTTAATATTCAAAAGAAATTGATGGCTAATATGATAAATATGGAAGTTTTTAAAATGAAAATTGGAATTTTTTTTAATATTTGAAGACATTTTTATAACACCACATCAACCGTCGCTGAATGGGCAATCTACTCGCCTTATTCATCAATCTTCTTTGTTCATTGTAATTTTTAAATGTTTTTTCATATATTAAATAATGCACAGTTTCTTTTTTCCGCTAGTGTATAATGATTGAGTTTGTTTTCTGTTCATTTCTATGGTGAACTTTAAACCCAGCCACTCCACCAAATTGAGATCCTTTACCGACCCCCTTGGATATTGTTTAAAACAAATATATTTATATTAGTTTTATTTTACTGAAAATTGTGTATGCTTATGAAAACGACCTAGGTTAGGGTCTTGCACACTCTCAGGCAGTTATCATAACGGAAATTCTATAGAAATTGCGTATAAAGTACATGCGATAAATAGATAAGCGTACATAGGCGTCGGAACCGGGGGGGGGGGCTTAATTTTTTTTGGAAAAGTTAGACCTAACCATTAGACACATAGCATCATAGACGGTTCAGCAACCCCCCACCCCACCCCCCTTCCACTTTTTCTCGCAGGAAAGATAAAAGGTTCCTAAATTTGCCTTTAAAAGATGAAAATATTGAGAAGTTTGGGTTTTTTTTTTTTGCTTGGCAAGATTTCTGAGGAATAGTCTAACCCCCCCCCCCCCCCACACTTTCAATTTGCTTCCGACGCGGCGTATGTTTATTTATGTTCATGGAGAAATGTGTTATTAGTCCAGTGATGAGACTGTCGACGCCGGGTCAGAAATCTAAATAAAATACTACTACTGACCACGGTGCGACAGATCATTAGCATGCACTTGATCGCATTTACTTATTAGGAGGAGAATGTTGTAGCGCAGTGTCCGTGCGTATAAAATGGGGGTGCGGGAAACACAGCTCTCCAGTAGTCATCTGGAAGCTGTCTTTCTGCCTCCTCTTTTTATACCGGTAAGATAAATTATAACGCTTGCGCGCATTCTCAAAAGTAAAGTTAATATATCCAGAGGGTTCAAATAATATTTTATTTTCAGAGATTTTTGCAATAAATATTAATGTTGATAAATGTTATTGTAAATAATATTGATATTTATTATTGAAAAGTCATATTAATGTGTTATATCTAATTAAAAGAGTAGTCATCTGGAAGCTGTCCTTCTGCCTCCTCTTTTTATACAGACTGGGACACGGGCTACTCCTCATATAGAGGAGGAGACATTCCAGAAAACCTTGGCTAGGGCAGCCGCCAGGTGTGGGCATGTTGGAACAAAGATCTCGGGGATCTATATAAATTAAATATCATAACACTCCATATAACCCTTGGTGGACTTTTATAAAATAGTACTGGAGGTGTTATGATATAACTAAATGATCAATTAACCTCAAAATTAATGAAAACTATGAAAGAATACAAGTATATTAACAGCTACATGTAGTACACAAGAATTCTTGATTGACAACAACTTGTGTGGATAATCTTGGTTAGTGTCTCTATAAATTTTCGCTGTTTTACATATTTGACTAATGAAGCAATTTGCTTTTACTATTTACCACTCTCCAGCATTTTGTGCATTTGAAGTCTCCTGAGTTTAAGTAACAAGTTGTATTGGAGACTGCTCTAGTTGTTATGATACAACTATATTTAGTTTTTCTTGTTCCTTTCTGTCCCAACTTTATAGATTATGGAAATCTCGTGCACTGAATGTTTATTATGTTTATCATGTTTATCATTATCACCTCTCATAAATTCTTGTGAATAAGAAATCGGAAGTCAATGAATATCCAATCACCGTTTATGTTTTCGAAGATTTGAAAACTGCGCGAAATACGTGAAAAATATCACATATTACAGGTTCTCATTTTGCAACAGGTCATGCTAGATCTGTTTTGTTATAACAAGAAGGCATAGCTTGGCCGTATCATTTACCACATGTAACAAGAACTAAGATAAAGCATCACTAGTTCAATTTTTTGATTTAAATACCCAAAACAAGAGTTGTAAGTTTCAAGCTAAACAGAAAAATTTAGGATCTGAAAAATTCAGATGAAAGTGTGACCAGTCCCTTATTGCAAATGTATAAAATAACTATTTTATGTTTGCTAGGGAAGATATGCTTTATTAGAAGCATCTTTTAAGAAAATATCTAATTTGGACAAATAATAAATGTGCGTTGGATTTTCTTTTATTATTTCTCTTATCAGTTTATATATTACTGTACAGTCCGTCCGGAACGACCTTCACATTAAAGGACATAGTTTAAAGTACAGCCGATCATGAATTGGTCACAAAGCTTTTTCCAGTTGGGTATGAAAATCATTTTCCATTACATTATCCTATTGACTGAGTTGTGTAAATTTGTCTAAGTATTTGCAGTAGGAAATAAAATTTAATATAATTTATCATAGAGATCCTTGATTTGATTATTTAATCTCGCTTTTATATGATTTTACAATAAATAATGTATTTTCAAGATCATCTACAAGCCGATGAAACCAAATAAACATGCTTTTACAATCTGAAAGGCTTGTAAATAACATTTTACACTCACGTGTACCTTACTCTCGAGACAGCACTGTGGGCATGCGTAACCATCGTAACAACATCATACGGTCAGGTTGTAGGCGATCAGTGTTCATCCCCGTGGGTCCAGTATCGGGATTCGTGCTACATATTTGCCACAGGTTACCCCGAGGATTGGACGGAAGCCGGGGTATGTAATGTTTTATGATATTTGTTTTACTTTACTATGGCGGATGCGTTGGAGAGAGTAATAAGCTCTTGGAAAGTGAGATGTATGCTGAGGGGTATTCTCCATGCCATTATGATTATCACTAACACATCCGTCGACTTCGGAAAGAATTTTCATTAACGTCGAAATGTTGTTCTGTGTTGACATAAAGAAATCATGTTTCTGACTTTACGGAAACCTTTTTTTTTTAATTTCGAACTTTCGAGAAATAGGTCGCCGTTGTTGACCCTTCAACTTTTTAGCTCACCTTAGCTGAAAGCTCAAGCCAATTTCAACCTTTTGCATTCCAAACCAAAGCATTCTTATGGAAAGGTAAATACAAATTGCAGAAATGAAAGACCGAATTTCATTCAAAGCAGAGAAAATCTCGAAACTTTAATAGAAGTAGTGTATTTTTAAAAATCTTTTCGTCAAGAACTACTGATTCAAATTCAACTGAATTTAATATAAATAAACCTTATGGAAAGGAAAAGATAAATTGCAAAAATTTAGGGCTAATTCTATGTCAAATTTGAAGTAACTACGAAAATAATAATAAGGGGGGGGGGGGGCATCAGTTTATATCTTTAGGTTCGGTATTTTATATCTCGACAAAGGTTCTTTGTTTGAAGCAGCCATATTGGACGCATGATAAACGGGTCAAACGGACAGAAATGAATTTGATTGTTGTGCAATGCAACAGGTCATGCAAAATATATCGATGCCGACTTTGTGAAGTACATTGAGGTTGAATATTTATTTGTCATTTGATAAGTATAAAAAGAATAAAAAATGAATTGTTCATTTAAATTGTGCTTTTTTCTATTTAATTTAATTTTTTTTCTACTTTTTGTTTGTTTTGTGAATTATAATCTTGTAATACAGCTATACAAGGTTAGCTTTTTAAAAAGCGGAGAAAATATTGAATTTCTAATTTTTCAATCAAAAGTGTATGCATAAGCTATTGTGCATAATCAATATCCCCGAGTACCCGAATTCCGACACCATAGCGGAAATCATCCCGCATTTTTCTTTAATCAACCTTTGTTTTATTGTTTTGGTTTTAAATAACAATCGTATTTTCAACAATCATAAACAAAAAAGTCGCGTTTTATTCTTAACCATCTCGTTGAATTGAACGCTTTTACCATTTGTGCGTCACGTCAGATGAACCCTAACTCCGTCACCTTGGCGCTTTTAGAAAGATATCAACATTAACAGGCACGTAGCATCAGGGGGGGGCCAGGGGGGGGGGCTGGCCCCCCCCCCCCCCACTTTTTCTCGCAGCAACAAATTTTTTAAAATTTATATATAAAAAAATGAATTATAATGGAGTTGGCCCCCCCACTTTTTTGGAAGTTAGTAAAAAATTGGTATGAAAATTAGGAAATGAGTAGTCAAATACCTCCCCCCCCCCCCCCCCCCCCACGGATTAGGAATTTCATGATTTTGGAGGGAAAAATTTTGGTAGGGAAGAATTTTTTTTTTGGAAGTATAGTTGAGTCTACCCCCCCCCCCCCCCCCAACGGATTAGGATTTTGAAGATTTTTGGAAAACTGTAAATTTCCCTTTTTTTGCTTGTCAAGATTTTTTGGATGGGTCTGGCCCCCCCACTTTCAAAAACGATGCTACGTGCCTGATTAATGTACAGTTTTAGTCTTTTTTTACCGAAATAAGTAAAATTCACAGCATTAAAGTTATAATCATTTTGTTATATTATCATAACAAGATTATTTAACAGCATCACGACGGAAATGAGTGATCATTTTAGAACAGTGGATACCCTTGAATTCTGCCCCTCGTCTCACTGCTATTGTTTTAGTGCAATATCGTAGGTGTACCCAATGACCACAGGCATCGCATTTTCCCCACTTAGCAAAATGGAGTACAGAGCTTTGTCTCACAGCATCCAGGGTAAATGTTTTGCACACACAGAACTTTTCTGTCTAATTTTAACGTCTGGTTCCTCGGAATTCCAAACACTGAGCCAGGGCTTCTGTGTTTCTGCAGCTCCACTTGGTTCGGCTGTCTATGAATCATTCACAGTTGAAACTCGCTTTGCTTCCTTTTTCTCTTTTAATATTGGTCCCTCGTCCTGTTTCTTGTTTGCTGCATTCTTTGTGTTCTTTGAGCTAGTCTCCTTCTTTTAGTGTTGAATAGCCTGTTCAACTTCATCTTCTGTGATGCAGCGACCATATTTTGGTTTGCTGTGGCATTTCCTCTCCGTTTTTCAAATTGTTTTGCCGATTTTTTAGAAATTAGAGTTGCCTCTTTTTTGTCGAGAAAGTCAGCCATTCGTTTGACTACAGTGTTTCGGCCTTCTGCAGGAATACATGTATTGTCACCACAATTGTGACATCTAAATCATTTGAAAAGACTCGGGAGGGTTCCAGTACAGCTCCATCTATTGCCGAAGAGTCATATGGATAGAGTCCTGTTTTTCTGAAGGCATTTTTGAGAGTCTCCGGGCTGAGTGCCTTTGTATAAGCTTAACTTGCAAGGGATCCAGTATTATATCTGCTAATTGTGCTTTCAGTAAGTCGCATCTACTTGTGGCATTCAAAATTATAGATTTTTTGCAGTTGTCTAAAGCCCCCATCATCAAGTGGTTGTAAAATATGGCTTGTGTGGGCGGGTAGAATGAACAAAATAATCTTGTGGGTTATTGCCCACTCAATTCATCAAACGAAGATATGTGTGGACTGTCCATCTTAAAGCAAAATAGAGCATAATGATCCTCCCTGGGTATGAATCTTAGAAAATGTTCCTCTAAGTACCGCCTGAACACGCAACTGTTTGACCTGCTAGTTTCAGATACGCAGCCATTTGATCCTGATATATAAAGTTTCCAGAACAACCATAACATGCGGGAGTACAATTAGTTAGTACACTTATTTTATGACCGTTTGTGAGGAGACATACTATTTGTAAAGTAATCTTCAGCAAATATGCATGCTGTCTTAAGTTGTAACTTTACAAAGATTTCTCTCTGAATTACTTGGTCCATCGTCGCAAACCACTACCGGTATATTTTTTTTATCCTTTTCAATCTCATTATGAGAGTCAAGGAGATATGAATGCGGACTCAAGGCCGTGCCTGCAGACGATACCGTGAAAAGTCTTCTAAAAAATACGTATAGAGAGAGAGGCGTGACTGACGGGGCGCAGTTTGACCTAGAAACTTACCAGTTTCATAACGTATTCGATTTTCTCTAACACGTACTGTCTAAATCCCTCACAGAATTCCAATTTTCGCAAAGTATTTGAAGTTTCATCCTAACCTAATTAGTCAGTCTGTGGGCTGACTAAACATGTAACCCTCATGCAACAAAGAAATTGAGAATTGATTCGGTAAAGTTGTTGCTCGTTTTAGCTATATGGCCCACGGACGTCTTGTAGAGATTTACGACTCGGATAAATTGATTTGTAATACGTGGTAATTTTGTGCGAAGAAACGGAATAATTATTTACAGTGTTTCTTTGTTTAATTTGACGTTTTCTAATATTCTTTTTTTTTTGTAATTTATTTATTTTCTTAACCCAGTCTTTTTGTAGCCGACTCGGAGCAAAGCTGGCAGAAATTGGTTCAGCAGACGAAAACAATTTCTTACGGCTGATGCTTTTGAAATAAACCCAGAAGGTAGCATACGACATGTATCTTTTTAACCTTATAAATGAACATGGAATATATCAACCTGAGGTTAAAAATGCCAAAAATATCACACAAGAAACAAACCAAACAGACATTCGAACGAACAAACAAAAGCAAGATCAAATCCAAAAACAAACGAACAAAACTTACTGTGCAAGTAATTAGAGTGAACATTTTCCCTGCACATTATTTTAAATCATTCTCGTAATTGATCTATTACGCAATCGATATCATTTAAATATCAGGTCACTTTTGGGTCGGTGGTACTGGTGGATGGTCAGTGGATATGGATAAGCAGTCAGGAGAGGATCGAGTACACAGACTGGGGACCAGGCAAACCGAATAGGGCTACACGGGAAGGCTGTCTCATGTTGAATGGCGGGAAATATCATTTTCACTGGAACGACGCCAACTGTCATTCGCTTCAGTCTTTCATTTGTGAAAAACAGTAAGTTACAGTAATAAATGGTTATTTTGACGGGTGAAAACTTTGACGATTTTATGAGATTATATTACACGAACTATTTTGACATTCTTAACATAGATGATTTTAAATAATCAATATCAGTGTTCCTCTATACACAAGTTAAATCTTTTGCGAGTTTTATTTAGTGACTACAGGCCAAAATAAGTAATTTCCAAACAATTACCAGTCACACGAAAAAAGTAATAATTTTTTCTAATATGTTAAGACTAGAGATTAGTACATACACAGTCATACATGTTTTTTTAACCAGGCGCTGAATATTAGGGAAAATAAAGTGTGTGATGTATGAGGATTGAAAATAGAGAGAACAAACAGCTATATCTTGCTTTTTCAAATGAGAAAATAAAGCATACTTATGACTTCATGTATTAAAGCTGTCTGATCCGATTTAGCATCAGATGTGTTATTCATTTAAAAAAAAACTCTCCGAGAATATATATATATATATATATATATATATATATATATATATATATATATATATATATATATATATATATATATAAACAAAACAGTTCCGAAACCTTACTTGATATTTGGGGGCAGTCAAAACCTTTTTATAGGATATACTGCCTCAGTTTTGGGACACATCATCGGCTGCATTTTTTGTATTCGAGCTCATAAATTTCTCTTTTGGGATATTTCATAGCCTATTGATATTTCATATAAAATTTATTTGTTTAAAAACCGGAAAAATCCTGTATAGTTTATGAATAAAAATGCATATGTACTCAAAATAGAACCATTATTTTATAGCATTTAAAGATGTTGCCTTCATTGTGTCAATCAGCTCAATCATAGTACAGCATTAATCTGTATACTCTATCATGTTGTAGGTTGGACTTAGGAGGCAGTCCTTCAGTAATTGGATGAAACGCTCTTTAACACAACGATAATCAATATTATATAAAAAAAAAGTTTATAAAGAGCATTTGGGATTCCTTACATTTTTTTGGAAGGGGGGATAGTACTTGCCTTTTCAATTTATTGATTTGATTCTTTGTCGTACTTTCTGAATAAAAGGTTTTTAAAAGCTACTGTTTCTCTAAGAAGAGAAAGAAAGCAATTGTAAATTATAAATTAACACAATTGAATAAACTATCCTCTTGAACTTATTGGTGCGCATTCATGCCCATCTTTACAGCATTTAACGTTATCAATACAAACACATGCAAATCTGTTTATCCATATAAAGTAACTGCCTAAAGAATGAAGACTGACTTTACAATCTAAGTTTGAATCTAGACTAACATAATTCTCGACAAGCATTTCCAGCATTTTTATCGCGACGTTGGCAAGCAGAGCTGGTGAAATTTAAAAGCGGTCAAAAACCTGCTTTGGTTTTGCAGCTCTCACCAAATTAAATAGTTGCAGAACTGCAGCTTACTGGTCTGAAAAAAAGATTTGATGGACGACCAGAGAGCTACAGTGTTACCCATCGAAAAAAATGTGTATTTCTTTCGCACAAAAACGTGCGCTATTTCTAGGTATATCTAAGCTGCCATAGCAACATATCTCTCACCGTTTGCTTCTAACATATATTCCTTTACTACGTGCTAAAAGCCTAAATGGGCCTAACATTGAGAACATAAAAAATTTCACTTATTTATACCGCCATTTTGGATGGCAAGACAATCCGGTCCAATTCGCTTCTTGCATGAATTCTGCATGCATTTTGTTTTGGAAGTAGTGGTGAAAGTAGTAAAACAAATACTATAGAAAGACATGGTTAGTAATATTTTGAAATACTAGACTTTGACCCGTGCGTGCACGGGTTGAGATTGTATACGATATTGGACATTTACGAAATAGATTCATCGACACGGTATTATTGCCATTTACATAATAAAGCTTTAAGCCTACAATAATGTTCTTAATTTCACTACACTCTTCTTAGTCAAAATAATCTAACTGTGTCTCGGGACAGGACAATGCCATAATATAGCAAAAAATAGCAGAGTCGCTCCGAAACGCATTGAAAAAATAGTTAAATTATCCATAATAAACAATTTTGAGGCTGTAAATACCTTTCATCTTAAAATTTAATTCATATTAATGAAGAATTCAACACTTTCTCCAGCAATGTTGTTCACTCGATTCGAGTTGACGTTCGGAACTACATCCATGTATCGTGATTTTTCATATGAAATGCACTGAGTTAGAGTTATCTCGAGTCTATTATTTTAATATAGTAGTATATGTAGGGAGAAATAAAAAAAGAAACAGCGTACGTTTTATTGTACAATAAACACACAATTGTTACAATGGGTGGCACTTTTTTCATACCAGTTAGCTACAGATATGCCCCTTCAACAATTAGTGTGTCAACATAAAACATGTTCATCCTATTGAATTTATATAAATGTTAAAAACATGTTAATAAACCTAAAAATATTATCTAGCAAAACCAGTAAATGATCCATCCTTGCAGGTCAACAAGACTATACCACAAAAACATGTAAGACTTTACCACAATTAAACGTAAAGACTATACCACAATAACACGTAAAGACTATACCACAATAACGCGTAAATACTATTAATAATACCACAATGAATTATTTGTAGTTAGTATTATTTATGGCTTGAAAAAAGTGCGTTACCCCAATAAGAAGCAAAGACTACATGTGTACCACGATTTCACGTCTAAGGCAAGTACTTTACCACCATAACGCATTCATTAGGGTGTATACTGGCAATCAAAAAGTCGTATCATCGTTTAAAATCCTTGTTTAGAAGCCAAAATAGACGTGCAAACAATGATTTAGATGGGTAAGTGCACGCAGTTCGAACCGGCCAGAATGCTCAGTTAATACACACACATTTATCGTGACATATATATAAAGACCGTGCATGTATCTTATCTCCTATCGGGCAGTGTGATCTCATTAAGGACAGCGATTGTGACTGTAACATGCTTCGTCTGTTGGCATTCTGTGGCAAGTAAACAAATCGTTTTATTTTTTAAATGTACATCATACTTACGTGTAATGAGTAAACGACTACTAACTGTTTGTCTTATATTAAGTTCAATTTGAATCTATCATTTTTAAATAGTAGTATATCATTGTTGTATAGTCAAACATAGAACCAACATGCAATGTCTTAGAATAAAAAGAATATTTCACAATCGTTGAATGTTAAAAGTCATGATATACATTTAAATAAAATATTTCATACATGTATTGTGAAATACTGAAACTAGTGTTTCAATGTTATTGTTATATTTTAATCATTATTTTAAATTTTTAAGAACTCTTATTTTTTTTAATTAATGTTGGTCCTAAGACGATGCAATTTTTTTCCCCAAAAATTATTTAGTACATGTACAAACTATTAAATATTGTCCCCTTGCAGGCGTTATCGCTACTGGATTGGGCGGTACCTGTAACACTCCCTGGGTGAACCATGCTGATTCTTGTTACCTCTTTGTCACCCACCTCAAAGAAAACTGGAGTGAGGCAGTGGTAAGGATTCCATAACTTAATTATACCCCCGCTCCGAAGGAGAGGGGTTATACTGTTTTACCCTTGTGTGTCTGTCTGTCTGTCTGTCTGTCCGTCTGTCTGTCTGTCTGTCTGTCTGTCTGTCCGTCTGTCTGTCCGTCTGTCTGTCTGTCTGTCTGTCCGTCTGTCTGTTCGTCTGTCTGTCCGTCCGTAACAAAAATTTCTGTCGCATTTATCTCAGCAACTATTTATCGCAGATGCTTGAAATTTTAACACAGTGTTTGTTAAGGCATGCCATATCGTGGGATATATTTTGTACCAAGCAGATGTCAACTTCCTGTTAAATGACGACTTCGCTTATTTTTTAACCAAAATTTTCAAACAAATTTTCCTCAAAGATTTCTCCGCAACTGTTTATCGTAGATGCTTGAAATTTTTACACAGTATTTGTATAGGCATGCTATATCGTGGGATGTATTTTTGTACCAATCAAATGTCAACTTCCTGTTAAATGACGACTTCGTTTATTTTTTCCAAAATTTTCAAACAAATTTCCGTCAAAGAATTCTCAGCAGCTATTTATCGCAGATGCTTGAAATTTTAACACACTATTTGTTTAGGCATGCCATATTTTGGGATATATTTTTGTATCAATCGGACGTCAACTTCCTGTTAAATGACGACTTTGCTTATTTTTTAACCAAAATTTTCAAACAAATTTTCCTCAAAGATTTCTCAGCAACTATTTATCGCAGATGCTTGAAATTTTTACACACTATTTGTATAGGCATGCCATATCGTGGGATATATTTCTGTACCAATCGGGTGTCAACTTCCTGTTAAATGACGACTTTGTTTATTTTTAGCCAAAATTTTCAAACAAATTTTCGACAAAGATTTCTCAGCAGCTATTTTTCGCAGATGCTTGAAATTTTAACACACTATTTGTTTTGGCATGCCATATCGTGGGATATATTTTTGTATCTATCGGACGTCAACATCCTGTTAAATAATGACTTTGTTTATTTTTTGCCAAAATTTTCAAACAAATTTTCGTCAAAGATTTCTCAGCAGCTATTTATCGGAGATGCTTGAAATTTTAACACAGTGTTTGTTAAGGCATGCCATATTGTGAGATATATTTCTGTACCAATCGGACGTCATCTTCCTGTTAAATGAGTACTTTGTTTATTTTAGCCAAATTTTTAAACAAATTTTCCTCAAAGATTTCTCAGCAGCTGTTCATCGCAGATGCTTGAAATTTTAACACACTATTTGTTTAGGCATGCCATATTGTTGAATATATTTCTGTACCAATCAGATGCCAGCTTTCTGTTAAATGTCGACTTTGCTTATTTTGCATATTCACATCAGAGCGGGGGTATCACTAGTGAGCATTGGCTCACAGATATCTTGTTTAATTTGTTAAAACTGCTTGTTTTAATAATACTGTTATAATAACGAAGATATTTAATGATAGTCACAAGTATCGATCGATTCAAAGATCATGGAATTTTCTCCAGATCTACAATACATTACATGTAACTAACAGCAGATTACGATCTATTTGGCATTTTCTCAGTCTTATAAATGTCAATGATTTTCAACCAATCAAAAACGTATTTTAAAATAAATTTTGAAAGCATATTTCATACTGAGCAAGAGAGATGAATAAACTAATACAATGTATATGTTACATGTAGTTTAACAACCGCTACAGTAACTCCTATAAATCGTTTATATAATTTCACCTAAAATCTGTGTACATGTAATAATAACTATTGTTATACTTTCATGTTAAATACGGAAATCTGATTGGTTAAGACGCAGTTCATAATCCGTTCTATTACCCTCAGCGTTAGCAACGCACTTAGCAACGGGTAACATTAAAAATTGTTACATGCGCGAAAATTATGCGCGTACGGTTCGCTGTAGAATTCACGTTATTCCTATATAAAAGCAGTAAACTTTTCTTAAAAATTAAGACATTCAGTATAACAAAATAAATAGTGCCTGTTTGGGAGGATAACAGTTGAAATTGACACCCCTCGAAAACCATCATTTGTAAAACTCCGCTTCGCGTCGGTTGACAATGGTTTTCTCGGGGTGTCAATTTCAACTGTTACCCTCCCAAACAGGCACTATTTATATAATGTAACTAAATTTTCCATAAAAATATTTAAAAATGACAACAGGTTTTCAAAACTATCTTATCAAGATTGAACATGGTGTATGAAAATGCTATTTTTAAAAGCGAAAGTTGGCTGCAAATCAGTTGTGCTTCATTGTTGCTCTATTTTGACTTGAAGTCGATGTGTACTGAGTTAGGCGGTTATCTGGTTGAGATCGAGTCTGCACAAGAACAACAGTTCCTGAGGAACTACGCTACACATCAACTACATAGTGAGTCCAATGCATTTTGTATGACCAAAATATTTTAAATCCAATAACTTTGCTAATGACATGAAGCAGTGCACTTAAATAAAATCAGCACAAAGTAAAGACCATTTTAAACAGCAACATATTAGATTGAGAGCTGATGAATTAAATTTCAGTTTTTATCAATGAATATTAATTAATTATCCAATCAATGATATAAAATCCAAATTCCTAGGCAATACTCTACATAATTATGTTTAACAGTTCAACAAGGCGGTGCGTTTGGTAACGGCAGCTTTTGGATTGGAGGAACAGACATGTTAGTGGAAGGAAACTGGTTCTGGCTGTCAACAAAACAGAACTTCCTCTACACCGACTGGTACGCCGACACCAAGGAACCGAATGGCGGAATCCATGAAAACTGCGCCCACCTCGGATCACACGTACAATTCCATTGGAATGACGCAGAATGCCACCTGTTGTATAATTTCATCTGCGAATCAGAGTAATATAAAATTATATATATACTGTGTGTGTGTGTGTGTGTGTATATATATATATTTGTTTTGCCTCGGACTAGAATGTCGCGACGTCATTGGATGAAACGCGTCACGTGGCTGCCTTACAAATTTCTTTAAAAGGCAAGCGTCAAAATTTATAGCGCAACATGGCGGACGTAACGTTATTTGAACTGATTTTCTACACAAACGTTTGTTTACTTATCAAACTTTAGCCTCGCCTTCTATGGACTTTACCGACCCCACAAATTTCTTTAAACAGTCAGTAACAAACCTAATAAGTAATAATATATATATATATATTCTCTTCTAATTCTAATTCAAATTCTAATTCAAATTCTCTTCTAGTAACATTTGATGTTACTAGTTTATATACAAATATTCCTCATGATTTTGGATTACAAGCTATAAAATTTTGGATAGAAAAACACCCAGAGCTTATTCCGAGAGACTTTTCACCAGACTTCATTTTAGATTCAATACAGTTTATTTTGGAAAACAATACGTTTCATTTTGATGGAGATTTTTACAAACAAATCAAGGGAACTGCAATGGGGACAAAAATGGCGCCCACCTACAGTATTTTAGTAATGGGATATTTTGAAGAAATTTTGTATCAAAAAGCTGAAAAGGAACTAGACCAAAAAATTAGTGAACACCTTAAACATTCCTGGAAACGATATTTAGACGACTGCTTCATTTTCTGGGAAGAATCCGAGGAAGATCTTCATGAATTTCACAGTCTTCTTAACTCTTTAAATCCAAATATTCAATTCACCATGGAATTCAGTGATTGTTCTATTTCATTTCTGGATATCATGGTTTTAAAAAACCAATCAAAAATTTCAACAGATGTTTATTACAAAACCACGGACACTCATCAGTATCTAAATTTTAAATCCTGTCACCCTACGCACACCAAAAGAAATATCCCGTACAATTTATCAAGAAGAATTTGCACTATTGTTAGTGAAGAAAAAACCAAAGATCGAAGATTGATGGAATTGAAAATGTATCTAAGTGCTCAAAATTATCCCGAAAAACTAATAGATTCGGCCATAGAAGAAGCAAAGAAAATACCACAGAATATACTCAGAACAACCAGAAAAAAGGAAAAAGATTCATTTTTAATTCCTTTTGTTACAACCTACAATCCCAAACATTTTAATATATTTCAAGAAGCAAAAAAGAATTTTTCTATCATTGACACTACTGAATTCAAATTCCATTGATATTCCCAAAAATTGACTGACATTGTCTGACATCCACTGTATATTCACTGTACCCTACTGTATATCCACTGTACACCCACTGTACAGAGCTACTGTACCACACTGTATCCCACTGTACCCCACTGTACAGAGCCACTGTACTCCACTGTACTCCAATGGACAGCACTGTACCTACCCACTGACCAGCACTGTACCTCACTGTACACCACTGTACGGGGCACTGACCAGCACTGTACCCCACTGTACACCACTGTACAGGGTACTGACAAACACTGTACACCACTGTAACCCACTGTACCTATGTTTTTATAAGTTATTAATATGTTTGAACAATGAATTGAATATTTACTTTATTTGAGACCAAAATCTGGATTTGTTTTGATTCTTTCCTATTGCTTACAAGAGAGAAAATGGGCTTCTATTTCTTTTAAGTTCATATATAATTACATGCGCGGTCAGGGAAAAGGCAGGGATATCATCGATTTCTCGGGGAGCTTAGACATATTTTGGATAGTTGTACAATGTAAGTTTTAAAAAATTGAATTATCTTCTGACCCCCCCCCCCCCCCCCCCGATCCTCCGATCCGTGCATGTATTAAAAACTCAGAATCCAATTATCATACGAAATATAGCAACTCATCCAATTAAAAGGGGGAATTATTTATATAAATTTCAATATCAATGTTTTAGTAACTAGATATTTAATTAGATTTTTTTTTTACAATGAATTTAATTTTATCAATATTATCTAATAAATATTAGTTACCATGTTACATTAAAGTTTTAAAATTCGGGGAATTTAAAACAATGTATTACAATTTATAGATATAAAAAAATCCACTTTTTTGCTCAGCATACTGAATTTTTTTTCAAAAGAGAGAAGATAACCAACTGGTCTGGACTTTAAAATGTCTTTGAAGTTTTACTTCACAGGAAGATCAGTGAGTCAGTGTCTGTGTATAGTATACATACTTTCAGTAGATCAAAAGGTGTGAGTGTCGCAATATTCAACCTTGTAAATTGTCAGTCTGACACCTTGTTCAAGATATTATGCAATTCCCTTATAGGGGTATATGTGGTCTTGAGAGTATTAAATCCAGTTGAAATATATATTTTTAAAAATATAACATTAATGAATAAACAAAATTATCTTTATATTCATAATTTTAAACGCGTTTTTTATCATTTAAATCAAGTCGGATATTATACATGTTAAATATTTATCAATCCTCCCCCCTCCCCCAGCAGTCGCTGGTTAAAAATAAGTACATTGTGTAGTGTTAAATTAAATTAAAAATGGAATATGGTGATAACGAACACTGTTCAAATAATATTTCACTCTGTTACGGTACTTTAAATTATATACTTTTGATTTTTAACACTGTTCGTTATCACCAGATGTCATACATCTACATGTACCTTCTCTTGCACGGCTTAGAATGTTGTCATGATATAGTTACATAGTTTTAATAAGAAAAAAATATATCACCTCTCTCTCTCTCTCTCTCTCTCTCTCTCTCTCTCTCTCTCTCTCCTCTCTCTCTCTCTCTCTCTCTCTCTCTCTCTCTCTCTCTCCTCTCTCTCTCTCTCTCTCTCTCTCTCTCTCTCTCTCTCTCTCTCTTATGTTGTAACTATCTTCCCAAATGTTTATGGAGCAAGGTCAGGAAGGCATAAACACCCCCTGGATCACAATTTAATTTTAGCATCTCTTCAATTATAACCGACATTTCAATTAATAGGCAAACATATTTATTTTCTCTTTCCGTAATAGGTAAATTGTGTACAGGTCGGATAAATGAGAAAAATATTTCTATTAATTATTCAGTAATTGAAAATACGCAATTTTTATTTGAATCATGTTGAATGTTTGTGACCTAATAAATTCCACGAAGATGAATGAGCATGCAACCCAAATCATGCGTATAAAATTTTCTTTTTAAAACAAACTTATGAGCTATAAAAACTGTATTTACTGGTTATACAGACAATTGGAACTTGTTGCACGAAAACGTCACTCCATTGAGAACGAACTCCATTAGTTGTCATCGTATAATGGCTGCCTTTACATTCAACATTTTAACTGATCGTATGGTTTTTTTTTACACAATAATTATATTTGTTAAAATTAACGTCTTAAACAATGTCAAGTGCTAACACAATGTACCGAGTTAAATTTGGGGGGGGGGGGGGGGGGGGGGGGCAGAATTACATGTAGTTTACCAACTTTTGCTTTACACACTTAGAGAAAATCCGGACGACACGTAATCGTTAGAACAATAAGATATTCAAAGAAAGACCAATTCTGACTAATCATTTATATCTTGTGTAATATTTGCTTCCTGTGTATAGTGATTAGCAGCGTTCACGACCGCATGCGGGTAGACTTTCCAGCCCCGGAGGCTTTCACACTTCTAGAAATTAAGCCCCCCCCCCCCTCCTCACCTGAGATTTACCACCCGGTAAAAATCACCCCTGCGAATGTATTCGGAATGTTTCCTTTATCGTAGCTAAGTATGTAGTAAATCCAGAGATGCTCGAATGAAAGTTCACGAGACTTCACCGAGATTTGTTCAGTTCCTGTGAAATTTTGAGCGGAAGTGTAAATGTTCGGATAATATTCTCAAAATACGTAAGTTCTGGTCATTTTTCATATCATATCCTACTTTGATTTATGTTAAAACATGAAAATCTGTTAAGATATGTGTTTTATTTCATCCTCTAGAGGTTATTTAAACTAAACGATAATATTTAGAACAGAGTTATCGTTCGTGTTCAACCACTCTACACGTGTTTGAAAGTATAAACATTGGTTGCCTAATAAAATCATAGCCATGTTTGATGCTTTTGGCGTGCAATACCATGCTTTTTAAAAAAAAGAATGGGTGTTTGGTTTGCATAAAAACTTTGTATATCGAGCTATGTTCAAGGAATATTCTGCATAAAATATTATAGTCTGTTTTACAATTGATGCTATTACTAGGTCAGGCGCGGATCAAACATTAATCCTAAAAGGGGAACCGTTACTTAGCATGTTAATTGTTGCAATAGCAGAAAAAAATTATAATTTCTATTTACATATTTATTTCTAGAACTAGTTTTATCCTCTAATTAATGAAGATAAAGTTTAAAATCAATAAATGCCTAGATTTTACATTTGACTACAAGTACCTATAAATTCTAAGAAATAGACTATCATCATGAGGCACAATTTTTACTGCGAAACTAAAAGGGTCAAATAAAACCACGTGGTCTAAATTTAAATGACAATAACATTCGCAGGGGTGAAAATGTTCGGCCTTTAAATTCATTTTTCGTTTTTTTTCCCTTTATTTACTGAAACCAGTATATTGGTATATTGTATCATGGCAAACAAGATAATCTCTCTCTCTCTCTCTCTCTCTCTCTCTCTCTCTCTCTCTCTCTCTCTCTCTCTCTCTCTCTCCATGCTAACGTACAAATATTTTAGTATTTGAATAAAGTACCACCAGTAACATGTATAGTAATGTTGACAGCGGCTAAATGTAAATGTTGGCATAAAAAAAATTATTTCTAGTTACGTGATAATGTCCATGGATTCAAATGATTTGAATTGAAGTTCGATATTGAATGATTGTCATTTAAATTCTTAATGAATGAAAGTCAACGCTGAAAAATAATTTTTAATATCGACGATGTATTGTCTCTTTCTTTGTGTATGTCTACAGATAAAAATCTTTTGTCTGTCTTGGAACAATGAAAAACTCGGAACAAACAGAAAAAGGCGCAGACTATACACACGACCGGCTGACTGCGTCGAGGTGTGAAAACTGACCACCTGTGTATATATGTTGTAGCCTAGGTATAAATAGATGTAAACGTCAGGGAAATACACTGTTGAAACAAAAATCTGAATTTTCATTTTTGATTAAAAAACCCATTACGGTTGCCGTGTGCCTTAGGATCATAATCATTTAGAATCTGTCTTAAAAGATTTTTTTTATTTACTTACAACTAGGTCTACTTGCATGTAATGCTTACAAAAGTGGGATTAATTATATCTATTTAATAGTTATTCCACACCGAGGTCAAAAATAAACAAAAATGCATTAATTTTATTAACATAATATTCATACTTAACATCAATCGTTTCGACATAGCACAGTACTGCAAGGGGTATCAATTTGCAAGTGGATGAGGAAAAAAAAAGGGGGGGGGGGTGTATTATCCGTACTACATTTTATTTTTCGACTTAAAGTTTGCAGATTTTTTTTTTAACCCGGGACTTAGTTGGCAGAAATAAACTTGAGACTTAAGAAAAAGGAATCGGTATGTAAAATAAGCAGATTAATAGACAATCAATTTCTTACCCCAATCGATTTTTGATTAATCTCTCTCTCTCTCTCTCTCTCTCTCTCTCTCTCTCTCTCTCTCTCTCTCTCTCTGTTTAAAATTTAAAATGCATTCTGCATTATATGTTATTTCGCAAAATCAAAACCCAACATTTGCAATGAATTTTTAAATATGATTTTAATAAAAAAACAAATATCAACATATGAGCTAGAAACTCGCACGCTTTCTTCAAAATATACCTGTGTAGTCAAGCGCGCAGTCATGATACACGGACATGTGTACACGAACAAGCATGAATATATTTTGTGGATTCAGTGTTTAATTGACTGTTTTTTCAGTGGGTTAAAGCGACTCATGAGACACAGAGAATTAAGAACCCGATCATTTAAACAAGGGCTTGTCGTATATCATCAATAAGGAATTATGATAATGTACCTTGCTGGTTGGGGAGGGGGGGGGGGTATTTTCCAATGACTGGCAGAATAAACATATTGACATGCACTTTTTTGATAATCAGATTCAACATGTAAAATTCAGAACTTTCACCTGATACATGTAGCTATGGACATTATCATAATTTTGTGATCGTAGCATTCAATAAAAATATCCTGAAGATTTAAAAATCCGATTTTTTCTCAAATTAATAGTACAGTGGCGTACAGTGGGGTACAGTGATAGTCAGTGCCCGGTACAGTGGCGTACAGTGGGGTACAGTGCTGGTCAGTGCCCTGTACAGTGGCGTACAGTGGGGTACAGTGGAAGTCAGTAGGACTGTACAGTGGTGTACAGTGGGATACAGTGTTGTTCAGTATAAATGTACAGTGGGGTACAGAGGGGTGCAGTGGAAGTCAGTGAAATGTACAGTGAGGTACAGTCAATGTACAGTGGATGTCAGACAATGTCAGTCAATTTTTGGGAATATCAGTGGATTTTGAATTCAGTAGTGTGAGCGGGATCAAGAACTTCAACAACTAATTAAAAAATCTGACCTACTCCATAGCCAAAGACAACCACCAAATCTGAAGAAAATATTGACAAGAGCAAAATTTCATTCAACACCAGAAAAATATGTTGTTTCCAAATGCGGAGATTCCAGGTGCGGCACGTGTCCTTTCCTAAAGACAGGAGATTCTATTTCTTTTAAATGTGGCAAGCCTTTTTATGTTAATGAAAATATGTCGTGTAAATCCAAAAATCTGCTTTACTGTATTACATGTAACCACTGTGGCGAAAATTACATCGGCCAAACCGGAACACAACTTACCGCCCGCATGCGCGTCCATCGCCAACAGATCAATGATCCCAGTACCAGAAACACCCCATGCAGTGAACATTTTGACAGATGTGCTAAGGGAGATTATAAAGTATTCCCATTTTATAAACTTAAAACCGATTCAACCGCCATGAGACTTGTGAAAGAGAACTATTTTATTAAATTATTTTCCCAAAAACTCAACAAACATTAAATATCTGTATAATCATCTTTGTTCTAGCCAGTCTTTGTATTTGTAAATTTATTGATGTCGTTATTATTATATTGTGTCTAATTATTCAGTTTTCCCGAACTTTAACGTTTTATATTGTATTATGACGTCATGGATTTATTCCTTCCCTGAAAAGACTCTCGTTACATCATGACGTCATAGTAAACGTTTCTAAGGAAAACAAGTTCATAACTTATGTACATTCACCTGAAGAAGGATGTAAATCCAGAAAGCGCTAGTGAATAGAAACTTTGGAACTGTTCATTTTCTTTTTCTTTTTTGATTATTTATACTGTGTGATATCACCTTTCACTCATTTTGGATTATATATATATATATATATATATATATATATATATATATATATATATATATATATATATATATATATATATATATATAAAATTTGAAAAATGAAAGACAACACAGAGTAAAACGTTAGCGCTTTCATTCAATCTTCAGACGTTTTTAAAATAACAATTACGTTACTTGGTGACGTCTACAATACAATGACGTCATAGTTAAAGTTAACGTAGTAGAGGGATAATGCCGCGTAATCTATAGGGTAATTCAATGAAATATATACACAATACAAAAAAAAGTTAAATTATAGCAGTCTGTTGAGGCAAGGTTTTAAAGTTTGAATAAAATGTTTTTCTTTTTCTCTTCTTTCCGTTGCACTCTCTGTAAAAAGTTTATAAAAAGGAAACAATTTAAATTGCCCGCCTCATAATGAACTTTAAAAACACGACGTCATTGACAACGTTACAAACAACGTTTTTAACGTAGCTCGCGGGTTTGCTGACGTCACAATAGGAATCGACGTTAAGAGTTGACCGTCATAGTAAACTCATAATTTTATTTAAGAAATGAACTCAATGTCTACCCAAGTTATACTCGTATAACCTGGGTTGGGGCAATTTACGCTTTATAATCTGCGAAGCAGATTATAAAAAGGCGTAAATTGCTCCAACCCAGGTTATACGAGTATAACTTGGGTAGTTATTGAGTTCATTCCTTATAATTTAATTTTCTGTAATTTGCTGTACAAATTGAGTCCGTTTTACTTTTAAAAATGATATTAATCTGTTCAAAATTCAAACGTAACGTCAAGCGGATTAGTACGTTTTTGACGTTGGTGCATTGTGACGTGTCTTGTGACATGCAAACCAGGTTATACAAATTTAACTTAATTTTTCTATCCAATCAAATGCCGCGTTACAACCAGAATTAAATTATTTAAGAAATGAACTCAATATCTACCCAAGTTATACGAGTATAACCTGGGTTGGGGCAATTTACGCTTTATAATCCGCGAAGCGGATTATAAAAAAGCGTTAATTGCTCCAACCCAGGTTATACTCGTATAACTTGGGTAGATATTGAGTTCATTCCTTATAATTTAATTTTCTGTAATTTGCTGTACAAATTGAGTCAGTTTACTTTTAAAAATGATATTAATCTGTTCAAAATTCAAACGTAACGTCAAGCGGATTAGTACGTTTTTGACGTTAGTGCATTGTGACGTGTCTTGTGACGTGCAAACCAGGTTATACAAATTTAACTTAATTTTTCTATCCAATCAAATGCCGCGTTACAACCAGAATTAAATTATTTTAAAATGACAAATGAGATATTTAGAAGTATAAAAGAAAATATTTTAAAAAGCTTATATGCGGTTTATGACTGTTTATATAAAGATTTATAATATCAAGTGCTATAAATTTAAAGATGTCACATACATTGTCACATTTTGTTCTATAAAGATAAAGAATGAGTGTGCGTTAGAACTCTTCCATTTAAAGTCATGTTTTAAAATAAAATGTATGCATTAACTTCGCTTTTTTTTTTTTACAATTATAACTTCCGTAATCTGTACTACCGATTAAATTCTTAAATTTCTTTTGGCTTGAGATAACTGTTTTATTCGATTACTTACTTATAATGTCAGTAGTTGCCTGGCATTTTATTTTTGCATTGATTGACTCAGAGTTTCATTAAAACAAAAATAGCAATTTTCTGTATCTTTACAGCCTTACATTAATTGCATTTTTAAATAACATTCACAATAATGTCTAATAAGCATTAACATGTTCTAAAATGTGTTAAATAGCTAGTCTTGTCAATAAATGCATTTCAATTTTGGTGTTCTAAGAAGTAAGGAAATGATGACGTCAGGCTAACGTCGTAATGAAAATATAAGGTTTTGAGAAATCTTTTAAATCTTTATAGTTTTTTTGCCAAAAATTGGCAGAGAACACATACTGATATTTTTTTATGATTTGATTCATAATCATCTCCTCTGTTTTTGTGTTGAGTATGATTAATTTCGTCTGAATTGTTTAAAAGTTTGCTTGATTTTATCAATGACACTGTATTTGAAACACGATAACATTATTACCGCGCAGACGAATCTTAAATAAATTTTAGAAATAAAACTATAAAACCTATGGATCGCGTGGACAAATTTTCAAGGTAGGTTTTCTCACAAGCAGGTAAACCCGCGAGCTACCTTAATTTTGTATAGCTGTCTGAAGAGCCGACATGGCTGAAAGCGCTAACAGGATACAATTTATTTCATTTGGACTGTCGCATTCTGTTTTATTTATTTAAGTATTTTTGCTGTACCAAGGCTTTATTTATCCACACACACACACACACACACACACACACACACACACACACACACACACACACCCACACACACACACACACACACACACACATATATATATATATATATATATATATATATATATATATATATATATATATATATATATATATATATATAAATATATATATATATATATATATATATATATATATATTTCCTTTCTTCCATCAATCCATTTACTTGTTTATCTTTCTTTTTCAGATCAATCGGTGGCGCACCTGACGTTGTTGGATAATGTAAACACAATTATATTGAATGATGGATTCTCCTGCTGATAGTTTATACTTATGTTGGTACACACGTCAAAAAATAAACAGATAAAAACAAATTGATCATTATTCAAAAAATGAATTTTCATTCAAAAGTGATATGGTCAGCGCAAAATAGAGAACTTGATTATTTCGTGTGCAGTCCGTGATTTTTCTTGGGTCGCTATAGGTTTCGACCAATCGATTAACAAGGCATGTCAATTTCAGTCATGTCAGTTTCTTGTCAGTTTCAGCCGCTGTAGATTTGGACCAATCGATAAATGGGGCATATTTTCCGTCTTATGCCTTATGGTTATCTGAGATTCCATCGACTCTAGTCCCGGGCGTGCCTTTATATTATTATATGATAACATGTATAAGGGAAACCATTTGGTATCATATTGATGAATAATAGAATTAAGTCTGGATATTGCCTATAGCCTCTAAATTTGTATATTATGTCACGCATAGCTCTGACTATTCACCTCAGAATTCAAGGAATTCAAACTTCAAACATAGTGGTAATTTATGATAGTGAAGATAACATATATGGTATTCGGAATTCGGCACTAATTTTTTTTTTACTAAGTCTTTTTGTAACGTGCAAGGGGGTCACTGCCTGGGATCCCCGCGGGCCCGTACCCGAGATAGAATCGGATAGCCCTGATTGCTATTTACAAGTGCAGACTTTAATCACCGCTCCTGCACATATCTAGGGACTCAGCGTTACGCAGGCAGGGATGATCGGACACCTACGCAACTCAACAGGTACCAACATTAACGCAAGCAGGGATGACCGCACACTTGCGCCAACAACGCAACCTTACGTAAGCAGGGAGTGCCGCACACTTGGGCTAAAAGACCAGAACACCAGCAGGGTTAACCACACACTAGTGCTCCGCCGCAACCACCACCAAAACAAGCGGGGATGACCGCACACTTATATTAATGCGATATAGGGCAGGAAACCGCACTCTCTGTATCGTAGGTAATAGCATACAAAGATAGGATAGAGCAGGAATGCCCCCTCACTCAATCAGAGTTTATCCCCAAACAGTCAGTCCCCGAAACGCATTAGACACTGTCCCATAATATGTGCCGGCCTAAAATAATTTGTGGTATCTTAAAACGGGAAATTAAAAATAAATAATTTAATCCGGCCTTACCCAAAACTACTTATGCATAACAACTTATATACATTGAATATTTATAATTATTGTATAAAAATAATAATCATCACACTATTGATAATTGGTGGAAACATTAATTAAATTATCAAAAATTAATAAATCAAAGGGGAATAACTCTAACCAAAAATACATTAATAGGCTGCCCGCTTCATTTTTACTTTTTTTTACATACAGTCACATAACTATTCCATCATGTATACAGTTACATGATTGGTCAATCAATTTTGCCTTAAATACGTAAAACATTTTATTCGGAAGAACACTGGCCTCGCCTTCGAAGAGCTTAATTGAACTATTTCGGAAAAAACAAAATATCGCAATTTATGCTATTTGAAGCATACTGCAATTTTGACACAAGCTTATCCTTTATAAAGATTGGTGAGCTAGTGCTGTAGCCATCATAAAACACAAAATAGATTTCTAAACCATTGGTTTCATTTTCTTAATCGATTGCTTATCAATAGGAGGGCACAGTGGTGTACTGGAATTTCGTTGGGGTGGGGGTCTCAAATTCGAATTGCAAATCTAGAGTGGGCTTCACATCGGCAATGTCATAGCTCATTCACTGTGTTTAAATCATTCTGTCTCTACTGAAATTATAATTTAGAGGTGAAAATTTTAAAGATCAGTAGAACCCACGGGAACTGTTTTGTTGCAACCGTATCTTTTCGGGTTTTTCCGGCAAAACATATTCCGAGCTTGAAGGCAGTGAAGATAGAGCTAGCTATAATAATTTTAGAAATGACTTGGCATTATAAGGCCTTAGGCTCAGCTCTTGTTACTTTTTGACATTTACAATAAAATACAAAACTTTAAATCATGTGTAGATAATAAAACGAAAATTACATGGTAAAGTTTATCTAATAGTAGTACAGTATTCCCAGAATCCCCTACCATGAAGTCGAGCATGCGTATTCCAGTAAAAATGACTAACGTAGTTGCTACCGCCCGAGAGCGCTAGCAATAACATGAATTTATTTTATTTAAATTTATGATGCTGACAGTTGATATCACATGTCGATCATTTCTTTAATGGAATACTTTGTTTCGGTTCTTTTAATTGACACCTTTATAATTTCAGAGCTTTTGAACTTTTACAAGGGCTCAGGGCATAGAATCCTGATCCCGATTAAGATAAATGTGTGTTAGCCTGGTTCTATTTTCTACCCATAATCCCGTGCGGGAACCAGGCCAGCTCATGCGCAAGCTTAATCCCCCCCCCCCCCCCCATCGCATCCGGTTTAACCCCGCTTATATGTTTATTGCATGGACCGCAGGGTTCTTGGAATTGCTGTGTTGGTTTCGCTGCACGGATCCAGAACTTATTTTTACCAGAGTTATCCGAGGGATAATTTTGAATTTTATTTTTTTGGGGAGGGGGAGGGTCCGAGGCCTATAAGTTTTTTTTGCGGTAGGTGCTTCAAATGCAATGGCTACATTTCGCTACTGATATTCGTTTTTAGTAACAGTCTGAAATGTAAAGCATTTTAATTTAGCACAACGACAATTGCGGAAAGAGCCAGAGCCGTGGGAATGCTTGTGTTTTGAATTGCGTTCATTTCGTCATCGATTGTGTTATAAACAATTGACAATCTGTAAAAAATGGTTATTTCAGATAGCTCTTTTTTTTAAAAAAGAGATTGATACACGTATAGTCTAAAATTAGTCACGGCCATCCACGGTCAGTATATTCTGTTATCATAGTAAACACATTGAGGTTGGTCAATATATAAGTAGATGAGCATGTAAGACGAAGCCCCTTACATAACACCATGGTCTTCAGGTATTTATCGTCTTATATATATATACATATTCTCGTCGATTGAATGATTGGTGTATTGATACTGTTGAGTAAGTTATCATACTGTGGTTTTTGTTTTGTTTTGTTTTTTTTTTTTTTGTTTAATATTATGTACACATATTTTAAAGAACTAAACGCGTAAGTTAAGAATGATACTTTCTCCGATATTTAATCGATAAAAATGATGTCGGGAAGAAAACTTGATATAATTTATGTATTTATTGTGAGGCAAAAGCTACTTATGCTAACAACACATCAAAGCAAGCGCGCGTGACAGGGTTTTATCGAATTTAGTTTTGTTAACTCTCGGATAAGGTACTCTTACATCGTCGTTTGGTGGACACAGTTTAAACTAGACTAAGTCGTTAATAAAGCATGACTTTATGATACAATCTCAAAGAACATCAACGCAGAGATAGAGAAAGAACATCAACGCAGAGATAGAAGAATGTTGCAATATTTGACAAAACATTTTTTCCACAAAAAAAACCACAACACATTGTATCACTTTAATTTACGCCATTGGTACATGTAAGGGCGTTTAAAAGTTATCCAGAGGCAAGTAAAGTACAAACATCCCAAGGAATACGTCTTTAAAAAATTTTGCATTAAAATTTTCACAGAATATATTCCTAAATTATTTGAATAAGCCCAAAAACCGTGCGCAATACTTTGTGCCCAATAAATATACGTCAACTAGGTTGAAATAATTTACTTTTACAAAGTAACTTTTCTGTCTTAAGCGTTGTTGAAAACTTTTTCACATTTTTACATTCTTCGATAGAAACACTCAGCCAATTTTAACTACACTTAGCAGAAATCATCCCTTGGCGGCGAATAGTTTTCATATTTATCTAAATAAGGACCCTTTTATAGAAATATAGGATTGGGTGCTTTGAATTGAATTTGTCTCATGAGGAAAATATCATTTTCATTTAAAATCTTTCTACAAAAACAAGAACGCCTGAGATTGGTCATTTATCTTTTCAATTTTAGACCAAAATCACATGATTCATTGATGACGACGAATAAAACGACAAGTTTTTCTACTTGGAATTATACAGTGTAAGCTATGCAACAAATGACAACACTTTACTTTTAATTCCGATCTATTTCCGGCTTTGCACCCGCCGTGTTTGCTGCGTCGTGTACTTACCCTTGGGTAAACTTTAGAGGGTCCTGCTATCTCTTTGTGACGACATTAACAGAGTCATGGTCAGAGGCCGCGGTAAGTCCATAATGAAAGAAAGAGACAGACAGACAGACAGACAGTCAGAGGCCGCGGTAAGTCCATAATGAAAGAAAGAGACAGACAGACAGACAGTCAGAGGCCGCGGTAAGTCCATAATGAAAGAAAGAGACAGACAGACAGACGGTCAGGGGCCGCGGTAAGTCCATAATGAAAGAAAGAGACAGACAGACAGTCAGAGGCCGCGGTAAGTCTATAATGAAAGAGACAGACAGACAGACAGACGGTCAGAGGCCGCGGTAAGTCTATAATGAAAGAGACAGACAGACAGACAGACAGACAGTCAGAGGCCGCGGTAAGTCCATAATGAAAGAAAGAGACAGACAGACAGACGGTCAGAGGCCGCGGTAAGTCTAAAATGAAAGAAAGATACAGACAGACAGACAGACAGACAGGCAGGCAGAAAGACGGACGGACCGAAAGACAGAAGTGGACCGACAGATAAACAGAAACAGGAAGATATTCCAGATTTGCTCATTTAAAATATCTATATAACCATCTAATTTTATTGTTAAAATCGATATATATATATGATATTGAGTGAATACGTTGTAAATTTTCTGGTATAATCGAGAAAGTTATAATAGTACTGTCACAGACCATCATATTTCAAGTCGATGTCTGTCCTTGCCTTGTAATTCTATCTCAGTGTTTATGCATGTAATTAACAATTGCATATTTCAAACATCTCAAAGCATCATGTTTTATTGTAACAGTAATTAAGGGTAACGTTTATTGAATGATTGATTCGCTTTAAACACGGCTAAATAATGTATGATATATGAGTACATTTTTGATGCATGTCTCGTGAATTAATATGTTTAGACGATGTGTAATCGATTAGGCGGGTGCTCCTTAGTTGAAATAGAGTCCGCGGAGGAAAACAACTTCCTAAAGAGTCATATACGTAACACTCTACATAGTGAGTATTCTGTCAACTCTTAGTATATACATCGTCTTCTGTTTGTGGAGAATTAATAAATCTCAGCTTGGTTTTACTTACTATTTCTTTGTATCAAATTCTATCCTTGTACATGTGTATCCGTGCTTTAAAATTTATCAGACAAATTTTCTTAGTATTTTGAAAATGCTTCGTTGTAAATGCTTATTTTTGTATTTTTCAACGAAGGTCCCCTGTGATTGATTTGTCTCGGAATTTTTAATTATTCATTTAGCTTTCATAAAGGCTTATGAAACTATGTTGATGTTAATAACAGTACAAATCGACGACCGTCAGATTAAATCCAGCTTCTGGATAGGAGGCACAGACTTCATTGTGGAAGGACAGTGGGTCTGGATTTCAACCCAGAAAAACCTGACTTACCCTGATTGAGCTCACGATGAACCTAACGGCAACATTTCAGAAAACTGTGCACAACTAGGAGCCCATGAAAATCTGCAATGGAATATATGACGCCGACTGTCACCTACTGTACAATTATATCTGCGAAACAGAGTAAGAGTTGTATATCATTCAAAATTAGATGACATACTCTTTAACCTATAATATAATTTATGCACTGATTTAAGAATAAATCAATTTACACGGTGCTTGTTAATTTTGCTAATCGCTGCTAAAGTTTCTGCAATACAGGAGACCACTTTGATGCTTAATTCCCAGAGTTACCATTTTTTGTATTTTCCAAATATTATATTTTTTTGTTCTTGCTTTTGCTGTACCAGTGATATATTTTATTATTTTTATCTTATTTTACAGAGCACTTCTTGGCGGATCTGATATTGTTGGATAATCTGAAATATGAGGAAAATAAGTGAAATGTGTTACCCGTGATGAATAGACTAATTTGAAAATTACGAAATAAAATAATGTGAAATTTTACATTTCATCAATAGGACAGATAAAATGAGACAACTGCGATTGAAATCAATTACCTGTGAAGAAACGTCATAACATTAAATAGGTATTTTTCTACACGTGCTTAATATGATAGGACAGATAAAATAAGACAACTGCGATTGAAATCAATTACCTGTGAAGAAACGTCATAACATTAAATAGGTATTTTTCTACACGTGCTTAATATGATAGGACAGATAAAATAAGACAACTGCGATTGAAATCAATTACCTGTGAAGAAACGTCATAACATTAAATAGGTATTTTTCTACACGTGCTTAATATGATTGGCATATTTTTTGATAAATGTCACTCTTTGGTTATAGTTTAAAAAGAAAAATACTTATTATAACATGGCCAACTGATCATTGAAAACCAACCAGAACCGTAGGAATGTTGGTGTCTGCATTGTTTCTACGACAGATTGTACTCACTTTAAAGTTGTTTATTTTGTCCTCGATATTGTTTAAAATTATATAGAGCAATCAAAAGGAAACGTTATTTTGATCTGATATTTCTCTTTAATTATTGTAAAGCCATCTCCATCGGCAACTAAAAGCAATACAAAAGCTGAGCGAAATTCAACCAAACTGGAAGTGTTTGTTATTTTTAGCAAAAGTCAAGGTCTCGGGTTGTAACTTAAGGTCAAGGTCAATGCATCGTTCTTAACTATTTGAAAGTTAAGTGAAAATCAGTGACATACGGTACAAAAAATGTGCTTATTTCATACCATCGTCGGATACCAACGGGGGATCGCGTCTTTTACTTATTACCCGGTGATAAGTAAAAGACGCGGTCACCTGTGGGTGTCCGACGATGATTTGGGTTTATCCCTTCAACTATTTTTAGAATCGGTAGGACAACAAAGAAGTGCCATTAGAATTGAAAGTTCCTTAATTAGCAGACTACATAAAAAAATAATGAAGCTATGTATTATTATGAACATCATACTTGTAAGTGAGGATCATTTTTCCTGTAAGTATATTAAGCAAAATGTGATTTAACCTGAAAGTGTATGGAACTATTTTGTGTTATTTGATGCTTCACTGATAGGCAGGAGATTACTACTTTCACTTTCTTTTTCAGTGGTTGACGTAAACAGACGGATTTTGCGGGAAAACGAATCTGACATCAAACCACGAAACTCGGACCGAAGATGGACAACTTGTGTAGCTTCAGTTTGAGGGATCACTCGTTGCTGAACGAAAATTAGGGAGAATTCTGTGTGACATTATGTTAACATCAGGCACGTAGCATCAGAGGGGGCAGCAACAAAGTTTTTAAAATTTACATATAAAAAATTTAATTATCATAGAGTTGGCCCCCCCCACTTTTTTAGGAGTATGTTAATAATTGATATGAAAATAAGGAAATAAGGAATGACATTGAAATTATATACTATCCCAGCCCCCCAATTTCCTTTTTTTTTTTTTTTTTTTTTTTGCTTGTCAAGATTTTTTGGGTGAGTCCGGCCCCCCCCCCCCCCCCACTTTCAAAAACGATGCTACGTGCCTGAACATTACCGGTTATGGAAAATGTATTAGTGGACTATACCCATTTCGTACAGGAAATGCATTAAACTGGATGAACATTTAGAACTTTGGTTCAGTTTATATTCATAAGTCAGCTCCCTATGTCCATTTTTCAATTGCAAATTATACAAATTTGCTTTATTGAAACATGAAGTTTTTACAGTAAATAAAGTTTTCTTAAGTCTCTGATATTTTGGGTTTTTTTTATAATGTAAGATATCTGTTACATATTATTGCGATGCTTTTTGCTTCCATGTAAATGTACATGTACCTGTATGTTTCTCGTTTAGTTATTTCAACTTTTAAAAAGAAATAGTCAAAAACTATCTATCTTTAATCATTGTCACTTGGATACATTTTTATATAGACTAAGAAAATTAATTTCGAATATAAAAATCTTGCAAACCATTAAGAGATAAAATATATATTAGGCGTGATTTTTATATACATATTATACTAGTATATATAATTACTTGAATAATATCTAGTTTAGATAAGAATTTAATATAAACCATACACAATTATCGCCCGATATAATCTTGGTGGATTCCTGATAACGACAGCTGTGTGATGACATAGATAGAATGATAGGACATTTGACGAAGATGGTGATGTTTCGAATTGGATTAGTAGGTAAATCGTTCAGTGCATTTTTCTTTTAGATATTTCAAACGTTTCTTTTATATTAAAATTGATATTTATCTTCAAAAGTAAACCATTTATCATGAACTCTCCAAAAAGAACTACTCGTTATTGCACATACCTACATAGAATTCTAACAACGAATATTTTTTTTAAATACTGTGATTCACAGAGATCAGTTCACAGATCATGCAGTTTAACTTTAACTTTATGAAGATGCGTGTAGGTACATTGTAACGTCAGATATCGGTTAAATTTTGTGTACATATGTGTACTTAGAAGGTTATGAATGAGAGAGAGAGATGCCGGTGTTGTATGGTGCCCTTCCCCGTGGAAAAATTACTACTATAACAGCCCCATCCATGAAAACTGACTATATATAGTAGATCTTCCCTCACGGAAAGCTGGCTATGCAGTAGCGTTCCCCTCTTTTATAGTCAGGTTATCCTACGGATATCTTGTTTGTCTTATTAATTCTGCTTAATTTGCAACGTGATTTTGAAATACACAATTTTGAATATTATGCCTTAGCAAACAGGACAAAAAACCATTCTTTAAAAAAAAAATGAGCATTTTAGAACATTGATTTCATTGTCATGAAATAAAAACACGCAATTTTATTAGAGACGAGAGGGATGATAAATAATTTATTTTTGAAATTTCCTGTTTCGAGTGCGCTTTTGTGTCTGTTGTTGTATACTAGTAGTTTGGCACCTTATGAAATTGTTTTGATTTGTTAGGACTTCTGTATGCGTGTTTGCATTAAAATTTTGCAAATTTCTCTTCTTCAAATATAACACCAATTTTATCAAAATTTTGTAAAGACGAAAACATAAAGATACATTTTTGTTCTTTTAAAAAAACCGCAAACCTGCAAAACATTAAACTGCACAAAATTTACATCAAATATCAGGTAAATTAATATGGATAAAAGGACGTTCTTTTCTGACCTAGGCAACGTGCATTATACTTAAATGTACGTGTACAATGTAAATGGAAAGACAATTATACAATGTACCGAGCACAATCTGAGGATACTTAATTTGATTGAAAAGCAGAATGTACTGCTTGATTATTGTACACACATCAGAGAAAAAACAAATCAAGTCGCAAGCGATCTTTGTTATGACATGAATATTTTCAATGATTCTCCAGAGCAAAGAAAGCATACGGTCTGAACAAGATTGCACGATCTGATAGACGGAAAAATGGACGGCGGGATTTGTTGATGTTAGAATTCTACAGGCATTTTTAATTTACAAACTCTTTTCGTTTAAATGCATAACATGCAGGTACCTTACGCATTTATCAATTTATCACAAAATTACATCAGGTCAGTTCAGTTCTCTGTTTTCCAAATGATCCAGATTTAGAAATACCGGTATAATTAGTCGACAAATGTATGCAGTAGATGTACTAAACGTTGATAGAGATTTTAAATCCGATTGGCATTCCATAAATATACTTCTAAAAACTGAATCACAAAAGTAAGGAGAAGTCCTTCTAGTGGGGAGTCTACGGTAACTATATAGCAGTTTTTCGGCAGGAAAAGCTATTATTATCGGGGAACTGGTGCTATACACAACACCGGTACATGTACACATTAAGCATTTGTGTTTATGGCAATATGGCTTCAGTTAATACAGATTTTCACAAATTTTCAGCCAGTATCTATCTATACATTCTACGTTTATCACCTCAATTACGAGAAGTTTTTTTTTTTTTTTGGTTTATTTACAGCAGTGTTTTTGTGTGTAAATGCCGAGGCACAGACACACTGCGCTGGTAACTGGGTGTCACATGGAAACTCGTGCTATGCCTTCATCACCACCATTAAGTCCTCCTGGATTGACGCCGGGGTAAGGTTAGGTTAAACAACAATGAAAAAAACACATGCTTGTATTAAATTAAATGCTACTAGACTTTGACCCGTGCACGCACGGGTTGACATTGCATTTATGATATCTGGCATTTACAAAAAAGATACATCGAAACACCGTATATTGTTGACATTTGCATAACCAAACTTCAAGCCTACAATAATGCTCAAGCTATTAATTTCACTACACTCTGCTGAGTTGGAATAATCTAACTGAGTCTAGGCCGGGAAAGGCCTTCACCAGTTAAAATGCCTCCCATATCCCCGTAATGTCGCAGAAAATTGCAGAATCGCTCCTAAACAATTTTGGAGAAAGTAGAGACATAGATAACATTTTATTTATGTCTATGGAGAAAATTAATAAAGTTGCATTGAAAATAACAGTCAAATTGTTCTCAACAAACCATATTGAAGCTGTAAATACCTTTCACGAAAAGTTTAATTCCAGAATTGCAGATTTCAACATATTTTAACAACGTTCTTTACACACCATGTCTCGAAACTCTCGGGATTTTTTTAAATAAATGCACTGTGTTAGAGTTATCTCCCGTATTTTCTTTGATGAACAGAAAAAATTTCCCATGAAAATTAACACTCATTTGTTTTATTTTTTCCAAATTTATCCATGCAAACAGAGCTTCCCGTGGTTTAGTGTGAATGTAATGCGCATGCGCAAGATTGTAAAATCCAAAAAATTCAGATGATTTCCGGAATTTTTTGAGAAATTTTCGTTGATTATCAATTAACGAAGCTTGATTGAGAAAAAATAAAAACAAATTGGTAATCTTCAAGTACCAATGATGTTTAAAATATATAAAACAAAAGACAATACTCTTCCGATTTATCGATATTAAAGCTCAAAAACTCGAGTCTATTATTTTAATATAGTAGTATAGATTTTGCCGTAATAAACGTCATATTTGAATTGTTCAAACTAGACTAGATTTTGTCAGCACATAATTAGCTGTAAAAAATGTTCTTGTAAAAACGATATTAACAATTTTATAGCCTATTTGACATAAAGATATATATATATATATATATATATATATATATATATATATATATATATATATATATATATATATATATATATATACTTTCAAATTCATATTTCTATAAAGTAATCAAGAGAAACAATGTGGAGAAAGAGTCAAGCCAAAAAAATTTGTTTAAAAATTAGTAATATTAATATGATGTCAAAATAATAGTAATATTAAATTTTAAAATGTAGGATTTCTTCTTGAAACCGATTCTAAATAATACAAGAGGCTAAGAGGTCTTGGCGGTCACCTCAGTACCAAAGCCTTTCTAAACATGAACCTGTCATGAAGTCTCCCGTTTGCATTTGAAGCTTCAATTTTAAGTCTAAAACCTAATCGAGACTCCTCTAACTGTTACCCTCGTTTTTGTCATTTGATGTTTGCACCACCAATTCATAGAAATGGATGGAGGCGGGGTTTGAAGTATCAGAAGAATCTCTGATTATTTAATATATCCTAGCTCAAGGCTCCAAATTGTATACTTTTGGTACATAGATGCCTGCAGACCTTGAATCGCCAATCGTTTATAATATTAAAGTTTCATTAATAAAATGTACACATCATGCATATGGTTTAGTGCTCTAAGATACATTGTACAAGAAAATTAAAGTACATTGCCGAAAATAGAACACATATTTCATTTAATTAGGCCAAGAGACAATTCACCTGGTTGCTTTTAAGGTAAAGTTAAAAATGTAAAATTTTTAACAAACGACAAATATGTTGTACATGAGTGACTTAAGTTACTTAACAAAAAACATGTGTAATACATGGCCATATGTGTCGTCATGTCAATGGCAGTAAATTTCATAATTAAGAAAGATGCGCAATATTATGATAACTAATTTCGTTTATCTCCCATGACTGTTAGAATACAGAAAATAAGATAATTTTTTTTTTACATTTCACTCAGTGACCATATTTGCCCTACCAAAGGGCCTGAACACCTGGTTCATGGATCACGGATCTCACAAATTCGGTAGAAGGCTTGGATATTATTACCATGCATTCACTTTATCTTCCCTTTTTGTGGGTCATAAAGGTGTGTTCCCGTTTTGCACACATTTGATAATTGGGTATAGAACAATAGGTGTGAGTTGTATTGTGATAGCAATTATAGTCTGCTTTCAGTCAAAGATTTTACCTGGATTTTTACCTGTGTACCATAAAGGTGTGTTCCCGTTTTGCACACATTTGATAATTGGGTATAGAACAGTAGGTGTAAATTGTATTGTGATAGCAATTATAGTCTGCTTTCAGTCAAAGATTTTTACCTGGATTTTTGCCTGTGTTTTATCAGCACCTTTACGAGAATATAGATATTTTGTTGTGTTTTAGGTCTAATAACTATCACCATTTTTTCATTTTATAAAATAAAGATAACGATATGTTTAGTCTAAGATCTCCACTCACTGATCATGTTCACAAGATGTTGTGAAGATGATGGGGGACTCCGTGTCTCTTTTTACAACTTGGTTGCAAAATATGTAAAACGCATGTTTATAATTAGTTGATTGGTATCAACAGAAAGAATATTATGAAAGGAAACAAACCTTTATCAAAAAATATTTCAATCTTTGAAGTAGCGGCGTTGACATCTTATGACATCACCGCTTTATATTGCGGGTCACTTTCTGATTTATCAAAATAGTTGCTAAATACATGAAACACAAAAATATCCGACAAAAATAATAATTTTAATATTGATTCGATAAGTTCTTATGACGTCACCGCTTTAGTATATATTGCGGGTCACAGAAATAATAATCTTAATATTGATTCGATATACCTCAATCTGCAGAATGTTGAACATGCATGAATTAGGTCTACATTTAATAGGTTTTGTGAAAATATATTTACAGTTTTTGAAGCATCCATCATAAAATTGACGATTTATCATCATATCATCAGCCACGTAGCATCGTTTTTGAAAGTGAGGGGACCAGACCCATTGAAAAAATCTTGACAAGCAAAAAAAGAAAGAAAAAAAAGGGGAAAAGGTTACTTTCCAAAATTCTGTAAATCCTAATCCGTGGGGAGTAGTATGCCTTTAACTTCAATTTCACTGATTATTTCCTTATTTTCAATTCATTTTTTTACATGGTCCCATATAAAAGTGGGTGGGGGGGGGGGCAACTCCATGTTAATTCAATTTTTTGTACACTGTATGTAAATTTAAGAAAAATCTTTGCTGTGCAAAAAAGGGGGGGGGGGCAATCCCCTCCCCCCCCCCCTCCATCCTGATGCTACGTGCCTGATCATCATACAGTTTGTCTATTTTCTTCGATTATTCAAGTCAAAGCATAAATGAGAAATATCTAGCAGAGTTTTCACTAGACACATTTCCTCCATTTATGTCAGCAATAATTGAATATTAAAATATAATTTCTCTTCCATCTTGTAACATGCACATGTACTTCCTTAAGTGTACTTAAGTTTAATTGTTTAAATAAATTAATAAAATTGTTCATAACCAGACTGAAGTTTGAAATTAAATTCAAGAACATGCAAGTAAATGTGCTTTTATGCAATTTATATTATACCATAAAATAAATGGACATATCAATTGGGAGTAGATATGTTTTATTTATTTTATTTTTAATAGCCCTCACAGGAACTTTGATATAGACTATAGCAATTAAGCAATTATCTCACCTGGTCAAATTCCCGTTTCGCACACATTTTTTCTATACCTAATTTTCAAATGTGTTCAAAACGGGAACAAACCGTCATGAATATCATAATAAATATTAGAGTAGAGAAAAAAAAAATCAAGAATTTTTATCACTTTCACTATGTGGCTACTTTGGTGTCACCTTATGGTCTATCCCGGACCATGAATTTCTCAATTTTGTTATAGGGTATCAGGGACATCATGTCATGTCATGATTCATGTGATTATTTTTCCCAAACGTGTGTGAGTCGAGACGAGATTTTTTAAAAACGTGGCAATTTTGGAATCTTCACTTTAGAAACCATGAAACATGTAATTAATTTATCTGCTTAAAAATTTTATAAACTTTTGTAAATTATATTTTTTGGTGCAAATTGCTATTTAGAGGCCTTGAAAAAAATAACATTACTGTCTTCAAGTAAAAATTGAATGTACCAACATATTCTTTTTGATGAAACAACTTGATATTTTTTTCATCCGATGCATCATTATATTTTTGGATGAATGAATACTTATCAAACGGCATTATTTGCAGCAATGTCTTGGTGTAAATCTTAAATTTATCGGGTGGCAGTAAATACAAAAAAAATTGTCATGTTGTAAATTTTGTGTTTACTGCCAACCGGGGATTTCAAAATTTACAACATGACAGCTTAATAAAATTATGAAAACTGCAGCCTATCAATAAATTATAGCTTTCATAATATCTTAAAGATATATCATATATGAAAGTGAAGAATGCTTTATTTGGTAGGTTAGGTTACACGGATTACAAGTATAATTTTATATTAATCGATTATATTTTATTATAATCATAGTACTGTATACAGAGAAATATTCAACCCCGTTTTATTTTCGCCCTTTTCGTCCTTCTTGTCCGCCGGCAAATTCAAGATTAGACGAATTCCAATGACTCAAATTATCTCTCTTTAAACACAACGTGTCTAGGCGAATTCAAGACGGGCGAAACCGTTTGCAAGTGAATAAGGGCGAAAATAACCCTGTATACAGTATCCCTTTGTGGGATGCATTGCATAAACAAGTATAAATACATGTACATGAAAAATATGATAAAACAATTCTACGTGTCATGTTTCTTGAATTATATGTGTTACACTGATTTTACAGTACCATAGAACTTCATATTAAACAGTGGCGTGTTAACCCTCTGATACTTTACACTTACAGAAGGAACTTGTTTACATTCATTGTAGACTAGTATAAGATTGTGTTTTCTATTGCAGGCATTTTGTCGAAATGCAAATGCAAAGCTTGTGGAAATTGAAAGTGCCGATGAAGACAATTTTTTGAGAGCCCATTTGTTAGCAAGCCATACATCAGGTTTGGTTAATGATGTGTAATTATTTTATGAATGGGTCTATATTGTCAATGTTGATCCAAATATATACGTTCTTAGTCTGTAAAGAACTTTTAGATGATTGTGGATCGTCCTATTTATGGCATGAACATTCTATAAATATTTCTTTGTTAAAAATGAAATTTCGCAACATATTTTTTTAGTAGGTCAGTTCAAACAATCATGAACAGTGATGTACAAAATTCACCAAAAGTATAAATTACAGACTGTATAACAAATCATTGGCTTTTGATGAAACTTTTTTGAATTTGCAAACAAATATTGTATTTTTAGAACTGGTAATTCTAAACTATCCACTGAGACAGGAAGATGATTCAATCTGTCAATGTAAATTATGTATTTGGAATGAAATTGGAGATTTATTCCATTATTTGTTCAACTGTTCTGATATTTGTATAACAGATGTTAGAAACATGTATTTACTAAAATATTCTATATCAAACCCAAATGTTTTAAAATTTGAAGTATTGTTTAATATATCAAAACCCAACTTACCAAGAATTGCAAATTTATAAATATATACAATTATTGAGAGAGTTAGCTCTCTTTGTGAATGTACTAATCCTTCTTCACAATGTAATATGTATATATTTTCCCTACACTGTAAATACAGTTTATTGAGAATAAAGTTCATTGGCATTGGAAATTCTAGCTACTTTTGCGGATTTATCTTATTTTATTTTGCATTTAAATAACTTTTGTTTAAGAACATTTTTGGATCGGAGGAACAGATGCAATGAAAGAGGGTAACTGGGTTTGGATGTCAACACAGGACCCGTTAGATTACAATGGGTGGAATCCCGGGGAACCCAACAACGGTGTCGGGGCTGCCTGCATGGCGATGGCAAACCACGAGCATTACCATTGGAACGACGATTTCTGCACAAAGAGTTATGACTTCATTTGCGAGAAAGAGTAGGTACACCCTAAAGGCTTGAATCAGAGAGAGAGAGAGAGAGAGAGAGAGAGAGAGAGAGAGAGAGAGAGAGAGAGTTAATAACTTTATATTCATACATATAATTTCATATTTATTTTCGTTTCAGACATGAGTCAATTATTTTAGGAAGGTCTAATTCAGAACTGACAAATAGATAAATAAATAAATGTGAATTAAAGTTTACTGGTTTTGTTCAACTTGTAGATTAGTTTGTTCATTCATTCACAGAATGTTCGTTGTCTGCTGACATTTGATTATATAGGGAGAAAAACATACATTATAAAGTCACCTTTTATGTTTTACTAACCGGGTTTTCCAAAGGAAAAATCCGGTTATTGTAATGGTGAAAATGACGGGTGGGTGAGCGGGCGCGCGGCTGCCAAAAAGGTCCCCTTATTGTATGGACAACTCCACCTACAGTTTTTAAGATACGAAGTTGATGTTTCGCAGATCAGTTGTACCTTTATCAGAAATGTGCATATTATTTTGAATTTTGATTTTTTTTTTATAATCTATGAAAAACAAATGTGTTGAACCAAGTCATTTTCTTGCAGAATATTTCATATAGGGCACCCCTAAGTTACGGATAACTCCTTCTACAGTTTTCAAGAAAGGAAATTGATGTTTTGCGGATTAATTTTATACATATCAAAAATGTTGAACTTAGGTATTTTTTTTATCATCATGATGAGATATTATTAACGAATAAAATAGGCTATCATTTAATCGTTTAAAAATGTAGTGTTTATTAATTTTGCAAGTGCTGTTATGGCATTTAGCATTCATGTAAGGTGTAGCTAATCAAATACTTGTAATTGCATGCCATATGATGAGTTCTTAAAATGATGCAGTTCACATGTCATATGGAATGTTTACCTTACAATGAACCGAGTGGTATTCTATAAAAAAAATCAAAACATGTTTTGGAATTAAAAAAATCAAAACATGCTAAGGAAAACTGCAACCTGAAGTAAAGGCAACCGTCCGATGTCCAATTTTATTTGGAAAACTCCAAAATAGATGTAAATGGAGTCTACCATGGGTGTTTAAAAATTATTATTGAGACAAAGAAATAATTTCTTATTTCTAATTTGGTTTAGTATTAAATTGACATACTATTTGAATAATTAAAAAATAAAATTGAATAAATACGCTTGTATGAAAAATATTCTTTATTCTGTTTACAATGGTACATGAACGGTTCATCAGTTGGGACTCTGCGACGATATATACTTGGAAAACTTATCCCACATTAATGATTTTCAAATATGATATACACTCTGCAAATATAATTATTTATCTAAGGTGGAAGGTCCCTCTGAGAAGAGAGATAACCTCTGTAAAAATAAGTTCACTGTGAAGAAAATTAATATAAAAAATTCTTTAAAATATAGGTAATATAAACAGCACTAGGACATTACGCCATTAGCAATAGAAACAAAATTATATAAAAATACCAACCATTCCAGAGTTCCAACTTAAACGAAATGGTCATTCACCCAACCTAAGCAAACACCCATCAAAACTAAATACGATGAGAAGTGAAGAAATTAAACACAGTCATCCTTCTTTTACTTAGGTAATCATATTTTAATACCAAAAAGTTAGATTTTTAACAAAATATGACTCTTTAAAACAAAACTCGGAAATGGCAGTTTTCAAGAAGTTTCTGACTCTTAATGTTAGCTTCAAATTAGTTTTTTTTTAAGGAGGCAGTTTTTAACTTCAATGGGAACTCCCCTTTTAAAAAGCATGTACGTGTTCCATTTTTATGTTTAACCATTTATGAATTCATTTCATGATTTAATTATTTAATTTTGGTTATAACGCTTCATTTGATTGGCTGATACAGATGGAGGGACATGTATTATATTGTATAACATTACTTGGTATGCGGACACACCCACTTGACAACATCTAGCCAGAACTACTTTTTTTTTTTTTTTTTTACATGTAAACCGTACATGAACACATACATGTGTATATCAATGTGAATAAATTTAATATGATTGAGTTTATCTCTTTTCATTTGAATAATATAAATTTGTATCAGATAATTTATTTCCTTTTTAATTTTAAAATAGATTTAAACAAAAAATTATACATGGAACTTTGCGGTTTATAAAGCATAAACTAGCCCCAAGTTATGTTATATCGTATAACATACGTCAAAATTAAATTCGTTCCTTAAATAAAAGTAAGAATGAAGTTTCCTAATTTAATTCTACATCGCATTTTATACGTATAACGTTAGGCGGGTAGGAAGGGGGAAACAAACTAGCTTACACAAAATAATCATGAACAATTTGAATCAACTGAGTGGTCAACAAAAGTTGAAAGTTCCTAAGAAATTAACTTGAGGATTATATTTGCGATGAACGGATACCAAATTAGAATTTCTTCTATCTAGTATAATATGGTACAAATTATATCTTTCCTTCTACCTTTTAATAATTTCATTAATATTTATTTGCCTATATTTGCATGATCTCTATATCTCACTGAATAAAACTGATCATTGTTTCTCAGGTGAGCAATGTAGGTTATGGATATAACCGACAGATAATTACAGTTGATTTTACGATAAATGTAGATTGAAAGATATACTGTAAAATAATTTTCATTTATAAAGTAGGTATTTTATATCGAGATTAAATCTTGTACAGACCAGACGGAAGTGTGTATTGTTTACGTGTTCGTCATTCTGTAAGGACTATCTATGGTATCTAAAGCGATATCAGACGTAGCAGGCATTCACATTCACATACACTATGATTAGAAGTAGCTGTCTGGGTTTTGTAGTTTGTGGTAAGCATTGTTCTGATTACATTTGTATTTTATTTCATCAATGAATGAAAAATGTTCTTTATTTTAAGGAAAATTATATATGATTTTATCTCAAAATATAAAAAAAATTTATATCTCCAGTTTCAATGTCCATATTTGGATTTTTTTTTTCATTTTGAATAATTTACTTTTAGAATGTCAATTTTACAAGCTATATAAAGGGTCAAAATTTTTGGTTAATATGTAAATGGAGCTCATTCCATGTTTACAAACAATGTACTTCAGGAAAAATAATTCTGCGTAGTTGCGTAGTAAAATGACTTGAATTGTCATCGAACAAAGGAATTCTAATTCACCCTCATTGTTTCAGTCCTTTGTATTGGGGTTATCCAAGCACAAGTTAAACAGGCGGGTATCTGTCCGTCTCAATGGAAACACCATGGTTCCAACTGCTATTTGATTGTTACTGGACCGATGTTGAACTGGAGAGATGCAGTTGTATGTATCCAAGTAACAGACAAGACACTTAACCCTTTAATCTGTTTTGTTATGATTAATTTAATTAAATTAATATAATGCAAATCACGAGTGATTCTCATTAATATGTTACAGTTACTATGACAATTTCATGTTCGTTTTAGAACTATTGTCAAACTGTCAGTGCGGAAATCATTGAGATTGAGACGGCGGAAGAAAACACATACTTGAAAAATAGTCTTCTTCACAATCATACAACTGGTTTGAAAAATGGCATTTTTAATCTGTTGTGTTTACAATAAAAGTATTCATTATAAAACAATCATATTAACCTTTGGCAAATTTAAAAATAAAATACATGTATAAAGTGTTTGAAAATCAAAAAGGATCTTTGTATCGGTAAACTGTGTACAATCCAGTACAACCTTGTATAATCTTGTAGTCGACATCTGGGTTGGGGCCACTGATAAACGTCAAGAAGGCCATTGGCTCTGGACAAACAGTCAACAACCCGTAAAGTTTACTGACTGGGCACCAAACGAACCGTACCAAGGTGTTGGCTTTGAATGTTTGACCTTGACCGCTCGTCAAGGTTTCCGTTGGAATGACGAAGATTGTAACCATAAGTGGGGATATATTTGTAAGAAAGAGTGAGTAGTATAGCAGCATCTTATTGTGGGTCTTCTCATATATATATATATATATATATATATATATATATATATATATCTGCTTTCAACAATAGGCGGACATGGCTATAAAACCATACTTAGGCAGACATATATAGCTTTTTTTAAATCTCGATATTATTCATTGTCCATCTCAACAAGTTATTAAAACACAAAAGTATGTTCATTGGTAGACTGTTGTTAAGATATATTGCATCTAAAGAGATATACATTTTAAGAGGTCTGCCTTATTTTCCAAAACCATGCAGTAGACTTTAAGCTGACATTATATAAATACAATGTAAGGTAGACATATATTAATATTCGAAATGCCTATCAGGCAGACAATAAATAGTAATTTCAATATGCATTCAAGTGTCAATTAAAATGCAAAAGCAATCATATTCTACAAATATTAATTTTAGGTGACCTTTTTCCTACCTTAATTGAATAATATTTTTTTAAAGAAATGTTGTATTTGATTTTCTAAACATATTTGTTTATATCATATTCAACTTTCATGTCTTAACACATTTTTAAGTGTATGTTGTGCGGCTGTGCCACCAAATGTTTGAAAAGTTATATTTTATATTGTCATAGGTAAAATTTTTATTCATATCTTAATTAACACATTAATATTTGAATTATTAAAACTTAATGAAAACATCACAACACCATTACTATTTTTTCAAAAGAAATAACTCTTTTGTTTCAATTGTATACTAGTACATGTTATAACAAACATCATATGAATAACAAGAAAGGTGCTTCCAAGTTTTAATATTTTTTATTTTAAAACACTGATTCTCAGAAATATAAAAGATGAGAACATTAAAAATGTACTAGCATTACAAATGAAAACAACATGATATCTCATTTTAATTTGTTCTGCATGATATTGTATTTTGATTTAATATGCACTCATGTTGTGAACAGATCAACAAAGTGAAACAATGATATAAGTACATGTACATGTATCATAAATATACACGTGTTGATAACATGCTCAATAACTAAAATAAATCTTATTTATTATTACCTCCATTACTGTTCAACCCCACCCACCCCCACTTTTTTTGCAAAGTTAGACCTAATCATGAGGCACATAGCATCATAGAGGGTTCAGCCCCCACCCCCCACCCCCACTTTTTCTCGCAGGAAACACAATTGTTCCTAAATTTACTTTGAAAAGATAGAATTATTCAATCAGCACCCCCCCCCCCCCAGATATTTCATGATTTGGAAGAAAAAATTTCGGTAGGTAAATTTTTTTTTTGGAACAATAGGTTTTTTCATGATTTTGGGAATAAGGTTTTTTTGTTTTTGCTTGTCAAGATTTCTGAGGATTAGTCTAGGCACCCCCTCCCCCCCCCCCCCCCCCACTTTCAATTTGCTTTCGACGCCACTGCATTAACATTAATTCGAATCTTTGGTACATGAACAAATTGAACCCAGGTACATGCACAACATTCTCATAATTTATAAATGCTTAACACCACATTAGTTTTTCCTTAATCGGTTATTTTCTATTTCAATAAAAAAAAATCAAAGGCCTGAAGGGCCATAATGGCTTACGGGTTTGATATGACTATATTTACATGGATCGAGTACGATTCCCTCTATTTCTAACAGAAACTTTAGTTTATTTATAGCTCTATAGAAAGTAACTAGCTACATGTAATTCAAAGATCTATAAAAACTAACAGTCCGTGACCAATATCAACATGCCCCATTTGTTGATTGGTCGAACCTTGGTGACCGAAACAGACAGGATTGAAATCTAGACGCCTCTTTTATCAATTGATTGAAACCACCATTGCTTTTAGGAAAATCATAGACTGCATAAAATAATAATGATGATGTCAGACTCAAACTCCAATATGAGACAATTTGTTTCTTTCTTTTATCCAATGACTGAAGTATATTAACTGTAAATTCATTCAACTATATAGGACACAAAAACACTCAAAACCAACATGCTCTCAAATATCAGTATACCTTGTATTCCTACGCACTATGAACTTGCGCGAGAGTTGGTGCACGGTGCGACGTAACAGCGCCACAGCCAGCGCGAACTCACTGCGCATAAAAATAATATAACCAAATGATGAAATGTACTGCATGTTATGTACTATAATTAATGAATCTACACCAACAAGTATTATTCCATTTTATTTGTATTTCATAAATGTATATTTATTCATATTTTTCTGGGTTTTTTCTACTTTTTTAAGAGGCTGACCTTCACAAGCTTTTATAAGAAATATAGATTCACAAGGCAGTTCTAACACCTTCTGTTTTATTTTTTCCCCTTTGTACAGAGATAAACTCTTTGGAGGGGGGGGGGGGGGGGGGGGGCAAGAAACAGGCAGAAATATGCAATTACAGCAAACTTGTTTTGACACCAAATTTAATTAAAATTAATTACTGCACTATAACTTTGCAGTCAGTCTCTCTTCACATGACATGTGTACACAGTATACTATACGATGTCTCTATGTTATAGTAATGTGACACCGCTTCCGTATATGACTTGCAATCAAGCTTAACTGCATATTGTTTTCTTATTTGAGTACATTTGGTCTCAAGTTTCCAATATTTTTACGACAAATAAACAGTTCAATCATAGCACAACCAAGGTAAGTCCATCGAGGGAACATTGTGCTATTTTAAGATCTTGGAAAATCCCCAACATTCGATAATGGTGGAGGTGTCGAAGAAGGCACATTATATTAAAACAAGTAGTAATTGCCCCTCTATTTATGCATTTATTACCGATTTATAATCCCAGTTTCAATATATCTCAATCATAAGTTCAGTTCTTGAACCGTTAAACACTTTCCCCCTTGCTGAGATCGATGTCGATCGAAGTTAGCGACGTTGTCTGCGGGTGCAAACGTTTTTATGAAGACTGAACGAAATAACGACAACTTTACATTACTTATCACTGTTAGGATCTGAAATAATTGGGAAAAGATTTTTTGCTTATAATACATGTAAGTATGCATAGCGGAAAGCATGGCGGCACTGTGTGATGCATGGCGGGGGCCTATACCTCTATGCAAAAACGGCCCAGGGAAAACACTGCAGCTAATATTCATTCGCGTTAGATTTCGAGTTTGTTTAAATAAAGTCAATTCATATCGGTTACAATAACATAAGTGATATTAACATATGGAAAATATAATCTTGCTTAAAGATATTTATTATGAACAACAAACAGTTAACTTTGCAACATTCGAATAGAACTATTTTTTGTCGCGCATATTCAGATAACTGAACTCTTTGCCGTAAAGATTATCCGGCAACTAGATGGCCGTAAGCCATAAAAAACCAGTTGAATCAATGCACTCCACGGGCCTGGATTTTGACTTCTTTGCCTTGGAACAACTATGTAATATTTCAGAAACACAATCAAGGAAGTGTGTTAATTTTTGTTTCCTATAGTTAAATTAATTCAAAAATCAATATGTAATACAAAGACAATCAGTGAGTGTAAAAAATCATAATGCATCATCTAGATCTCTACATTGTACATGATAATCAAGTAAACTTAATCAATTGCTACCAGTTGTGCAAAAAATAGAATTGGGATTTGAAGGGGAAGAATTTGCTTGTAAAATCTCTGTGAAGAAGCATTTGAACATCAAACATGTAGCCATCTTCCAGTTTGTCAGAATTTAAATTTGGTTTAAAAAGTGACTAAGATACTTTCCAAACAAGAGGTCCATGGGCCACATCGCTCACATGAGCAACAACATCCATGATGAAATCAGCTTTAAGGGGTCATTTACAAAATATCAAAACAATGTATGAGAAAAGATTCTGTATAAAAAGATTTTCAATTTTCTTTAACACATTTTCTAATGCTATACATTGTGCTTTTTTAAAAACTGGATAATTTCATTATCAATTGTCTACATCTTGAGCATTTCATTTCTCATGAAGATCAAGAACATCAAACTTTGAACTAGTTTTGTAGCCCACGGTCACAGTCCAACAATTGAGAATCAAAAAGTCAAGATGATTGGTTATAAGCAATACCATATATTTTAAAATTTGAGTTATGGAGAATAATTAAAATTATTTCTTAGATTAATATACCACCCCCACCAATTGTGACCTAATTATACCTTCAAGAACATGATTTGAACATGATGACATTTGCACTATCTGATAATTCTTCCACACAAGTCACAGCATGGCTTTTGAGAAAAAAAAATTATAAAGAAAAAGATTTTTTAAGATTTTTTCTCAATATATTCTTATGTAAAAATTGCCCCCCTCCCAATGGTGCCTCTCCCTAACCTTCGGCATACTGATTTAATCAAACTTCAACACAATTTACAGCTTGTCTGGCCTATAGGTTTTTGAAAAAAAAGTTTTTGGAAGATTTGTCTTTATATATCATCTATATTATACAATTGTGGCTCAACCTTGCCCCCTGGGAACATGATTTGAACAAACTTGAATCTACATGACCTGAGGATGCTTCGACACAAGTTTCAGCTTTTCCAACCAAATGTTTTTTGAGAAGATTTGTTAAAAATATGATTTAAAAATCATTCCCCTTTTAGATATGACTTAGCCCTTCATTCGAACATATTTGAATGCCATTTACACAAGGTTTCTTCATGCCAAGTTTGGTTGAAATTAGCCAAGTGGTTCTAGGGAATAAGTTGAAAATATGAAAGTTGACAGACAGATGCCATACAAAAAAGTGATCTGAAAAGCTCACATGAGCTTTCATCTCCGGTTAGCTAAAAGGGAGTAAACGAAGGCATTTGATTTAAAGTTTAAAATCTAAAAAAAAAAGTTTTTTAATCGATTGGAATGCTTCTTTTTTCTTTTGTTCTTTTTGTTCTTTTTATTCATGATCTTTGTTCTGAACTGAAGAACTGTGCAAGAAAAGGATGTAGATCTGCTCAAGTAACCCTCCAGACATGTTTTACCTGAAAAGGAAATAGAAATATAACTTTATGAAATTTCAAACACATTGTGTCATATAAGGATACTAGTATATCTATATGTAATATTTTATTCTACAACATATGCAAAGGTAATTATAAATTACAAAGCTTACCGGGATGAGGCATCACCCACATGAGACTATCTTTATTATTTTATGAAAATCAAAGTTGATGATCTTTTATAAAATTTAATAATTCTTTAATATAACAATATAAATGTCACAATTTTCGCCTTTATCAAATAAAAATTAGCCATTATCTGACAACTGATGTGAAATTGGGCATACAAATAAAATTTTGATAAGACCTCTAGAACAAACCAGGAGGAAAAAGGTTTTTTTTATTTGACTATTTGATGCCTTATAACAATAACCTCCATATGTAGAACATGAAAAAAATCCCTAAGGCAGAAGTTTGAAAAAATGTGCAAAATTGATACATTTCAAGCAAAATCCCATAGGGTCCTATGTTAAACATTAACAAACTTTGAGATGATCCCCTAAACAAACAATGTGGTAAATGTCTGATTTTTTTGTTTTAAAATGCTTCTTATTTTAGTAGAAATTCATGCATTTTCAGAGGGACGGGTGGGGATGAGATGTTATGGGACCAACCTTACTTTGAGAACTACATATTAGTAAACTGAGATAATGATCAAAAGTATACTGTTGTAATGAAAAATGTGCATAGGTTTTAGATGTTTTTGAAACAAAATTTAAAAACATAAGATTAAGATAAATTATATATAGAAAATATATTGGCCAGTGATAAAACATCGATGAAATCGCGGATGACGGTTGATGATTAAGAGAGTGCAATTAAAGCTGAACGTCGCTTGTAAATAGGCAATGTCTGCCATATTTCTCTCTCACCACAGTTATCCCTACAACCCCTATAAAAGCTGCGGAACTCTTCGCAGTTTAAAGTATTTCGATGTAGAGGTCTCACCTGTGCTGACATACAACTTGCCTCACCGTGTTACTTGGTCGCAATGAAATTATTAAGTTTTATGCACTTTTTTCAAGTCAGGAGAATACTAACATCAAATAAACTGGTCAAAATATAATTAACAAACAGAATTTGCACATAAAATAAGAATTAAATGCATAAAATCATAAGACCATGAAAAGAAGTTTCAGGTGTGCAATCTGGTGTAACGAAATCGAAGGATTTATAAACCAGGTATCTGTGTGATGGTGCCTATTTATGAGCGGTGTCCAGCTTTAAAGATAAAAAGTCAACAAAATAAAAGCCAAACATGTGTATTTAAATATATATTTCTATGAGCATATATTTATATGAATTATCCATCTCTGGCAGACACGTTGGCATGCGTTTTTTTTAAATATAGAACTCCTAGAATTTATAACAAACATGAATCTAACAGTCATTTCATCACAGATCTATAGGCCTTTCCTACATGTTCTGACTACATATGAAATACAGAATTAATCATATATCATTATCATAGGAATAAGATAATTAAATTCTATTACCCCTCTTTAGCAGACACCTTAACTTGTGTCCACCAAATACTGTATAAGAACATATGAAATTAATATTCAAATATTTTGATACAAAGCAGAGGGACATTCATTCTTAACTTACCTCAACATCTCCATCTAACACCTCTCCAGCATTCTCTTAACGTTGCTTCGAATCCACTTGCTACAAAAAATAAACACCACATGAGAGTTAATAATATTAGCTCGTCCGAAAAATATTGACCACTCAATATTTTTTATTGTTATATTCAGTAGTATATTATCACTATATAACTCTATATAGACGAATAGTCAATAAATGTAATATTAGCTCGCCCGAAAAATATTGACCGGTCAATATTTTTTTGATATTGACCGGCTAGGAATAATATCTAAAGAACATTCCCTCTATTTCAAATAATCGCCTCTGATTTGAGGATTCGTAAACTATGACGTAAATAACTTTTCGAACGCGCAATGTGACGGTTTGCGATCATAACGGATGTAAGGATTTGCGAAGTAGTGTGAAGTAAAATCAGGTAGAACATCTGTATGTTAATTCTTACGGTGGGTGAAATATCACCAGTGATCGTTTGATGCTGAGGATATTTTGGAAATGAACTTTGCACAAAATTGAATTCGCGAATTCTTTGTTGAGGTGAGAAAATTACGGCGATCTGTTTTCAGTTACTTTATTAAATTTTGGTTTGTTTCTTCATAAAATAAAACAAATGTTGACTGTGGTTTTGGGCAACATTGATTATATAAGCCCCCGTGGGACGAAAATATTGCCCTCCGCTTCGCGTCGGGCAATATTTCGTCCCTCGGGGGCTAATATAATCAATGTTGCCCTCAACCCCAGTCAATATTTGTATAATATTGACCGGCTAGGAATAATATCTAGAGAATATTCTCTCTATTTCAATTAATCGCTTCTGATTTGTTGATTCGTAAACGATGATGTAAATAACTCTTCGCGACTCCAAAACAAGGTGACGTCATAATAGACAGTCAGTAAAGGCAAGTAAACAACGGAAGCGCAATGCGACGGTTTGCGATCATAACGGATATAAGAATTTGCAAATTACTGCAAGTGAAATCAGGTGGAACATCTGTATGTTATTTCTTATGGGCGGTGGAATATCATCAGTGACAGTTTGATGCTGAGGATATTTTGGAAATGAACTTTGCACAAAATTGAATTCGCGAATTCTTTGTTGAGCTGAGAAACTTACAGTGATCTGTTTTCAATTACTTTCTTTAATTTTGGTTTGTTTCTTCATATAACAAAACAAATGTTGACTGTGTTTTCGGGCAACATTGATTATATTAGCCCCCTTGGTACGACAATATTGCCCTCCGCTTCGCATCGGGCAATATTTAATCCCTCGGAGGCTAATATAATCAATGTTGCCCTCCACCCCAGTCAATATTTGTATAATATATCTGAGCATATATTACCCGGTATATGAATTATGTGAATTATCCATCTCTGACACATTGGCATGTGTTTTGTAATATAGTATGCCTAGCATTCATACCATGTGAATCTAACAGTCATTTAATCACAAATCTATTGGCCTTTTTTACATGAGATACAATATTAATAACATATTACTTATTAGTATAAGAGTAAAAACCAAACAAATCAAAGATAACAAAGCTCACCGATACCAGGTATCATCTTTGTGAGACCACCTTTATCATATTATATGAAAATCATAGTAAATGATCTTTGATATTCATGTATACTAATTTGACACAATATCATGTATCATATGTTAATAATAGTTTGATAATCATATGTTCATTTTATAAGGTATTGTAAGATACAATGTTTTTCAACACAATAATATAAAATACAATATTGCATCCTATGATACTATACAATATATGTCATATGATACAATACTGTAAAATATAATGATACATATATATTATTATAACGGTAACTTGATCCAAAGGGGCGGATCATGTCGAGTTGCCAGGTGCAGATCACCAGATCATATGAAACACGAAGCGTCATATATCATAAAACACACCATCCATGTAAGTTTGGTGAAGTTAGGACAAGTAATAACTAAGATATAATCATCAGAGGGCACCTGCTCAAATAACTTTAACCTCATTCAGCATCCAAAACCTATGGCTCAAATGAATCAGTATTACAAGACGCACCATCCATGCCATCTTCCCTAGCCAAGGGTTTCTGATCTGCACCGCTTTTCACAAACCCTTGGCATATTGTGCTATCAAAAGTCAGGATTTTTTCGTCACTATTTAAATCAAAGATGCCGTACTATAACGTACCTGATGCAGTTATGGCAGCCTCTGTAGACATTGATATTGACAAGTTACCCAGTGTATTCAATAAAAAGGATAATGTGAAATGTTACATATGGATTGAATTCATTCGAAAGGTGATCAAAAGACTGTGAGTGGTAAATCCTCAATCTACGAGTGCACACCTCTGTTGATAAACAATATAGTGTACTTTTTTTTGCACCATTGAATAATCGATACATGCATTATGAAGACTCAAACAGAAAGACGAGAAAAATAAGGGTTTTGAGCTATTCATAGTAGAGACACTCGTGAATAAACATAAGGAAAACATTGTTGATTAAATCAGATATGCTTTGTAGTTTTTGATTGGTCGAACGGTTTCAGTAAACCCCAATCAAAATCCTGGAAAAAAAAACGAACTTTTGTTAGCACGATATGCCAATGGTTGTGAGAAGTGGTGCGGATCAGAAAACCTTGGATAGCAAAGATGCATCCATGCAAGTTTGGTGAAGTTAGGACCAGTAGTAACTTAGAAATGGCTATCAAAGGGCACCTGCACCAAAAAATTGAACCTGATCCAAAAACCTTAACCTCCTCCAGCATCTGAAATTCATGGCCAAGATTCAGCATCCAAGTCTTTCATGTCCATAATTAGGTCCAGATGCATCATCCTTGCAAGTTTGGTGAAGATAGGACAAGTAATAACTTAGATACAGGGCCTGCATAAAAACCTTAACAAGATCCAGACGCCAACGCCAATACCGTGGGTATAGCATAAGCCCCCCCCCCCCCCCCACCCCCACTTTGTCTCGGTGAGCTGATTATGAAATCCTATTACCCCTCTTAAGCAGACACCTTAACTTGTGTCCACCAAATACTGTATAATATATATAAATATATATTCATATTAAAATATTTGAGACAGAATATTAAAGAGAGACATTCATTTTTAACTTACATTAACGTCTCCATCTAAAACATACTCTCCAGCTTTCTCTGCTTCTTGCTCCAGATCCACTTGCTACAAAAAACATCCCATTAAGTTAATAAATAGGTTGGAGATACCAAACTTGGGTACAGTACTAATCAAACCCAAGTTTACAGAATGTAACCCAGACTAAACCCAGATTTACTTTCGGAGTTTACTCCGGATTAATTAGAGTGGACCCAAAGTAAACTAGAGAGTAACTTCTGTCGAAAGAACCCTAAGGCAGACGCTACATGAGTATTTGGAATATACAAGGGGTGGGCATTACAGGCAGTAAAATAATTAGATAAAAGACCCGACTGCTTCACATTTCAATGTTTAAAGAGAACTATGAAAGCAAACCGCGAGTAAACCCAAAGTAAATACTGAGTGAACCCAAAGTAAACCCCAACTGTACACAAATTTCCAAAAATAAACCTGAAGTAAACCCCAAATTAATATCGAATGTAAACCTTGGGTTTACTCTGGTGTAAGGTTGGGTCTGATCAATAGTGTAATTATAATGTTTACCGGGTAATTTTCACCATTCTACACTTGCATTTTCTGACTACATATGAGATACAGGATTAATTACATATATTTATTATGGGTGTAAAATTATTAAATCCTATTACCCCTCTTAAGCAGACACCTTCACTTGTGTCCACCAAATACTGTTTATATATATATAGTTGATACTAAAATATCTTTAACTTACCTCAACATCTCCATCTAACTCCTCTCCAGCATTCTCTTAACATTGCTCTAAATCCATTTGCTACAAAAAAACACCCCAGTAGAGTTAATCATTATGTGAATTACCAAGCTTGGGTACAGTACCAATCAAACCAAATCTAATAGAAAGTAAACACAGACTTAACCCTAGGTTTACTTTCGGGGTTTACTCCGGTTTACTAGAGGGGACCCAGAGTAAACCCAAAGTAAACTAGAGTTTCCCCTGCCAGAGGTTGACCCCCGAGACAGATGCTACATGTGTATTTGGAATTTACAAAGGATGGGCATTATAGGCAGTAACATAATTATATAAAAGACTGGTCTGCTTCACATTTCAATGTTTAAATAGAACCATAAAAGCAAACGTTAGTAAACCTAAAGTAAACCCCGAGTAGACCAAAAGTAAACCCCATCTGGACAAACATTTACTAAAAGTAAACCTCGAAAATAAACCTGGGGTTTAGTTAGAGTTTGCTCTGGTGTTAGGCTGGGTCTTGTCGGTACTGTAGTTATAATGTATACTGGGTAATTTTCACCATTCTGAAGTTGTATTTTCTGACTACACATGAGATACAGGATTATTACTATTTAGGAGTAAAATGGTTAATTCCTTTTACCCCTCTTAAGCAGACACATTAACTTTTGTTATACTTTCATGTTAAATACTGAAATCTGATTGGTTTAGACGCAGTTCATAATCTGATCTATTACCTTCAGCGTTAGCAACGCACTTAGCAACGGGTAACATTACGAATTGTTACATGCGCGAAAATCATGCGCGTACGGTTCGCCTTAGAATTCACGTTATTCCTATCTTAAAGCAGTGATGTTTTCTTTAAAATTAAGACATTCAGTATAACAAAATAAATAGTGCCTGTTTCGGAGGATAACAGTTGAAATTGACACCCCGAGAAAACCACTGTCAACCTCCGCTTCACGTCGGTTGACAATGGTTTTCTCGGGTGTCAAATTCAACTGTTACCCTCCCAAACAGGCACTATTAATATAATGTCCACTGAATACTTTATTTATATATATTTGATATTAAAATATTTGTAACAGAATACGAGAGACATTCATTCTTAACTTACCTCAACATCTCAATCTAACACCTCTGCAGCATTCTCTTCTCGTTGTGCCATCTTAGAAATTACTGTTGAGTAAATCAAAATAAAGATAATATTCTCTGCACTATAATCATTGATTTTTCTAATTCTCATAATTGACATTATTCTGGTTTTTTTAAACCAAACTGATGTCCATTTGAAAAAAATCAACCTGCTAGTTATACTGTAAATTCCTTTTATTACGCGAGAACTCGTGGTTTCGGATCAAATCGCGAGAATATAAAATCGCGAACACGGAATTTCCATCCTTATTTCTTATAGTTTTCAACTCTTAGAAAATAATAGCAAGATTTTAAAATCCGCGAAGGGTGCTTCTCGCGATTTTACGTGAATATTAATTCCTCGCAGTTAATTAGGAATCTACAGTATACAGATGATAAAAGATAAAATTTTCACTCCTAAATAAATACCTCAACCCTCACCCATGCCAATCAAACAGAATATTTAACTTAGTTCGAACAAGTTGAGATATTGTTTAACTTAGCTACACATTTCTAGAAAATTTATCCATGCAGTATATTTAAAATTAATTGAATCTACAGACAGAAAGAAAGACATGGGGGCGGCAAACATATTAAAAATTTAAAACAATTAACATTAAAATACATCTTCAAAAAATTTCAATGTTTTTCTTTTTCATTATTCATGTTATTAATCAATTACAAGTACCGGTAAAACATTTCAGTTTCTCCATGATGTTAGATAATATATTTTACCTTGCTCCTCCACCAAAGGTTCTCTTTATCTCCATAATTGTATTGAATCTATTCCCTTGGCTGTATATTCTTCACAGCATACAGACAGAGGTCCTCTTTGTCATTAAAGACATTCAGCTTCATGACCAAATTAGCATCTTTGTCTGTATCATTGGTGAAATGAATAATGCTGTACAGTTAGTAACACCCTCTGCATCAATGCTAAAACAAAAATTTGAACAATAGATAAAAAATGTAATCCTGAAAAAATTCTGAGGAAAATGAATTGCACTTTTATTTTATATTTTCCAGCAACTGTGTTTGCATGTTTGAGGACTTTCTATGATGGTTGAGGGCTAACAATGTTTTCTATCTTCTACATGCATACATGCTAACCTCCTGTGATGAAAAAGAGGTAGATTAAGAACCCGAAAGAGTTGGCATTGCACATGGCCTTTTTGTGTATAGTTTATTTTAAAGCATATAGTTTTATATACTATTTATGTAAATAGAGATTCTTATTAGTAATTAAGGATATCAACTGAAATATAAAAGACTTGACAAATTTAGCAATATCAACAAATGCCCCCCCCCCCCCCCCCAAAAAAAAATAGTAATCATTTACCATCAAACTGATAAAGCAATTTTATTTTTTGGAGGAAAAAAATCTTTGTGTGCCGAGACTTTAACAATTGCCATTGTTTAGTAAAAATAGGTTAAGTTTTCAAAATTTTACAAAAAAGAGAAGTAAGAACTTCATTCTCTCCCAAGTTATTATTGAAATTGATAAAAGGGTATATATCCAAGATATCTTTATTGACAAATTATCATTTTTCACTCAATAAAGTTCACAGGAACAAAAACAAAAATCTTACGGAGATTTATAATGGGAAATGTTTAAATCTTTTTACCATTTGGAGCTCATTTGGAATACCTCACACAATTTTTCAATGTTTCTCCTTGGTAAAGATAATATTGACATGTCTAATGAAATCACTATACGTGGTTTCTTTCATCTTTTAATGTAAAACACACATGCTTGAAAACTAATCATTCAACTGACTTAAAAAAGCGTACTATGTATGAACCAGACTCAATTCATGCTCTAATTTCAAACATGAGAAAGTTTCTGGACCACAATGCCTTCCATAACATGGCTATCAAAACAACGTATGTATTTTGAAGAAAAGCGGTAGATTTCCTAATGAAAGCAGTAAGTGGGTAACAGACTCAGAGGTAAAAAGCTGTAGACTTCCGCGAAAAGCGATAGAGTTAACATGTATGCCTTCTATCAATTAAGTTACGAACAAGAAAATGATAAAGATCCGTAGGAAGAGGGAATTTTTACAAAAAAAAAATCACTTTTGGCACATATTGTTTTTTTTAGGTTTACGAACCACAAAATTGTGAAGTTCTGTTTGAAGACAACATTTTTTTACATCATCTTTATTCTAATAATATTAAATGAATGGCAACTTCATGATTGTGATGTGATGATCAAGTGTAGCATGAGATGTAGCATACCGGTATGTGAAAAGTATGTAATCTGTGAAACATATCACTGAAAAAGTACAATAGAATATTAGACATACAGCTTTGAATGTTCATTTGTCATTTTATAGGGGTCGATACATTTTTCATTATAAGAATGTTTAGTTATAGTTGTATCATATATTAAACATTTTAGCTTGGTACAAATAGTTTTCCAATTTGTTTGTTAAGGGTAATCTTCGTTAATACCAATGAAACAAAATTTCATATAAAATGGTTGAAATAAGGAATTCTATAAATAAATGAATAGTCAGAGGTGTTAAGCATGGACATTATCAATAGATAATGTTGCTTTAGAATATGTTAACTTTCTTTAAATAAATGATATTAGAATTTCATTTTATTCTAGCTGCGTTTTGGATGCTTGGTGACCGGTTTCTTTCCACTTGCAACGCATCGACATCACATGCATTAATTTAAATTACATATCAGTCTGACAAGATAGTTTCATCTTTTAAAGTTGTTGATCTCGGCATTTCCCAGCCCCGCGAAAAAATTTCAGACTAAACCAGGCCATAATAAACACAATTAAACCTCAGTTTAATGTGTACATTTTCTCATGCCATATTTGACAGGAAGTTGTTGCCTTACAATATTGATCCCGATATGAAATCACCAAAAATCTAAATCCCATCAAAATTTGCTGTCGTGGGGAAAAGATCTCTTTTGTAATTTTATATTTTTTCCAAAAAACTCAGAAAACCAAGTGGCGGGTTTGTAAACCTAAAAACAAAAAACGCTGTTCGTCTTGTTAGACTAAATACCAGTTCATGTAAATATCTTGGGTTGAAGATAGTCAACATTTCACTGGGAAACTAGTGTGTAATTAGTTATACAAGCCCACTCTGAGAGTACTGCAGCATAAGCAATACACATACCCTACTGGTTTGTAATATCAGAGACATATATAACATATACAGTATATGTCCCTGGTAATATTTTATGAAATTAAGCTTCATATATTTTTTTTAAATAAGAGATAAAGAACAGAGCAAATTCAAATTATATATTCTACTCTAATATTAAAAACAGACTTAATTTTACTCTTATTAAATGTAAAATATTTTCTTTCGGATTGTTTAGTTTAATGATAATATTTGACATGTTATACTAGGAGACAACAGGACAGAGGAAATTCAAACTATGCAGTTCATATTGAAATAAAATACAAAGTGGACAAAATAATATTCTTTAATTTATCTCGGGCAATATAGCCAAGTCCATTAAGTATCCGCTGGTAGAAATTTGTGAAAAAAATGGCCTGTAATGCACAATATCATTACTTACCCTCTTCTGTACCCCGAATCAAGCCAAAGAGGATAGCCCAACCCCGATAACGAACGGGATTGTAATAATTCAAAAAAATGTACACACATTACTTGACACTATTTTACAGATCTTATTTGTTAGAAGTGATAAAAGAAATGATACAAGTGATGCCTGATATTACTATTGACCGCATACCATGATACTATACATACTGGACTCGTTTATTCACTAAACACACAGAACCACAAAAAATCTTCAAAATTCCCACTACGTAATACATATAATATTATTATAATACATATATAGAACACATTTTCATGTTATGTTATTGAAATTCAAGATAAAATGCTATAAATTACAAGATATTTACCCAGACGAGGTTCAACATCCATTCAGTGAACCGAAAATTATTACCTCAAGAAACAGAAGAGTTCCTAAATAACCACCAACCCCTCCTTTTTGAACACAAACTTGATAATTATCCAAATTATCAATAGATTATTTTTAATATGATTTAGGTAATATTCTATAATTTAACAAGCAGCCTCTTGCGACATAACAGTAGTGAGACAACTCAACATCGCTATAACGTTAGGTACATGTACACATCAGGGCCGGGGCATGCTTGTTTACATTTCATAAATGTACCTACCTTTTTCTTTATCGTTTTCTAGGACTGCTTTCAGCTGAAAACGTATACATATTATGCATAAAATTATTACAAACACGAGGTTATTTAACTCTTTAACGTTACACTAGATTAGCCAATATATACAATAGGCCCTACATCTTTTTGTGGTGACGCCAAAATCAACCATGACGTCATATTATCTAACATGTAAAACCTACTGTTTTGAAATGCATGCATCTCATAGAATGAGTTTTCTCTTGACTTAAAACTGCAAATATTTTGTTTTAATTTAATTATTTATTAATCAGTTTTGATGTATTATTGTTTAACTTTGTTAAGTCCTTGAAATGTTTTCCTCAATTCAACATGTTTTTTGTCGTCATATTTCATGAATAGAGTGTGACAACAAATCAAATTTACTGTTTAAAAGTATAAATATCAAGAAAACAAGATAAAAACTTAGTAAGCTAGTCTAAATAAGCTTGATCCTACTTACGCATCTCTCGTAACTCAAAACAGCCATGTTTGTTCGGAAGCCCTCGCAACCCATCGTAAAAAACCGAAGTGCATTTTCGGACAAAAAATATATCTCAAATGAAGACTTGGCACGGTGGCAAATATATCGACTTTTTTATCATAACTTTTTTTTCGGAAAAAACCATGGGATTCGATAAAACATGATCTTAATTGACAAAAAAGGTTTAAAAGCATGAAACATACTCTTAAAAAGTATGTTTTTTATCCAGTTAAACATTGTCCACCAAAAGGGTATGCTGCGTATTTGTAAAAACATACATTCAACATTTTAAATGATGTTTCATTCTGACCAGTAATAAACAATTTACACAAAAAGTATTTCCATGAATTAATTGTGTATAGTTTTTGCATAAAAATGGTAAACAAAGTTAATTAATAATAAAAGCAACGTTAATTATTGCTTTTGAAATCAGGCAGACCCGTTTTTGTCTGCCTTAATTTGAGGTCTGCCTAAAGGTTATTCTCAAATACTTGATGTCCACATAATCTGTGTAACATATATGTATATATATATATATATATATATATATATATATATATATATATATATATATATATATATATATATATATATATCAAGGTCATAAAATACAAACAAGTCACAAGACACAGGCATGTCTTTAAAAATATAAAACGAGAGGTATTTATCATTCGGATTATTTGGTGTGAAAACTCAACGGCTACTAGTATATAAGAACATACTTTACTTTTCCTTTACCGCTTATGTAGGCACTTAACATTTTGGAACAGATACCTATATAACATATCAATTTTACCAACAAGATAAAAGAAGTAATTACAAACCTTGATTTTTGTTACAGGGCTCTAAATGAAGGAACCATAATCGTTGGATAA